>JANUSC010000017.1:0-1200000 GCA_025200525.1 Camellia lanceoleosa
TTATGTATGATAGTATGTGTTTATTTGATAACATGCTTATATGATTATTTGGCAATGGATTTAATTTCAGGATGTTGATTGGATCCTTGGGTTTTGGAGTCTTGTTGGAAAAGCACTCTGATCAATGCCGCTTTCTAACCGGAACTCTAGTAACGCCGTGACTATCATTATCTCGAAATGAAATTGTAGTGCTTATGTGATTATATGCTTACGTGAGTGAATTATGTGTGTCCATGCATTAGACGCTTAGTAGCTTTAGCTTTCTCGCACATTTGTGAATGTGCTAATGTTCTTCGTTACCTTTTATTAGGGATGTCGTGACGTAGGACGTGGTGGTAGGCAAGGTAGGCCTAGGAGGTAGTAGATGCCTGCATACCTAAATCAAAAATAGGAGGGTGTTACCGTGCCAACGTGGGCCGGAGCCAAAGAGGTCAACAAGCCACGGGCTTTAGCCCGGCGAGATGGCAGAGCATTGAGGCAGGGTTCACGGGCATTCTCAAGTCGAGAATCAAGCCCAGCCTAGGGTTGATGATGCAGGCCTTCTTTTTCTCGAAGAGGGAGTTCTTCCTGCCCAACCCTGATGAGTTTGTTGGGGATCCTAAAGAGCCACTTAATGGGTTGCAGATGAGTGGTTGGAGCAGATAACTAAGACGCTTGAGATGCTTGGCATAAAAACGGAGCATTGAAGGTGACCTTGGCATCTTCCAATTAAAGGGTGATGCGGCTAGTGGTGGAAGTTTATGAGAGGTCAGACAGGTGGTACATGGGAGGTTTTATGCGATGCTTTGCAGAGAAGTATTTATCTCCAGCTGTCAGGGAGAAGTTGAGGGATCACCGGCCACAATTTTAAGCAATTTTCGAAGTTCTTGTGGCCGAAGCTTGAGGTCAGATTACCAGTCTATCTAGATTCGCACCTGACCTTGTGGCGTCTGAGGAACGCCGTTGCCTTGAGTTCGAGAGGAAGCTGAGGCATGGCCTCAAGATGAGAGTTGGGGGTTCTATGACCCGAGACTATGGGCGCCTTGTGGATGCTGCGGCCCATATGGAGAGTATGATGCAGGAGGAGGAGGAGAGGCAGAGAGGCTCCAAGAGGAGTCAGGATGGCCAGGGTGATGGCAGGAGACAAAGGGGTTCTAACCTCGCTAGCCTCAGTAGGAGTTTACCAGACGACCTTTCCAAAGGCCGAAAAGTGTGTTTTGGAAGAGGCAACAGGAGATGGACTCGTTAAGTGTGGTCACCGGGCCACAAGTTCCCAATTTGCCCAGATATGGAGGTCGAGGGCAACACATCTTCGGCTCGACCAGAGCCGTGAGTCAAGGCAGGGTCACCATTGTCTTGCTATCACAGTGGTTAGAAGCTGGCACTAAAGAGGCACTGCCAGAAGTTGAGTGCCACTGGGGCTGCCTAGTCTAGGTAGACGCAGAGTTTTCAAAGACAGCATGGGCCAGCCTCAAGGACCAATCAGGAGCCTTGTCCCCAACAGGCAAAGCAGTCTTTGCTTCTAAGGGTGAGCAGCTGGGGTAGATCAAGGGCCTACAGTATGCTGTATGCCGTTATGCCACAGATCTTGTACTGGCCCATCTGGCCAGAGAGGTACCTTTTTGTTTTGTAACTCTGCTGCCAATGTGTTGATTGATACGGTGCATCCCATTCTTTTATATCTCACGATTTGCATCTATTTTGGGTTTGAGTTGGCGCAGCTTAGCATCTCCTATTTGTGTTGTATCACCTTGGGGTGAGTTGATTTTGAAACAAGGGTGTAGAGGTTGTGATATAGAGGTATGATCGCCGAATTTCCATTTCCTTTTGTAGTTATGCCTATGTCAAGTTTTGATGTTATCTTGCATGGACTGCTATCGCCATACCAGTTATTATTGATTGTTACCGCTTTAGGGTCACAAAGATGCAATTTTGGAGCGGGATTGTTTCCATTTCGGGGGATCGGGTTGGTAGTGTATTGCCACTGTATGATCCGGGCGGAGTGAACTTAGTGGTCTTCTCGCTAGCCTTATGAGTAGTGAGTATGATGAGACCGGTTGAGTTGAGAGTAGTTTGTGATTACCTAACGCTTTTCCCGAGGATCTTGTTAGTTTGCCACCTCATCAAGAGATAGAGTTCTCCATTGATTTAGTACCGCACACTGATTTCTATGGCACCCACCGCTTTTGCCCCACCGAAGTTGAGTGAGTTGGAAGATTCAACTCCAGAGTTGCTAGATAAGGGCTTTGTTCGCCCTAGAAAGCCAGCTGGCCAGAGCACCGAATTCTTTGCTAAAAAGAAAGATGGTGCCTCGAGGCTTTGTATCGATTATCGAAGTTGAATCGGCCACGTTAAGAATAAGTACCCTATGCCCCGTGATAGATGATTTGTTTGACCAATGAAAGGTTCCTCGTTGTTTCTCTAAGATAGACTTGAGATCGTTACCACCGCTTGAGGGTCAGGAGGAGG
The DNA here is from genome assembly GCA_025200525.1 of Camellia lanceoleosa. Taxonomy (NCBI): domain Eukaryota; kingdom Viridiplantae; phylum Streptophyta; class Magnoliopsida; order Ericales; family Theaceae; genus Camellia; species Camellia lanceoleosa. Next base: position 2,449 of record JANUSC010000017.1, read on the forward strand.
ATATTCAAGATGGCATTCGTGACGCAGATGGCCATTATGAGTTTCAGTGATGCCGCTGGCTCACCAATGCACCGCAAAGAGTTTATGGATTTGATGAACCAGATCTTCCGAGAATTCTTAGATCGCCAGGTCGCTGTGACGACATTCTCGATTTATTCGCTTTCTAAGAGGAACACGAGGAACACTTCGAGAGTGGTGCTTGAGTTGCTTAGAGCCCATAGGTCAGATGCCAAGTTTGGGAAGTGTGAGTTCGCTAGGAGAGGTCAAGTTCTTAGGCCATGTGGTTTCCTGAAGGTGTCTGCTGATACATCCAAGATTGAGACAAGGCAAGATTGGGCACACTTAAGAATGTTTTCGAGATCCGTAGTTTTCTCGATTAGCTGGCATTACCGCCGGCCAGGAAAGATTTCTCCGCACTAGCTTCACCATTGACTAGATTGACGCGAAAGGGGTCAAATTTGTGGAGGAGACTTGTGAAAAGTCGCTCCAAGAGTTGAAGGTTAGATTGACCACCGCCTCCGTTTTGATTATTCCGAGAGAGGTTTGGGTTATGCGATTTATTGTGATGCCTCACGAGATGGTTTGGGTTGTGTGTTGATGCAAGAGGGGAAAGTGGTTGCCTATGGCTCACGCCACTGAAAATACACTACACGAGAGAAATTACCCTACACATGACCCAGAGCTAGCAAATTGTAATATTTGCCTTGAAGATTTGGAGGCACTACCTTTATGGTGAGAGATTCGAGGTATTCTCGATCACAAGAGTTTGAAGTATCTGCTACACAGAGGGACTTGAATTTGAGGCAGAGAAGGTGGATGGAATTCATAGAGGATTACGACTCGAGTTGCACTATCACCCGAGAAAGGCCAATGTTGTGGCATGCCCTTAGTAGGAAATCCATTAGTGATGTAGCTTGTATAGCCATCCAGAGTAGGAGATATTGGGTGCACTTGGGGAGTTCGATTTGTTTCTAGGCGAATCCGTTGAGGCTACGGCCTTGTTTTCTGTTGTTGCGCAGCCTACACTTGTGAATCGAGTGTTAGAGGCACAGAGGTGACCTTGAGGTAGAGTCCCTACAAGAGAAGATCTCCAAAGGAAGGCCGAGAAGGGTTTGTCTGGTATCCCGACCGAGTGTGAGATACCGAGATCGCTTGTTTGTACCGGAGTCTTGCCGAGGAGGTACTCCGAGAGTTTCACCATTCACGCCTTGCAAAGTGCATCCAGAGGCACCAAGATGTATCGGATTTGGGTCGCCAGCTTTTGATGGCGAGGTATGAAGAGAGATGTGGCCAGATCGAAATGCCTTACTTGTCGCCAGTGAAGGCCGAAAGCATCGAGGTCAAGTGTTTGTTACAACCCTTGCCTATTGCCGAGTGGAAGTGGGAGCATGTCACTATGGACTTGCTGTAGGTCTTCCGAGGACTCGGGGTAGTGATGATATTTGGGTGGTTGTAGACCGTTGACTAAGTCGGTGCACTTTATTCCTATGCTGTGAGAGATTCAAGAGATCATCTTGTCGATTTGTATATTCGGGAGAAAAACTTGTTTTTGAAAACTTGTACTTAATTTCGAACGAAATTTTTAAGGGGGAAGGTTATAGCGATCCCGCTTCCTTTCCTTTGTATATTGTATTCGGCGTGGTTTCGTGGTTGTGTTGTTGTCTCATTCTCATTTCCTTCCCTTACTCTTTGTATTTGAGTCTTGGGTTGTGTTGGTGTTTGAAATAGGTTGGTTGTGCTTTGGAAGCAAAAAAGTTGATGCCAGATTTTGGCCTTCACGCCGAAGCGGGCTTTTGACGCTTGAGCGGCCCTTTGTTGTTGCTTCTCCGCCGAGCGGCGCTTTTGACGCTGAACGTAATTTTCCATCTCCCAAGATTTTTGTCGCAGGTCTTCGTGACGCCGAGCGATTTTTGACGCCGAGCGAACCCTTTGTTTTGTTCCTCCGCCGAGCCGAGTTTGACGCCGAAAGGTGACCATGTCTCGCAAAACTTCGAAGTGCGTAATCTACGCCGAGCGGGCGCTTTTGACGCCGAGCGTGAGTCTCAGGTTCGACACTGAGCGCCGCCGAAAGGGTGATTTTATATCAATCCGAGATTTCACTTTTTGGATCACCTTTTGTCTTTCCTTCTCTCTCTTACTTTTTTCTAAACCTCCATTGAAAGCCTCACGCCTAAAACCTTACCTTCTCTAGGGATTGATCTAGTAGGAGTGGTTTCTCATCTTGGGCATTTGTAAAAGTTGTGGGGATTGTCGAGGGCTATATTTTGATCCTAAAATCTTGGAGTTTGGAGCAACTTCGCTTTTCTTCATCTTCTTCCTTGGGTTCATCTCTTGAGGTAGGGATTCCTACCATTTTTATGTGTTTTAACATAAATATTGAGCTATTTGTATAGATGGTTTGATTTGGGAAGTTAGGGTTTGAAATGTGTTATTTTGAAAAAGGGGTTTTGTCCTTTGGGCCTATATATATATATATATATATTGGGTCTTAAAAAGGAATCATTGATGTTTTTGTTAATATTTGAACATTTGGGTCAATATTGGGAAAAAGGAAAAATGCCATGTTTGGTATATTTGGGTCATTAGTATAATTAATGACAATTGTTATGGAAATATGAAATTGAGCTAGAAATAATGAAATTGGCTCATTGTGAAATGAAATGGTGGAGTTGGATTTATTAATCACTCACCTTGACAATTTTTGATAAATTATCTATTGATGTAATTATTATCTATTTAGAAATAATAGCTTTGGGCTACCAAAGGAAGGATAGTCTTGATTGTTGTAGACAATGCATGATGATTAGGCAAACTAAAACTAATCAATTGAGTGCCCATCTAATATGGCGTTGATATAATACATGAATTTTATGTATTGATTTGATTATGTATATGATATGTGTTTATATACATTGTGTTGTGTGGAAGAGATAGGGATGTACTCACCGCTTAGGGAAGATAGGGATGGACTCCTAAACCGGATATTGTTTGGGAGGAGATATGATGGACCCATTGATACAGCATTTTTGTGTATCTATTGAAGTATTGATATAGCTAATTTGTATATCATATATGAAGTATGGAAGTGTTTGGTTTGAGATTGATACATCAATTATGTGTATCTTTGGTTAAGTGTGAAGTATTTAATTTGAGTTGTTATCTCAATTGAAATGATAGTACTGTTGATAAGAGATATAATCTCATTTAAAGTATATAGCCAGGTTCTGAGCCAGGTTTATGAATTGAGAAATTGGATAAGAAATGGAAAACGGAATGAAACATAAACACATTTGTCATGTAATCGAAATGGGTTATGAATTGATTCATGTGAGATAAACATTTATCAAATGCTAATGTTTTAGTTATTGCTCATACTATATTTAGCATATCTCTACTGGGCGTTGGCTCACCCTACATGGGACATCATTTTCAGGTTCAGGTACTATGCCGCCTCCGAGATCTTAGCACGGATTGTTGTGGGAGTTAAAGGCTCTTTTGTTAATTTTTTTTTTTTTTTTGTTGTATTACACGTATATCAAGCCAATGGCTTATTTTGTGTAGAGTTAGCACTCTCTTTTGTAACTAAGTGTTGGCTTGGAAAGTTGTAATCCTATAGGGCACTTACTTTTGTTGTCAACATGTAATATATCCTGTAATGAATACTCTAATGATATGTAATGATGCTTTATTCTTTTATATCTAAACATGTCAAGAATGTATGATTTATAGATTTATTTTGAGGGCGTTACAGTTAATTTTATTTTTATTCAATGAACTTCCAATTTTAATTTTATGCAACTTCCATTCTTACTTTTATTCAATTTCTTATTCTATTCAACTTCTTGTTTTATTCAATTTCATTGTTAATTTTATGCAACTTCCTTTTTTATTTGATTTCCAAATAGATCGTTAAGGTATAGTGGTTTCTTAAATAAACTTCCATTGTTAATTTTAGGAAACTTCCTTTTTTATTTTTATTCAACTTCCTTTTTTATTTAATTTCCAAATAGATCGTTAAGGTATAGTGGTTTCTTCAATGAACTTCCATTTTTATTTTTATTCAACTTCCATTTTTATTCAATTTTATTTTCTATTCAACTTCCTTTTTTATTTAATTTCCAAATAGATCGTTAGGATATAGTAGTTTATTGAATGAACTTCCATTTTTAATTATATGCAACTTCCATTTTTATTTTTATTCAATTTCCTTTTCTATGCACTTCTTGAATGAACTTCTAGTTTTATTTTTATTCAATTTTACTCAACTTCTAGTTTTATTTTTATGCAACTTCCATTTTTATTCAATTTCCTTTTTTATTTAATTTCCTTTTCATTTAATTTTCAAATAGACCGTTAGAGTATAATCGCTTAAATGAACTTCCATTGTTAATTTTATGCAACTTCCATTTATATTTTTATTCAATCTTCATTTTATTTAATTTTCAAGAAACCACTATAACATAACGATCTATTTGAAAATTAAATAAAACAAGAAATTAAATAAAAAGGAAGTTGAATAGAAAACAAAATTGAATAAAAATGCAAGTTGAATAAAAATAAAATGGAAGTTGCATAAAAAGTAAATTGAATAAATAAGGAAGTAGAATAGAAATGGAAATAGAATACAAATGGAACTTGAATAAAAATAAAAATAAAAGTTGTATAAAATTAAAAATGAAAGTTCATTCAAGAAACCACTATACCTTAACGATCTATTTTTAAATTAAAAAAAAGAAAAAATTGAATAGAAAAGAAAATTGATAAAATGGAACTTGAATAAAAATAAAAGTAGAAGTTGCATAAAATTAAAATGAAGTTGAATAAAATAAAAATAGAAGTTCATTCAAGAAACCACTATACCTTAAAGATCTATTTGGAAATTGAATAAAATGGAAGTTGAATAAAATTAAAAATTGAAGTTCATCCAATAAACTACTATACCCTAACGATCTATTTGAAAATTAAATAAAAAGGAAGTTGAATAAAAATTGAAGTTGCATAAAATTACAAAAAGGAAGTTAATTCAAGAAACCACCATACCTTAATGATCGATTTGGATATTAAATAAGAAAATGAAGGTGAATAGAAAAGGAGAGGAAGAAAAATGGAAGTTGCATAAAAGTACAATGGAAGTTCATTCATGAAACCACTATACGTTAACGATCTATTTGGAAAGTAACTAAAAATGAAGTTGAATACAAAAGGAATAAAATGCAAGTTGAATACAAATAAAAATGGAAGTTGAATAAAATTAATAATGTAAGTTCTATGCAACTACCATTTTTAATTTTATGCAACTTAACGATCTATTTGGAAATTAAATAAAAAGGACGTTGAATAGAAAATGAAATTGATAAAATCGAAGTTGAATGTAAATGGAAATTAAAAACAAAGGAAGTTGAATAAAACTAGAAGTTGAATAAAAATAAAATGGAAGTTGAATAAAAATAAAAATGGAAGTTGACTAAAATTAAAAGTGATCTATTTGGGAATTAAATAAAAAGAAGTTGAATAAAATGGAAGTTGAATAGAAAAGGAAATTGAATAAAAATGGAAGTTGATTCCGTAAACCTCTATACCTTAAAGCTCTATTTGGAAGTTGAACTTTATTTGGAAATTGAGTAAAAAATGAAGTTGAATAGAATAGGAAATTGAATAAAATGGAAATGGAAGTTGCATAAAATTAACAATGGCGCTCATTCAAAAACCATAATACCTTAACGATCTATTTGAAAATTGAATAAAATGGAAGTTGAATAAAAGTCAAGTTGAATAAAAATAAAATGGAAGTTGCATAAAATTAAAAATGGAAGTTGAATAAAATTAAAATGGAAGTTCATTCCAGAGAACACTATACCATAACGATCTATTTGGAAATTACATAAAATGGAAATTGAATAAAATAAATATGGAAGTTGCATAAAATTAAAAATTGAAGTTCATTTAAGAAACCACTATAACATAACGATCTATTTGGAAATTAAATAAAAAGAGAAGTTCAATAGAAAAGGAAGTTGAATACAAATAGTAGATGAATAAAAATAGAAATTGAAGATCCATAAAATTTACAATGGAAGGTCTCACAAGTAACTACTATACCTTAACGAACTATTTGTCTATTAAATACAAAAGGCAGGTGAAGTGAAAAGTAACTTAAATAGAAATGCAAATTGCATAAAATGGAAGTTGAATAAAAATAAAATGGAAGTTGCCTAAAATTAACAATGGAAGTTGATTCAAGAAACCACTATGCATTAACGATCTATTTGGAAATTAAATAAAGAAGGAAGTTGAATAGAAAGGAAATTGAATAAAATGGAAGTTGAATAAACATAACAAGGGAAGATATTTCAAAAAACCACTATACCTTACCGATCTATTTGGAAATTAAATAAAAAAAAAGGAGTTGAATAGAAAATAAATTGAATAAAAATGGAACTTGCATAAAATTAAAATGGAAGTTTATTCAAGAAACAACTATACCCTAACGATTTATTTGGAAATTAAACAAAAAAGAAGTTGAACAGAGAAGGAAATTGAATAAAAATGGAAGTTGCATAAAATTAACAAGAAAAGTTCATTCAAGAAACCAATATACATTAACAATCTATTGGAAATTAAAGAAAAATGAAGTTAAATAAAAAAGGAAATTAAATAAAATGGAAATGGAATGGAAAAGTAAATGGATGAATAATAATGGCGCTTGCATAAAATGAAAATCAAGTTCATTCAAGAAACCACTATACCTTAACGATCTATTTGGCAATTAAATAAAAAGGAAATTAAATAAAAATGGAAGTTGAATAGAAAAGGAAATTGAATAAAATGGAAGTTGAATAAAATAAAAATGGAAGTTCATTCAAGAAACCACTATACCTTAACGATTTGCTTGGAAATTAAAGAAAAAGGAAGTTGAATAGAAATGGAAATTGAATAAAATGGAAGTTGCATAAAATTAACAATGGAAGCTCATTCAAGAAACCACTATACCTTAACGATCTATTCGAAATTAAAGAAAAAGGACGTTGAATAGAAATGGAAATTGAATAAAAATGGAAGTTGAATAAAAATAAAAAAAGGAAATTAAATAAAATGGAAGTTGAATAGAAAAGAAAATTGAATAAAATGGAAGTTCATTCAAGAAACCACTATACCTTAATGAATTATTTGGAAATTAAAATAAAAAGGTAGTTGAATAGAAAAAAGAAGTTGAATAAAATAAAATGGAAGTTGCATAAAATTAAAAATTGAAGTTTATTTGAGAAACCACTATACCTTAATGATCTATTTAGAAATTAAATAAAAAGGAAGTTGAATAGAAATGGAAATTGATAAAACTACAAGTTGCATAAAATTAAAAATGGAAGTTTATTCGAGAAACCACTATACCTTAACGATCTATTTGGAAATTATATAAAAAAGAAAGTTGAATAGAAAAGGAAGTTGAATAGAAATGGAAATTGCATAAAAATGGAAGTTGCATAAAATTAACAATGGAAGTTCATTCAAGAAACCACTATACCTTGACGATCTATGTGGAAATTAAATAAAAAAGGAAGTTGAATAGAAAAGAAATTGATCTAAACGATCTATTTGGAGATTAAATAAAATGGAAGTTGAATAAAATAAAATGGAATTTGCATAAAATTAACAATGGAAGTTCATTCAAGAAACCATTATATTCAATAAAAATGGAAGTTGAATAAAATAAAATGGAAGTTGCATAAGATTAACAATGGAAGTTCATTGAATAAAATTAATGATGGAAGGTTATTGAGGAAACCACTGTACCTTAACGATCTTTTTGTTTTTAATGAACTTCCATTTTTAATTATATGCAACTTCTATTTTTATTTTTATTCACCTTCAATTTTTATTCAATTTCCATTTCTATTCAACTTCCTTTTTTTTTTTTTTTTTTGTTTAACTTCCAAATAGATTGTTAAGGTATAGTAGTTTCTTCAATGAACTTCCATTTTTAATTATATGCAACTTCTATTTTTATTTTTATTCAACTTCCATAATTATTCAATTTCCTGTTCTATTCAACTTCTTTTTTTATTTAATTTCCAAATAGATCGTTAAGGTATAATGATTTCTTCAATTAACTTCCATTTTAATTTTATGCAACTTTCATTTTTAATTTTATTCAACTTCCATTTTCATTCAATTTCCTTTTTTATTCAACTTCCTTTTTTCTTTAATTTCCAAATAGATCGTTAAGGTATATTGGTTTCTTGAATTAACTTCCATTGTTAATTTTAGGCAACTTGCATTTTTATTCAATTTCCTTTTCTATTTAACTTCATTTTTTATTTAATTTCCAAATAGATCGTTAAGGTATAATGGTTTCTTGAATAAACTTTCATTGTTAATTTTATGCAACTTCAATTTTTATTCAACTTCCTTTTGTTTTCAACTTCCAAATAGATCATTAAGGAATATTGGTTTCTTGAATGAACTTCCATTGTTAATTATGTTAGGACCCTTTGTTGTCAAAAACTGCATCAAAACCAAGGTTGTAAGTTGTTAAAGATTTCTGTGTTTTTTTTTTCCTCTCGCCGAAGGGAAAGTAACGCCGAGCGGGATTGCAAGCCCTCAAGAATTTCGCAGCTTTGCCAAGATATCGATGGTGTGATTCTCGCCGAGCGGGCAATGGACGCTCGAGCGGGAAGGCTATATGAGTCACAAATCTTGAAGTCTCCGCCGAGCGGAAGACCCACGCCGAGCGACCGCACGATGACAGCTTTCTATAAATTGCAGCTTTGGGTCTTTTTCAAGAATAACTTTTTCCTAGATCTTGTTGAAGAGTCCTAGGGTTTTGTGTGAAGTTTTCTTCTGAGTTCTTGTGAGTTTTCTTTGATGTTCTTGAGAGAGTTCTAAACTTATGAGTTGAGATTCATACATCAAAGAGTTTGATACTACATATTCAAGAGTGTTCTCTTCGGTGGAATCCGAAGAACAACACGTAAAGTTTCAAAAGGCGCTTGATTCTTTACGTTGTCGCATTCGGCTGCCGGTTGTGCCGTGGAATCAACTTCAAATTCGGGCCTGCGACGGCGTGGTGAAAGGGTTACAGAAGATTCAGATACAAATTGGCTGGGTTGGGTAATTTTTATGGTTTCTTTGTAACCTTGTAGTCGTTCTGTAGTGGATTGATTAGTGGCGTTCGCCTGCGTTTTTGATTACAATTGAAGGTTCTTCAATTGTGATTTTTCCACGAAAAATCGCTTTGTGTTGATTTATTATTTATTCCTAAAACAAACAATCTAAAATCACTCGTAAGTGCTTGATGATTTTAGATTGAGTGTTTTGGAATTCTTGGGATTTGGAATATTTTAAACTTTATCTAATCACTTAATCACATAGGATTTTCAATTGGTATCGAAAGCAGTCACTCTTTGTTTTATCAAAAACTTTTGTTTTTATCAAAACTATAGGAGTGTGATTCTGTGTGACTAGTATTATGGATTCTATTCGTGAAGGTAACTCGACTCATAGACCCCTTTACTTGACGGTACAAACTATTCTTATTGGAAAGCTCAGATGAGAGCATTTTTAAAATCCATCGATGAGAAAGTTTGGCACCGCGTTGTCTTTGGGTGGAGTGAACCCATCGTCACTATAGATGGCATTGATATTCCTAAACCCCTTGATAAATGGGACACAATCGATGACCGTAACTCGAGTTGGAACAAAGAAGGTTTCCCTCTTTCGCTCGTCACACTTGAAGAATTCCGCCGAATTTGCACGTGAAATAGCAAAAGAGGCGTGGATATTCTTGAAACAATTCACGAAGGAACCACCTCTCGCTAAAGGTCAAAACTTCAACGCCTCACATCCGCCTTTGAAACCCTTTTATGCGCCGACGATGAGACGCTTGATGATTTCTATGCAAAACTCAAGGATATCGTGAATTGCTTTCACTCTCGTGAAAAAATCCCTAAGCAAAAGTTGTGGGAAAAATTTTGAGGTCCCTTCCGAGAGGTTCCAATCAAAGGTGACACCATTGAGGAGGCTCGTAATGTTGATACCCTCAAGCTCGATCAATTGGTTGGAAATTTGCAGACTTATGAAGCACACCAAATTTCCAAGAAAAAGCAAAAAGAAAGTATGGCTTTCACAAGTACTCATGAGACTGCAAAACCTCCGGAGACTGAATTTGATTTAGAGTCTGAGATGACGGCTATGCTTACAAAACAATTTAAAAAACTTTTGAAAAAGAAGCCTAATTTCAGAGCCCCTATTTCAAAAGATAAGAGTAATGACAAACCAAAAACTTTTCCACCAAAATTTGCTCAAACTACTGAAAAGAAGGTTGTTAGGGGGCCAGGGGTCAAGTGCTATGAATGTCAAGGGTTTGGCCATATGTCCCTTGAATGCCCTACGAAAAAGAATCGGAAGAAAGTCTACACCGTAACTTGGGATGATGAAAGCGGTCGAACAAGAACCCAAGAACCCGAATCTGTGAAGATGGGGATAGTGCTTTCATGGCATTTTGGGCCACTTTCCAACCTCTTCCAAAGCCTTCTAATCACCCATGGTCGAATCTTGCATCATGCTCCCACCTTTGATGGGACCAACTACCGTATTGGAAAATCGAATGAGGGCTTTTCCGAGAGCCTTTGAACCGTAAGGTTGGCAAACCATTGAAGAAGATACGTAGTGCAGATAATCCGCAATCGAGAGCCCTAATCATTATTCGTGGAGCAATTTCTAATGAAGAACAAAGAACGGGTCGTTCACTGCACAAAGGGTAAAGATGCATGGGAAATTCTGAGCCAATTCCATGAAAGAGAAGATTCACCTCCACCTCCATCCAGCAACTTGTCTACCTTGGTTGCTAGATTGAATGAGGTCAAGGAGAATGAGAAGAAAAGAGAGGATGATGAAACATCTGAAGACATTGATGAGATCAATGGCAATGAACTACAACAAGCTTACGAGAAGCTGTACGAGGAATCTCTGAATTTGTCTAAAACCAACGACAAACTCACTCTCAAGCTCAAAACATGTGAGAGTGAGAATGTCCGACTCAAAGGAGAACTCTTGTCAGCAAAGCAGAGTGTCATCAAGATCTCAAGTGACAGGCAAGACTTATGTGGAAAACCTCTATCCTATGAAACTGAAAGGAATGAACTTCTGAAGGTGTATTCCACATATGAAGAAAAGCTTGAAAGTCTTGAGTTATCACAAGTCAGATTGGAAGAGAAAGTCACGAAGATAAAGAACTCAGATTGCTAGAGCAACAATTGCCATGTGGAACAAAGGTTCTAGATCGCTAGAAGACATACTGGTCTCAACAAATGGGTTCTCGGCAAAAGAGGGCTAGGCTATGGTGCGACAAATGCACAAGGGACAGGCATCTACCTCACACAACTTGAAGACTCAAGCAAAGGGAAAATTGAAGGTAGACCAAGATGACTCTTTTCGTCATGAAGCAAAAGCAGGCAAGATCAACAAAAGGGAGGTAAAACCTATTTTTATTTGTCATCACTGTGGTAGGTATGGCCACATTCGTCCTTATTGTTTTGAACTGTTTGGTAAGGTGTCTCAAAAGGGTAGAAATTCTAACACTTTTTGGGTTAGGAGACAACCTTACATGTCTAGGCGGAACACCAAGACTAAAAAGATTTGGGTTAGAAAAGATGATTTGACTTGTTTTGTTGCTCACACTGCTCTAAAAGCACGTGACTCACACATGTGGTATCTTGATAGTGGGTGCTCTTGTCATATGTCTGGTAGCAAATCCTATTTCACCTCCCTTGAAAAATATGAAGGAGGAATTGTTACCTTTGGAGATGGCGGCACTTCTAGAGTCATTGGTAAGGGCTCTATAAGTGTTGGCGGGTCTTCCCAAGCTAGATAATGCCTTACTTGTTGATGGCCTTAAAGCTAATCTTTTGAGCATTAGTCAAATGTGTGATTCCCATCATGAAGTATTGTTTTCAAAAGATAAATGTGAAATTTTGAATAAAAAGGGAAATACTGTTTTACATGGGGTTCGCACATCTGATAACTATGGGATTCTTACTACTAATGATCTCACTTGTCATTCTCGCCATCATAAGTAATATTGATCTGGCATCAAAGATTAGGTCACATGAATTTCAAAGACCTAACTAAGATAGCCAACAAAGAACTTGTGAGAGGAGTACCTAAACTAGGTAAGAATTTGAGCCATGTGTGGGACCATGTCACCAGTAGCAAACCCGTGCTCCGCATAAAAAGGTGAATAGCTTTTCAACCAAACGACCTCTTGAATTAGTTCACATGGATTTAATGGGTCCTACTCGCACTGAAAGCATTGGAGGTAAAAGATACATTTTTTTGACTGTTGATGATTTTACTCGATTCTCATGGGTAAATTTTTTAAGGGAAAAATCTGATACGTTTGATGCTTTCCAGGCGTTAGTCCTTAAAATCCAAAATGAACAGGGTGTTTCCATTGGCGATTATAAGAATCCGAATCGATCATGGTCGTGAATTTGAAAATAGTTCGCTGGATTTTTGTGATATGCATGGAATTACGCATGAGTTTTCAGACCTATTACTCCACAACAAAATGGAGTGGTAGAGAGGAAGAACAGAGTAGTTCAAGAAATGGCTAGGGTCATGCTCTTAGTAAGAGTCTTCTCCAAAGTTTTGGGTCAAGCCTTAAATATCATTGCTTATGTCATAAATCGTGTGTATTTAAGGCCCGACACTTTACAAACTCCTTATGAATTGTGGAAGGGTTTGAAACCCAATGTAAAATACTTCAAAACATTTGGGAGTAAATGTTACATCTTCAAAGATAGAGAGCCCTTGGGCAAATTTGACTCCCGAAGTGATGAAGGTATTTTTCTAGGGTATTCAACCAACAGTAGGGCTTTTCGAGTCTATAACCTGTGAACTTCATCATTAATGGAATCTATCAATGTGGTTATAGATGACACAAGTTCACCTACTTCAGCAACAAATGAGGATGACAATGGTGAGTTTCCAATCTTGGATACTGAACCACAAAATCAAGGAGATGTCATGCTCAATCACAAGAAATTGCTACAAAGACCATCCTCACAGTAAGTTCAAGTCCAAAGAGTGCTCAAAAGGACAAGACTTGCTCCTCCCGCCACCCAAAGTCCCGAACTTAAACCATCAAGAAGGGTGAAATCAATCATCCAACTCAACAGTGATTGGGAGTGTTTCAGATCGAATGAAAACCCAAGACAGATTCGATGAGGTATCACATATGTGTTATGTTTCATTAATTGAACCTAAGAATTTTAAAGAGGCCTTGCTAGATGATAGTTGGGTCAATGCTATGCATGAAGAATTAGGTCAATTTGAACGTAATAAAGTTTGGACTCTTGTTCCTGCACTCTAGAGACATGAATGTGATAGGTACCAAGTGGATCTTTAAAAATAAATCTGATGAGAATGGTACTGTTGTTAGAAATAAAGCTAGGTTGGTTGCTCAAGGCTACACACAAGTAGAGGGTATTGACTATGATGAGACGTTTGCCCCAGCTTGCACGCCCCTAATTTATTCGCATTTTACTTGGTGTTGCTTGTTTCCTTGGCTTTAAATTGTTTCAAATGGATGTGAAAAGTGCTTTTCTGAATGGGTACTTAAAAGAAGAGGCATATGTTGAGCAACCAAAAGGGTTTGAGGACCCTAAATGTCCTAATCATGTCTACAAGTGAGACAAGGCTCTGTATGGTTGAAACAAGCCCCTGCTTGGTATGATAGGCTTACTACCTTTCTTCTTGATAATGATTTTCAAAGGGTAGTGTGGATAAGACATTATTTGTGAAACATACTAAGTCTCATATTCTTGTTGCTCGATATATGTTGATGATATTGTGTTTGGTTCATCACGATCATCTTGTGAAATATTTTTCTGATTGCATGACACATGAGTTTGAGATGAGCATGATGGGAGAGTTGTCTTATTTTTGGGTCTCCAAATTAAAATCCTCAAGGGTATATTTGTTTCTCGCCTAAGTATGCTAAAAATCTTGTGTCAAAGTTTGGTCTTGAGTCCGCCAAACATGCACGACTCCCATGAGCACCCCTTTCACCTTTCCAAAGATTCCTCTGTATCGATGTTGATCCTACCCTTTATAGGAGTATGATAGGAGTCTGTTGTATCTCACAACCGTCTCCGATATTTCCTTTAGTGTCGGTGTTTGTGCTCGTTACTGCCGCCCTAAAGAGTCTCACCTTCTTGCGGTAAAACGATCATCGAATATGTTAATGGGACCTTGGGGTATGGGGTTTGGTTTTCCACTGATACTACAGCTGAAATTACTGGTTTTTCTGATGCCAACTGGGCAGGGTGTGCTGATGATAGGAAAAGTACATCCGGGGGGTGTTTTTACCTTGGGAATAACTGTTTTGGCATAGTAAAAAGCAATGCCATCTCTTTCCACCGCCGAGGCCGAGTACATTGTCAGGGAGTTGTTGTGCCCAATGTTGTGGATGAAGCAAATGCTTCATGATTATGGAATAGAATGTAACACTCTCACTCTTTTTGTGATAACACAAGTGCCATAAACATTTCAAAAATCTGTCCAACACTCTCGCACCAAACACATTGACATCCGTCATCATTTTATTCGAGAGTTAGTGGACGAAGGCCTTGTTGTTTTGGAACATGTTTCTACTGAGCATCAAAAAGCTGATATTTTTACAAAACCCCTTGATCTTCTACGATTTGAGTTTCTCAAAAAGACCTTGGGTGTAATGTCTCAGTAACTAGGGTGTATCTTGTTTTTCATGTGAGGTAAGTGTGAGTGGTTGACTTACTGTTCTTGGATGTGATAATCTATGATTGAGTTCTGATATCTTTGCATCAAATTTTATATGAACACTGCTCATGTTGCATACAAGATTTTTTTTCTTCTTTGTTCATAGCTCATTCTGAATGCCCATACTCTTTTACTTCATGATCTCATTCTCAGACACATCCTTGAGATAAACTGCTGTGGGTTTCGCACAAGTGATCAAAGTTCTCTATGGACCAATCGACAAGTTGTTTCTTGTACTCTTTCAGAGGAATTGACCTATATCGGTATATCATGGGTGATGTTAAGTCTCTTAACCATCTACCATCTTATTTCACTTCCATGGTTTCTCCTCAAGACATGATTTCCTGCATTAGGAAAAGGCTACCTCAGAGGCACCAACTGTGCCATCATTTTGATTTCATTCTTCTCCGTTTGACTCCATACTCTTGAGCGTATGCCACCAAAGGAGTGCCCACAAGAAAGAAAAGTTTAAAAAAAAAAAAAAGGGATCATTGTCTAAGGGGAGCTTCCGTGATTTACTCAACAAATACCCCGTGATTCCTAGTGGTTTGACTTTTCTCTCGTGATTGACAAATACTCTTGTTGGAGGTCCAAATGCATCAGATCACTACCAGGATTAATTCTAGCTTTGTGGCTCTCAAGGATTGCACACACACACATTCTTTATATGAGCTCTCATGTGTGTTTTTGAGTTATGCATTCTCATGATGCGTGTGGCTTTGATTTAATATTATCTGTTTTATTCATGAGCTGGTGTTTCATCCCTTTTCTCAAATTTTCAAGACTCATGATTGATGGATTCTCTTGTCCTTAGGGTATAGTCTGTCACCTGGTCATCATGCTTGATACGGGACTTCCTAGGTGTTTTTATTTTCATTTAAAAAAAAAATTGTTTTTTGTCCCCGCCGAAGGACTTTTTTCACGCCGAAGCGTGTTTTTCTAGCTTGCGATTTTTTGCGCCTGGTTTGGTTTTTTCCGCCGATCGCCTTCTTCACGCCGAAAGCACGCTTTTTCATAGTTTGTCTCCGCCGAAAGGCCAAACCCTATGCTCGAGCGGACTGGGTTTTGTATTTATTTCCCCCCTTCGAGCGTCAAACCCTATGAGGTCATGTAGTAAATGAGTATGGGCATTCAGACTGAGCTATGAACAAAGATGAAAAAAATCTTGTAAGCAACCAGAGCGGTGTTCATATAACATTTTGATGCAAAAGATATCAAGACTTAATCACAATGAGATTATCACATCCAAGAATAGTAAGTCAACCACTCACACTCACCTCACAAAAAATAAACAGGAAGCAACCTAGTTACTGAGCATTACACCCAAGGTCTTTCTAAGAAACTCAAATCGAAGAAGATCAAGGGTTTTGTAAAAATATCAGCTTTTTGATGCTCAGTAGGAACATGTTCCAAAACAACAAGGCCTTCATCCACTAACTCTCGAATAAAATGATGACGGATGTCAATATGTTTGGTGCGAGAGTGTTGGACTGGATTTTTTGAAATGTTTATGGCACTTGTATTATCACAAAAAAGAGTGAGAGTGTTCTGTTCTATACCATAGTCATGAAGCATTTGCTTCATCCACAACATTTGTGCACAACAACTTCCTCAGAGTAATGTACTCAAATTTCAAAGAAGGGAAAGAGAGATGGCATTTTGCTTTTACTATGCCAAGAAACTAGATTATTCCTAAGGTAAAAACACCCCGGATGTACTTTTCCTATCATCAAGACACCCGCCCAACATCGAAAAACCAAGAATTTCGTCAGAGTATCATCGGAAAACCAAACACCATACCCCAAGGTCCCATTTACATACTTGATGATGCTTTTACCGCAAGAAGGTGAGACTTTTAGGACCTGCTTGGTAACGAGCACAAACACCGATAATCAAGGAAATATCAGACGATCGGTCGTGAGATACAAAAGACTCCCTATCATACTCCTATAAAGGGTAGGATCAACATCAATACCAGAGGAATCTTTGGAAAGGTGAAGACTGGTGCTCATGGGAGTGCGTGCATGTTTGGCAGACTCAAGACCAAACTTTGACACAAGATTTTTTGCATACTTAGACTGGGAAACAAATATACCTGAAGGAGATTGTTTGATTTGAAGACCTAGAAAATAAGACAACTCTCCCATCCTGCTCATCTCAAACTCATGTGTCATGCAATCCGAAAAATATTTCACAAGATGATCAGCGGTGGAACCAAACACAATATCATCATCATATATTTGAGCAACAAGAATATGAGACTTAGTATGCTTCACAAATAAAGTCTTATCCACACTACCCCTTTGAAAATCATTATCAAGAAGAAAGGTAGTAAGTCTATCATACCAAGCCCGAGGGGCTTGTTTCAACCCATACAAAGCCTTGTCTAACTTGTAGACATGATTAGGACATTTAGGGTCCTCAAACCCTTTTGGTTGCTCAACATATGCCTCTTCTTTTAAGTACCCATTCAGAAAAGCACTTTTCACTTCCATTTGAAACAATTTAAAACCAAGAAAACATGCAATACCAAGCAAAATATTTAATGGATTCGAGACGCAACCTGGGCAAACGCCTCATCATAGTCAATACCCTCAACTTGTGTGTAGCCTTGAGCAACCAACCTAGCTTTTATTCCTCACAACAAGATTCATTCTCATCAGATTTATTTTTAAAGATCCACTTGGTACCTATCACATTCATGTCTCTAGGTCTGGGAACAAGAGTCCAAACTTTGTTACGTTCAAATTGACCTAATTTTTCATGCATAGCATTGACCCAACTATCATCTAGCAAGGCCTCTTTAAAATTCTTAGGTTCAATTAATGAAACATAACACATATGTGATACCTCATCCCGGATCTGTCTTTGGGTTTTCATTCGATCCGAAACACTTCCAATCACCTGTTGAGCTGGATGATTCAGTTTCACCCTTGCTGATGGTTTAAGTTCAGGACTTGAGGTGACAGGAGTGATGTCCCTTTGAGCACTCTTTGGACTTGAACTTGCCTGTGAGAATGGTGCTGTAACAATTTCTTGTGTTTGAACCGCAGCATCTCCTTGATTTTGTGGTTCAGTATCCAAGATTGGAGACTCACCATTGTCATCCTCATTTGTTGCTGGAGTAGGTGAACCTGTGTCATCTATAACCACATTGATAGATTCCATTAATGATGAAGTTCGCAAGTTATAGACTCGAAAACCCTACTGTTGGTTGAATACCCTAGAAAAATACCTTCATCACTTTGTGAGTCAAATTTTCCCAAGGGCTCTCTATCTTTGAAGATATAACACTTACTTCCAAAAGTTTTGAAGTATTTTACATTAGGTTTCAAACCCTTCCACAATTCATAAGGAGTTTGTAAAGTGCCGGGCCTTAAATACACGCGATTTATGACATAAAACAAGAAGATTTAGGGCTTCAAATTTCAAAACTTTGGAGGAAGACTCTTACTAAGGAGCATGACCCTAGCCATTTCTTGAACAACTATGTTCTTCCTCTCAACCACTCCATTTTGTTGTGGAGTAATAGGTGCAGAAAACTCATGCTTAATACCATGCATATCACAAAAATCCGAAAACGAACTATTTTCAAATTCACGACCATGATCAGTTCGGATTCTTATGATACGCCTAATAGAAACACCTGCTCATTTTGGATTTTAAGGACTAAAGCCCGAAAGCATTAAACGACGATTTTCCCTTAAAAAATTTACCCATGAGAATCGAGTAAAATCATCAACAGTTAAAAAAATGTATATTTTACCTCCAATGCTTTCAGTGCGAGTAGGACCCATTAAATCCATGTGAACCAATTCAAGAGGACGTTTGGTTGTAAAGCTATTCACCTTTTTATGAGGAGCACGGGTTTGCTTGCCAAGCTGACATGGTCCACACACATGGCTCAAATTCTTACCCAGTTTAGGTACTCCTCTCACAAGCTCTTTGTTGGCTATCTTAGTTAGGTCTTTGAAATTCATGTGACCTAATCTTTGATGCCACAAGTCAATGTTACTTATGATGGCAGAGTGACAAGTGAGAACATTAGTAGTAAGAATCCCATAGCAGTTATCAGATGTGCGAACCCCATGTAGGACAAGATTTCCTTTTATCCAAAATTTCACATTTATCTTTTGAAAACAGTACTTCATGATGGGAATCACACATTTGACTAATGCTCAAAAGATTTTCTTTAAGTCCATCAACAAGTAAGGCATTATCCAGCTTGGGAAGACCAGCAACACTTATAGAGCCCTTACCAATGACTCTAGAAGTGCCGCCATCTCCAAAGGTAACAATTCCTCCTTCATATTTTTCAAGAGAGGTGAAGTAGGATTTGTTACCGGACATATGACGAGAGCACCCACTATCAAGATACAACATGTGTGAGTCACGTGCTTTTAGAGCAGTGTGAGCAACAAAACAAGTCAACTCATCTTTTCTAACCCAAATCTTTTTAGTCTTGGTGTTCTGCCTAGACATGTAAGGTTGTCTCCTAACCCAAAAAGTATTAGAATTTCTACCCTTTTGAGACACCTTACCAAACAGTTCAAAATAGTAAGGATGAATGTGGCCATACTTACCACAGTGATGACAAATAAAAACAGGCTTTACCTCCCTTTTGTTGATCTTACCTGCTTTTGCTTGATGAAGAGAAGGATCAACCTGGTCTACCTTCAATTTTCCCTTTGCTTGAATCTTCAAGTTATGTGAGGTAGAGGCCTGTCCCTTGTGAGCTGTCGCACCATAGCCTAGTCCTCTTTTGTCAGAACCCATTTGTTGAGACCCGAGTATGTCTTCTAGAGATCTGGAACCTTTGTTCCACATGGCAATTGTTGCTCTAGCAATACGGAGTTCTTCATCCTTCTGACTGACTTTTTCTTCCAATTCAGCTTGTGACAACTGAAGACTTTCAAGCTTTTCTTCATATGTGGAATACACCTTCAGAAGTTCATTCCTTTCAGTTTCACAGGATAGAAGTTTTCCACATAAGTCTTGCCTGTCACTTGAGATCTTGATGACATTCTGTTTTGTTGTCAAGAGTTCTCCTTTGAGCCGGACATTCTCACTCTCACATGTTTTGAGTTTGAGAGAGAGTTTGTCGTTGGTTTTTGACAAATTCAGAGATTCCTCGTACAGCTTCTCGTAAGCTTGTTGTAGTTCATCGACATTGATCTCATCATTGTCTTCAGATGTTTCATCATCCTCTTTTTGCTCTTCATTCTCCTTGACCTCATCCAATCTAGCAACCAAGGCAGATAAGTTGCTGGATGGTGGTGGGGGAGAGTCTCTTCTTTCATGGAATTGGCTCAGAATTTCCCATGCATCTTTAGCCTTAGTGCAGTGAACAACCCGTTGTTGTTCTTCATTAGAGATTGCTCCACGAATAATGATCGTGGCTCTCGATTGTCTTGATTATCCGTGACTTTCTGTATCTTCTTCAATGGCTTGCCAACCTTCTGGATCAAAAGCTCTCAGAAAAGCCCTCATTTTGATTTTCCAATACAGGTAGTTAGTCCCATCAAAAGTTGGAGCATGATGCAAGTTCTGACCATGAGCTGATTCCGAAGGCTTTGGAAGAGGTTGAGAAACCGTGGCCCAAAATGCCATGAAAGCACTATCCCCATCTTCACCAGATTCAGTTCTTCGGTTCTTGCTCCGACCCGCTTTCATCATCCCAAGTTACAGTGTAGACTTTCTTCCGATTCTTTTTTGAAAGGCATTCAAGGGACATATGGCCAAACCCTTGACATTCATAGCACTTGACCCCTGGCCCCCTTACAATCTTCTTTTCAGTAGTTTGAGCAAATTTTGATGGAAAAGTTTTAGGTTTGTCATTACTCTTATCTTTTGAAATAGGGCTCAAATTAGGCTTTTTTCAAAAAAATTTAAACTGCTTTTGTAAGCATAGCCGCTATCTCGCACTCTAAATCAAATTCATTCCTGAGGTTTTGCGCCTCATGAGCACTCGTGAAAGCCATACTTTCTTTTTGCTTTTTCTTTGAAATTTGGTGGGCTTCATAAGTCTGCAAATTTCCAACCAATTGATCGAGCTTGAGGGTATCAACATTCTGAGCCTCCTCAATGGCTGTCACCTTTGATTGGAACCTCTCGGGAAGAGACCTCAAAATTTTTCCAACCACTTTTGCTTCTGGGATTTTTTCACCGAGAGTGAAACAGGAATTCACGATATCACTAAGTTTTGCATAGAAATCATCAAACGTCTCATCGTCGCGCATGAAAAGGGTTTCAAAGGCGGAGGTGAGATGCTGAATTTTTGACCTTTTAATAGAGGTAGTACCTTCGTGAATCGTTTCAAGAATATCCCACGCCTCTTTTGCTATTTCACACGTGCAAATTCGACGGAATTCTTCAGGTGTTACAGAGCAGAAGAGGGAGTTGAGAGCCTTGCTGTTCCAACTCGAGTTCGTAATCGCCAGTCCCATTTATCAAGGGTTTACGAATATCAATGCCATCAATGGTGATAATAGGTTCACTCCACCCAAAGATTACGCAAAGGCCAAACTTTCTCATCGATGGATTTTAAAAATGCTCTCATACGAAGCTTTCCAATAAGAATAGTTTGTACCGCCTAGTAAAGGGGGTCTATGAGTCGAGTTACCTTCACGAATAGAATCCATAATACTAGTCACACAAAATCACACTCCTATAGTTTTGAAAAAACAAAGAGTGACCCGCTCTGATACCAATTGAAAATTCTACGTGATTCGTGATTAGATCAAGATTAAAATATTCCAAATCCCTATTATTCAAAACACTCAATCTAAAATCAACAAGCACTTACGAGAGTGATTTTAGATTGTTTATTTTTAGGAATAAACGATAAATCGACACAAACGATTTTTTACGTGGAAAAAAACCACAATTGAAGAACCTTCAACTGTAGTCAAAAACCACGGGCGAACCGCCACTAATCAATCCACTACTGAAGGACTAAAAAGATTACAAAGATAACATACAAATTACCCAACCCAGTCAATTTGTCTCTGAATCTTCTGTAACTCTTTCACCACGCCACGAATCGATCAATCCTGAAGTTGATTCCACAACTTCTCTTGTCGAATTAACGACTACGTAAAGAATCAAACGCCTTTTGAAACTCTACGTCTTGATCTTCGGAAGCCACCGAAGAGAACTCTCTTGAATATGAAGTATCAAACTTCTTGATGTATGAATCTCAAATCATAAGTTTAGAACTCTCTCAAGAACATCAAGAAAAACTATCAAAATCTCAGAAGAAAACTTCAAACAAAACCCTAGTACACTTAGATCAGATCTAGGAAAAGTAAATCTAGAAAAAGACCCAACCAGCGAATTTATAGAATCTGCTCCCACGCGGCCCGCGCGAGGGTGGGCCCCCCCGCCCGAGCGGAGACTTCATAATTTGTGATTCATACAGGCTTCCCGCTCGAGCGTCCATTTCCCCGCTCGAGCGGGGAATTACACCATCCAGTACTTTGTCAGGCTATGCAGAGATGCTGTGGACTAGCAATCCCCGCTCGAAGCATTTTCCCAAATGAAAGTATGCACCAAGAGTGAGAAAACTTGGAAAACTTTATCCGATACAAACTTGGTTTTGATTCATTGATTTTGACAACAAAAGGGTCCTAACAACAAGGATGATAATACTATTAAAA
This sequence comes from Camellia lanceoleosa, assembly GCA_025200525.1. NCBI lineage: Eukaryota > Viridiplantae > Streptophyta > Magnoliopsida > Ericales > Theaceae > Camellia > Camellia lanceoleosa. The sequence continues at coordinate 24,903 of JANUSC010000017.1, forward strand.
ATAGGCAAAGATTGTACACATTGAGCTATAATCTAACAATAATTGAATAAACACAAAAAGAGTTTGTAAAGAAGAAGTTTTCATCGAGTTTCGTCTTCTCCTACAAGTCATGTGTGCCAAGTATGTTGTGCGTGTCAAGTTTCGTTGACATTCGAACCCGTTTGAGCATTTTAGTGTGTCAACCGGTTCAAAAAAGAGTTTGTAAAGAATAAGTTTTCATAAATGGAAATTAGGCTCCAGATTCAAAACCAAGGATCGATTTCGATTTTCGTCTTCTTCTACAAGTCATGTGTGCCTAGTATGTTGTGCGTGTCAACTTTCGTTGACATCCGAACCCGTTTGAGCATTTTAGTGTGTCAACCGGCTCGAAAAAGAGTTATTAAGAAATAAGTTTTCATAAACGGAAATTAGGCTCTAGATTCAAAATCAGGAATCGGTTTCCAGTCCCTTCTTCTCCTACAAGTCATGTGTGCCTAGTATGTTGTGCGTGTCAAGTTTTGTTGACATCCGAACCCGTTTTAGCATTTTAGTGTGTCAATCGGTTTGAAAAAGAGTTATTAAGAAATAAGTTTTCATAAACGGAAATTAGGCTCTAGATTCAAAATCGGGAATCGGTTTCGAGTCCCGTCTTCTCCTACAAGTCGTGTGTGCCTTGTATGTTGTGAGTGTCAAGTTTCGTTGACATCCGAACCCATTTGAGCATTTTAGTGTGTCAACCGATTCGAACAAGAGTTTGTAAAGAATAAATTTTCATAAACGGAAAGAAGGCTCTAGATTCAAAACCGGGAATGAATTTCAAGTTCTGTCTTCTCGTACAAGTCATATGTGCCTCGCATGTTGTGCATGTCAAGTTTCGTTGAAATCCGAGCCTGTTTGAGCGTTTTAGTGTGTCAACCGGTTCAAAAAAGAGTTTGTAAAGAATAAGTTTTTATAAACGGAAATTAGGCTCCAGATTCAAAACCGAAAAACAGTTTCAAGTCTCGTCCTCTCCTACAAGTCATGTCTGCCTAGTATATTGTGTGTGTCAAGTGTGTCATCTGAATTAACACAATACTTTTGAATAATTTCAAAAACATTTCATTACCAAGGACAAAATAAGAGCTGACATTCCAAGGAATAATCAACATATGAACCTAAAATATATTCTCCAGTTAGTCACAAATATGAAGCCAAATTACTACTTTTGCTAATTAATTTTCTAATCATTTATCATTCAAAGTAAATTTTTTTTTTTTTTTAATCATTCAAAGTAATTTGTAACCATAGTGAACTAAGACACATAACTAAATTGTTGAATCATATGAATGTGATCACAATTTGATCACCCATATCATCAGCATGATGATCATTCATACCAAATTGAAAAAAAAAAAAAAGAAGAAGAAAACTCATCCATAAGCTATGTTACATGGACTCTTCTACGTCCCCCAATGTAACAATGTCCACCGGATATGACAAGGGTAAGGGTGCAGGATATGTGTCTGACACCCATACCCAATTCAAACACTTGGATCCTCTAATTTTATATGATTTTTTTTTTGGGGGTTGATAAATTCTAGTTTTATATGATGTTAGAAGAAAGACACATCAGATTTGCTAGTAAAAAACATTTCTAGTTTCTCACAACATCAGATTTGCAAGGACACATACATATTTATAGAAAACTAGACAATAATGTAGATTAAATGATATGCATATGGTAGGTACAAATTAAAGTTGCCAGAGAACAAGAGAAGAATCACGAAACAATTTCATGTAGAAAGTTACAAGTTGAAGCTGCTAAAAGGTAGAGAAGCAGGCTGACAATATGCTGAAAGAAATGGAGAGATTCATTGTATAAAATAACCCCAAAAAAAACCAACACCACATTTCAAATAGAACAAGATGATTTCACATGAGCATTAACCTTCAAGATAATAATATAAAGTACCCAAGTGCAAGAAATGGATATAGAAGTATGTCACAACACACCTTGACCGTAGGATTCATAAAGCTAGACATCGATATTCACTCATTGAAAGTAGGACAGACCTAAAGTTGGCCTCACGCCTCAATAGCATCGATAATGCCTTTTCTCGACTTAGGGAATCTATATGTTCTCGCTTTAACTTCAATCCAACCCCTTTAACAAATCAAGCGCCACCGCAGGATTCATAGCACTTCAAAGGAGAACTTTAGAATATGCCGCTTAAAAATCAAATCCAATAATTTAATATGAAAATTTAATAAAACCAACTTCCATACACAAAATGCATTTAAAATAATGATGTATATATGAACAAAAGCTGGATGAAAAAATGAAGAGTCAACAACAAACCTTATTGGAGATAGGCCAGGATAGATCAAAAGGAATTGGACCACCACCACCTCCACCACTTAATAGAGGATTAAAATATGAGGTTGTGAATGTTATAGACTGCTGATCAAGATGTGGTTTAAGTTTGAGAAGAATAAGACCAAAAAGCAAGAAGATAGCTGGGATCAATAACTGGAAAACAATTGTTTTTCGATCTCTTCGAGCAGATATTGCTCTCTTTATAAATAATGCTTTACAATGTTGCCAAAAAATTGACCTTACTAAGAAGCAACAGCAACATCATTGCATACTTAAGAACCTTAAGAAACTCAGGACAGCATCAAAAAACAAACTACAAGCACTGCCAATTGTTGCAAATATGACTCCAATGACCTTATAACTTCCACATAGTTTGGGGAGTACAACATTTTTTGGAGCATAATTATGGCAGGCTGGTGAAACCACAGAATCATACAAAGCAAGAGTCTTCTTCTCATCAATACACTCGGCCATTATAATCGATCCTCGCAACTCTCGTGAATACCTCTTCCAAGAGTTGTCACAGATATACCATAACTCTCAATGCCAAAAGAGTGATTGTGCTCACTGCCTTCAGATTCTAAGTTAGGATCTGATCTTGTCATGCAGCCTTCAATCTCCCTAAACATGCTCTCAAAGGAAGATGAAGATGCTAGAGGAAGCTTGAAGGAAATCTCTGTCCCAACCTGTTGAGGCAGATCCAATCCCATGAAACAAGAAGATAATACATCGCAAGGATTAAAAATAGTTGGGTATAAATAACTGCAGAGAATAGAATGTATAATTCCACTTCATTAGTAGGAGTTGGACTCTTGAAATAATAGGGTGTGTTTGGTTGTGTTTTTGTTTTCTGTTTTCCATTTTCATTTTCTGAAACACACTCGTTTGGCTTAATCTGCTTCAAAACTGCTTTTAGAGAAAATTTCCTAAAACCCACATTTTACTAAACATCAAAAAGTTGTTTTCAAATTTTTAAAACGCTAGATGTTTTCGAACTCTTCATTGTTTTTGTTTCAAAAAAGAAAACAAAAATGCAACAAAACAACGCTTTTGAGTTTACTTTTGGCATCATGTTTACGTACCGATAAAATAAGGATTTGCCGGTGTTCAAAAAGTTATTAATGATTTGTACAATTGGTTAGTACCTTTTCATGCATTAACATAACCATTAGAGATATGAGATCGATGAATACTTCACTCACACATGTTGCCGATGGAATGTGACGGTAAACAATATCGCTAGCCACAGAGGCACTAGGAGCAATCAATTGCAAAGATAGCAATAACAAAGCATGTTGGTGCTTTTACAATCAAGAAGAAAGAACCTATTCAAGAAGACTAATGAAAATGGACTAGAACAACACACCTTCACCAAAGTAAGAGTATAGCCAACCCCATACTTACGCTTCAAGAAAAGTGAACTGCTGAAAACGAACACCCAGTTGAGAAAATGATGCAAGGATTAATTATCTGCTTGATCAATAAAAATATCATACTTAGTAAACTAGATCATATGATTTAATTCCTAAAGAAACCAAATATCCTACACTTAAATGAAATTGGTTTTTTCATAGAAGGGAAGGAAGGAAAGGGTATGCTTCCTTGCAAGTTTTAAATTGTACAACGCTTTTCTAGAATAAACTTTTACATGGGAAAATCAGAACTTTTTCTCTTGCTATATTGGCATGGCTAAATGACAGAACTATTTTAAATAACACAGTAAACAATGAAATAGGAATAAAAAATAAGATCAATAATTGCATAATCAAACAATATATATTAGTTTTCACAATGCTTCCCAACAAAGTCTCTGAATTATCCATAGCAAGCACAAAAATGAAATTGAACATGAATGTGATGGTAGATCCTAGCGGAATCTCTCTCTCTCTATTTGGCCCCTTCAACCGTGAGCATCTAATTTTATAATTTCCCAAGACATTTCAAGGAAGTGCGACTTGTCATTATATTTCCTGAAAATACTGCAAGTAAAAACAATTTAAAACCACCAAAATACCAAACACCTTAAGATTTTTGTAGAAATTATTGTACAACGGAATGAATAGAGCTACTAAACACAAAAATAATAGGAAGTCCATCATGTGCAACAAGTCAAACCAACTAGGGTCAAATGGTATCCCCCTCCAGGGAATTGGAAGCAAATGTTGATAGGAACCGAAAAGGCTGGCAACTGCTGGAGGTTTGTTCAACAGCACTGAAGGGGAGTGGTCCATGGGTATCAAGATAAGAATAGGTTGGGCTATGACACTGGTAACTGAATTTTGCAATTTGGAAACCCTTATGGATTGAAAGACAGGAAGGTTTTCACCGAATTATCCTAGAATCTGATTTTGTTGAAGCCTTGGAGGCAAGCTATACCGCAGATATTATGCATCCCCAACAAAAATCTTAATGATTCATTCGCCTCAAATGGTGAATGAACATACCATTAATATTCATCAAAGAGATCAATGCTTGAGTATGTTTGATTAGATGACCATACGTAATATACATAGAAAAACAAAGTGCATTGTTCGGTTTTCCCATGTAAAAAGCATGTTGAATCTAGACATAAAATACCTTCCACAAAGATTTCAAAGAACCATTAGCCATGATGGCTATCCGATCTCCTAACACATCAGCCTCATCCATAGAGTGCGTCGTCAGCAATATTATCCTACCCTTCTTGATTTTTTTGATTAACTGCCATGTCAACCACATTGAATATGGATCCATTCCGCTCGTAGGTTCATCGAGAACAATAACCTGTAAAAAAAGCAAACATTATTTTATAGATCCCAAACAAAGAGAAATGGCCAATGTCCTGAAATTTGTGTTCACCTTACTATCTCCAATTAGTGCAATCCCAAGGGACAACTTTCTTTTCATGCCTCCAGAGAGTGCCCTCACAACAGTGTTAACTTTATCGGCCAATCCCACCTAAACAAAATATTAACAGAAATGACATAAAATTTACAACAAAAAATATATATATATATGTCAAATTAGTATTATTATAATCTAAAAAGGTGCACATGAAGAAGAAGAAAAAAAATTATATATATTTATGACACTGATTCTACTGCCTAAAAAAGAAGAAGAAGAAGAAGAAGAAGATAGAAACAGAAAATAAGAAATATAGCAGTTATTTGAAAGGAAATCAATCACAAAAACCATAAATAAATAAATATGACACTGACTCTACTGCAAGTGAACAACAAATATCATCAATGGACCAAAGACCATGAGTTCTGGAAATAACTCTAAATCTTATTCTAAATCACAAGGATCCCACTAGCAAGTCATAAGGTAGCCAGACTCCATTTCTTACCATGTGTTTATCTAATCAGGAAAGGAAAACATAGGCCCATTCTGGACTCAGAATACTATAGGTGCAAGGAAAAAATGGTACTCATGTTTATTACGTATAACGAACATTTCTTGGGAAGAAAATCAAACCAAGATGTGAAAATCCACAAGATTGGAACAACACAAAATTAGATGATTTAAGCCATATGAAATGAACTAAAATCTGCAGTTCGTGACCGCCCAACTCATCGCACTCTATAATTTCTTCACCCCTATAATTTCTTCACCACCATGCTAGTTGTTAGTATAACAAAGCCATTGAATCTAAGATAGCTATCCTCGATGTTTATTTTTAATTTTCATTTTTAACCTATGTCAGACATCAAGATAAAAGTCATACCCAAGAATTGTTCCATCTCCGAGTCATACAAATTAATTTTTTGGCCTTATATTTTAGCCAAATTTTACTGAGAATTCAATTTACTTACTTTGTTTTGTTTTTATTTTTCCATGATCAAGTAAATTTATTGCCAACATAAATTTGCAAAATCAACCAAAAAATGTTAAATTTACTAGATTTGAACTTGGAATTGAATTGAAACATACCCGAATAGACAATGTAGAAGAGTTGGCTCTCAAGACCTTGTATTTGAATTTAAGATCTGGACTCGATTCTTGAATCAAAAGCATCCACCAATCCATCACCACAAAACAAGCCAACAACACAATCACAACCACCACAACGCTTTTCACTCGCTTTCACAATTTTCCTCTTCACCCTCCTCGTTGTTTCGATTTGGTCATAAACCCTAACCATTCCAAAATTCCAAACCAAGAACAAGAATACGAATTCTCGAAGAGCGAGAAGGTAACAATCCGAAGAATTTCGAGAGATTTACTACCCCGGAGGGAGGGCGGCCACCGATGCGCGGAGGAAAGGGGCCGAGCGTGGAAAGAAGTCAACCATCCGTTAGTCTGATCGGAAACCCTAATTTCAGTTCCACTTTGCTCTTGTTCATCAATCGAGATCATAGCGTACCAGCTTTGTATGACGCCATTGTTGCTGGTGCAAGAGAGACGGCATACAGATGTCATGTTGTTGGCCGCCACAGACGCTGCGGTTAAGGCCACATGAAAGCAAGAGCGAGAGACAGAGTGACGACTGGACGAGAGGGAAGGTCTGCGTGAGCAAGAGCAAGAGGAAAGAAAAGGGTTACCTAGATGTTGTTGTTGCCGTTGCAAGAGAGATAGAGTGACAACTGGGTGAGAGGGAGGGAGAGAGCAGTGAGATTAGGGGGTTTTTTTTTTTTTGATCTCAAGAGATAACAGAAAATTTGGGAATATCGAAAGGGGATAGTGGGTGGAGGTTTTGGCGTGAATTTAGGAATTATTATTTATGCATATATTAAGGCCTCGCTGAATGAAAGAGAAAAAATAAAATTTTATGCGATGCATTGCTAAAAGAGCGTCAAAAAAGGAAAAAAAATTTAAAACCAGAAAAATTTTGTCACGCTTAACTTACCGTCGCATATAACCTTACTTTTTGCCACAGGCTAATTTTTCCCATCACAAAAACTATAAATTTCATGACGGCACTTAAACCGTCGCAAAAAGCAAGCTTTTGCGACAGCACTTGAACCATCGCAAATTGTTCCACGTCAAATGCCCATTTTTCTAGTAGTGATAGTAGTTTCTTAAATGAACTTCAATTTTTAATTTTATGCAACTTTCATTTTATTTTTATTCAACTTCCTTTTTTATTTATATTCAATTATTTGGAAATTTAATAAAAAAGAAAGTTGAATAGAAAGGGAGTTGTATAAAAATAAAAATGGAAGTTGAATCAAATAAAAATTGAAGTTGAATCAAATAAAATGGAAGTTGCATAAAATTAAACATAAAAATAGAAAAGTAAATTGAATAAAAAAAGAAGTTGAATAGAAAAAGGAAGTTGAATAGAAAAGGAAATTGAATCAAAATGCAAGTTGAATAAAAATAAAAATGGAAGTTGCATAAAAATTAAAAATTGAAGGTCATTCAAGAAACAACATACCTTAGCGATCTATTTGGAAATTAAATCAAAAAGGAAGTTGAATAGAAAAGAAAATTGAATAAAAATGGATGTTGAATAAAAATAAAAATAAAAATGGAAGTTGCATAAAATTAAAAATTGAAGTTGATTCAAGAAACCACTATACCTTAACGATTTATTTGAAAATTAAATTAAAAAAGAAGTTGAGTAGAAAAGGAAACTCAATAAAAATGGAAGTTGAATAAAAAAATTGAAGCTTATTCAAGAAACCACTATACCTTAATGAATTATTTGGACATTAAATAAAAAATAAAGTTGAATAAAAAAGAAAGTTGAATAAAAATGAAAGTTAACTAAAAATATAAATGGAAGTTGCATATAATTAACAATGGAAGTTCATTCAAGAAAGCACTATACCTTAACGATCTATTTGGAAATTAAATATAAAAGGAAGTTGAATAGAAAAGGAAATTGAATAAAAATGGAAGTTAAATAAAAATAAAAATGGAATTTGCATGAAATTAACAATGGAATTTAATCCAATAAACTACTATACCCTAACGATCTATTTGGAAATTAAATAAAAAATGAATTTGAATAGACAAGAAAATTGAATAAAAATGGAAGTTGAGTAAAATTAACAATGTAAGTTCATTTAAGAAACCACTCTACCTTAACGATCTATTTGGAAATTAAAAAAAAAAAAAAAAGAAGTTGAATAAAAATGGAAGTTGCATAAAATTAAAAATGGCAGTTCATTCAAGAAACCACTATACGTTAACGATCTAGTTGGAGATTAAATAAAAATGGAAGTTGAATAAAATTAAAAATGGAAGTTACATCAAATTAAAAATGGAAGTTTATTAAAAAAAACCACTATACCTTAACGATCAATTGGGAAATTAAAAAAAAAAATAGGAAGTTGAATAGAAAAGAAATTGAATAAAAATAAAATTGGAAGTTGAATAGACCGTTGGAAATTAAATCAAAAAGGATGTTGAATAGAAAAGTAAATTGAATAAATATGGAAGTTGAATAAAAATCAAAAAGGATGTTGAATAGAAAAGTAAATTGAATAAATATGGAAGTTGAATAAAAATAAAAAAGGAAGTTGAATAAAAATGGAAGTTGTATAAAATTAACAATGGATGTTCATTTTTATTTTTATTCAACTTCCAATTTTTATCCAACTTCCATTTTTATTCAACTTCTTTTGTTTTTTAATTTCCAAATAGATCGTTAAGGTAGAGTGGTTTTTTGAATAAACTTCAATTTTTAATTATATGTAACCTCCATTTTTATTAAATTCAACTTCCATTTTGTTTCAATTTACTTTTCTATTCAACTTCCTTTTTTATTTAATTTCCAAATAGATCGTTAAGGTATAATGGTTTCTTGAAAGAACTTCCATTGTTAATTTTATTCAAATTGCATTTTTATTCAACATCCATTTTTATTCAATTTTCTTTTCTATTTAACTTCCTTTTTTTATTTAATTTCCAAATAGATCGTTAAGGTATAGTGATTTTTTGAATAAACTTCAATTTTTAATTATATGCAACTTCCATTTATATGTTTATTCAACTTCCATTTTTATTCAATTTCCTTTTCTATTCAACTTCTTTTTTTATTAAATTTCCTTTTTTATTCAATTTCATTTTTTATTTAATTTCCATTTTTATTTTTATTCAACTTCCATTTTTATTCAATTTCTTTTTCTATTTAACTTCCTTTTTTATGTAATTTCCAAATAGATCGTTATGGTATAGTGATTTTTTGAAAGAACTTCCATTTTTAATTTTATGCAACTTCCATTTTTATTTTTACTCAACTTCCATTTTTAATTCTATTTCCTTTTCTATTCAACTTCTTTTTTTTTATTTAATTTCCTTTTTTCTTTAATTTCCAAATAGATCGTTAAGGTATAGTGGTTTCTTGAATGAACTTCCATTGTTAATTTTATGCTACTTCCTTTTTTATTTAATTTCTAAATAGATCGTTAGGGTATAGTAGTTTATTGGATGAACTTCAATTTTTAATTTTATGCAACTTCCATTTTTATTTTTCTTTAATTTCCATTTATGTTCAACTTCCATTTTTATTCAATTTCCTTTTAATTTCCCAATAGATCTTTATGGTATAGTGGTTTCTTGAATGAACTTTGATTTTTATTTTTATTCAACTTCCCTTTTTATTCAATTTTTTTTTCTAGTCAACTTCCTCTTTTTTTTAATTTACAAATAAACCGTTAAGGTAGAGTGGTTTCTTGAAAGAACTGCCATTGTTATTTTTATTCAACTTCAATTTTTATTCAATTTCCTTTTTTATTCAACTTTCTTTTTTCTTTAATTGTCAAATAGATCGTTAAGGTATAGTGTATAAAATCCAAATAGATTGTTAAGGTATAGTGGTTTCCTGAATGAATTTCCATTTTTATTTTTATTCAACTTCTAGTTTTATTTAATTTTCAAATAGATCGTTAAGTTATAATGATTTCTTGAATGAATAGAAAATAGAACTGAATAAAAATGGAAGATGAATAAAAATAAAAATGGAAGTTGCATAAAATTAAAAAGAAACCACTATACCTTAACAATTGAAGTTGAATAAAAATAAAAATGGAAGTTGAATAAAAATAAAAATGGAATTTGAATAGAACATGAAATTGAATGAACTTCCATTTTTTATTTTATGCAACTTCCAATTTCCTATTCTATTCAACTTCATTTTTTATTTTTATTCAACTTCTATTTTTATTCAATTTGTTTTTTTATTTAATTTCCAAATAGATCGTTAAGGTATAGTGGCTTCTTGAATGAACTTCCATTGTTAATTTTATGCAACTTCCATTGTAAGTTTTACGCAACTTCTATTTTTATTTTTATGCAACTTCCATTTTTATCCAATTTTCTTTTCAATTCAACTTCCTTTTTTATTTAATTTCCAAATAGATCGTTAAGGTAGAGTGGTTTCTTGAATGAAATTCGATTTTTAATTTTATGCAGCTTCCATTTTTATTTTTATTCAATTTCAATTTTTATTCAATTTTCATTTTTATTCAATTTCCTTTTCTATTCAACTTCCTTTTTTATGTAATTTCCAAATAGATCCTTAAGGTATAGTAGTTTCTTGAATGAACTTCCATTTTTAATTTTAGGCAACTTCCATTTTTGTTTTTAATCAACTTCCATTTTTATCCAATTTCCTTTTCTATTTAACTTCCTTTTTTAATTTTATACAACTTGCATTGTTAATTTTATACAACTTCCATTTTTATTTTTATTCAACTTCCATTTTTATTTTCATGCAAATTCCGTTTTTATTTTTATTCAACTTCCATTTTTATTTTCATGCAAATTCCATTTTATTTTTATTCAACTTCCATTTTTATTTAATTTCCTTTTCTATTCAACTTCCTCTTTTTTTTTAATTTCCAAATAGATCGTTAAGGTATAGTGGTTTCTTGAATGAACTTCCATTGTTAATTTTAGGCAACTTCTTTTTTCTTTAATTTCCAATAGATCGTTAAGGTATAATGGTTTCTTGAATTAACTTCCATTTTTAATGTTATTCAACTTCCATTTTTATTCGATTTCTTTTTCTATTCGACTTCCATTTTTATTTAATTTCCAAATGGACCGTTAAGGTATATTGGTTTCTTGAATGAACTTTCAATTTTTAATTTTATGCAACTTCCATTTATATTTTTATGCAACTTTCATTTTTAATTTTATGAAAATTTCATTTTTATTTTTATTCAATTTCCTTTTTTCTTCCATTTCTATTCAACTTTCTTTTTTATTTAATTTCCAAATAGACCGTTAATGTATAGTGGTTTCTTGAATGAACTTCCATTGTTAATTTTGTGTAACTTCCATTTTTATTTTTATTTTTATTCAACATCCATTTTTATTCAATTTCCATTTCTATTCAACTTCCTTTTTTCTTTAATTTCCAAATAGATCGTCGAGGTATAGTGGTTTTTTGAATTAACTTCCATTGTTAATTTTAAGTAACTTCCATTTTTATTTAATTTCCAAATAGATCTTTAAGGTATAGTGGTTTCTTGAGTGAACTTTCATTTTTAATTTCCAAATAGATCTTTAAGGTATAAAAATGGAAGTTACTTCCATTGTTTTTATTCAACTTCAATTTTTATTTAATTTCCTTTTCTATTCGACTTCATTTTTTATTTAATTTTCAAATAGATCGTTAAGGTATAGTGGTTTCTTGAATAAACTTCCATTGTTAATCTTATGCAACTTCCATTTTTATTCAATTTCCTATTCTATTCGACTTCCTTTTTTATTTAGTTTCCAAATAGATCATCAAGGTATAGTAGTTTTCTGAATGAACTTCCAATTTTATTTTTATTCAACTTCCATTTTTATTTTTATACAACTTCCAAATAGATCGTTAAGGTATAGTGATTTTTTGAATAGAAAAGGAAGCTGAATAAAAATGGATGTTGAATAAAAATAAAAATGGAAGTTCAATAAAAATAAAAATCGAAGTTCATTCAAGAAACCACTTTACGTTAACGATCTATTTGGAAATTAAATAAAAAAGGAAGTCGAATAGAAAAGGAAATGGAATTGAATAAAAATGGATGTTGAATAAAAATAAAAATTGAAGTTTATTTAACAAACCACTATACCTTAACGATCTATTTGTAAATTAAAAAAAAAAAAGAAGAGGAAGTTGAATAGCAAAAGAAAATTGAATCTATTTGGAAATTAAATAAAAAAGGAAGTTGAATAGAAAAGGAAATTGAATAAAATCGGAAGTTGAATAAAACATGAAATTTGAAGTTCATTGAAGAAACCACTATACCTTAATGGTCTATTTGAAAATTACATAAAAAAGGAAATTGAATACAAATGGAAGTTGAATACAAATAGAAAAGGAAGTTGAATACAAATGGAAGTTGAATACAAATAGAAAAGGAAGTTGAATAGAAAATGAAATTAAATAAAAATGGAAGTTGCATAAAATTAACATTGGATGTTCATTCGAGAAACCATAATACCTTAACGATCTATTTGGAAATTAAATGAAAAAAGGAAATCGAATAGAAAAGGAAATTCAATAAAAATGGAAGTTGAATAAAAATAAAATGGAAGTTGCATAAAAATAAAAATCGAAATTGCATAAAATTAAAAATGCAAGTTCATTGAAGAAACCATTATACCTAACGATTTATTTGGCAATTAAAGAAAAAAGGAAGTTGAATAGAATAGGAAATTGAATAAAAATGGAAGTTCATTCAAAAAATCACTTACGTTAACGATCTATTTGGAAATTAAAAAACAAAAATGGAAGTTGAATAGAGCTAAAAATGGAAGTTGCATAAAAATTGAATAAAAATTAAAGTTGAATAAAAATAACAATAGTTTCTTGAATGAACTTCCATTTTTAATTTTATGAAACATCCATTTTTAATTTTATGCAACTTCCATTTTATTTTTACTCAACTTCCATTTTTATTCAATTTGTTTTTCTATTCAACTTTCTTTTTTATTTAAAGTTCATTCAAGAAACCACTATACCCTAACGATCTATTTGGAAATTAAAAAACAAAATGAAGTTGAATAGAAAAAGAAATCGAATAAAAATGGAAGTAGAATAAAAATATAAATGGAAGGTGAATAAAATAAAAAAGATCGTTAAGGTAGAGTGGTTTTTTGAATAAACTTCAATTTTTAATTATATGTAACTTCCATTTTTATTTTTATTCAACTTTCATTTTTATTCATTTTTATTCAACTTCCATTTTTATTCAATTTCCCTTTTCTATTCAACTTCTAGTTTTATTCAATTTTATTCAATTTATAATTTTATTCAATTTCCATTTCTATTCAACTTCCATTTTCATTTTTATTCAACTTCCATTTCTATTCAATTTACTTTTTTATTCAACTTCTATTTCTATTCAACTTCTTTTTTTATCCAATTTCCTTCTCTATTCAACTACCTTTTTTATTTTATTTCCAAATAGATCATTAAGGTATAGTGGTTTCTTGAATAAACTTCCATTTTTATTTTTATTCAACTTCTATTTTTATTCAATTTCTTTTTCTATTTAATTTCCAAATAGATCGTTAAGGGATAGTAGTTTCTCGAATGAACTTCCATTTTTAATTTTATGCAACTTCCATTTTTATTTAATTTCCTTTGCTATTCAACTTTCTTTTTTATATAATTTCCAAATAGATCATTGAGAATAGTGGTTTCTTGAATGAACTTCAATTTTTAATTTTATGAACTTCCATTGTTAATTTTATGCAACTTTCATTTTTATTTTTATTCAACTTCCATTTTTATTCAACTTCCCTTTTTAATTTTATGCAACTTCCAATTTTATTTTTACTCAACTTCCATTTTTTTTCAATTTCTTAATAGATCGTTAAGTTATAGTAGTTTATTGGAAGAACTTCATTTTTGTTTTTATTCAACTTCCATTTTTATTCAATTTACTTTTCAATTCAACTTCCTTTTTTATTTAATTTCCAAATAGATCGTTAAGGTATAGTAGTTTATTGGATGAACATCCATTTTCATTTTTATGCGACTTCCATTTTTATTCAATTTCCTTTTTGATTTTTATTCAATTTCCTTTTCTATTCAACTTCTTGTTTTATTTAATTTTCAAATAGATCGTCAAGGTATAGTGGTTTATTGAATGATCAACTTCTTTTTCTATTCAATTTCCTTTTCTATTCAACTTCCTTTTTTATATAATTTCCAAATAGATCGTTAAGGTATTATGGTTTCTTGAATGAACTTGCATTTTTAATCTTATTCAACTTCAATTTTTATTCAATTTCCTTCTCTATTCAACTTCTTTTTTAGTTTAATTTCCAAATAGATCGTTATGATAGAGTGGTTTCTTGAATGAACTTCCATTTTTAATATTATGCAACTTCCATTTTTATTTTTATTCAACTTTCATTTTGATTCAATTTCCTTTTTTATTTAATTGCCAAATAGATCATTAAGGTATAATGGTTTCATAAATGAATTTCCATTGTTATTTTTATTCAACATCCATTTTTATTCAATTTCCTTTTCTATTCAACTTCCTTTTTTATTTAATTGCCAAATAGATCATTAAGGTATAATGGTTTCGTGTATGAACTTCCATTGTTAATTTTGTTCAACTTCCATTTTTATCCAATTTCCTTTTCTATTCAATTGCTATATTTATTCAACTTTCATTTCTATTCAACTTCCTTTTTTCTTTAATTTCCAAATAGATCGTTAAGGTATATTGGTTTCTTGAATTAACTTCCATTGTTAATTTTAGGCAACTTGCATTTTTATTCAATTTCCTTTTCTATTCAACTTCATTTTTTATTTAATTTCCAAATAGATCGTTAAGGTATAGTGGTTTCTTGAATGAACTTCCATTTTTAATTTTATGCAACTTCCATTTTTATTTTTATTCAATTTCCTTTTCTATTTAACTTTCATTTTTATTCAATTTCCTTCTTTATTCAACTTCTTTTTTTATTTAATTCCCATTTTTATTTAATTTCCTTTTCTATTCAGCTTCCATCACTACAAGAAAAAACACTTTCTGTGACCAACATTTTGGTCGCGAAAAGTACCATATTTGGTCGCTAAAACCTTTTCGCGACCAAAATATTCTGGTCGCGAGTTGGTCGCTAAAGCCTTGTCACAAATAGTTTTCTGCGACCAAAAAAGCCTTTGGTCGCTAAAAGTGACCATTCACGACCAACTTTTTTGGTCACAGAAAGTCCAATTCATATTAGCCAAAAGTAAACTTTTAGCGACTAAAGATAAGTTGGTCGCCAAAATTCAGCGCCTTGACCCAAAAAAAAATAATTCTTTTGTGCTCCCTAGGACTTGAACTCTTGACCAAGGAGTCACCATGCACCCAATCCACTCTGCCACTCTGCCAATAACATGCTTCTTGTTCATAGTTGGCAAAAAAAATATATAACCCATAACAATTGGGTTATATGTTATTTTATAAAACTTTGAATGTCTAAACAGAAAAATAGCATGTAATTACAATAGTATCTTTTTTTTAACATTTATCCCGCCATAACTTTCCACGACCAACTTTTTTTTTTGTCGCCAAAGGGTAATCTTCCGCGACCAAAAAAGCTTTTAGTCGCCAATAGTATACTTTCCACGACCAACTTTTTTTTTTGGTCGCCAAAAGGTCATCTTCCGCGACTAAAAAAGCCTTTGGTCGCCAATAGTATACTTTCCGCGACCAACTTTTTTTTTTTGGTCGCCAAAGGGTAATCTTCCGCGACCAAAAAAGCCCTTGGTCGCCAATAGTATACTTTCCGCGACCAAAAAAGCCTTTGGTTGCCAATAGGTATACTTTCCGCTACCAACTTTTTTTTTGGTCGCCAAAAGGTGATTTTCCGCGACCAAAAAAATGTGGTCGCCAAAAGTTAAACTTTAGTCGCAGAAAGTGGACTATTTGCGACCAAAAAAAATAGGTGGTCGCCAAAAGTGTTTTTTCTTGTAGTGCATTTTTAATTTTATTCAACTTCCATTTTTGTTCAACTTCCATTTTTAATCAATTTCCTTTTTTATTCAATTTCCTTTTCTATCTATCTTCTTTTTTTATTTAATTTCCAAATAGATCGTTAAGGTATAATGGTTTCTTGAATGAAATTCCATTTTAAATTTTATTCAATTTCTATTTTTATTTTTATTCAACTTTCGTTTTTATTCAATTTCCTTTTCTATTTAACTTCCTTTTTTATTTTTATGCAACTTTCATTTTTATTTAATTTTCATTTTTGATCAATGTCCTTTTTATTCAATTGCTATTTTTATTCAATTTCTTTTCTATTCAACTTCCTTTTTTATTTTATTTCCAAATAGGAAGTTGAATAGAAAATGGAAATTGAATAAAAATGGAAGTTCATTCAAGAAATCTTTTTATATTTAATTTCCAAATAGATCTTCTTTTTTTTATTTAATTTCCAAATAGATCGTTAGGGTATAGTAGTTTGTTGGATGAACTTCAATTTTTAATTTTATGCAACTTCCATTTTCCCTTTTCTATTCAACTTCCTTTTTTATTTAATTTTTGTAGAACTTTCATTTTTATTTTTATTCAACTTCGATTTTTATTCAATTTCCTTTTCTATTCAACTTCCTCTTTTTTTTTTTAATTTACAAATAAATCGTTAAGGTATAGTGGTTGCTTGAATGAACTCTATTCAACTTCCTTTTTTATCCAACTTCCAAATAGATTGTTAAGGTATAGTGGTTTCTTGAATTAAATTCCATTGTTAATTTTATGCAACTTCCATTTGAATAGAAAAGGAAATTGAATAAAATTAAAAATGGAGGTTGCATAAAACTAAAAATGGAAGTTCATAAGATTAAAAATGGAAGTTGCATATAATTAAAAACGGAAGTTCATTCAAGAAAACACTATACCTTAACGATCTATTAGAAAGTAAATAAAAAAGGAAGTTGAATAGAAAATAGAATTGAGGTTTCCTGAATGACCTTCCATTGTTAATTTCATGCAAATTCCATTTTTATTTTTATTCATCTTGCATTTTATTGAATAAAAAAAGTAACTTGAACAGAAATGGAGATTG
The DNA here is from genome assembly GCA_025200525.1 of Camellia lanceoleosa. Classification (NCBI taxonomy): domain Eukaryota; kingdom Viridiplantae; phylum Streptophyta; class Magnoliopsida; order Ericales; family Theaceae; genus Camellia; species Camellia lanceoleosa. The sequence goes on from JANUSC010000017.1 coordinate 42,178, forward strand.
AATAAAAAAGGAAGTTGATCATTTTTATTCAATTTCCCTTTTTATTCAATTTCCTTTTTTAATTTATTCAACTTCCATTTTCATTCAAGAAACCACTATACCTTAACGATCTATTTGGAAATTAAATAAAAAAGAAAATTAAATAGAAATTGAAATTGAATAAAAATAGAAGTTGGATAAAAATAAAAATGGAAGTTGAATAAAAATAAAAATAGAAGTTGAATAAAATAAAAATTGAAGTTCATTCAAGAAAATCAAAACTTTTGACAAAAATGGAAGTTCAATAAAGAAAAGGAAATTGAATAAAAAAGGAAAGTTGAATAAAAAAGAAAGTTGAATAGAAAAGGAAATTGGATAAAAAAGGAAATTGAATAAAAATAAAAAAGGAAGTTGCATAAAATTAACAATGGAAGATAATTCAAGAAACCATTATACCTTAGCCATCTATTTGGAAATTAAATAAAAAAATGAAGTTGAATAGAATAGGAAATTGAATAAAAAATAAAAATGGAAGTTGAAGAGAGAAAATAATTGAATACAAATGGAACTTGAATAAAAATAAAAATGGAAGTTGCATGAAAATGGAAGTTGAATAAAAATGGAAGTTGAATAGAAAAGGAAATTGAATAAAAATGGAAGTTGAATAAAAATTAAAGTTGAATAAAAATAAAAATGGAAGTTGCATATAATTAAAAATGGAAGTTCATTCAATAAACTACTATACCCTAACGATCTATTTGGAAATTAAATAAAAAAGGAAGTTGAATAGAAAATAGAATTGAATAAAAATGGAAGTTGAATAAAAATAAAAATGGAAGTTCATTGAAGAAACCACTATACCTTAACGATCTATTTGGAAATTAAATAAAAATGGAAGTTGAATAAAAATAAAAAAGGAAGTTGCCTAAAATTAACAATGGAAGTTTATTCAAGAAACCACTATACCTTAATGATCTATTTGGAAATTAAATAAAAAAGGAAGTTGCATAAAATTAACAATGAAATTGAATAAAAAAATGAAGTTGAATAGAAAATGAAATTGAATAAAAATAAAAATGGAAGTTGCATAAAATTAAAAACGGAAGTTCATTCAAGAAACCACTATATCTTAACGGTCTATTTGAAAATTAAATTAAAAAAGAAGTTGAATAGAAAGGAAATTGAATAAAAATAGAAGTGGAATAAGAATAGAAGTTGCATAAAATTAACAATAAAAGTTCATTCATGAAACCACTATACGTTAACGATCTATTTAGAAATTAAATAAAAAAGAAGTTGAATAAAAATGGAAGTTGCATAAAATTAACACTGGAAGTTGAATAAAAATAAAAATGGAAGTTGCGTAAAATTAAAAGTGGATGTTGCGTAAAACTTACAATGGAATAAAAATGAAGTTGAATAAAATTAACAATGAAATTGAATAAAAAATGAAGTTGAATAGAAAAAGAAATTGAATAAAAACAGAAGTTGAAAAATGGAAGTTGCATATAATTAAAAATGGAAGGTCATTCAGCAAACCACTATACCTTAACGGTCTATTTGGAAATTAAAGAAAAAAAGGAAGTTGAATAGAAAAGGAAATTGAATAAAAATGGAATTTGAATAAAAACAAAAATGGAAGTTCATCCAATAAACCACTATACCTTAACGATCTATTTGGCAATTAAATAAAAAAGGAAGTTGAATAAAAAATGAAATTGAATAAAAATAAAAATGGAAGTTGCGTAAAAATAAAAATGGAAGTTCATTGAAGAAACCACTATATCTTAACAATCTATTTGGAAATTAAATAAAAATGGAAGTTGAATAAAAATAAAAATAGAAGTTGCATAAAATAAAAATCGAAGTTCATTCAAGAAACCACTATACTTTAACGATCTATGTGGAAATTAAATCGAAAAGGAAGTTGAATAGAAATAAAAATTGAATAAAATAAAAATGGAAGTTGCATAAAATTAAAAATGGAAGTTCATTCAAGAAACCACTATAACTTAACGATCTATTTGGAAATTAAGTAAAAAAGGAAGTTGAATAGAAAGGGAAATTGAATAAAAATGATAGTTGAATAAGAATAAAAATCAAAGTTCATTCAAGATCCCACTATACCTTAACGATCTATTTGGCAATTAAATAAAAAAGGAAATTGAATAAAAATGAAAGTTGCAAAAAATTAAAAATGGAAGTTGAATAAAATTAAAAATGGAAGTTAATTCAAGTAACCACTATAACTTAACGATCTATTTGGAAATTAAATAAAAAAAGGAAGTTGAATAAAAATGGAAGTTGAATAAAATAAAAAATGGAAGTTGCATAAAATTAAAAATGAAAGTTGAATAAAAATGGAAGTTGAATTCAATAAAAATGGAAGTTAATTCAAAAAACCACTATACCTTAACGATTTATTTGGAAATTAAATAAAAATTGAAGTTGAATTGAAAAAGAAAATTGGATAAAAATGGAAGTTGAATAAAAATAAAAATGGAAGTTGCATAAAATTAACAATGGAAGGTCATTCAATAAACGACTATACCTCAATGATCTATTTGGAAATTAAATAAAAATGGTAGTTGAATAAAAATTTAAGTTTGAATAAAAATAAAAATGGAAGTTACATAAAATTTAAAATGGAAGTTGCATAAAAAAGGAAGTTGAATAAAAATGAAATTAAATAAAAAAGGAAATTGAATAGAAAAGAAGTTGAATAAAAATGGAAATTAAAAAACAAAGGAAGTTGAATAAAAATGGAAGTGGCCTAAAATTAACAATGGAAGTTGAATGGAAATAAAAATGGAAGTTCATTTAATTAAAAATGGAAGTTTATTCAAAAACCACTCTACCTTAACGATCTATTTGGAAGTTAATTAAAAAGGATGTTGAATAGGAAAGGAAATTGGAAAAAAATGGAAGTCGAATAGAAAATAAATTGAATAAAAATGGAAGTTCATTCGAGAAACCACTATACCTTAACGATCTATTTGGAAATTAAAGAAAAAAAGAAGTTGCATAAAATTAAAAATGAAAGTTAATTCAAGAAACCACTATACCTTAACGATTTATCAGGAAATTAAGTTAAAAAGGAAATTGAATAGAAAAGGAAATTGAATACAAATGGAAGTTGAATACAAATAGAATGGAAGTTGAATAGAAAAGGAAATTGATTGATAATGGAAGTTGCATAAAATCAAAAATGGAAGTTCATTCAAGAAACCACTATACCTTAACGATCAATTTGGAAATAAAATAAAAAAAGGAAATTGAAACCACTATAACTTAACGATCTATTTGGAAATTAAATAAAAAATGGAAGTTCATTCAATTTCATGTTTTACTCAACTTCCATAGTTATTCAATTTATTTTTCTATTCAACTTCCTTTTTTATTTAATTTCCAAATAGATCATTAAGATATAATGGTTTCTTGAATGAAATTCCATTTTTAATTTTATTCAATTGCCAAATAGATCGTTAAGTTATAGTGGTTTCTTGAATGAACTTCCATTTTTAATTTTTATTCAACTTTCCATTTTTATTCAATTCCATTGTTATTTTTATTCAATAAACCACTATAACTTAACGATCTATTTGGAAATTAAATAAAAAAATGGAAAGTTGAATAAAACAAAAAAAGAAGTTGAATAAAGAAGGAAATTGAATAAAAATGGAAGTTGCATAAAATTAACAATGGAATTTAATTCAAGAAACCACTATACCTTAACGATCTATTTGGAAATTAAATAAGAAAGAAAGCTGAATAAAAAAAAAATTAAATAAATAACGGAAGTTGAATAAAAGTAAAAAAGGAAGTTCATTCAACAAATCACTCAATAAAATTAACAATGGAAGTTCTTTCAAAAAATCACTATACCTTAACGATTTATTTGGAAATTAAATAAAAAGGAAGTTGAATAAAAATAAAAGGGGAAATTTATTCAAGAAACTACTATACCCTAACGATCGTTAAGGTATAGTGGTTTCTTGAATGACATCCTTTTCTATACAACTTCCTTTTTTATTTAATTTCCAAATAGATCGTTAAGGTATAGTGGTTTTTTGACTGAACTTTCATTTTTATTTTTTTTATTCAATTTCCTATTCTATTCAACTTCATTTTTATTGAATGAACTTCTATTTTTATTTTTATGTAAATTCCATTTTTATTTAATTTCCTTTGTTTTTTAATTTTGAAATAGATCGTTAAGGTATAGTGGAGGTTGAATAACGATGGAAGTTGCATAAAAATAAAAATGGAAATTCATTCAAAAAACCACTATACCTTAACGATCTATATGGAAATTAAATAAAAATGGAAGTCGAATAAAAATAAAAATGAAAGTTGCATAAAAATGGAAGTTGAGTAAAAAAGGAAGTTGAATAAAAATGGAAATTGAATAAAAATCGAAGTTCATTTAAGAAACCACTATCCCTTAACGATCTATTTGGAAAATAAAAAAGGAAGTTGAATAAAAAAAATGGAAATTGAATAAAAATAAAAATTGAATAACAATGGAAGTTGAATAAAAATAAAAATGGAAGTTGAATAGAAAAGGAAATTGAAGAAAAATGGAAGTTGCATAAAATTAAAAATCAAAGTTGAATAAAAATAAAAATGGATGTTGCATATAATTAAAAATGGAAGTTGCATAAAATTAAAAAATATAAATAGAAGTTGCATAAAAATGAAAATGGATGTTGCGTAAAATTAAAAATGGAGGTTCATTCAAGAAACCACTATACCTTAACGATCTATTTGGAAATTAAATAAATAAGGAAGATGAATAGAAAAGAAAATTGAATGAAAATGGAAGTTAATTCAAGAAACCACTATACCTTAACGAATTATTTGGAAATTAAATAAAAAAGGAAATTGCATAAAAATAAAAATAAAAATAGAAGTTGCATAAAATTAAAAATAGAAGTTCATTCAAGAAACCATTATACCTTAGCGATCTAGTTGGAAAGTTGAATAGAAATGAAGTTCATTCAAGAAACCACTGTACTTTAATGATCTATTTGGAAATTAAATAAAAAAGGAAGTTGAATAGAAAAGGAAATTGGATAAAAATGGAAGTTGAATAAAATTAAAAATGGAAGTTGCATAAAATTAACAATGGAAGTTCATTCAAGAAACCACTATACCTTAACGATCTATTTGGAAATTAAATAAAAAAGGAAGTCGAATAAAAATAGAAGTTGAATAAAATAAAAAGTTGAATAGAGAAGGAAATTGAATAAAAATAGAAGTTAATTCAAGATTCCACTATACCTTAACGATCTATTTGGAAATTAAATAAAAAAGGAAGTGGAATAGAAAAAGAAATTGAATAAAAAAGTAAGTTGATCATTCAATAAACTACTATACCTTAACGATCTATTTGGAAATTAAATAAAAAATAAAGTTGAATAAAAATAAAAATGGAAGTTTATTTAATAAACCACTATACTTTAATGATCAACTTCCTTTTTTATTTAATTTTCAAATAGATCGTTAAGGTATAGTGGTTTCTTAAATGAACTTCCATTCCTTTTTTATTTAATTTCCAAATAGAAGTTCATTCAAGAAACCACTATACATTAACGATTTATTTGTAAATTTAAAAAAAAAAAAAACGAAGTTGAATAGAAAAGGAAATTGAATAAAAATAAAAATGGAAGTTGAATACAAATAAAAATAAAAATGGAAGTTGAATAGAATTAACAGTGGAAGTTGTATAAAATTAACAATGAAAATGGAAGTTGCATAAAAAGAAAGTTGAATAAAAATGGAAGTTGCAGAAAATTAACAATGGAAGTTGAATCAAGAAACCACTATATCTTAACGATCTATTTGGAAATTAAATAAAAAAAGCAAGATGAATAGAAAAGGAAATTGAATAAAAAAAGCAAGATGAATAGAAAAGGAAATTGAATAAAAATGGAAGTGGAATACAAATAAAAATGTAGTTGAATAGAAATTGAAGTCGAATAAAAATAAAAATGGATGTTGAATAAAAATTGAAGTTGCATAAAATTAACAATTGAAGTTGAATAGAGAAGTAAATTGAATAAAATGGAAGTTGAGTAAAATTAAAAAAAGGAAATTGAATAAAAACGAAGTTGAATAAAATAAAATGGAAGTTCAATAAAAATAAAAATGAAAATTGCATAAAATTAAAAGTGGAAGTTCATTCAAGAGACCACTATACCTTAACGATTTACTTGGAATTTAAACAAAACAATAAGTTGAATAGAATTAACAATGGATGTTCATTCAAGAAACCACTATACCCTAACGATTTATTTGGAAATTAAGTAAAAAATGAAGTTGAATAGAAGAGGAAATTGAATAGAAAAGGAAATTGAATAAAAACAAAAATGGAAGTTGCATAAAATTAACAATGGAAGTTAATTCAAGAAACCACTATACCTTAACGATCTATTTGGAAATCAAATAAAAAAGGAAATTGAATAAAAATATAAATGGAAGTTACATAAAAATGGAAGTTCAATAAGGGAAGTTGTATAACATTAAAAATGGAAGTTCATTCAAGAAACCATAATACCTTAACGATCTATTTGGGAATTAAATAAAAAAGGAAGTTGAATAGAAAAGGAAATTGAAGAAAAATGGAAGTTGCATAAAATTAAAAAAGGTTCATTCAATAAACCACTAGAACTTAACGATCTATTTGGAAATTAAATAAAAAAGGAAGTTGAATAGAAAATGGAAGTTGCATAAAATTAAAAATTGAAGTTGCATAAAATAAAAAATGGAAGTTGGAAATTAAATAAAAAAGAAAGTTGAATAGAAAAGGAAATTGAATAAAAATGGAAGTTGAATAAAAATAAAAATGGCAATTGAATAAAATTAAAAATTGAAGTTGAATAAAAATAAAAATGGAAGTTGATTCAATATCCCACTATACCTTAACGATCTATTTGGAAATTAAATAAAAATGGAAGTTGAATAGAAAAAGAAATTTAATAAAAAAGGAAGTTGAATAAAAATGAAAGTTGAATAAAAATAAAAATGGATGTCGCATAAAATTAAAAATGGAGGTTCATTCAAGAAACCACTATGTCTTAACGATCTATTTGGAAATTAAATATAAAAATGAAAGTTGCATAAAATTAACAATTGAAGTTTATTCAAAAAACCACTCTACCTTAATGATCTATTTGGAAATTAAAAAAAAAAAAAAAAAAAAAAAAAAAAAAAAAAAAAAGAGGAAGTGGAATAGAAAAGGAAATTTAATAAAAAAGGAAGTTGAATAAAAATGGATGTTGAATAAAAATAAAAATGGATGTCGCATAAAATTAAAAATGGAGGTTCATTCAAAAAACCAAATAGATCATTAAGGTATAGTGGTTTCTTGAATAAACTTCAATTATATTTTTTATTCAACTTCCTTTTTTATGGTTTATTGAATGAACTTCCATTGTTAATTTAAGGCAACTTCAATTTTTAATTTTATTCAACTTCCATTTTTATTCAATTTCCTTTTCTATTCAACTTTCTTTTTTATTTTATTTCCAAATAGATCGTTAAGGTATAGTGGTTTCTTGATTCAACTTCCATTTTTATTTTTATTCAACTTTCATTTTTATTCAATTTGTTTTTCTATCTATCTTTCTTCTTTATTCAATTTCCAAATAGATCGTCAAGGTATAGTGGTTTCTTGAATTAACTTCCATTGTTAATTTTAGGCAACTTCTATTTTTATTTTTATTCAATTTCCTTTTCTATTCAACTTCTTTTTATATTTAATTTCCAAATAGATCGTCAAGGTATAGTGATTTCTTGAATTAGCTTCCATTTTTATGCAACTTCCATTTTTATTCAATTTCATTCTCTATTCAACTTCCTTTTTTATTTAATTTCCTGATAAATCATTAAGGTATAGTGGTTTTTCAATGAACTTCCATTTTTAATTTATGCAACTTCCATTTTTATTTTTATTCAACTTCCATTTTTAATTTTATGCAACTTCCATTTTTATTTTTATTCAACTTCCTTTTTTATTTAATTTCCAAATAGATCGTTAAGTTATATTCAATTTTATGAACTTCGATTTTTATTTTTATTCAATTTCCATTTCTATTGAACTTCCATTTATATTCAATGAACTTTTCTATTTAACTTCCTCTTTTATTCAATTTCCAAATAGATCGTTAGGGTATAATTTCCAAATATATCATTAAAGTATTGTGGTTTCTTAAATGAAGTTCCATTTTTAATTTTATGAAACATCCATTTTCATTTTTATGCAACTTCCATTGTTATTTTTATTCAACTTCCATTTTTATCCAATTTTGTTTTCTATTCAACTTCCTTTTTTATTTAATTTGCTTTTTTTATTTTATTCAATTTCCATTTCTATTCGACATCCTTTTTTATTTTTATTCAATTTTCTTTTCTATTCAATTTCCTTTTCTATTTAACTTCCTTTTTTTATTTAATTTCCAAATAGATCTTTAAGGTATATAGAGGTTTATTGAATGAACTTCAATTGTTAATTTTATGTAACTTCCATTTTTATTTGTATTCAACTTCCTTTTTTATTCAATTTCCCTTTCTATTCAACTTCTTTTTCAATTCAACTTCAATTGTTAATTTTAGGCAACTTCCATTTTTATTCAAATAGATCGTTAAGTTATAGTGGTTTCTTGAATGAACTTCCATTGTTAATTTTATTCAACTTCCATTTTAATGCAATTTCTATTTCTATTCAATTTCCTTTTCTATTGAACTTCTTTTTTTATTTAATTTCCAAATAGATCGTTAAGGTAGAGTGGTTTTTGGAATGAACTTCGATTTTTAATTTTATGCAACTTCCATTTTTATGCAATTTCCATTTCTATTCAATTTCCTTTTTCTATTGAACTTCTTTTTTTTTTTTTAATTTCCAAATAGATCATTAAGGTAGAGTGGTTTCTTGAATGAACTTCCATTCTATTTGTATTCAACTTCTATTTTTATTCAATTTCCATTTCTATTCAACTTCCTTTTTTCTTTAATTTCCAAATAGATCGTTATGGTATAGTGGTTCTTGAATGAACTTCTATTTTTATTTTTATTCGACATCCATTTTTATTCAATTTACTTTTCTATGCAACTTCCTTTTTTATTTAATCTCTAAATAGATCGTTAAGGTATAGTGTTTTCTTGAATAAAATTCCATTGTTAATTTTATTCAACTTCTTTTTTTATTTAATTTCCAAATAGATCGTTAAGGTATAGTGGTTTCTTGAATGAACTTCGATTTTTATTTTTAGTCAACTTCAATTTTTATTTTTATTCATCTTCCATTTTTATTTTTATTCAATTTCCATTTTTTATTCAACTTCCATTTTTATTCAATTTCCTTTTTTATTCAACTTCCTTTTTAATTGTATGCAACTTCCATTTTTAATTTTATTCGACCTCCTTTTTTTTTTTTTCTAATTTACAAATAGATCGTTAAGGTATAGTGGTTTCTTAAATGAACTTCCATTTTCAATTTTGATGCAACTTCCATTTTTATTTTTATTCAACTTCAACTTTTATTCAATTTTCTTTTCTATTCAACTTCCATTTTTTTTTTTAATGTCCAAATAGATCGTTAAGGTATAGTGGTTTCTTCGATGAACTTTCATTTTTATTTTTATTCAACTTTCATTTTTATTTTTATTCAACTTCCATTTTATTTTTACTCAACTTCCATTTTTATTCAATTCTCTTTTCCATTCAACTTCCTTTTTTATTTAATTTCCAAATAGATTGTTAAGGTAGATTAGTTTATTGAATTAACTTCCATTATTAATTTTAGGGGTACTTACCAATTAGTGCTATTTACTAGACTTATTTACCTACAGGTCCTAACTAATAAATTTAACACTATAAAAATAAGAGAGTGATAAATTTATCACTAAAAAATTATTCATAAAAAAAGAGACTGATAAATTTATCACTATAAAATTATTCATAAAAAAAAAAGACTGATAAAATTTGTCTTTATCACTTAATAAATTATATCAAATAGGACTTAACGGGTAATAAGTCTCAAAGTAGGACCTATTGGGTAATAAGTCTCCCAAGTAGGACTTATTGGTAGTTTACCCTTAATTTTATGCAACTTCCTTTTTTATTTTTATTCAACTTCCATTTTTGTTTTATTCAACTTTCATTTTTATACAACTTCCATTTTTATTTTTATTCAACTTCCATTTTTATTCAACTTCTTTTTTTTGTTTTATTCAACTTTCATTTTTATTTTTATCCGACTTCCTTTTCTATTCAACTTCATTTTTTATTTAATTTCCACATAGATCGTCAAGGTATAGTGGTTTCTTGAATTAACATCGATTTTTTGAATGAACTTTCACTTTTAATTTGATGCAATTTTTATTTTTATTTTTATTTTTATTCAACTTGCATTTTTATTCATTTTCCTTTTCTATTCAACTTCCATTTTTCTTTAATTTCCAAATAGATCGTCAAGGTATAGTGGTTTCTTCAATGAACTGTCATTTTTATTTTATGCAACTTCTATTTTTATTTTTATTCAACATCAATTTCAAGAAACCATTATACCTTAGCGATCTATTTGGAAATTGAATAAAATGAAAAGGAAATCGAATAAAAATGGAAGTTCATTCGAAAAACCACTATCTATTGGGAAATTAAATAAAAAAAGAAGTTGAATAGAAAAGTAAATTGAATAAAAAAGGAAGTTGAATAAAAATAAAAATGGAAGTTACATCAAAATTGAAAATGGAAGTTCATTTAAGAAACCACTCTACCTTAACGATCTATTTGTAAATAATAAAAAAAAAAAAGAGAGGAAGTTGAATAGAAAAGAAAATTGAATAAAAGTTGAAGTTTAATTAAAATAAAAATGCAAGTTGCATAAAAATAAAAATGAAAGTTCATTCAAAAAACCACTATACGTTAACGATCTATTTGGAAATTAAAGAAAAAAAGAAGTTGAATAGAAATGGAAATTGAATAAAAATGGAAGTTGAATAAAAATAAAAATGAAAATTCATTCAAAAAACCACTATATTTTAACGATCTATTTGGAAATTAAATTGAAAAGGAAGTTGAATAGAAATGGAAATTGAAGTTCATTCAAGAAAATCAATGGTTCAACTTCCAATTTTATTTTTATTCAACTTCAATTTTTATTCAATTTCATTTTCTATTGAACTTCTTTTTTTATTTAATTTCCAAATAGATTGTTATGGTATAGTGGTTTCTTGAATGAACTTCCATTGTTAATTTTATGCAACTTTCATTTTTATTTCTATTCAACTTCCATTTTTATTCAATTTTCTTTTTTTTTCAACTTCCTTTTTATTTAATTTTCAAATAGATCGTTAAGATATAGTGCTTTCTTCAATGAACTTCAATTTTTAATTTTATTCAACTTCCATTGTTAATTTTCTGCAACTTCCATTTTTATTTTTATTCAACTTCCATTTTTAGTGGTTTTTCAAATGAACTTCCATTATTATTTTATGCAACTTCCATTTTAATTTTTTTTCAACTTCTTTTTTTAATTTTATGCAACTTCCATTTTTATTTTTATTCAACTTCCTTTTTTATTTAATTTCCAAATAGATCGTTAATGTATAGTGGTTTCTTGAATGAATGAACTTCAATTTTATTTTTATGCAACTTCCATTTTTATTTTATTCAACTTCCATTTTTATTCAATTTCCATTTCTATTCAACTTACGTTTTTATTTAATTTCCAAATAAATCGTCAAGGTATGGTGGTTTCTTGAATGAACTTCCATTTTTATTCAACTTCCATTTTTATTCAATTTCCTACTTTATTCAACTTCCTTTTACTCAACTTCATTTTTTATTTAATTTCATTTTCTATTCAACTTCCTTTTTATTTAATTTCCAAATAATTCATTAAGGTATAGTGGTTTCTTGAATGACCTTCCATTATTAATTTTATGCAACTTCCATTTTTATTGAATTCTATTTTCTATTTAACTTCCTTTTTTATATTTAATTTCCAAATAGATCGTTAAGGTATAGTGGTTTCTTGAATGAACTTCCGTTGTTAATTTTATGCAACTTTCATTTTTATTTAATTTCCTTTTTAATTCAATTTACTTTTCTATTCAACTTCCATTTTAATTTAATCTCCAAATAGATCGTTAAGGTATAGTGGTTTCTAGAATGAACTTCTATTGTTAATTCAACTGCCTTTTTTTTTTTATTGAATTTCCAAATAGATCGTGAAGAAACCATTATACCTTAACGACCTATTTGGAAATTAAAGAAAAAAGGAAGTTGAATAGAAAAGGAAATTGAATAAAAATGGAAGTTGAATAAAAATAAAAATGGAAGTTGCATAAAACTAAAAATGGAAGTTCATTGAAGAAACCACTATACCTTAACGATCTATTTGGAAATTAAAGAAAAAAGGAAGTTGAATAGAAAAAGAAATTGAATAAAAATAAAAATGGAAGTTGAATAAAAATAAAAAAGAAAGTTGCATAAAATTAACAATGGAAGTTCATTTAAGAAACCACTATAACTTAACGATCTATTTGAAAATTGAATAAAAAGGGAAGTTGAATAAAAATAAAAATGGAAGTTGCATAAAATTAACAATGGAAGTTCATTCGAGAAACCACTATACCATAACGATTATTTGGAAATTAAATATAAAAGGAAGTTGAATAAAAATGGAAGTTGCATAAAATTAACAATGGAAGTTCATTCAAAAAACCACTATACCTTAACGATCTATTTGAAAATTAAATAAAAAAGGAAGTTGAATAAACAATAGAATTGAAGTTTATTCAAAGAAACCACTATACCTTAACGATCTATTTGGTTTCTTAAATGAACTTACATTGTTAATTTTATGTAACTTTCATTTTTATTTTTATTCAACTTCCATTTTTTTTTATTCAATTTCTTTTTCTATTCAACTTTCCTTTTTATTTAATACCCAAATAGATCGTTAAGGTATAGTGGTTTCTCGAATGAACTTCCATTTTTAATTTTTTAATTATATGCAACATCCATTTTTATTTTTATTCAACTTCCATTTTTAATTTTATTCAACTTCCTTTTTTATTCAATTTCTTTTTCTATTCAACTTCGTTTTATATTTAATTTCCAAATAGATCTTTAAGGGATAGTGGTTTCTTAAATGAACTTCCAGTTTTATTTTATGCGACTTCCATTTTTATTTTTATTCAACTTCCATTTTTATTAAATTTCCTTTTTTATTTAATTTCTAAATAGATCGTTAAGGTATAGTGATTTTTTTGAATAAACTTCAATTTCTAATTTTATGCAACTTCCATTTTTGTTTAACTTCCTTTCTATTCAATTTCCTTTTCTATTCAACTTCAATTTTTATTTTTATTCAACTTCCATTTTTTATTTAATTTCCAAATAGATCGTTAAGTTATACTGGTTTATTGAATGAACTTCCATTGTAAGTTTTACGCAACTTCCGTTTTCATTTTTATTCAACTTCGATTTCTTTTTCTATTCAACTTCATTTTTATTCAACTTCCATTTCTATTCAATTTCCTTCTCTATCCAACTTCCATTTTTATTCAATTTCCTTTTCTATTCAACTTCCATTTTATATTTAATTTCCAAAAAATTAAAAATTGAAGTTGAATAAAAATAAAAATAAAAAAGTTGAATAGAAAAGGAAATTAAATAGAAATGAAAGTTAAACAAAAATGGAAGTTGAATGGAAGTTCATTCAAGAAACCACTATACCTTAAAGAATTATTTGGAAATTCAATAAAAAAAGGAAGTTGAATAGAAAATGAAATTGAATAAAAATACGAATGGAACTTGAATAAAAATAAAAATGAGAGTTGCCTTAAATTAAAAATTGAAGTTCATTCAAAAAACCACTACACCTTAATGAATTATTTGGAAATTAAATAAAAAAGAAAGTTGAATAAAAATGGAAGTTAAATTAAAAATGGACCTTTTGGTGCTCGAGTGGGTAGTGCTTTGTCTGTGAAAGTTCTGGGAGGGGGGAATCTATGCTCGAGCGGACTGGTTTTCGCGCTCGAGCGGATGTACTTTATCTTTGTGTCTTGGCGCTCGAGCGTATTAGGACCCTTTGTTGTCAAAATCCGTGCATCAAAACCAAGGTTGTAAGTTGTTAAAGTTTTCCAGGTTTTTTTTTTTCTCTCCCGCCGAAAGGAAAGTAACGCTCGAGCGGGGATTGCAAGCCCTCAGCAATTTCGCGCAGCTTGCCAAGATATCGATGGTGATTCCCCACTCGGCGGGCAATGGACGCCGAGCGGAAGGCTATATGAGTCACAAATCTTGAAGTCTCCGCCGAGGAAGACCCACGCCGAGCGGACCGCGATGACAGTTTCTATAAATTCGCAGTTTGGGTCTTTTTCAAGGATTACTTTTCCTAGATCTTGTTGAAGAGTCCTAGGGTTTTGTGTGAAGTTTTCTTCTGAGTTCTTGTGAGTTTTCTTTGATGTTCTTGAGAGAGTTCTAAACTTATGAGTTGAGATTCATACATCAAAGAGTTTGATACTACATATTCAAGAGTGCTCTCTTCGGTGGAATCCGAAGATCAACACGTAAAGTTTCAAAAGGCGTTTGATTCTTTACGTAGTCGCATTCGACTGCGAAGTTGTCCGTGGAATCAACTTCAATCGCCTTCGGACGTAAGGCGTGGTGAAAGAGTTCTGAAGATTCGAGACAAATTGACTGGGTTGGGTAATTTGTATGGTTTCTTTGTAACCTTGTAGTCCTTCTCAGTGGATTGATCGATGGCGGTTCGCCCGTGGTTTTGATTACAATTGAAGGTTCTTCAATTGTGGTTTTTCCACGAAAAATCGTTTGTGTTGTTTTAGTATTTATTCCTATAAACTAACAATCTAAATTCACTCTCGCAAGTGCTTGATGATCTTAGATACAGTGTTTTGGTATTCTTGGGATTTGGTATATTTTAAACTTTATCTAATCACGAATCACATAGGATTTTCAATTGGTATCAGAGCTGGTCACTCTTTGTTTTATAAAAAAACTTTTGTTTTTATCAAAACTATAGGAGTGTGATTTTGTGTGACTAGTATTATGGATTCTATTCGTGAAGGTAACTCATCGATAGACCCCTTTACTTGACGGTACAAACTATTCTTATTGGAAAGCTCGTATGAGAGCATTTTTAAAATCCATCGATGAGAAAGTTTGGCAATCGTTGTCTTTGGGATGAGTGAACCTACTGTCACTATAGATGGCATTGATATTCCTAAACCCCTTGATAAATGGGACACAACTGATTACCAGAACTCGAGTTGGAACATCAAGGCTCTCAACTCCCTCTTCTGCTCTGTCACACCTGAAGAATTTCGTCGAATTTGCACTTGTGAAATAGCAAAAGAGGCGTGGGATATTCTTGAAACAATTCACGAAGGAACCACCTCTGTCAAAAGGTCAAAACTTCAACGTCTCACATCTGCCTTTGAAACCCTTTTTATGCGCGACGATGAGATGTTTGATGATTTCTATGCAAAACTCAGTGATATCGTGAATTCTTGTTTCACTCTCGGTGAAAAAATCCCGGAAGCAAAAGTTGTGGGAAAAATTTAGAGGTCCCTTCCCGAGAGGTTCCAATCAAAGGTGACAGCCATTGAGGAGGCTCAGAATGTTGATACCCTCAAGCTCGATCAATTGGTTGGAAATTTGCAGACTTATGAAGCACACCAAATTTTCAAGAAAAAGAAAAAAGAAAGTATGGCTTTAACTAGTACTCATGAGACTGCAAAACCTCCGGAGACTGAATTTGATTTAGAATCTGAGATGACGGCTATGCTTACAAAACAGTTTAAATTTTTTTTGAAAAAGAAGCCTAATTTCAGAGCCCCTATTTCAAAAGATAAGAGTAATGACAAACCAAAAACTTTTCCACCAAAATTTGCTCAAACTACTGAAAAGAAGGTTGTAAGAGGGCCAGGGGTCAAATGTTATGAATGTCAAGGGTTTGGCCATATGTTCCTTGAATGCCCTACGAAAAAGAATCGGAAGAAAGTCTACACCGTAACTTGGGATGATGAAAGCGGGTCGGAACAAGAACCCGAAGAACCTGAATCTGGTGAAGATGGGGATAGTGCTTTCATGGCATTTTGGGCCACGGTTTCTCAACCTTTTCCAGAGCCTTCGGAATCAGCCCATGGTCAGAACTTGCATCATGCTCCCACCTTTGATGGGACCAACTACCTGTATTGGAAAATCAGAATGAGGGCTTTTCTGAGAGCCTTTGAACCAGAAGGTTGGCAAACCATTGAAGAAGATACAGAAAGTGCAGATAATCCGGGCAATCAGAGAGCCCTAATCATTATTCGTGGAGCAATTTCTAATGAAGAACAGCAACGGGTCATTCACTGCACAAAGGCTAAAGATGCATGGGAAATTCTGAGCCAATTCCATGAAAGAGAAGATTCACCTCCACCTCCATCCAGCAACTTGTCTGCCTTGGTTGCTAGATTGGATAAGGTCAAGGAGAATGAGAAGCAAAGAGAGGATGATGAAACATCTGAAGACATTGATGAGATCAATGGCGATGAACTACAACAAGCTTACGAGAAGCTGTACGAGGAATCTCTGAATTTGTCTAAAACCAACGACAAACTCTCTCTCAAGCTCAAAACATGTGAGAGTGAGAATATCCGACTCAAAGGAGAACTCTTGTCAGCAAAGCAGAGTGTCATCAAGATCTCAAGTGACAGGCAAGACTTATGTGGAAAACTTCTATCCTGTGAAACTGAAAGGAATGAACTTCTGAAGGTGTATTCCACATATGAAGAAAAGCTTGAAAGTCTTAAGTTATCACAAGTTGTATTGGAAGAGAAAGTCAGTCAGAAAGATGAAGAACTCCATATTGCTAGAGCAACAATTGCCATGTGGAACAAAGGTTCTAGATCTCTAGAAGACATACTCGGGTCTCAACAAATGGGTTCTGACAAAAGAGGGCTAGGCTATAGTGTGACAGCTCACAAGGGACAGGCATCTACCTCACACAACTTGAAGACTCAAGCAAAGGGAAAATTGAAGGTAGACCAAGATGACTCTTTTTGTCATCAAGCAAAAGCAGGCAAGATCAACAAAAGGGAGGTAAAACCTGTTTTTATTTGTCATCACTGTGGTAGGTATGGCCACATTCGTCCTTATTGTTTTGAACTGTTTGGTAAGGTGTCTCAAAAGGGTAGAAATTCTAACACTTTTTGGGTTAGGAGACAACCTTACATGTCTAGGCGGAACACAAAGACTAAAAAGATTTGGGTTAGAAAAGATGATTTGACTTGTTTTGTTGCTCACACTGCTCTAAAAGCACGTGACTCACACATGTGGTATCTTGATAGTGGGTGCTCTCATCATATGTCCGGTAACAAATCCGATTTCACCTCCCTTGAAAAATATGAAGGAGGAATTGTTACCTTTGGAGATGGCGGCACTTCTAGAGTCATTGGTAAGGGCTCTATAAGTGTTGCTGGTCTTCCCAAGCTATATAATGCCTTACTTGTTGATGGCCTTAAAGCTAATCTTTTGAGCATTAGTCAAATGCGTGATTCCCATCATGAAGTATTGTTTTCAAAAGACAAATGTGAAATTTTGGATAAAAAGGGAAATACTGTTTTATATGGGGTTCGCACATCTGATAACTGCTATGGGATTCTTACTACTAATGATCTCACTTGTCATTCTGCCATCATAAGTAACATTGATCTGTGGCATCAAAGATTAGGTCACATGAATTTCAAAGACCTAACTAAGATAGCCAACAAAGGACTTGTGAGAGGAGTACCTAAACTAGGTAAGAATTTGAGCCATGTGTGTGGACCATGTCAGCTTGGTAAGCAAACTCGTGCTCCGCATAAAAAGGTGAACATCTTTACAACCAAACGACCTCTTGAATTAGTTCACATGGATTTAATGGGTCCTACTCGCACTGAAAGCATTGGAGGTAAAAGATACATTTTTTTGACTGTTGATGATTTTACTCGATTCTCATGGGTAAATTTTTTAAGGGAAAAATCTGATACGTTTGATGCTTTCCAGGCTTTAGTCCTTAAAATCCAAAATGAACAGGGTGTTTCCATTGGCGATTATCATAAGAATCCGAACCGATCATGGTCGTGAATTTGAAAATAGTTCGCTGGATTTTTGTGATATGCATGGAATTAAGCATGAGTTTTCTGCACCTATTACTCCACAACAAAATGGAGTGGTTGAGAGGAAGAACAGAGTTGTTCAAGAAATGGCTAGGGTCATGCTCCTTAGTAAGAGTCTTCTTCCAAAGTTTTGGGCCGAAGCCTTAAATACTGCTGTTTATGTCATAAATCGTGTGTATTTAAGGCCCGGCACTTTACAAACTCCTTATGAATTGTGGAAGGGTTTGAAACCCAATGTAAAATACTTCAAAACATTTGGGAGTAAGTGTTACATCTTCAAAGATAGAGAGCCCTTGGGCAAATTTGACTCCCGAAGTGATGAAGGTATTTTTCTAGGGTATTCAACCAAGAGGGCTTTTCGAGTCTATAACCTGCGAACTTCATCATTAATGGAATCTATCAATGTGGTTATAGATGACACAGGTTCACCTACTTCAGCAACAAATGAGGATGACAATGGTGAGTTTCCAATCGTGGATACTGAACCACAAATTCAAGGAGATGCTGCGGCTCAATCACAAGAAATTGTTACAGCACCATCCTCACAGGTAAGTTCAAGTCCAAAGAGTGCTCAAAAGGACAGCACTCCTGTTCCTC
This sequence comes from Camellia lanceoleosa, assembly GCA_025200525.1. NCBI lineage: Eukaryota > Viridiplantae > Streptophyta > Magnoliopsida > Ericales > Theaceae > Camellia > Camellia lanceoleosa. The sequence continues at coordinate 60,927 of JANUSC010000017.1, forward strand.
CTGTCACCCAAAGTCCTGAACTTAAACCATCAGCAAGGGTGAAACTGAATCATCCAACTCAACAGGTGATTGGGAGTGTTTCAGATCGAATGAAAAGTCGAAGACAGATTCGGGATGAGGTATCACATATGTGTTATGTTTCATTAATTGAACCTAAGAATTTTAAAGAGGCCTTGCTAGATGATAGTTAGGTCAATGCTATGCATGAAGAATTAGGTCAATTTGAACGTAACAAAGTTTGGACTCTTGTTCCCAGACCTAGAGACATGAATGTGATAGGTAACAAGTGGATCTTTAAAAATAAATCTGATGAGAATGGTACTGTTGTTAGGAATAAATCTAGGTTGGTTGCTCAAGGCTACACACAAGTAGAGGGTATTGACTATGATGAGACGTTTGCCCTAGTTGCACGTCTCGAATCTATTCGCATTTTACTTGGTGTTGCTTGTTTCCTTAGCTTTAAATTGTTTCAAATGGATGTGAAAAGTGCTTTTCTGAATGGGTACTTAAAAGAAGAGGCATATGTTGAACAACCAAAAGGGTTTGAGGACCCTAAATGTCCTAATCATGTCTACAAGTTAGACAAGGCTTTGTATGGGTTGAAACAAGCCCCTCGGGCTTGGTATGATAGGCTTATTACCTTTCTTCTTGATAATGATTTTCAAAGGGGTAGTGTGGATACGACATTATTTGTGAAACATACTAAGTCTCATATTCTTGTTGCTCAGATATATGTTGATGATATTGTGTTTGGTTCCATCACGATCATCTTGTGAAATATTTTTCGGATTGCATGACACATGAGTTTGAGATGAGCATGATGGGAGAGTTGTCTTATTTTTGGGTCTCCAAATTAAACAAATCCTATGGGTATATTTGTTTCTCGATCTAAGTATGCTAAAAATCTTGTGTCAAAGTTTGGTCTTGAGTCCGCCAAACATGCACGCACTCCTATGAGCACCAGTCTTCACCTTTCCAAAGATTCCTCTGGTATCGATGTTGATCCTACCCTTTATAGGAGTATGATAGGGAGTCTGTTGTATCTCACAACCAGTCGTGCTGATATTTCCTTTAGTGTCCGTGTGTGTGCTCACATTAAGCCACCCTAAAGAGTCTCACCTTCTTGCGGTAAAACGCATCATCAAGTATGTAAATCGGACCTTGGGGTATGGGGTTTGGTTTTCCACTGATACTACAGCCGAAATTACTGATTTTTCTGATGCCAACTGGGTAGGGTGTGCTGATGATAGTGACGAAAAGTAGTGAAGAAAATAAATTTCATGACTAAATAAGAATAATCCGTGACGAATTATAAAATTTTGTCACATATAATAAAAAAATAAAAATAATTGATGACAAAATTTATTTTCGTCAACAAATACTTCTTTTTAGGTGAAGAAAAATTAAATTTTGTCACCGAAGGTTTTCCCACTAATTTTTTTTTGGGTGGCGCCAAAATTTTGAGACTTTTGGTGAGAAAATTTTTTGTCACCAATTATAAAATTATTAGTGAAAAATATATTTTCGTCACCAATAATTTTATATATATATATATTTTTTGAGAAACTTGATTTTAAATATTTTAAAACCATTTGGTGAGAAATATATTTTTGTCACTAATAATTTTTAATATTTTGAGACTTTTTAGTGAGGAAATTATTTTGTCTCTAATTTTGGAAGGAAAATTTTGACATATTAGATAATAATGAAAAAAATAGACTACTAACCTTTTTCCTTTTTTTTTTCTTTATCAATTTCTCTCTCTCTCTCTCTCTCTCTCTCTCTCTCTCTGAACAAAACACAAGTTAATTAGCTCTTTAAGTAACCTATGGTGATGAAAAGTAGTGAAGAAAATAAATTTCATCACTAAATAAGAATAATCCGTGACGAATTATAAAATTTTGTCACATATAATAAAAAATTTAAAATATTAGGTGTCAAAATTTATTTTCGTCAATAAATACTTCTTTTTAGGTGAGGAAAAATTAAATTTTGTCACTAAAGGTTTTCTCTCTAATTTTTTTGGGTGGCGCCAAAATTTTAAGACTTTTGGTGAGAAAAAAATTTGTCACCAATTATAAAATTATGAGTAAATTACAAATGCACCCCATGAGGTTTACTTAAAATACGGATGACCCCTTGTGATTTGAAAAATTATAAATATCCCTTGTAAAAAAATTTTATTTATTAGAATTAACTGAAAAAATAAAATTCTTAACTGTTGCCCTATATAATAATAAAATTATCTGAATTATTAGTTGAAATAAAATTTTAACATCATTAAAAACTGTTAATCAATTTGATATTTTATTAATAAAAAGGGTTATTAGTTATAAAATTAAAAACCTTAGGGGGTAGGATATAATTTCTAGAACCACAGGGGACAATTTATATTTTAAACAAAATATTTTTAATTTATCTTAAAATTATTAGTGAATAATATATTTTCGTCACTAATAGTTTTAAATATTCTTTTAAAAAAAATTGATTTTAAATATTTTGACACTATTTAATGGGAAATATATTTTGGTTGTCAATAATATTAATATTTTAAAATTTTTGGTGAAAAAATTAATTTTGGAGGAAAACTTTGAGATATTGACAGTCCCTCTCTTGCAAAACACTGCCTTCAGCCCCCCTTTCTCCTCCTTCAGCTTGTTCTTCTCCTTCAGCGTCGCCACAGACGTCACACGTTCTCCTCCTTCAGTGCCGCCACCGACGTCACCGCGTTCTCCTCCGAGCAATCGTCAGCGCCGCCGGCGTCTCTTATTCGATTATTCATCTATTTTTTCTCTTTTCAGGTATGGGTCCTCTCTCTCACACTCAATCTCACACTCAATTTCTCTGTTTTTCTGTCTTTGTTTTCCCTAATTGGCCGATATTGAGGTACCTCCTCCATAGATGCCAAAGATTTGAATTCAATCGCAAGTGCAACCGCGATTTGCAATCTTGAATCTGGAATGGGTTGGGTGTGGACGAAGGACGAAGTCGATGAGGATAATTTAAACCCTAGATCTGACGATCGATGCTCCACCACAAAGATCGTCAAATTGCACTGCACAACCGAAGAAGTCGAGCCAAGCAAATTCATCAGAAAGTGTGAGAAAACTTAGCAGATTCTCAGGGACGCTATTGAAAGGTATCTATCTCTTTCTGGAAATCTAGTTTTTGTTTTTACAACTGCTTGATTGTCGAGAAAGTATGAGAAAATGATTGCAAGTCTTTTGAATTTTGATGCTAGGGATTTCGTTAATTTCAAATTCAAGTATGCGTAAATCTTTAATTCAATCTCGAAAGTGTTCTGGACGAAAAAGGTGTTTCTCCACCTAATTTGCCTTTGTTTAGTTTTGTAGCTACATGTATTATATACACACACTTATAATAACAAAACCAAATAATTATAAGAAATAAATGTGAATTTGTGTGTTGAGAGTATATATTGGAAGCATTTGTAGATTTGCTTTCAAAATATTCTATGGACAAGGAAACCATAGATGCTTAAAGTGGCTCGATATTTGCATAAAGAAAATGTTGTTAGATTAAAGTTATTTGTGATTTGCTTTCAAAATATTCTATCTAGGTTTTGGAAACCATATTAATGATGATAGCTGGTCTTGCCAACAATCTTTATAATATCAGCAAACTAGTAAAAATACAAACAAATTTAGGGCAAAATTGGTTAAGATAATTGGTTTTTGTGAAATGAAACATTTTATAGACTTAAGCAAGCTTAGGAACAGATAAGATTCTCCCAGTGAATTGATTAGAATTTTTTGTGCGAAAAAATACATTAAGCCCCTCACCACACCACCTGACAAAATTGACTAGGAATCGCCTCTGGGATTTGTTGATGTCACCCTCGGCTGAGCCTTTGCAAAGGAGTTTCCAAAGCTATTATATGTATGCATTGCATCCGAGCATGTGGATTCAACAAGATTAGATGTTTCTTTGTTTGTTTATTGTGATTATTTAGATCTATAACTGTTGAGAAAATGGAAATTATTGTTTGTTCACTATGGACCTTTTAGCTATTTTAAAAAGACCACTCTAGCCATTTTAGAAAGTTAAAAAAAAATAAAAATATATAAAATAAACTAATTTTTTTCGAATGAACATTTTTTTAGGATTATAAATTTAGCTAATAAATTAACTTTTTAACTAACTCTTAAAAAAAACTCTTATATTTCAAATAACTGCTGAGAAATCAAAATATAAATAAATAAGCAATTACAAAGTGAGGAGGAAACAATGTGGAAATGAGGAAACCATGTGGAAATGTGTTGTATAGTCATGTGCACTTACACCAAAAATAAAAAATAAAAAAATTTATTGATAAAATTTTAAAAAGACAAGCCACCACAATTCGCCTTTTTCAACCATTTTGAATGAGAGATATCATGAAGACTAGTAACTCCTCTTAATAATAAATAAATAAATAAATAATAAACTAATCTTTTAGTTATTTTACAACAAAGTTAGAAACCGTTTTTTCCTCTGGTGGTTGGAATAGTAACCATTTGAACACTGATGGTTTTGACCTTGCAAAAATCTTTTTGGTTGTTAATTTTTTTATTTGTTTATTTATTTTGTCAAGGATGATTTATACAGGTCTTTCTCTAAAAAACAAATGATTTGATATTACATATTTATATGTTTATTCTTTGTAATTTGCAAAAAGGTTGCTGAGAAAGTTCAGTTAATCAATCTGGATTCATTCAATTAATTGCCAAATTCTGATGATACAATATTCCTATAAAAAATAAAGCAAAATCTTCAACCTTTTAATGATTTGTAGTCAAATTAATAGAGATATAACAGAAAACTGCCACATTTGGATTCTTTTCTGATTCACTTAGCTTTTGAAAGTAGTTAATCCATATATAAATATACTATACCTAGAAGCCACCATTTACTTTATGGTTGAGGTTACCCATACATATCACTCTCATATATGTTTGACTAACATTGGTCTCACTTTGGATTGGAAGAACCATATCAACCATAGATAGCACCACCAAGATTTCATCACATTCTTTTCCAAAGGTAACCTACTACTCATTCTCTGCTTTTTCTATCTTTGTTTTTCCTAATTTTCAAAACTAATTTTGTTTTTTCCTAATTTTGAATCTACTAGGACACGCAGTTGTCCCATATATTATTTCTTCAAACCGGTTATGAAGAAATGAGTGCTTGAATATAGACTTGTTAAGTTAATGACTGCTCATGTTATTTGCTTTATATGCAATTAACAGAAACATTAAATGTAGCAAATTTACTAAAAAATAAAGATCAACGGCATATAAATTCAAGATAAATGTATTTTATGTACGCTCATTAGGGGTTGCCAATATGTTTATTGGGTTATCTAAAGGCATGTCTAAGTATGGGTTTCTCGCTCTTTCTAGTGCTATTATGGCATTTACAAGGAGTTCTTATCTAAATTCTTCAATTCCTTTTATCGTTGTTTAATTGAGACTTTTGCTTAAATCTATGTTGTGAGGGTGAAACTAAATCAATTAATTCCATAGGTTATTAATGCATATATGTATTTAAGCGCATTTAGGAGATAGTAGGATGTTTGATAGATTCATAAATGGAGTATACATCGAAGTTTTCGATTGGTTTGTCAAACATGTGGATTGGCCATCTCATTTGCGTGCAAGTACACCCAATGATTGTGATTTTTATCTCATACATACAAGCCTTCAACATTTTATTGAACTAAACCAATGTAGTTTGTTGGAGGGTCCTTCATGGAACTTGTAAGTTCTAACAGAATAGTGATTTAATTTAGCGATGATAAGGACATTGACAAATATCTTTTTAGATTAGTAGACAAGTACTATTACTCAACCTTGTTTTCATCTCGAGTAAATTACAGCTTATTCAGAGTGTATTGCTTATCTTCTTGTTGGTCTTGGCAAGATAGTAGCAATTTATGATCATAAGCTCAACATTTGAATTACATTTGCTAAAACAATGGCTTTGTTCTTAACTAGTGCATTCAAAATCCATTAGCTAGTATTATGTGAATTGTGATTGTGTAGATCTATCTCACGATCTTTCTTTCACCTTCCTTATTTTGATTGTTTTCTTGTTTAAGTGGATATTTGATTATTGGCATGCTATTATCTAAATTTTCACAATGCTTTGCTTAATTAAGGAATGTTGATTGTATTTGTTTGTCCTAAGTACATGAGGAGTCTCAACAGCTTTTTGGTGCAATAATAAGGAAACAAGTTTCTTTAATTGCAATTTCTTCCTGCTTAAGAGAGTTATCATATAAATCACCATAATTAATTATAACAAGATAATAGAATATGTGCAAACTACGAACTTGTCATTGGTGACTTTGTTGTTTCTTAGAAACAGTGAGACTAACAAGCCCTGATGAGATGTTTCACATTTGTATTTACTCTTTAAATTACCAGATATGATCAAATCTCATGAATCATGGTGGGACTATAATGCTCAATTGATAGGGCTTTTCTTGGTTGTTCAAATGCAAATCAGAGCAACTTTTTTGTTGACTCTTTTATCTACATTTGATTCTTTTTAAATTTAATGCGTAATTTTATGCAATCTTTGTCCGATAGGAACCCATAAAATAGAGTGGCCTGCAAAGGTATACTTTCCAAAGCATCATTCTTTGGAGCAGAATTCCCAATCACTCTCATCTTCATCAATACGTCATCATCAAATTCATCATTTTAGCTCCCTCAAAATTATTCTCCGAAGTATCGACCCAACACCATATATGGCTCCATCATCAGTAATAGTATTGTTGAATTAGATTCTTCATTCATATATAATATACTAATAATATATTAATTTCAGAAAAAAAAAAAAAAAAAAACGAGAACATCACTCACTTAGCATTGAATTCGAAGGCATATCTCCTTCAGTAAAGCTAGTGCTTCCTTCCTTTTGAGTGGCCATCCTTCATGTATGGCTCGAGGAATCCTATGAACTGCAAGAGTACATAGATACATTACAACAGATTTAAAAAAAAAAAGAACCAACTTACTATTAAAATAAATATGCAAATCTTGATCCTTACTGCTTAGAGATACTTCTAAACAGCCCAGTTCTACTGCTCACCCAGGTTTTGCTGCTCTGTAGCCTAGTTTTTTCGTCCAGCAGCCCAGTTCTGTTGTCCTGCAGCCCTGTATGTCAGCCTGCAGCCTCCAACTCTACAAATCAATTCTGCAGCCTAGGTCTCATTCTATGCCTGCAGTCCACAATTCAGTTGTTGCTTTCACGCCTAGTTCCGTTTTGCCACAACCTAGTCCATTTTTTCAAGCTACTTCTATCCCTCTGCAACCTACTTCTTCAGACCCATCTGATCTTGCTGTCTCCCCTAATCCTTCTATACCTATACAGTCCATTTCTATACAACTTCCTTTGCAGCCTTCACCTCCTCCTACCAACACTCATTCTATGATCACTCAATCTAAATCTTCTTTCTCTGTCATCAAGTCTTCTTCTCATTTTTTTGCAGATTTTGAACCACCTTCTTATAAGGAAGCCATTTTATCTATTTGGCTTCAGGCTATGCAAACCATGGAGAAACACTTCATTATTCAATTCATATCTTTGATAGATCAATACTGTCATTTACATGATGTATATATACAGCTCTAAGACAGTTACAACTAACTAACACACGCATCTACTCTAACAACCACTCTAACAAACTCATTATCTAACTAACTATAGTCTGGAGCTGTGTTTTTGTGAGTGCATCTACAGCATTGGTAGACCTGCTGCTGGTATTGCAGCTAATATTGGATATCTTATCAGCTTTCACACCAAAGAGCAAAACAAGACCAACATTGAAAACATGAAAGTTTTAGCTTTTGCAATGGTTGAGTCAATCTTTGTCTTGCATTTGACAATGGCTTCTTTGAACTTTTCGGCAAAGTTGTCAAAGAATCTCCTTACATTTTGCAAAGTGCTTTTTGTCACTTTTATTCTTCATTATGAACATGGCGTGGCCTCTGTCGGGGAGGTGAAGGATGCTAACATAGACTTTGATGTGGCACAAAGTATTGAACCCATCAATTAAGAGTTTACACAACATGCAATATTGATTGATCTACACACAACCAAGAGAGCACAGTGTTCATAACATATCCATCCCATATGTTTATATACCCACCTTTGTTCTTTGATCTCCCACAACATCCTTTATTCTCTGCATCATAAAAATATACGCCTTGATCATTGCTTACTTTCATCAGTTGGTAGCATTTTTGCCCCCTGCTCTGTTTTTTTTTTTTTTTTTTTTTTTGCCATGTTGGTAGCATTTTTCCATCAGTCGTATTGACATAGATAGAGAGGTTTACCATTTTTTTCAATCATTCCATTACCTTTGGGACCATTTAGAGATGTTTTATTCAATTATGAACATCAGACCATTTAACACAGATTGATCATTTTACATTTTTTGTGTAAAAATTTGTTTCCCAGTTTTCACTTGTTAATAGCCAGAGTTAAACAGGAAATTGAACAAGCATAGCCAACCCAAAAAATAAATAAAAATAAATAAAAAATAAAATTTAGACAAGTCATTAACCGAAAAGGAAATCCCCCCTCCTTTTTTTTTTTTTGTTGAAAATAGTAGTGCAGCAACAAAACATAAGTGCCAAGTTTATCAGGAAGGGAATTTGTTTATTGATGTAGTATATCATCATTAATTAGAACTATGTCGTGTTAAAGTAAGCTTACAGGGAACACACCTAAATCTTAGATCTCTGAGAATGAGTTGACTGTCTTCAACCCATGATTCTCAGGTAGAGGTCCATTTCCTGGCCGCACAGAAATTATCACCTCCAAACCTTAAACATGTATTACTATTCAAGTACCAATGGCTAAGGCAATCTCAACCAATGGCTCAGGGAATTTTTTAACACGAGTCTCAACATTCAAATTTCAGCTATTTTGCCTAATCAATGGTTTGCATCATTCAAACCTTTCCAAAAGATCAAAAGTTAAGCATCTTACCTGCTGCCTTGGCAGCTATAGCTTCTTGATAGGCATCAGTCACAAATAAGATCTCTGATGGCCTATCTACCCCCACAGATTCCGATATTTCAACATGACTCCTTGTTTCTTTCTTTTTCCTGTACATAATAGTAGTGAATGATGATTTACCTAGAATGAAACAGTAATATAATAGCATTTTAAAACAAAGAAATGCATTCAAGGAGTGTGTAATATACCCCACTATGGTATCGAAGAATCCACACGAGCATTTTCTTTCATATTGCCAAATATGAGCCTTTGTGCCAATCTGCTACCGTTGGAATATATGTACACCTGAGAAAAGATAAGCAAGAGTTGACATATAGTAACTTATACAAATAGCCATGGAAAATTATTTAAGTGCATGTCGAGGGAAATCAAAGTCACATAATCAAACCACCACCAAATCAGTAAAGCAACAACAAATGGCCACAAGTCTTGCAAGATAATTGAAATCAAAGTCACATAATCAAACCACCAAATCAATATTACCCTTAATTTTCTGTCAAATTTCCTTGTCTATGACATCGCAGAATTTAGGGACACAAAATTTTTAGCCAACCACTACGCCGGCCTGGTCAACTGATATTAATTGTTACAGTCCTAGATTGTATGAAAGAAACTAGAGTTTTCCCATTGAAGCAGACAAGTAATTTTACTTATTAAAGCATTTATTATGACAACTATAGTTTTTGGTTGGAATGAATGCCAACATGTATATAGCTTTCATACAACCTCTTTCTTATTAGTTTCTCTTATGTTATATTTTTTGCAGGAGTTTAGGTATATTTATTATTTTGTGGAGTATATTGTAGATGCTTATGTTGTGGTGTTGAGACATTTGGTTAGGATGGGATTGGTATGTTACAAAATCTCATTTCATCAATTTTTCTTGATCTTTCATGCTGTCCTAGGATTTTATTGCCAAGTTCAAACATATGCTGTTATTAGAAGTTTCATGTTGTTCTTGGGACCCATCCATCTTAATTGGTTTAATTAATGTCAGCAGCTTGTTTATGAGGCTCAAGTATTTGGTGTGGAACTGCTAGAGACTGTTTTTTCGTTATCTCCCGCTCATCACAAGCATGTCTCAAAGTGCTTAGTATGTGTCCAAAAAGAGCTTGGCTTGAGTTATATTCCTGAACTATCAATAGAAATATTATCCTTGCTTGTTACTCTCATTCAAACAGAGCTTGAACATGAACAACTATCTGTATTGAAACTGCTTCTCTTCCTCTTGAAGTGGAAAAGTGAAAATGGTATGGTCATTTAATCATGCCTTAATGTTTCTTTTTACCTCTTTTACTTACACAGGAATGGGCCAGAAGGCTACTAGTTTGGTGCATCACTTTTAGTTCTCATACTCTTTGTTTTCTGGTCCAAATTTACTTTTTATATAACATGAAATCTACTACTATTATTATTACCATACGCCATTGAATTGTAATTATGTTCTTAGTAATTTTGTAACGATGCATAATGACCACTATCTTGAAGTTCACGTGTGTTTAATTTTGTTGTGAAGTTGCTTTTCTTGGTTCACACCGAGTGCATGACTGGATGTTTTTTTGTCATTGCTTTATTTTATGTTTTTTTCTTTCAAATTTCACTACATTAACAAAATGCAGTCCTGTACTTGCTTTTGCAAATGCAGTTGACTTAAACGAAGAGCTTTTATTCATTTTTCCTGCCATCAACCTTGTCTCATCTCCTTCTAAATCCATTAAACGAGCAGCAAACAATTTGCTTCCAAACGATCTGCTTTCCATTTTGGAAAAGCTTTTAATAAATTTGTTAGTTTCACCAAAGAATGAATTGATCATGCAAGGGAGATTTCCATCTATTACCGGACCTGAAGACATTATTTTTAGGCTATTGTGACATTTCTGGTCTCAGGTTTGTTTTTATTACTTACAGCTGAAAATTATATTTTCACTTCCTCACTTCCTGATTAGCATTCTTGTGAGGGCTCATGATTGTAAGAATATACAGTTACTTACAAAAACAAAATATAAGAATTAATTCTGAATTATGTGGCTGCTTAATTTGGTGGTGGTTGGATAATCCGATGGCAATTTGATTCACTACCACATCCTTTATAACTTTATCTCTCTAGTCTTCTTTCTTTTGTTTTGCTTTCCTTTCTTCTTCCCTTTCTTGTCCCATGGTCTGTTCTATATCATTCCTCTCCCTCCTCTCATATAACACCTACACAGCTCTTGCTCTGAAGGATTAATTTATTTACAATGATTTTTTTCAGTACTAATTTGAGTCGTCTATTGTTAATTGTTAGTAATTGCTTTCTTGTCCCTTATTCCTAACGTGAAGTTTGCTTTTATTCCTGCAATCTTTTGTTATCAAATTTGTCATTCATATTGCTTGTCATCAAGGATCACTTCAACTCTTTGAAGTTTTGGATTGTTATATGCATTTCTACTAAATTAGTTTATAAAATAAATTATTTAAATATGAGTTTAGATGTAATTGCAATATATTAATGTTTTCCTTGTTTATTTTATTTGCAGATTAGTTTTTGATGACGTTTGGAAGTATACTTGCAAATCAAGATCAAGTGTTGAATTTTTTTTTCCCGAACTGATACTTAGTTCTAGTTGTAAATCAAGATCTACTGTTGATTTTTTTGTGGACTCCACGTTAGTTCATTTTGGGATTTGCTATGATATTTTTTTTGTTATTATTAATGGATTATTATTAAATTTGTTTGATGGATATATTTTGATTTATAATATAAATTGTTTAGTGAATTTTTTGTGTGGATTGTTGTATAATAGCTGGAGGATTTCTTAGTACATTTAAAAAGCAATTGGATATGAGCAGGAATATTTGTGAAATAATAATTTAAATTGAAATATAAAATATGAGACAAATTTAGTGACAAATTTTTTCGTCATTTGTACTTGTTATTATGACAAAGTGATTATTCGTCGCTAATAAATATTTTTTGTGACAAAATTTATTGCAATTTATATATGAAAATTTTCATAAATTTTGTTGCTTGGTGACTAAACATTTCGTCACGTATTCATATTTTTGCCACAAAATACATTTCGTCACCCATGTATGACATTTGGAGACGAAAAATTTCGTCAACTTTACATCTTACTGTGACGAAATTATTTTCTCATCAATGATCAACATGTGTGACAAATTTATTCGTCAACTAAAGTTATAAATGTGGTACTGAATAACTATTTGGTGACGAAAATGAGGGTTTTTAGTGACAAAATGTTGTTTTATTGGTGACAAAAAGTTTCGTCACTGAAGTAATTTCATTGGTGACGAAATTATTTTTCGTCACGATACTCTTTAGTGACAAACATTCAATGACGAACCTGGTGACGAAAATATTTCCTCACAAATATCTATAGTGACGAAATTAGCTCTTTGGAGACAAAAACAATTCGTCATCCAAGACCCAACTTGTTGTAGTGTCTTGCGGTAAAACGCATCATCAAGTATGTAAATGGGACCTTGGGGTATGGGGTTTGGTTTTCCACTGATACTACAGCCGAAATTACTGGTTTTTCTGATGCCGACTAGGCAGGGTGTGCTGATGATAGGAAAAGTACATCTGGGGGGTGTTTTTACCTTGGGAATAATCTGGTTTCTTGGCATAGTAAAAAGCAGAATGCCATCTCTCTTTCCACTGCTGAGGCTGAGTACATTGCTGCAGGGAGTTGTTGTGCCCAAATGTTGTGGATGAAGCAAATGCTTCATGATTATGGAATAGAACAGAACACTCTCACTCTTTTTTGTGATAACACAAGTGCCATAAACATTTCAAAAATCCATCCAACACTCTCGCGACTAAACACATTGACATACGCCATCATTTTATTCGAGAGTTAGTGGACGAAGGCCTTGTTGTTTTGGAACATGTTTCTACCGAGCATCAAAAGTCGATATTTTTACAAAACCCTTGATCTTCTACGATTTGAGTTTCTCGTAAAGACCTTGGGTGTAATGTCTCAAGAAACTAGGGTGTATCCTGCTTTTCATGTGAGGTAAGTGTGAGTGGTTGACTTCATCGTTCTTGGATGTGATAATCTATGATTGAGTTCTCGATATCTTTGCATCAAATTTTATATGAACACCGCTCATGTTGCATACAAGATTTTTTTTTTCTTTGTTCATAGCTCATTCTCAATGCCCATACTTTTTACTTCATGATCTCATTCAGACACATCCTTGAGATAAACTGCTGGTGGGTTTCCGCACAAGTGATCAAAGTTCTCTATGGACCAATCATCGCAGTGTTTCTTGTACTCTTTCGTGAGGAATTGACCTATACTGCTATATCATGGGTGATGTTAAGATTCTTAACCATCTACCACCAAATTTCACTTCCATGGTTTCTCCCTCAGTACATGATTTCCGGGCATTAGGAAAAGGCTACCTCAGAGGCACCAACCAGGCCATCATTTTGATTTCATTCTTCTCTGGTTTGGACTCCATACTCTTGAGCGTGTATGCCACCAGTGAGTGCCCACTAGAAAGAAAAGTTTTTTTTTTTTTTTAAAAAAGGGGGGATCATTGTCTGAGGGGGAGCTTCCGCATTTACTCAACAAATACCCTGTGATTCCTAGTGGTTTGACTTTTCTCTGTGATTGACAGTCACTCTTGTTGGAGGTCCAGCCATCAGATCACTACCAGGATTAATTCTAGCTTTGTGGCTCTCAAGGATTGCACACACACACACACATTCTTTATATGAGCTCTCATGTGTGTTTTTGAGTTATGCATTCTCATGATGCGTGTGGCTTTGATTTAATATTATCTGTTTTATTCATGAGCTAGTGTTTCATCCATTTTCTCAAATTTTTAGGACTCATGATTGATGGATTCTCTTGTCCTTAGGGTATAGTCTGTCACCTGGTCATCTTGCTTGATATGGGACTTCCTAGGTGTTTTTATTTTCATTTAAAAAATTAAAAATTTTTTTTTTTTTAAAAAAAAAAACAAAATTGTTTTTTGTCCCCGCTCGAGCTGACTTTTTCACGCTCGAGCGTGTTTTTGTGGCTTGCAGTACTTTTTGCAGTTCTGGGTTTGGTATTTTTCCGCTCGATCGGCTTTTTTCACGCTCGAGTGCGCTTTTTCATAGTTTGTCTCCCGCTCGAGCGTCAAACCCTACACTCGAGCGGACTGGGTTTTGTATTTATTTCCCCCCTTCGACCTTTGAGTCACTTTGTGCCGTCCAACTTCATCTCTTCCTAGGTTTTTGGCGATTTGGCGATTTAGTCCTCCTTCTTCTGTCGTGATCTGTGCATTGGTTTGATTCTTCTTCCCTTGCATCACAGGTACATTTGTATTTCTCTTTCCCTTGTGTTGTCTCCCTATTTTTATTTCGTTATTTGGGTTGATTGTGTCAGTAGCTTGTTGAGTCGGTGCGTTGAGTTTGTTTGTGTTGCTCTTGTTTTAGTTTTGGTTGTTGTTTTGTTTGCTAGTTGTTTCCTCTAGTCAATCCTTCCTTCCTTTGGGTTTTTCTATTTTGGGTTTCTAGCTCTGTTGTGTTTTGGGTTTCTATTTGGGGGTTTTTATAGCATGCTGTGGTGTGTTTGTATTGGGGATATTGTTTACCTCTCCATGTGGTCTCATGCTTGTTCACATTCGGAATTTGCTTCAGGGTTTTGCATTAGGGATTATGCTACATTGTCTAACTAAGATTTGTTTGCCTTAATATCCTACTGCCATACTTTCTTGGTTTGATCTATTGCTTGGTAGTTTCATTGGTTTCTGGATATCTTGTGTTGTGCCCTTATGATTCAGTTGCCTATTACTATTTATTGCACTAATGGACTAATGTTTGTTATCTGTTGGTCTCATTGGTTTTGTTCTTTGTTTTTGGGTTGGGGGTTTGTGTGTCCTGTTTAGCCATGTCCACTCACAAACGTCAGACCTCTCGCCTCCTTATAACACCGAGCTTTCCTCACCGAAAAAGCTAAGTTATATTATGAGTCCTACCATTCTCGATCCATTCACCTTGAAAGGAATGTTCACCCCTCCACATTTGAGTCAATTCATATCCGGTCGTTCTTTGATCCTCTAGGTGGAGATAAGGTTCTTAGTTTTTCTGGGCAACAAAATATGTCTTGGGTACGGGAGTTCTATTGCAATATGGAAGGTTTTGATGAGATTGGTCCCTCTTTTAAGGTTTGGGTTCGATCCAAGGAAATCCATGTAACCACGGCTCTTATTCATGAGTTATTAGGGATTAGTGCTCGATCTCCTATCTATTACCCTTATCCTGTTCCATCTCGCCCTACTTGTAATTTTGATGAGGTGGCTGCGAATTTGTGTGGTTTTCCTCGCTGCTGGCCATCTGGATCTTTGATCAAACAGAATGAACTTCTTCCTCAATTTCGGTTGCTAAATTTGATCATGTGTGCTAATGTCCTTGTTACAACCCATAGTTCTGAAGTTAAGCCAGATCAAGGTTTTATTCTTGAGTGTGTTGCCCACAACCGGCCCATAGACCTTGCCACTCTCATCATTCAGAAGATGGTTGCAGCTTTTGAGCGCAACAATCTTGGTTTACCATATGGCTGCCTCATCAATCGCCTGTTAGCCAAATTTGACGTTCCTACATTTGATGAGGACGAGTTTGCTTCCCCGACACGCCCATTTACTAAGAAGACTGTTTCCCAGAGTCAGTCTCATATTAGGGGGGTTCCTTCTGGTCGATCTGGTGCAGGTTCTAGTGCTGCTGCAACCATGGCAGAGGAGGCCGAGTATGATGCTGCTGCTGGTGGTGATCTTGGTGAGGGGGAGCAGCATCCTCCTGTTCGTACACTCCGAGGTCAGCTACAGTCCTTAGAGCGCTCCCTTGGTTCCCGATTTGACCATCTTGAGGAGAGGATGGATATTTTTGAGGCTCGCCTCACTGATCTTGAGACTACTTCAGATGCCCGGTTCCGTGCTTTGGAGGCTTCTTCCGATCGGATTGAGGCTTCTGTCGTCCAGATTTTGGCTTTCCTTCAGATGCAGACTCCGCCCCCGGCTCCTTGACTTTGGATCGTTGTGTTTTTCCTTGTTTTGTTTCCTTCCGGCCAAAAAGGGGGAGTGATGGTGATCGTCATCATGTTGATACAATTTTTTTGGGATCATGATGATACAGTTGATACAGTTTTTTGGGATAAAGTTTTTTTTTTGGTATGGTGTATATGGTGATTCTTGGTACAGGCGTCTTATTGATGGTACAATTTTTTATGCTTCTATCCTTTATTATGCATCTTTCCTTCTTTGGTACAGTTGGATTGATATATATACAATTGGATTGTTATATATGTTTTGTGGATGGAAAATGTTTCGATTATGATGGTTTGGTCTTTTACTATTTAACCTTGTTCCACATAGTTTTGGTTGGCTGGTGTTTGTTTTTCAGGATCACTATATAAGCGCATGGTTGGTTGTTGGTTGTGGCATATTGGTTCATAAGTTGGCACATTGTTTCAGAGACTATTTTGTTCTTAATTGGCAAATTGTGTTTTTTAGACTAGTTTGGAATCTTGTTTAAAGTTTGTTTTGTGATTGTTTAGGAAAACTATCTTAGAATGGTTTTGTCCGGGATTTGACAAAGGGGGAGATTGTTAGGACCCTTTGTTGTCAAAATCCGTGCATCAAAACCAAGGTTGTAAGTTGTTAAAGTTTTCTGTGTTTTTTTTCTCCCCGCCGAGCGGGAAAGTAACGCCGAGCGGATTGCAAGCCCTCAGAATTTCGCAGCTTTGCCAAGATATCGATGGTGTGATTCTTCGCCGAGCGGGCAATGGACGCTCGAGCGGGAAGGCTATATGAGTCACAAATCTTGAAGTCTCCGCCGAAGGAAGACCCACGCCGAGCGGACTGCGATGACAGCTTTCTATAAATTCAGCTTTGGGTCTTTTTCAAGGATTACTTTTCCTAGATCTTGTTGAAGAGTCCTAGGGTTTTGTGTGAAGTTTTCTTCGAAGTTCTTGTGAGTTTTCTTTGATGTTCTTGAGAGAGTTCTAAACTTATGAGTTGAGATTCATACATCAAAGAGTTTGATACTACATATTCAAGAGTGTTCTCTTGTGGAATCCAAGATCAACACGTAAAGTTTCAAAAGGCGCTTGATTCTTTACGTAGTCGCAAATTCGGCTGCCAAGTTGTGCCGTGGAATCAACTTCGTAATCGCCTGACGGCGTGGTGAAAGAGTTACGAAGATTCGAGACAAATTGACTGGTTGGGTAATTTGTATGGTTTCTTTGTAACCTTGTAGTCCTTCTCAGTAGTGGATTGATTAGTGGCGGTTCGCCTGCGGAGTTTTTGATTACAATTGAAGGTTCTTCAATTGTGGTTTTTCCAATGAAAAATCGCTTTGTGTTGATTTATTATTTATTCCTAAAACAAACAATCTAAAATCACTCTCGTAAGTGCTTGATGATCTTAGATTGAGTGTTTTGGAATTCTTGGGATTTGGAATATTTTAAACTTTATCTAATCACGAATCACATAGAATTTTCAGAACGGACCATGTTTTTTGTTCTTGACGCCGAAGGCGTGGTTTTCCGCCGAGCGCACTATCGATATCGTGAGGTCATAGGCATTTTTGAATCACTTTTTGCATTCACTCCTTCTCTCTTACTTTCTAAAAAGATATTTTGAGAGCCTCTCTAGGGTTTGATCTAGTTAGAGTGTTCTTCTTTCCTTCGGCCTTTGTAAAAGTTGTGTTGATCGTCGAGGGCTTCGTTTTGATCGGAAAAGTTTGGAGTGTAGAGCACTTTGGTTTTGGTCTCTCCTCCGTTTGAGCTCTAACTTCGAGGTAGGGATATCCTACTCCATCTTATAAGTTTTGTCTTTAAATTTTGGTATTTCGATATGTTGGGGCTGTTGCGTAATTTCGAGAAAGTTTGGGGTCATTGTGTAATTTTCAAAAGAGGGCTTTCAAAGTTTAAAACCTTTATGTATGTAATACATTGGAAAATGGACTTGGTGTGGGATTATTAAGGAAAATGGGACCTTAGGGTTGGTATTGTAATTATGGGAAAAAGCCCTAATTGTTGATAAATTAATTTGTATAATTAATTTTGGGAAATGAGAAATTGAATAAGAAATATTCAAATTGGAAAGGTTTGGGATTAAAGGGTGTAGTTGGATTAATTTATCGCTCACCTAGACAAATGTTGATATTTTATCCGTGTGGTGCATTTATTTCCTATTTAGAAATAATTGCTTTGGGCTATCGGTGGAGGATAGTCTTGATTGTTGTAGACAATACATGATGATTAGGCAAACTAAAACTAATCAATGGAATGTGTCATCGAATATGACGGTTGAGAAATACATGAACTTTATGTATTGATTGATTATGTATATGATCTGTGTTTATATACATTGTGTTGTGTGGGAGGAGATAGGGGATGTACTCCACGGTTTAGGAAAAGATAGGGGATGGACCTCTAAACCGGAATTTGTGTGAAATTGATACAGCACTACAATGTGTATCATGGTGAAGTATGGAAGTGTATGTTTGATCTGATATAGCACTAAAATGTATATCATTATCAATCGTGAAGTATGGAAGTGTTTCTATGTTATATCGATACAGCACCAAAATGTGTATCATTTGTAAAGTAAGGAAGTGGTTTATGTGTTATTGATACAATACCAAAATGTGTATCCGTCATGAATTTCGAAAGTGTTTTAGTAATGAGTTATAATCTCATTGAATTATTTGGCCAGGTTCTAAGCCTTGTTTTCAAACTCAAAGTTGAATAAGAAATGGAAAGTGAAATGTAACGTGGTTATGATTGTCTTGAAACGGTAATATGGCATGAGTTGGAATATAAGTATGGACCATCTATTGAATGCTATTATTTTAGTCATTATTTATAGTTGGTTTAGAATATTTCTACTGGGCTGTGGCTCACCCTATATGGGACATCATTTTCAGGTGCAGGTAGCATGCCACCTCCAAGGATGTAGCTTGGGAGGCTTGGGACTGTTGGACTGTTTTGTGTTTTTTGGTTGTATTACATGTATATTAAGCCAAGGGCTTTCTTTGTATAGTGTTAGCACTCCTTTTTGTAACCAAGTGTTGACTTGGAAAGTTGTAAACTCTTAGGGCATTTACTTTTGATGTCAACATGTAATACATTTTGTAAAGATTACTCTGATGGAATACAACTATGCTTTATTTTCTTATATCTGAGCATGCTATTGTTGGATGATTTATGGGTTTATTTCGAGGGCGTTACAACTTGGTATCAAAGCTCACCGGGTTCGAATACTTTGGGTACGTGGGAAGTGATTAGTATCACAATGGGTTTGTCTCGCTTGTTAGAGACTTTTGTGAAATGTTATGTGCTTATATGATAACATGTTTATGTGACTACTTGGGTATGAGATTTAGTTTCTAGAATGTTGATTGGATCCTTGGGTTTCTGTGAGTCTTGTTGGAAAGGCACTTGATCAATGCTGTTTCTAACCGGAACTCTAGTAACGCCTCGGGACTATCATTATCCGAAAACGAAATTCGTAAGTGCTTATGTGTTTATGTACTTACGTGGAGTGAATTACAGTTGTCCATGCATTAGGATGCGAGTGTTATAGCTTCGGCACATTTGTGAATGTGCTAACATTCTCCGTTACCTTTATTAGGATGTCAGGACGAGGACGTGGAGGTAGGTGAGGTAGGCCTAGGAGGCAGGAGATGCCTATATCGGAGGAGATTCCGGCGCAGCAGGAGGGGGTTGGCCAGGCTAATGTGGCCGAGCCAGCAGGTCAGGAGGCTATGGGCGCTTTAGCCCGAGGGATAGCCGATGCTTTGAGGGAGTCTATGGGTATTCTCAGAGCTGAGAATCCAGTTCAGGCTCCAGTGCAGGCCTAGGTTGCTGAGGCAGGGCCTTCCTTCTTAAAGAGGGAGTTCTTCCAATCTAACCCGGACGAGTTTGTTGGGGATTCAAAGGAACCACTTAAGGCGGACGAGTGGTTGGAGCAGATGAGTAAGACGTTCGAGATGCTTGGCATCGATGACGGAGCATTGAAAGTGACCTTGGCATCTTTCCAGCTGAAGGGGGATGCGGGTCAGTGGTGGAAATTCGTGAAGGGTCGTGTGGATGGCACTTGGGAGGATTTTGTGAGTGCTTTCCAGAGAAGTTCTTATCTCCACCGTCCGTGAGAAGTCATGAGACTAGTTATGTCACCTCTGCGCTTGAGTTCTTCAAGGCCGAGTATGAGGTCGCTTTACTAGCTTGTCCAGTTCGACTTTGAACTTGTGGCGTCTGAGGAACTCCACTGTATCGAGTTTGAGAAGAGGTTGACGCGCGGCCTCAAGATGAGAGTTGGCGGGTCTATGATTCAAGATTATGGGCGTCTGGTTAATGCTGCAGCCCATATGGAGATCATGATGCAGGAGGAGGAAGGAGGACAGAGAGGCTCCAAGAGGAGCCAGGATGGTCAGGGTGATGGCAGGAGATAGAGGGGTGCTAACCCTCAGCAGTCTCATGGTGGTGTTGCTAGATTGACATTTCCAGTGCCGAGTGCAGGCTCGGGGAGAGGTAATCAGGGAGATTTCACCTGTTACAAGTGTGGTCAGCTGGGCCACAAGGCTTCAATTTGCCCACAGAGGGGAGGAGGTCAGCGAGCTGCTTCTTCTTCGGCTAGAGACAGAGAGTCGAGTCGTATGGGTCACACCGCCTTGTTATCAAGTAGGTCAAAGTGGTGGCACTGAAGAGGTTTTGCCCGCAGCTTGAGTGGCACATCCGTGCATCCGGGCAGAGCAGAGTCTTCACTAGTCTGCCAAGACAGCCTCGAGGGCCACCAGGCTTCATCGCTCCAACAGGCAGCAGCCAGATGTATGCTCGAGGGGTGAGCAGTGGATCAGGCCTTCAGTATGCGTGTATGTCGTTATCGAGTAGGACCTGCACCGGTTCCATCGGGCCAGAGAGGTAATTTTTCTGTTTTGCAACTCGGTTGCTAGTGTATTGATTGATACGGGTGCGTCTCATTCCTTTGTATCTATTGCATTTGCATCTATTTTGGAGTTGGAGTTAGCACAATTAGCATCTCCTATATGTGTTGTATCGCCTGTTGGGGGTGAATTGATTTTGAAGCACGGATGTAGAGGTTGTGATGTAGAGGTTGTGATATAGAGGTCGCCGATCATCGGCTTCCGTTCCCTTTTGTAGTGATGCCCATGAAGGGTTTTGATGTTATTTTGGGTATGGACTAGCTATCGTCATACCGGGTTGTTATCAATTGCTACCGCCAGAGGGTCACAGTATGTACCTTGAGCGGGGAGTGTTTTCATTTCTTGGGGGATCGGGTTGGTAGTGTGTTGCCACCGGTGTATGACCCACGAGGGCGGAGTGAGCTTAGTGGTCTTCTTGCTAGCCTTTTGAGTAATGAGTGTGATGAGACCCAGATTGTATTACCGAGAGTGGTTTGTGAGTATTCAGATGTTTTTCCTAAGGATCTCGTTAGTTTGCCACCTCACCGTGAGATTGAGTTCTCCATTGATTTAGTGCCCGGCACGGCGCCGATTTCTATGGCACCTTACCGTTTTGCCTCAGCCGAGTTGAGTGAGTTGAAGATTCAGCTCCAGGAGTTACTGGATAAGGGCTTTGTTCGCCCTAGTGTTTCGCCGTGGGGAGCACCGGCCCTCTTTGCTAAAAAGAAAGATGGTACCTTGAGACTTTGTATCGACATCGAAGTTGAATCGGCTACGGTCAAGAATAAGTACCCTATGCCCCATATTGATGATTTGTTTGACCAGTTGAAGGGTTCCCATTGTTTCTCTAAGATAGACTTAAGATCGGGTTACCACCAGTTGAGGGTCAGGGAGGAGGATATTCCGAAGACGGCATTCCGTACGCGGTATGGCCATTATGAGTTTCTGGTGATGCCATTTGGGCTCACCAATGCACTGGCAGCCTTTATGAATTTGATGAACCGGATCTTTCAGGAATTCTTAGATCGTTTTGTAGTCATTTTCGTGGATGACATTCTTATCTATTCGCCTTCGGAGGAGGAGTACGAGGAACACTTGAGAGTGGTGCTTGAGTTGCTTAGAGCCCATAGGCTGTATGCCAAGTTTGGGAAATGTGAGTTCTGGCTAAGGGAAGTCAAGTTCTTAGGTCATGTAGTATATGGGGAAGGGGTGTCTGTTGATACATCCAAGATAGAGGCAGTGTAAGATTGGGCACAACCTAAGAGTGTTTTTGAGATCCGCAGCTCGGGATTAGGGTATTATTGCCGCTTGTGAAGGATTTCTCCAAAGTTAGCTTCGCCATTGACTAGGTTGACGCAGAAAGGGGTCAAGTTTGTATGGAGCGAGACTTGTGAAAAGTTGTTCCAAGAGTTGAAGGTTAGATTGACCACCGCTCCGGTCTTGATTATTCCGGAGAGAGGGTTGGGTTATGCGGTTTATTGTGATGCCTTACGAGAGGGTTTGGGTTGTGTGTTGATGCAAGAGGGGAAAGTGGTAGCCTATGGCTCACGTCAGTTGAAAATTCATGAGAAGAATTACCCCACACATGACCTAGAGTTAGCAGCAGTAATCTTTGCCTTGAAGATGTGGAGGCATTACCTGTATGGTGAGAAGTTCGAGGTGTTCTCGGACCACAAGAGTTTGAAGTATCTGTTTACACAAAGAGACTTGAATTTGAGGCAGAGAAGATTGATGGAGTTCATTGAGGACTACGATTTTGAGTTACACTATCACCCGGGAAAGGCCAATGTTGTGGCCGATGCCCTTAGTAGGAAATCCATTAGTGATGTAACTTGTATAGCCATCCAAGAATGGGAGATGTTGGGGGCACTTGGTGAGTTCGATTTGCTTTTGGGCAAATCTGATGAGGCTGTGGTCTTGTTTTTTATTGTTACGCAGCCTACACTTGTGACTCGAGTGTTAAAGGCACAAGGAGGTGACCTTGAGATAGAAGCCCTCCGGGAGAAGATCTCCAATGGGAAGGTTGAGAAGGGTTTGTCTGTGTATCCCGACCTGAGTGTGAGATACCGAGACCGTTTGTTTGTGCCAGACTCTTGCCGAGAGGAAGTACTCCCGGAGTTTCACCATTCACGCCTTGCGGTGAATCCGGGAGGCACAAAGATGTATCGCGATTTGGGTCGCCAGTTCTGGTGGCGGGGTGTGAAGAAGGATGTGGCGGTTTTCATTTCTAAGTGTCTTACTTGTCAGCAAGTGAAGGCCGAGTATCAGAGGCCAGCGGGTTTGTCACAACCCTTGCCTATTGCCGAGTGGAAGTGGGAGCATGTCACTATGGACTTTGTTGTAGGTCTTTCGAGGACTCAGCGGGCTAGTGATGCTATTTGGGTGGTTATAGACCGGTTGACTAAGTCGGCGCACTTCATTCCTATGTGCGTGAGAGATTCGGTGGATCATCTAGCCGATTTGTATATTCGGGACATAGTGAGGTTGCACGGGGTCCCAGTGACGATCGTCTCAGATAGAGATCCTCGTTTTACTGCCAGGTTGTGGCAGAGTTTGCAGAGTGCCTTGGGTACTAAGTTGACCTTTAGTACGGCTTATCATCCTCAGACTGACGGGCAGTCCGAGCGTACTATTCAGATCCTTGAGGATATGCTTCGAGGTTGTGTCCTTGACTTTAGTGGGACGTGGGAGAGGCACTTGCCCTTGGTGGAGTTTGCCTACAACAACAGCTTTCAGTCTAGTATCGGTATGGCACCGTTTGAGGCCTTGTATGGCCGACCGTGTAGGTCTCCAGTTTGTTGGGTTGAGGTGGGTGATGTCCCTTTGTTGGGCCCGGAATTAGTGAGGGAAACGACGAAGAAAGTTGAGCTTATCCGTAGGAGGCTTGTTACAGCCCAGAGTCGCCAAAAGAGTTATGCCGACCGTAAGAGGAGGCCTTTGGCATTTGAAACGGGTGATCATGTTTTCTTGAAAATATCACCGAGGCGAGGTTTGATGAGGTTTGGGAAGAGTGGGAAGTTATCCCCTCGGTTTATCGGTCCCTTTGAGATCCTTGAGAGGATTGAGGAGGTTGCTTATCATTTGGCTTTGCCACCACAGTTGTCCGGGGTTCATGACGTCTTTCATGTTAGTATGCTTCGGAAGTACGAGCCGGATCCATCACACGTGTTGGATTGGACCGACTTACCGGATGATGAGGATGCCTCAGATGAGGAGAGACCGTTCGGTCTTGATGATAGGGATCAAGTCTTATGAGGCAAGACCATTCCCTTGGTAAAAGTTTTGTGGAAGCATCACGGAGTGGAAGAAGCCACTTGGGAACGTGAATTAGAAGTCCGTGAGAAATATCCGGACTTTTTTGTTGATGTGTGACCATGCATTGGTAATTTTGTAATATTGTTGAACTTTAAGAGCATTATATATGTCTTAAGTTGTTAAACATTGTATATGTTTTGGTTTATGGAAGTATGTTTTGAAACTTGCCTCAAAATGGTTATATATCATGAATATTAAATATGATATAGGATTGTGGAATGTAGTATTGAAATTTGTGGAATTTCAGGGAGTACATAATTATAATGCATGTTGTGGAAAATGTTGTAAATTGCCTCTTGAAAAGAGATGAGATGACCGGTAATGGGTCGAGTTGTTAAATTTCGCATTGTAATAATGTTGGGGAATTGAGAAAAGCTTGCTTTTGAAAAACTTGTATTTAATTTCAGGGACGAAATTCTTTAAGGGGGGAAGGTTATAGCGATCCCGATTTTCCTTTTCTGTAATTGTTGTATTTCGGACTTTGGTTCCATGGAGTTGGTAGTTGTATATCTTGTTGTCATCCTTTAATTCCCTATGTTTGAATTTTAGGAAGTGTTGGGCGTGTTTTGAACAGGTAGGTTGAGTTTTGGTCTCAAGTGTTGTTGCCCAGAGTTTTGGTGTTACGCTCGAGCGGGTCATTCTGCGCTCAAGCGGAGTTTGCTTTTGGTTGTCCGCTCGAGCGGGTCTTCTTACGCTCGAGCGTAGTTTACACACTCCCAGTATTTCATGCCTCTGCAAAACTTCTGCAGGTGTGTTTTTCACGCTCGAGCGGGTTGCGCTCGAGCGGACCTTTTGGCGCTCGAGCGAGTAGTGCTTTGTTTGTGAAAGTTCTGGGAGGGGGGAATCTACGCTCAAGCGGATGTACTTTACCTTTGTGTCTTAGCGCTCGAGCGGACCTTCTTGCGCTCGAGCGGACCATGTTTTTTGTTCTTGACACTCGAGCGTTGTTTTTTCCGCTCGAGCAGACCTATCGTATATCAGGAGGCTGTTAGGCATTTTTGAATCACTTTTTGCATTCACTCCCTCTCTCTTACTTTCTAAAAAGATATTTTGAGAGCCTCTCTCTCTAGAAACTCCCTTCTCTCTAGGGTTTGATCTAGTTAGAGTGTTCTCCTTTCCTTCGGCCTTTGTAAAACTTGTGTTGATCGTCGAGGGCTTCGTTTTGATCCGAAAAGTTTGGAGTGTAGAGCACTTTGGTTTTGGTCTCTCCTCCGTTCGAGCTCTAACTTCGAGGTAGGGATATCCTACTCCATCTTATGAGCTTTGTCTTTAAATTTTGGTATTTCGATATGTTGGGGTTGTTGGGTAATTTCGAGAAAGTTTGGGGTCATTGTGTAATTTTCAAAATAGGGGTTTTCAAAGTTTAAAACCCTTATGTATGTAATACATTGGAAAATGGACTTGGTGTGGGATTATTGAGGAAAATGGGACCTTAGGGTTGGTATTGTAATTATGGGAAAAAGCCCTAATTGTTGATAAATTAATTTGTATAATTTATTTTGGGAAATGAGAAATTGAATAAGAAATATTCAAATTGGAAAGGTTTGGGATTAAAGGGTGTAGTTGGATTAATTTATCGCTCACCTAGACAAATGTTGATATTTTATCCGTGTGGTGCATTTATTTCCTTTTTAGAAATAATTGCTTTGGGCTATCGGTGGAGGATAGTCTTGATTGTTGTAGACAATGCATGATGATTAGGCAAACTAAAACTAATCAATGGAATGTGTCATCGAATATGACGGTTGAGAAATACATGAACTTTATGTATTGATTGATTATGTATATGATCTGTGTTTATATACATTGTGTTGTGTGGGAGGAGATAGGGGATGTACTCCACGGTTTAGGGAAAGATAGGGGATGGACCTCTAAACCGGAATTTGTGTGACATTGATACAGCACTACAATGTGTATCATGGTGAAGTATGGAAGTGTATGTTTGATCTGATATAGCACTAAAATGTATATCATTATCAATCGTGAAGTATGAAAGTGTTTCTATGTTATATCGATACATCACCAAAATGTGTATCATTTGTAAAGTAAGGAAGTGGTTTATGTGTTATTGATACAACACCAAAATGTGTATCCGTCATGAATTTCGAAAGTGTTTTAGTAATGAGTTATAATCTCATTGAATTATTTGGCCAGGTTCTGAGCCTTGTTTTCAAACTCAAAGTTGAATAAGAAATGGAAAGTGAAATGTAACGTGGTCATGATTGTCTTGAAATGGTAATATGGCATGAGTTGGAATATAAGTATGGATCATCTATTGAATGCTATTATTTTAGTCATTATTTATAGTTGGTTTAGTATATTTCTACTGGGCTGTGGCTCACCCTATATGGGACATCATTTTCAGGTGCAGGTAGCATGCCACCTCCAAGGACGTAGCTTGGGAGGCTTGGGACTGTTGGACTGTTTTGTTTTTTTTGTTGTATTACATGTATATCAAGCCTAGGGCTTTCTTTGTATAGAGTGAGCACTCCTTTTTGTAACCAAGGGTTGACTTGGAAAGTTGTAAGCTCTTAGGGCATTTACTTTTGATGTCAACATGTAATACATTTTGTAAAGATTACTCTGATGGAATACAACTATGCTTTATTTTCTTATGTCTAAGCATGCTATTGTTGGATGATTTATGGGTTTATTTCAAGGGCGTTACATATTTGGAAATTATATAAAAAAGAAAGTTGAATAGAAAGGGAAATTGAATAAAAATGGAAGTTGCATAAAAATAAAAAAGGAAAGTTGCTAATTAATTTCCAAATAGATCGTTAGGGTACATAAAATTAACAATAAAAGTTCATTGAAGAAACCAATATACCTTAACGATCTATTTGGAAATTAAATAAAAAAAGGAAGTTGAATAGAAAAAAAAAAAAATTCAATAAAAGTTGAAGTTTAATAAAAATAAAAATGGAAGTTGAATAAAAATAAAAATGGAAGTTGCATAAAAATAAAAATGGCAATTCATTCAAAAAACCACTATACCTTAACGATATATTTGGAAATTAATAGAAAAGGAAGTTGAATAGAAAAGGAAATTGAATAGAAAAGTAACTTGAATAAAAATGGAAATTGAATAAAAATGGAAGTTGAATAAAAATAACTATGGAAGTTGAATAAAAAAAAAAATAGAAGTTAATTCAAGAAACCACCATACCTTAACGATCTATTTGAAATGAAATAAAAAAAGAAGTTGAATAAAAAAGTGAATTTAATAAAAATGGAAGGTGCATAAAATTAAATAATAAAATGAAGTTGAATAGAAAAGGAAATTGAATAAAAATGAATGTTGAATATAATTAAAAATGGAAGTTGAGTAGAAAAGGAAATTGAATAAAAAATGATGTTGAATAAAAATGTAAATGGAAGTTGCATAAAATTAACAATGGAAGTTCATTGAAGAAGCCACTATATCTTAACGATCTATTTGGAGATTAAATAAAAAAAGGAAGTTGAATTGAAAAGTAACTTGAACAGAAAAGGAAGTTAAATAAAAATGGAAGTTGCATAAAATTAACAATGGAAGTTGAATATCAAAAATGGAAGTTCATTCAAGAAACCATTATACCTTAACGATTTATTTGGAAATTAAATAAAAAAGAAAGTTGAATAAAAATGGAAGTTGCATAAAATTAACAATGGAAGTTCATTCAAGAAACCACTATACCATAACGATCTATTTGGAAATTAAATAAAAATGGAAGTTGAATAAAAATAAAAATGGAAGTTCATTGAAGAAACCACTATACCTTAATGATCTATTTGGAAATTATATAAAAACGAAAATTGAATAAAAAGGGAAATTGAATAAAAATGGAAGTTGCATATAATTAAAAATTGAAGTTCATTTAAGAAACCACTATACCTTAAGGATCTATTTGGAAATTAAATAAAAAAGGAAGTTCATTCAAGAAACCACTATATCTTAAAGATCTATTTGGAAATAAAATAAAAAAAGAAGTTGAATAGAAAATGAAATTGAATAAAAATAGATGTTGAATAAAAATAAAAATGAAAGTTGAATAAAATTAAAATGGAAGTTCATTCAAGAAACCATTATACTTAACGGTCTATTTGGAAATAAAATAAAAAAAAGAAGTTGAATAAAATTGATCGTTAAGTTATAGTGGTTTTAATTTCCAAATAGAACGTTAAGTTATAGTGGTTTCTTAAATAAACTTCTATTTTCAAATTTGATGCAACTTCCATTTTTATTTTTATTCATCTTCCATTTTCCTTCAACTTCCTTTTTTTATTTAATTTCCATTTTTATTTTAATTCAACTTCCATTTTTATTCAATTTCCTTTTCTATTCAACTTCTTTTTTTATTTAATTTCCAAATAGATCGTTAGGTTATAGTGGTTTCTTGAATAAATTTCTATTTTTATTCAATTTCCTATTCTATTCAACTTCATTTTTTATTTCATTTCCAAACAGATCGTTAAGGAATAGTGGTCTCTTGAATGAACTTCACTGTTTAATATTTTCTATTCGACTTCATTTTTTACTTAATTTTCAAATAAATCGTTAGCATATAGTGGTTTCTTGAATGAACTTCCATTTTTAATTTTATGCAACTTCCATTTTTATTTTTATTCGACTTCATTTTTTATTTAACTTCATTTTCTATTGAACTTTTATTTTTATTCATCTTCCATTTTTATTCACCATCTTTTCTATTCAACTTCCTTTTTTGTTTAATTTTCAAATAGATCGTTAAGATAAAGTGGTTTCTTGAATGAACTTCCATTTTTATTCAATTTCATTTTTTATTTTTATTCAACATCCGTTTTTATGCAAGTTCCATTTTTATTTTTATTTTTATTCAACATCCATTTTTATTCAACTTTCATTTTTATTTAATTTCCAAATAGAACGTTAGGATATAGTGGTTTCTTGAATGAACTTCCATTTTTATTCAATTTCCTATTCTATTCAACTTCATTTTTTATTAAATTTCCAAATAGATCGTTAAGGTATAGTGGTCTCTTGAATGAACTTCAATTTTTAATCTTTTCTATTCGACTTCATTTTTTACTTAATTTCCAAATAAATCGTTAGAGTATAGTGGTTTCTTGAATGAACTTCCATTTTTAATTTTATGCAACTTCCATTTTTATTTTTATTCGACTTCATTTTTTATTTAACTTCGTTTTCTATTCAACTTTTATTTTTATTCATCTTCCATTTTTATTCAATTTCTTTTCTATTCGACTTCCTTTTTTGTTTAATTTTCAAATAGATTGTTAAGGTATAGTGGTTTCTTAAATGAATTTCCATTTTTATTCAATTTCCTTTTTGATTTTTATTTAACTTCCTTTTTTACGCAAGTTCCATTTTTATTTTTATTTTTATTCAACATCCAATTTTATTCAACTTTCTTTTTTCTTTAATTTCCAAATAGATCGTTAGGGTATAGTGGTTTCTTGAATGAACTTCCATTTTTATTCAATTTCCTATTCTATTTAACTTCATTTTTTACTTAATTTCCAAATAGATCGTTAAGGTATAGTGGTCTCTTGAATGAACTTCAATTTTTAATCTTTTCTATTCGACTTCATTTTTTACTTAGTTTCCAAATAAAATGTTAGGGTATAGCGGTTCTTGAATGACATTCCATTTTTAATTTTATGCAACTTCCATTTTTATTTTTGTTCGACTTCATTTTTTATTTAACATCCTTTTCTATTCAACTTTTATTCTTATTCATCTTCCATTTTTATTCAACTTCTTTTGTATTCAACTTCCTTTTTTGTTTAATTTTCAAATAGATCGTTAAGGTATAGTGGTTTCTTGAATGAGCTTCCATTTTTATTCAATTTTCTTTTTTATTTTTATTCAACTTCCGTTTTTATGCAAGTTCCATTTTTATTTTTATTTTTATTCAACATCCATTTTTATTCCACTTTCTTTTTTATTTAATTTCCGAATAGATCGTTAGGGTATAGTGGTTTCTTGAATGAACTTTCATTTTTATTCAATTTCCTATTCTATTCAACTTCATTGTTTATTTAATTTCCAAATAGATCGTTAAGGTATAGTGGTCTTTTGAATGAACTTCAATTTTTAATCTTTCCTAGTCGACTTCATTTTTTACTTAATTTCGAAATAAATCGTTAGGATATAGTGGTTTATTCAATGAACTTCCATTTTTAATTTTATGCAATTTTCATTTTTATTTTTGTTCGACTCCATTTTTTATTTAACTTCCTTTTCTATTCAACTTTTATTTTTATTCATCTTCCATTTTTATTTAACATCTTTTCTGTTCAACTTCCTTTTTTATTTAATTTTCAAATAGATCGTTACGGTATAGTGGTTTCTTGTATGAACTTCCATTTTTATTCAATTTCCTTTTTTCTTTTTATTTAACTTCCGTTTTTATGCAAGTTCCATTTTTATTTTTATTTTTATTCATCATCCATTTTATTCAACTTTATTTTTTATTTAATTTCCGAATAGATCGTTAGGATATTGTGGTTTCTTGAATGAACTTCCATTTTTATTCAATTTCCTATTCTATTCAACTTCATTTTTTATTAAATTTCCAAATAGATCGTTAAGGTATAATGGTCTCTTGAATGAATTTCAATTTTTAATCTTTTCTATTCGACTTCATTTTTTACTTAATTTCCAAATAAATCGTCAGAGTATATTGGTTTCTTGAATGAACTTCCATTTTTAATTATATGCAACTTCCATTTTTATTTTTATTCGACTTCGTTTTTTATTTAACTTCGTTTTCTATTCAACTTTTATTTTTATTCATCTTCCATTTTTATACACCATCTTTTCTATTCAACTTCTTTTTTTTGTTTAATTTTCAAATAGATCGTTAAGATATAGTGGTTTCTTGAATGAACTTCCATTTTTATTCAATTTCATTTTTTATTTTTATTCAACTTCCGTTTTTATGCAAGTTCCATTTTTATTTTTATTTTTATTCAACATCCATTTTTATTCAACTTTCTTTTTTATTTAATTTTCAAATAGATCGTTAGGGTATAGTGGTTTCTTGAATAAACTTCCATTTTTATTCAATTTCCTACTCTATTCAATTTCATTTTTTTTATTAAATTTCCAAATAGATCGTTAAGGTATAGTGGTCTCTTGAATGAACTTCAATTTTTAATCTTTTCTATTCAACTTCATTTTTTACTTAATTTCCAAATAAATCGTCAGAGTATTGTGGTTTCTTGAATGAACTTCCATTTTTAATTTTATGCAACTTCCATTTTTATTTTTATTCGACTTCATTTTTTATTTAACTTCGTTTTCTATTCAACTTTTATTTTTATTCATCTTCCATTTTTATTCAGCATCTTTTCTATTCAACTTCCTTTTTTGATTAATTTTCAAATATATCGTTCAGATATAGTGGTTTCTTGAATTAACTTCCATTTTTATTCAATTTCCTTTTTTATTTTTATTCAACTTCCGTTTTTATGCAAGTTCCATTTTTATTTTTATTTTTATTCAGCATCCATTTTTATTCAACATTCTTTTTTATTTAATTTCCGAATAGATCGTTATGGTATAGCGGTTTCTTGAATGAACTTCCATTTTTATTCAATTTCTTATTCTATTCAACTTCATTTTTTATTTAATTTTCAAATAGATCGTTGAAGTATAGTAGTTTCTTGAATGAACTTCTATTTTTATTCAATTTCTATTCGATTCAACTTCATTTTTTATTTAATTTCCAAATAGATCGTTAAGGTATAGTGGTCTCCTGAATGAACTTCAATTTTTAATCTTTTCTATTCGACTTCATTTTTTACTTAATTTCCAAATAAATCTTCAGGGTATATTGCTTTCTTGAATGAACTTTCATTTTTAATTTTATGCAACTTCCATTTTTATTTTTATTCGACTTTATTTTTTATTTAACTTCCATTTCTATTCAACTTTTGTTTTTATTCATCTTCCATTTTTATTCAACTTCTTTTCTGTTCAACTTTCTTTTTTATTTAATTTTCAAATAGATCGTTAAGGTATAGTGGTTTCTTGAATGAACTTCCATTTTTAATTTTATGCAACTTCCATTTTTATTTTTATTCGACTTCATTTTTTATTTAACTTCCTTTTCTACTCAACTTTTACTTTTATTCATCTTCCATTTTTATTCAACTTCCTTTTTTGTTTAATTTTGAAATAGATAGTTGAGGTATAGTGGTTTCTCGAATGAACTTCCATTTTTAATTTTATGCAACTTCCATTTTTATTTTTATTCGACTTCATTTTTTATTTAACTTCCTTTTCTACTCAACTTTTACTTTTATTCATCTTCCATTTTTATTCAACTTCCTTTTTTGTTTAATTTTCAAATAGATAGTTGAGGTATAGTGGTTTCTCGAATGAACTTCCATTTTTATTTTTATTCAACTTCCGTTTTTATACGAGTTCAATTTTTATTTTTATTTTTATTCAACATCCATTTTTATTCAACTTTCTTTTTTATTAAATTTCCAAATAGATCGTTAGGGTATAGTGGTTTCTTGAATGAACTTCCATTTTTATTCAATTTCCTATTCTATTCAACTTCATTTTTTATTTAATTTCCAAATAGATCGTTAAGGTATAGTGGTCTCCTGAATGAACTTCAATTTTTAATCTTTTCTATTCGACTTCATTTTTTTCTTAATTTCCAAATAAATCGTTAGGGCATAGTGGTTTCTTGAATGAACTTCCATTTTTAATTTTATGCAACTTCCACTTTTATTTTTATTCGACATCATTTTTTATTTAACTTCCTGTTCTATTCAACTTTATTTTTATTCGTCTTCCATTTTTATTGAACTTATTTTCTATTGAACTTCCTTTTTTGTTTAATTTTCAAATAGATTGTTAAGGTATAGTGGTTTCTTGAATGAACTTCCATTTTTATTCAATTTCCTTTTTTATTTTTATCAATTTCCGTTTTTTTGCAAGTTCCAATTATTTTTTTATTTTTATTCAACATTCATTTTTATTCAACTTTCTTTTTTATTTAATTTTCGAATAGATTGTTAGGTATAGTGGTTTCTTGAATGAACTTCCATTTTTATTCAATTTCCTATTCTATTCAACTTCATTTTTTATTTAATTTCCAAATAGATCGTTAAGGTATACAGGTCTCTTGAATGAACTTCAATTTTTAATCTTTTCTATTCGACTTCATTTTTTACTTAATTTCCAAATAAATCGTTAGGGTATAGTGGTTTCTTGAATGAACTTCCATTTTTAATTTTATCCAACTTCCATTTTTATTTTTATTCGACTTCATGTTTTATTTATCTTCCCTTTCTACTCAACTTTTATTTTTATTCATCTTCCATTTTTATTCAACTTCTTTTCTATTCAACTTCCTTTTTTGTTTAATTTTCAAATAGATCGTTGAAGTATAGTAGTTTCTTGAATGAACTTCTATTTTTATTCAATTTCTATTCTATTCAACTTCATTTTTTATTTAATTTCCAAATAGATCGTTAAGGTATAGTGGTCTCCTGAATGAACTTCAATTTTTAATCTTTTCTATTCGACTTCATTTTTTACTTAATTTCCAAATAAATCGTTACGGTATAGTGGTTTCTTGAATGAACTTCCATTTTTAATTTTATCCAACTTCCATTTTTATTTTTATTCGACTTCATGTTTTATTTATCTTCCCTTTCTACTCAACTTTTATTTTTATTCATCTTCCATTTTTATTCAACTTCTTTTCTATTCAACTTCCTTTTTTGTTTAATTTTCAAATAGATCGTTGAAGTATAGTAGTTTCTTGAATGAACTTCTATTTTTATTCAATTTCTATTCGATTCAACTTCATTTTTTATTTAATTTCCAAATAGATCGTTAAGGTATAGTGGTCTCCTGAATGAACTTCAATTTTTAATCTTTTCTATTCGACTTCATTTTTTACTTAATTTCCAAATAAATCGTTACGGTATAGTGGTTTCTTGAATGAACTTCCATTTTTAATTTTATGCAACTTCAATTTTTATTTTTATTCGACTTCATTTTTTATTTAACTACCTTTTCTATTCAACTTTTGTTTTTATTCATTTTCCATTTTTATTCAACTTCTTTTCTGTTCAACTTCCTTTTTTGTTTAATTTTCAAATAGATCATTAAAGTATAGGAGTTTCTTGAATGAACTTCCATTTTTAATTTTGTGTAACTTCCATTTTTATTTTTATTCGACTTCATTTTTTATTTAACTTCCTTTTCTACTCAACTTTTATTTTTATTCATCTTCCATTTTCATTCAACTTCTTTTCTATTCAACTTCCTTTTTTGTTTAAATTTCAACTAGTTCGTTAGGGTATAGTGGTTTTTTGAATGAACTTCCATTTTTAATTTTATGCAACTTCCATTTTTATTTTTATTCAACTTCATTTTTTATTTAACTCCCTTTTCTATTCAACTTTTGTTTTTATTTGTCTTCCATTTTTATTCAACTTCTTTTCTGTTCAACTTCCTTTTTTATTTAATTTTCAAATAGATCGTTAAGGTATAGGGGTTTCCTGATTGAACTTCCATTTTTAATTTTGGGCAACTTCCATTTTTATTTTTATTCGACTTCATTTTTTATTTAACTTCCTTTTCTACTCAACTTATATTTTTATTCATCTTCCATTTTCATTCAACTTTTTTTCTATTCAACTTCTTTTTTTGTTTAATTTTCAAATAGTTCGTTAAGGACTAGTGGTTTCTTGAATGAACTTCCATTTTTAATTCGATTTCTTTTTTTTATTTTTATTCAACTTCCGTTTTTATGCAAGTTCCATTTTTTATTTTTATTTTTATTCAACATCCATTTTTATTCAAATTTCTTTTTTATTTAATTTCCGAATAGATCGTTACGGTATAGCGGTTTCTTGAATGAATTTTCATTTTTATTCAATTTCCTATTCTATTCAACTTCATTTTTTATTTAATTTCCAAATAGATCGTTAAGGTATAGTGGTCTCCTGAATGAACTTCAATGTTCAATCTTTTCTATTTGACTTCATTTTTTACTTAATTTCCAAATAAATCGTTACGGGATAGTGATTTCTTGAATGAACTTCCATTTTTAATTTTATGCAACTTCCATTTTTATTTTTATTCGACTTCATTTTTTATTTAACTTCGTTTTCTATTCAACTTTTGTTTTTATTCATCTTCCATTTTTATTCAACTTCTTTTTTGTTCAGCTTCCTGTTTTATTTAATTTTCAAATAGATCGTTAAGGTATAGTGATTTCTTGAATGAACTTCCGTTTTTATTCAATTTCCTTTTTTATTTTTATTCAACTTCCGTTTTTATGCAAGTTCCATTTTTATTTTTATTTTTATTTTTATTCAACATCCATTTTTATTCAACTTTCTTTTTTATTTAATTTCCAAATAGATCGTCTGGGTATAGGGGTTTCTTGAATGAACTTCCATTTTTATTCAATTTCCTATTCTATTAAACTTCATTTTTTATTTAATTTCAAAATAGATCGTTAAGGAATAGTGGCCTCTTGAATGAACTTCAATTTTTAATCTTTTCTATTCGACTTCATTTTTTACTTAATTTCCAAATGAATCATTGGGGCATAGTGGTTTCTTGAATGAACTTCCATTTTTAATTTTACGCAACTTCCAGTTTTATTTTTCTTCGACTTCATTTTTTATTTAACTTCCTGTTCTATTCAACTTTTATTTTCATTCATCTTCCATTTTTATTCAACTTCTTTTCTATTCAACTTCTTTTTTTGTTTAATTTTCAAATAGATCTTTAAGGTATAGTGGTTTCTTGAATGAACTTCTATTTTTATTCAATTTACTTTTTTATTTTTATTCAACTTCCGTTTTCATGCAAGTTCCTTGTTTATTTTTATTTTTATTCAACAACCATTTTTATTCAACTTTCTTTTTTATTTAATTTCCGAATAGATCGTTAGGGTATAGCGGTTTCTTGAATGAACTTCCATTTTTATTCAATTTCCTAGTCTATTCAATTTCATTTTTTATTTAATTTCCAAATAGATCGTTAAGGTATAGTGGTCTCCTGAATGAACTTCAATTTTTAATCTTTTCTATTCGACTTCATTTTTTTCTTCATTTCCAAATAATCGTTAGGGTATAGTGGTTTCTTGAATGAACTTTCATTTTTAATTTTTTGCAACTTCCATTTTTATTTTTATTCGACTTCATTTTTTATTTAACTTCCTTTTCTATTCAACTGTTGTTTTTATTCATCTTCCATTTTTATTCAACTTCTTTTCTGTTCCACTTCCTTTTTTTATTTAATTTTCAAATAGATCGTTAAGGTATAGTAGTTTCTTGAATGAACTTTCATTTTTGATTTTATGCAACTTCCATTTTTATTTTTATTCGACTTCATTTTTTATTTAACTTCCTTTTCTACTCAACTTTTATTTTTATTCATCTTCCATTTTTATTCAACTTCTTTTCTATTCAACTTCCTTTTTTGTTTAATTTTCAAAGAGATCGTTAACGTATAGTGGTTTCTTAAATGAACTTCCATTTTTATTCAATTTCATTTTTTATTTTTATTCAACTTCCGTTTTTATACAAGTTCCATTTTTATTTTTATTTTTATTTAGCATCCATTGCTATTCTACTTTCTTTTTTATTTAATTTCCGAATAGATCGTTAGGGTATAGCGGTTTCTTGAATGAACTTCCATTTTTATTCAATTTCCTATTCTATTCAACTTCATTTTTTATTTAATTTCCATATAGATCGTTAAGGTACAGTGGTCTCTTGAATGAACTTCGATTTTTAATCTTTTCTATTCGACTTCATTTTTTACTTAATTTCCAAATAAATCGTTAGGGTATAGTGGTTTCTTGAATGAACTTCCATTTTTAATTTTATGCAACTTCCATTTTTATTTTTATTCGACTTCATTTTTTATTTATGTTCCTTTTCTATTCAACTTTTGTTTTTATTTATCCTCCATTTTTATTCAACTTCTTTTATGTTCAACTTCCTTTTTTGTTTAATTTTCAAATAGATCATTAAGCTATACTGGTTTCTTAAATGAACTTCCATTTTTATTCAATTTCCTTTTTTATTTTTATTCAACTTCCGTTTTTAAGCAAGTTCCATTTTTATTTTTATTATTATTCAACATCCATTTTTATTCAACTTTCTTTTTTATTAAATTTCCAAATAGATCGTTAGGGTATAGTGGTTTCTTGAATGAACTTCCATTTTTATTCAATTTCCTATTCTATTCAAATTCATTTTTTATTTAATTTCCAAATAGATCGTTAAGATATAGTGGTCTCCTGATTGAACTTCAATTTTTAATCTTTTCTTTTCGACTTCATTTTTTCCTTAATTTCCAAATAAATTGTTAGGGCATAGTTTTTTCTTGAATGAACTTCCATTTTTATTTTTATTCGACTTCATTTTTTATTTAACTTCGTTTTCTATTCAACTTTTGTTTTTATTCATCTTCCATTTTTAATCAACTTCTTTTTTGTTCAGCTTCCTGTTTTATTTAATTTTCAAATAGATCGTTAAGGTATTGTGATTTCTTAAATGAACTTCCGTTTTTATTCAATTTCCTTTTTTATTTTTATTCAACTTCCGTTTTTATGCAAGTTCCATTTCTATTTTTATTTTTATTCAACATCCATTTTTATTCAACTTACTTTTTTATTTAATTTCCAAATAGATCGTCTGGGTATAGGGGTTTCTTGAATGAACTTCCATTTTTATTCAATTTCCTATTCTATTCAACTTCATTTTTTATTTAATTTCAAAATAGATCGTTAAGGAATAGTGGCCTCTTGGATGAACTTCAATTTTTAATCTTTTCTATTCGACTTCATTTTTTACTTAATTTCCGAATGAATCATTAGGGCATAGTGGTTTCTTGAATGAACTTCCATTTTTAATTTTACGCAACTTCCAGTTTTATTTTTCTTCGACTTCATTTTTTATTTAAGTTCCTGTTCTATTCAACTTTTATTTTTATTCATCTTACATTTTTATTCAACTTCTTTTCTATTCAACTTCCTTTTTGTTTAATTTTCAAATAGATCGTTAAGGTATAGTGTTTTCTTGAATGAACTTCTATTTTTATTCAATTTCCTTTTTTATTTTTATTCAACTTCCGTTTTTAAGCAAGTTCCATTTTTATTTTTATTATTATTCAACATCCATTTTTATTCAACTTTCTTTTTTATTAAATTTCCAAATAGATCGTTAGGGTATAGTGGTTTCTTGAATGAACTTCCATTTTTATTCAATTTCCTATTCTATTCAAATTCATTTTTTATTTAATTTCCAAATAGATCGTTAAGATATAGTGGTCTCCTGATTGAACTTCAATTTTTAATCTTTTCTTTTCGACTTCATTTTTTCCTTAATTTCCAAATAAATTGTTAGGGCATAGTTTTTTCTTGAATGAACTTCCATTTTTATTTTTATTCGACTTCATTTTTTATTTAACTTCGTTTTCTATTCAACTTTTGTTTTTATTCATCTTCCATTTTTAATCAACTTCTTTTTTGTTCAGCTTCCTGTTTTATTTAATTTTCAAATAGATCGTTAAGGTATTGTGATTTCTTAAATGAACTTCCGTTTTTATTCAATTTCCTTTTTTATTTTTATTCAACTTCCGTTTTTATGCAAGTTCCATTTCTATTTTTATTTTTATTCAACATCCATTTTTATTCAACTTACTTTTTTATTTAATTTCCAAATAGATAAATGCAGGTATAGGGGTTTCTTGAATGAACTTCCATTTTATTCAATTTCCTATTCTATTCAACTTCATTTTTATTTAATTTCAAAATAGATCGTCAAGGAGCAGTGGCCTCTTGGCAGAACATCAATTTTTGATGTTTTCTATTCGACTTCATTTTTTACTTAATTTCCGAATGAATCATTAGGGCATAGTGGTTTCTTGAATGAACTTCCATTTTTAATTTTACAACTTCCAGCTTTTATTTTTCTTGACTTCATTTTTTATTTAAGTTCCTGTTCTATTCAACTTTTATTTTTATTCATCTTACATTTTTATTCAACTTCTTTTCTATTCAACTTCCTTTTTGTTTAATTTTCAAATAGATCGTTAAGGTATAGTGTTTTCTTGAATGAACTTCTATTTTTATTCAATTTCCTTTTTTATTTTTATTCAACTTCCGTTTTTATGCAAGTTCCATGTTTGTTTTTATTTTTATTCAACAACCATTTTTATTCAACTTTCTTTTTTATTTAATTTCCGAATAGATCGTTAGGGTATAGCGGTTTCTTGAATGAATTTCCATTTTTATTCAATTTCCTATTCTATTCAATTTCATTTTTTATTTAATTTCCAAATAGATCGTTAAGTATAGTGGTCTCCTGAATGAACTTCAATTTTTAATCTTTTCTATTCGACTTCATTTTTTTCTTAATTTCCAAATAATCGTTAGGGTATAGTGGTTTCTTGAATGAACATTCATTTTTAATTTTTTGCAACTTCCAATTTTATTTTTATTCGACTTCATTTTTTATTTAACTTCCTTTTCTATTCAACTGTTGTTTTTATTCATCTTCCATTTTTATTCAACTTCTTTTCTGTTCCACTTCCTTTTTTTATTTAATTTTCAAATAGATCGTTAAGGTATAGTAGTTTCTTGAATGAACTTCCATTTTTAATTTTATGCAACTTCCATTTTTATTTTTATTCGACTTCATTTTTTATTTAACTTCCTTTTCTACTCAACTTTTATTTTTATTCAACTTCCTTTTTTGTTTAATTTTCAAAGAGATCGTTAACGTATAGTGGTTTCTTGAATGAACTTCCATTTTTATTCAACTTCCGTTTTTATACAAGTTCCATTTTTATTTTTATTTTTATTTAACATCCATTGTTATTCTACTTTCTTTTTTATTTAATTTCCGAATAGATCATTAGGGTATAGTGGTTTCTTGAATGAACTTCCATTTTTATTCAATTTCCTATTCTATTCAACTTCATTTTTTATTTAATTTCCATATAGATCGTTAAGGTACAGTGGTCTCTTG
This sequence comes from Camellia lanceoleosa, assembly GCA_025200525.1. Lineage (NCBI taxonomy): Eukaryota > Viridiplantae > Streptophyta > Magnoliopsida > Ericales > Theaceae > Camellia > Camellia lanceoleosa. Next base: position 101,212 of record JANUSC010000017.1, read on the forward strand.
AATGAACTTCGATTTTTAATCTTTTCTATTCGACTTCATTTTTTACTTAATTTCCAAATAAATCGTTAGGGTATAGTGGTTTCTTGAATGAACTTCCATTTTTAATTTTATGCAACTTCCATTTTTATTTTTATTCGACTTCATTTTTTATTTATGTTCCTTTTCTATTCAACTTTTGTTTTTGTTTATCCTCCATTTTTATTCAACTTCTTTTCTGTTCAACTTCCTTTTTTGTTTAATTTTCAAATAGATCATTAAGCTATAGTGGTTTCTGAAATGAACTTCCATTTTTATTCAATTTCCTTTTTTATTTTTATTCAACTTCCGTTTTTATGCAAGTTCCATTTTTATTTTTATTCAACATCCATTTTTATTCAACTTTCTTTTTTATTAAATTTCCAAATAGATCGTTAGGGTATAGTGGTTTCTTGAATGAACTTCCATTTTTATTCAATTTCCTATTCTATTCAAATTCATTTTTTATTTAATTTCCAAATAGATCGTTAAGATATAGTGGTCTCCTGATTGAACTTCAATTTTTAATCTTTTCTATTCGACTTCATTTTTTCCTTAATTTCCAAATAAATCGTTAGGGCAGAGTTGTTTCTTGAATGAACTTCCATTTTTAATTTTATGCAACTTCCACTTTGATTTTTATCCGACTTCATTTTTTATTTAACTTCCTGTTCTGTCCAACTATTATTTTTATTCATCGTCCATTTTTATTCAACTTCTTTTATATTCAACTTCCTTTTTTTGTTTAATTTTCAAATAGATCGTTAGGGTATAGTGGTTTCTTGAATGAACTTCCATTTTTATTCAATTTCCTATTCTATTCAACTTCATTTTTTATTTAATTTCCAAATAGATCGTTAAGGTATACTGGTCTCTTGAATGAACTTCAATTTTTAATCTTTTCTGTTCGACTTCATTTTTTACATAATTTCCAAATAAATAGTTAGGGTATAGTGGTTTCTTGAATGAACGTACATTTTTAATGTTATGCAACTTCCATTTTTATTTTTATTCGACTTCATTTTTTATTTAACTTCCGTTTCTACTCAACTTTTATTTTTATTCATCTTCCATTTTTATCCAACTTCTTTTCTATTCAACTTCCTTTTTTGTTTAAATTTCAAATAGATCGTTAAGGTATAGTAGTTTCTTGAATGAACTTCCATTTTTATTCAATTTCCTTTTTTTATTTTTTCTCAGCTCCCGTTTTTATGCAAGTTCCATTTTTATTTTTATTTTTATTCAACATCCATTTTTATTCAACTTTCTTTTTTATTTCATTTCTGAATAGATCGTTAGGGTATAGCAGTTTCTTGAATGAACTTCCATTTTTATTCAATTTCCTATTCTATTCAAATTTATTTTTTATTTAATTTCAAAATAGATCGTTAAGGTATAGTGGTCTCCTGAATGAACTTCAATTTTTAATCTTTTCTATTCGGCTTCATTTTTTCCTTAATTTCCAAATAAATCGTTAGGGCATTGTTGTTTCTTGAATGAACTTCCATTTTTAATTTTATGCAACTTGCACTTTTATTTTTATTCGACTTCATTTTTTATTTAACTTCCTGTTCTATCCAACTTTTATTTTTGTTCATCTTCCAATTTGATTCAAATTCTTTTCTATTCAACTTCCTTTTTTGTTTAATTTTCAAATAGATCGTTAAGGTATAGTGTTTTCTTGAATGAACTTCTATTTTTATTCAATTTCCTTTTTTATTTTTATTCAACTTCCGTTTTTATGCAAGTTCCATGTTTGTTTTTATTTTTATTCAACAACCATTTTTATTCAACTTTCTTTTTTATTTAATTTCCGAATAGATCGTTAGGGTATAGCGGTTTCTTGAATGAACTTCCATTTTTATTCAATTTCCTATTCTATTCAATTTCATTTTTTATTTAATTTCCAAATAGATCGTTAAGGTATAGTGGTCTCCTGAATGAACTTCAATTTTTAATCTTTTCTATTCGACTTCATTTTTTTCTTAATTTCCAAATAATCGTTAGGGTATAGTGGTTTCTTGAATGAACATTCATTTTTAATTTTTTGCAATTTCCAATTTTATTTTTATTCGACTTCATTTTTTATTTAACTTCCTTTTCTATTCAACTGTTGTTCTTATTCATCTTCCATTTTTATTAAACTTCTTTTCTGTTCCACTTCCTTTTTTTATTTAATTTTCAAATAGATCGTTAAGGTATAGTAGTTTCTTGAATGAACTTCCATTTTTAATTTTATGAAAGTTCCATTTTTATTTTTATTCGACTTCATTTTTTATTTAACTTCCTTTTCTACTCAACTTTTATTTTTATTCATCTTCCATTTTTATTCAACTTCCTTTTTTGTTTAATTTTCAAAGAGATCGTTAACGTATAGTGGTTTCTTGAATGAACTTCCATTTTTATTCAACTTCCGTTTTTATACAAGTTCCATTTTTATTTTTATTTTTATTTAACATCCATTGTTATTCTACTTTCTTTTTTATTTAATTTCCGAATAGATCATTAGGGTATAGCGGTTTCTTGAATGAACTTCCATTTTTATTCAATTTCCTATTCTATTCAACTTCATTTTTTATTTAATTTCCATATAGATCGTTAAGGTACAGTGGTCTCTTGAATGAACTTCGATTTTTAATCTTTTCTATTCGACTTCATTTTTTATTTAATTTCCAAATAAATCGTTACGGTATAGTGGTTTCTTGAATGAACTTCCATTTTTAATTTTATGCAACTTCCATTTTTATTTTTATTCGACTTCATTTTTTATTTATCTTCCTTTTCTATTCAACTTTTGTTTTTGTTTATCCTCCATTTATATGGGTAATGCTATAGTGTGCAACTTACACCTTACACCTTTTTGTGTTCACTTACACCTTATACTTACACCTTTTTTACTTTGCACTTACACCTTTTGTGTAAGTGGCACATGGTGTGCAACTTATACATTTCATTTATACCTTCCACTTACACTTACACCTTACACTTACACCTTACACTTACACATTTTGTGTTAGTGGCACATGGTGTGCAACCCACTTACACCTTTTGTGGGTTGCACACCTAAGAAAACTCCTTTTATTCAACTTCTTTTCTGTTCAACTTCCTTTTTTGTTTAATTTTCAAATAGATCATTAAGCTATAGTGGTTTCTGAAATGAACTTCCATTTTTATTCAATTTCCTTTTTTATTTTTATTCAACTTCCGTTTTTATGCAAGTTCCATTTTTATTTTTATTTTTATTCAACATCCATTTTTATTCAACTTTCTTTTTTATTAAATTTCCAAATAGATCGTTAGGGTATAGTGGTTTCTTGAATGAACATTCATTTTTAATTTTTTGCAACTTCCAATTTTATTTTTATTCGACTTCATTTTTTATTTAACTTCCTTTTCTATTCAACTGTTGTTTTTATTCATCTTCCATTTTTATTCAACTTCTTTTCTGTTCCACTTCCTTTTTTTATTTAATTTTCAAATAGATCGTTAAGGTATAGTAGTTTCTTGAATGAACTTCCATTTTTATTCAATTTGCTTTTTTATTTTTCCTCAACTTCCGTTTTTATACAAGTTCCATTTTTATTTTTATTTTTATTCAACTCTCTTTTTTATTTAATTTCCGGATAGCTCGTTAGGGTATAGCGGTTTCTTGAATGAACTTCCATTTTTATTCAATTTCGTATTTGATTCAACTTCATTATTTTTAAATTTCCATATAGATCGTTAAGGTATAGTGGCCTCTTGAATGAACTTCGATTTTTAATCTTTTTTATTCGACTTCATTTTTTACTTAATTTCCAAATAAATCGTTAGGGTATAGTGGTTTTTTCTTGAATGAACTTCCATTTTTATTTTTATTCGACTTCATTTTTTATTTAACTTCCTTTTCTATTCAACTTTTGTTTTTATTTATCCTCCATTTTTATTCAACTTCTTTTCTGTTCAACTTCCTTTTTTGTTTAATTTTCAAATAGATCGTTAAGGTATAGTAGTTTCTTGAATGAACTTCCATTTTTATTCAATTTCCTTTTTTTTATTTTTATTCAACTTCCGTTTTTATGCAAGTTCCATTTTTATTTTTATTTTTATTCAACATCCATTTTTATTCAACTTTCTTTTTTATTAAATTTTCAAATAGATCGTTAGGGTATAGTGGTTTCTTGAATGAACTTCCATTTTTATTCGATTTCCTATTCTACTCAACTTCATTTTTTATTTAATTTCCAAATAGATTGTTAAGGTGTAGTGGTCTCCGGAATGAACTTCAATTTTTAATCTTTTCTATTTTACTTCATTTTTTACTTAGTTTCCAAATAAATCGTTAGGGCATACTGGTTTATTGAATGAACTTCCATTTTTAATTTTATGCAACTTCCACTTTTATTTTTATTCGACTTCATTTTTTATTTAACTTCCTGTTCTATCCAACTTTTATTTTTATTCATCTTCCATTTTTATTCAACTTCTTTTCTATTCAACTTCCTTTTTTCTTTAATTTTCAAATAGATCGTTAAGGTATAGTAGTTTCTTGAATGAACTTCTATTTTCATTCAATTTCCTTTTTTATTTTTATTCAACTTCCGTTTTTCTGCAAGTTCCATTTTTATTTTTATTTTTATTCAATATCCATTTTTATTCAACTTTCTTTTTACTTTAATTTCAAAATTGATCGGTAGGGTATAGTGGTTTCTTGAATGAACTTCCATTTTTATTCAATTTCCTATTCTATTCAACTTCATTTTTTATTTAATTTCCAAAGAGATCGTTAAGGTATACTGGTCTCATGAATGAACTTCAATTTTTAATATTTTCTATTCGACTTCATTTTTTGCTTAATTTCCGAATAAATATTACGGTATAGTGGTTTTTGAATGAACTTCCATTTTTAATTTTATGCAACTTCCATTTTTGTTTTTATTCGACTTCATTTTTTATTTAACTTCCTTTTCTACTCAGCTTTTATTTTTATTCAACTTCCATTTTTATTCAACTTCTTTTCTATTCAACTTCCTTTTCTGTTTAATTTTCAAATAGATCGTTAAAGTATAGTAGTTTCTTGAATGAACTACCATTTTTATTCAATTTTCTTTTTTATTTTTATTCAAGTTCCGTTTTTATGCAAGTTCCATTTTTATTTTTATTTTTATTCAACATCCATTTTTATTCAACTTTCTTTTTTATTTAATTTCCGAATAGATCGTTAGGGTATAGCGGTTTCTTGAATGAACTTCCATTTTTATTCAATTTCCTATTCTATTCAACTTCATTTTTTATTTAATTTTCAAATAGATCATTAAGGCATACTGGTCTCCTGAATGAACTTCAATTTTTAATCTTTTCTATTCGACTTCATTTTTTACTTAATTTCCAAATAAATCGTTACGGTATAGTGGTTTCTTGAATGAATTTCCATTTTTAATTTTATGCAACTTCCATTTTTATTTTTATTCGACTTCATTTTTTATTTAACTCCCTTTTCTATTCAACTTTTGTTTTTATTCATCTTCCATTTTTATTCAACTTCTTTTCTGTTCAACTTCCTTTTTTATTTAATTTTCAAATAGATCGTTAAGGTGTAGTGGTTTCTTGAATGAACTTCCATTTTTAATTTTATGCAACTTCCATTTTTATTTTTCTTCGACTTCATTTTTTTTTTAACTTCCTTTTCTACTCAACTTTTATTTTTATTCAGCTTCCATTTTTATTCAATTTCTTTTCTATTCAACTTCCTTTTTTGTTTAATTTTCAAATAGATCGTTAAGGTCTAGTGGTTTCTGGATTGAACTTCCATTTTTATTCGATTTCTTTTTTTATATTAATTCAACCTCCGTTTTTATGCAAGTTCCATTTTTATTTTTATTTTTATTCAACTTTCTTTTTTATTTAATTTCCGAATAGATCGTTAGGGTATAGCGGTTTCTTGAATGAACTTCCATTTTTAATCAATTTCCTATTCTATTCAACTTCATTTTTTATTTAATTTCCAAATAGATCGTTAAGGCATAGTGGTCTCCTGAATGAACGTCAATTTTTAATCTTTTATATTCGACTTCATTTTTTACTTAATTTCCAAATAAATCGTTACGGTATAGTGGTTTCTTGAATGAATTTCCATTTTTATTTTTATTCGACTTCATATTTTATTTAACTCCCTTTTCTATTCAACTTTTGTTTTTATTCCTCTTCCATTTTTATTCAACTTCTTTTCTGTTCAGCTTCCTTTTTTATTTAATTTTCGCATAGATCGTTAAGGTGTAGTGGTTTCTTGAATGAACATCCATTTTTAATTTTATGCAACTTCCATTTTTATTTTTCTTCGACTTCATTTTTAATTTAACTTCCTTTTCTACTCAACTTTTATTTTTATTCATCTTCCATTTTTATTCAATTTCTTTTCTATTCAACTTCCTTTTTTGTTTAATTTTCAAATAGATCGTTAAGGTCTAGTGGTTTCTGGAATGAACTTCCATTTTTATTCGATTTCTTTTTTTATTTTTATTCAACTTCCGTTTTTGTGCAAGTTCCATTTTTATTTTTATTTTTATTCAACTTTCTTTTTTATTTAATTTCCGAATAGATCCTTAGGGTATAGCGGTTTCTTGAATGAACTTCCATTTTTATTCAATTTCCTATTCTATTCAACTTTATTTTTTATTTAATTTCCAAATAGATCGTTAAGGCATAGTGGTCTCCTGAATGAACTTCAATTTTTAATCTTTTCTATTCTACTTCATTTTTTACTTAATTTGCAAATAAATCGTTACGGTATAGCGGTTTCTTGAATGAATTTCCATTTTTAATTTTATGCAACTTCCATTTTTATTTTTATTCGACTTCATTTTTTATTTAACTCCCTTTTCTATTCAACTTTTGTTTTTATTCATCTTCCATTTTTATGCAACTTCTTTTCTGTTCAACTTCTTTTTTATTTAATTTTCAAATAGATCGTTAAGGTGTAGTGGTTTCTTGAATGAACTTTCATTTTTAATTTTATGCAACTTCCAATTTTATTTTTCTTCGACTTCATGTTTTATTTAACTTCCTTTTCTACTCAACTTTTATTTTTATTAATCTTCCATTTTTATTCAATTTCTTTTCTATTCAACTTCCTTTTTTGTTTAATTTTCAAATAGATCGTTAAGGTCTAATGGTTTCTGGAATGAACTTCCATTTTTATCTGATTTCTTTTTTTATTTTTATTCAACTTCTGTTTTTATGCAAGTTCCATTTTTATTTTTATTTTTATTCAACTTTCTTTTTATTTAAGTTCCGAATAGTTCGTTAGGGTATAGCGGTTTCTTGAATGAACTTCCATTTTTATTCAATTTCCTATTCTATTCAACTTCATTTTTTATTTAATTTCCAAATAGATCGTTAAGGCATAGTGGTCTCCTAAATGAACTTCAATTTTTAATCTTCTCTATTCGACTTCATTTTTTACTTAATTTCCAAATAAATCGTTACGGTATAGTGGTTTCTTGAATGAACTTCCATTTTTAATTTTATGCAACTTCCATTTTTATTTTTAATCGACTTCATTTTTTATTTAACTCCCTTTTCTATTCAACTTTTGTTTTTCTTCATCTTCCATTTTTATTCAACTTCTTTTCTGTTCAACTTCCTTTTTTATTTAATTTTCAAATAGATCGTTAAGGTGTAGTGGTTTCTTGAATGAACTTCCATTTTTAATTTTATGCAACTTCCATTTTTATTTTTCTTCGACTTCATTTTTTATTTAACTTCCTTTTCTACTCAACTTTTATTTTTATTCAGCTTCCATTTTTATTCAATTTCTTTTCTATTCAACTTCCTTTTTTGTTTAATTTTCAAATAGATCGTTAAGGTCTAGTGGTTTCTGGAATGAACTTCCATTTTTATTCGATTCTTTTTTTTATATTTATTCAACTTCCATTTTTATGCAAGTTCCATTTTTATTTTTATTTTTATTTGTAACGCCCTGGAAATAATGACATTTAACCCAACAATATTGACATGCTATGATATATAAAAGATCCACGTTCTTTCATTCAACAGGGTTCTATTACAAAACGTATTACATGTTAACAACAAAAGCAAATGCCCTAAGGGCTTACAGCTTTCCAAGTTAACACTTGGTTACAAGAAAATAGAGTGCTAGCTCATTTACACATTAAGCCCTAGGCTTGAATTTACATGTAACACTGCAAAAGGAAAGACAAACAAAAGTCCATCCGCCACTAGCCTTCCAAGCTAAGTCCTTGGAGGTGGCATGCTACCAGTACCTGAAAATGATGTTCCCATATAGGGTGAGCCACAGCCCAGTAGAAATATACTAAACCAGTTATAAATAATGACTAAAAGACTAACAATTGATAGATGGCCAACTGTTTTACATTCTTTCATCACTTCAACAAATATAAACAAAACAGATATATTCACACTTTCCATGACAAGCATACATGCTCTGCCAATATTTTCTAGATAAGCATACATGCTCTATCTACGGAGTTCATCCCCTATCTCCTCCCAGTAACATCCGGTTTAGAGGTCCATCCCCTATCTTCCCCTAAACCGCGGAGTCCATCCCCTATCTCCTCCAACACAACACAATGCATATATATAACAATTATACACATCACATATCAATACATAAAATCAATGTATTCTTTCCATCGTCATAACCCATGACCCAATTCTATCTCAATTCCTCATTTTCCACAATTAATTATTCAAATTAATAAGTCCATGTAATTAGGACATTTCCATAATTAACATTACAACCCTTAGGTTCCAATTTCACTAATGTTCCAACATTAATTTCATGTTTCTATACCAAACATGCTTCTAGGTTTATTATAGACAAAACCCCAACTTTTGTAAAATTACACAATGGCCCAAAGTTTCCCAAAATTTCACAACAACTACCAACATATCAAAATGCTAAAATTTAAAGACAATATCTATAAAAGGAGTAGGATATCCCTACCTCAAAGTTTGAGCTCAGAGGAGATGAAGACCCAAGAATCAAAGTGCTCCAAACACCGACTTTTTCAGATTAAATCGAAGCCCTCGACAACCTCTACCTTTTTAACAAAGCAAGATGGAAAGGAAATGATCCTAGATAGATCAAACCTTAGAGAGAGTGTAATGTTAGAGAGAGAAGCTCTCAGATCTGGAGGATTGAATCAAAAGTTTATAAAAAATCTGAATTGAAACTTCGTCATTGTCGAATCGATATAAACAGTTTCGCCGAAGCGAAGACTTGGTCGCTCGAGCGACCAGACACAGAAAACCGTAGCTCGAGCCAAAAGGTCTCGCCGAGCCAACATCCTAGAAGCTCGCTCGGCGAAGAAAAGCTCGCCGAGCCAGAACTCGACCTTCAGTTCGCAGAATTAGACGCGACGCTGGAGCGACGAACCCCTCGCTCGACGAAAGACCGAACCAGATCGCTCGAGCGAAGAATCAGCTCGCTCGAGCCAGAAATCATGGTGTTCAGTCCAGCCAGACGTTCGCTGCCGCCGAAGCGGTTGCCAGTTCGACCCACGGACATTAAACTCAACGCCGCTCGGCGACAAACTCTCGCCGAGCGAAGGACAAAATTTCGGCAGAACCCTTGGCTCCCGAATACAACCAACTCAAACAAACCTGCCCAACACATCCTATAACTCAAATACAATATATGAAAGGACGAACAGACAACAATCCACTACCAACATCCACGGACACATGTCCGGATCATCAGACGACAAGGGTAAACCCGGATCGCTATAACCTCCTTAAAGAATTTCATTCCAAATCAAAACAAGTTTTTGAAAAGCAAGCCCTTTTTTTTTTTTTTTAAACAATGTCATAACACAACATTTAACAATTCGACCCATTACCGGTCATCCATCTCCTATTAAGAGGCATTTCTCAACATGTACATCTCAAGATGCAATTTCTTTCCATTTCAACCATTTCCCACATATATGGTTTACAATTTATATCGTAAGCAATAATCATGATACAATTTTATTTCTATAATATAGCCAACATATGCAATATTATAATCAACTCCCATAACAAGGCAAGTTCTACAACATTTACATTAACCAAAACATACACCATGTTTTACAACTTAAGACATTTCAAATGTTCTTAAAGTTCATTACAATTTACAAAATTGCAACACTTGATTACACATCAACAAATAAGTCCTGATATTTCTCACGGACTCCCAACTCACGTTCCCAAGTGGCCTCCTCCACTCGTGATGTTTCCACAAAACCTTAACCAACGGGATGGTCTTACCACGCAGACTTGATCCCGCCTATCCAAGACCTCGAACCGCCTCTCCTCATACGAGGCATCCTCATCTACCTCTAAGTCGGTCCAATCCAACACGTGTGATGGATCCGGCTCATACTCAAGCATACTTACATGAAACACGCCATGAACTCCGCCAACTGTGGCGGCAAAGCTAAACGATAAGCAACCTCGCCAATCCGCTCAAGGACCTCAAAGGACCAATAAACCGAGGGGACAACTTCCCACTCTTCCCAAATCTCAACAAACCCCGCCTAGGTGATATCTTCAAAAGACATGATCACCCACCTCAAACTCTAACGGTCTCCTTCACGGTCAAGATAGGACTTCGACGACTACGTCAGAATAAGCCTCCTACGGATAAGCTCAACTTTCTCTCGTGCCTCCCTAACCAACTCCGGACCCAACAAAGGTGTGTCACCCACCTCGCCCAACAAACTGGAGATTCCACAAGGTCGGCCATACAAGGCCTCAAATGGTGCCATACCGATACTAGATCGAAATCATTATTGTAGGCAAACTCCACCAGTAAGTGCCTCTCCCATGTCCCATCAAATCAAGGACACAACCTCAAGCATATCCTCAAGGATCTGAATGGTACGCCGGATCGCCCATCACCGAGGATGGTAAGTCAGACTAAAGGTCAACTTAGTACCTAAAGCACTCGCAAACTCGCCACAACCTAGCAAAGAAACGAGGATCTCTATCTCGAGACGATCGCCACCGGGACCCCGTGCAATCTCACTATGTCCCAACATACAAGTCGGCAAGATGATCTCTTGAATCTCTCACGCGCATTGGAATGAAATGCGCCGACTTGGTCAACCGGGTCTACAACCACCCAAATAGTATCACTACCCCGCTGAGTCTTCAGAAGACCTACAACGAAGCCCATGGTGACATGCTCCCACTTCCACTCGGCAATAGGCAAGGGTTGTAACAAACCCACAGGCCTCTGATGCTCGGCCTTCACTTGCTGACAAGTAAGGCACTTAGACACGAAAACCGCCACATCCTTCTTCATACCCCGCCTCCAAACCGACGACCCAAATCCCGATACATCTTAGTACCTCCGGATGCACCGCAAGGCGTGAATGATGAAACTCTGAGTACCTCCTCTCGGCAGCCTCCCAGACAAACAGACGGTCTCGGTATCTCACACTCAGGTCAGGATACACCGTCAAACCCTTCTCAACCTTCCCATTGGAGATCTTCCCCCGGAGGGATTCTACCTCAAGATCACCTCTCTGTGCCTCTAACACTCGATTCACAAGTGTAGGTCAAGAACCACGTAAAACAAGGCCGCAGCCTCAACGGATTCGCCTGTATAAGTCAAACTCGCCAAGTGCCCCCAACATCTCCCACTCTGATGGCTACACAAGCTACATCACTAATGGATTTCCTACTAAGAGCATCGCCACAACATTGGCCTTCCTCGGGTGATAATGCAACTCAAGTCGTAATCTTCTATAAACTCCATCCACCTTCTTCGCCTCAAGTTCAAGTCTTATGAGAAAACTGATACTTCAGACTTTTATGATAAGAGAACACCTCGAATCTCTCACCATAAAGGTTGTGCCTCCAGATTTTCAAGGCAAAGATCACATCCGCCAACTCTAGGTCGTGTGTGGGGTAATTCTTCTCGTGTATTTTTAATCGACGTGAGCCATAGGCTACTACTTTCCCTCTTGCATTAACACACAACCCAAACCTCTCGTGAGGCATCACAAGATCGCATAACCCAACCCTCTCCGGATAATCAAGATCGAGCGGTGGTCAATCTAACCTTCAATTCAAACGACTTTTCACAAGTCTCATCCCATACAAATTTGACTCCTGGCGAGTCAACCTAGTCAACGGCGGTTAACTCGAGAAATCTTTCACAAACCGACGGTAGTACCGGCTAATCCCGTAAAATCTGCGAATCTCAAACACATTCTTAGGTCAGGCCCAGCCTTGCATCGCCTCAATCTTGATGTATCAACAGACACCCCTTCCCGTAAACTACATGGCCTAAGAACTTGACTTCTTAGCCGTAACTCGACTTCCCAAACTTGGCATACAACCTATGGGCTCTAAGCAATTCAAGCACCACTCTCAAGTGTTCCTCGTGCTCTTGCTCGAGGGTGAATAGATAAGAATATCATCCACAAAAACGACCACAAACGATCCAAGAATTCCGGAAGATCCGGTTCATCAAGTCCATAAAGATCGGCTGCGTTGGTAAGCCCAAATGGCATCACCAGAACTCATAATGGCCATACCACAGACGGAATGCCGTCTTCGAATATCCTCCTCTCGACCCTCAACCGGTGGTAACCCGATCTCAAGTCTATCTTAGAGAAACAACGGAACCCTTCAACGTCAAACAAGTCATCTATACGGGCATAGGGTATTTATTCTTAATCAGAGCTTGATTCAACTTCCGTAATCGATACACAATCTCAAGGCACCGCTTTTCTTTTTAGCAAAGAGGGCGGTGCTCCCCACGGCGATACACTAGGCTTAACGAAGCCCTTATCTAGCAATTCTTGAGCCGAACTTTCAACTCAATCAACTCTCACGGCAAAACGATAAGGTGCCATAGAAATCGGGCGCGTCGCACTAAATCAATAGAGAACTCGCTCTCTCGTGGGTGGCAAATCAATAAGATCCTCGAAAGACATCTGCGTATTCACAAACTACCCTTGGCAACTCAACTGGGTCTCATCACACTCGCCATTCTCAAAACTAGCAAGTAAACTATTAAGCTCATTCCGCCATGACCGCACTTCGCGGGCACAATACTACCAACCCGTCTCCTAAAAAGTGGAAAAACTCCCCGTTCATCAGTCACAAGGTAACCCTCTGGCGGTAGCAATCAATAACCGCCGGTATGACGATAACTACCCATACCCAAAATAACATCAAAGCCCTTCATGGGCATAACTACAAATGGAAAAGGAAGACGATGATCGCCGACCTCTATATCACAGCCTCTACATCCGTGCCTCAAAATTAACTCACCCCAATAGGTGACACAACGCAAATAGGAGATGCTAAAAGTGCTAACTCCGGTTCCAACACGATGCAAATGCAAAGATACAAAGAATGAGATGCACCTGTCAATCAACACTCTAGCAACCGAATTGCAAAACAAAAAGTACCTCTCACTACTTGATGGAGCTGATTAGGTCCTCATGTAATAAAGATACACGCTACCAGAGGCCCCTCGATCTACCTGCCGCCTCTGAGCATAGGATCTTGTTATCGACTGGGACGACGAAGCCCCCGGATTGGCCCTCGAGGCCTGCACTGACTGAGCTGGCTGAAATCCCTGCGTCTGTCTAGAACCAGACGCTCCTGGAGTGGCACTCAACCGTGGGCAATACCTCTTCATGTGCCCGGGCTGTCCACACTGGTAACACGATACGGCCGCCGCCTCAACTCGACTCGTGGTCTGGCCGACGAAGCTCTCGACCCCCGCCTTCAAGCAACAAGGTTGTGACCCTGGCCACACTTGAAACAGGTGAACTCTCCGATCGCCCCTCCCGGAGCTCGCACTCAGATCTTTGGAAAGTCGACCGCCAACCACTGGGACGGCCGAGGGTTATAACCCTCCGCCTCCCGCCATCACCCGTCCCTCTTGGCCCCTCTTGGAGCCCCCATGTTTCTCCTCTTCTCCTCTGCATCATCACCCATATATGAGCTGCAGATCCACCAAATGCCTCAGACTCGAATGTAAGGTCCACCAACTTTCAACTTGAGGTCCCACCTCAACTTCCGCTCAAACTCAGAGTAACGGCGCTCCTCTGTCGCCACCAGCCAGTGCAAACCTCGACAAGCTAGTAAATGTAGCCTCAAACTCGCCACGGACAAACCCTCCTCGCTTAAGCTTGGCAACCGATCCCTTAGTCTCTCCCTAGCCATCATGGATAAAAACCTCTCTCGAAAGCATTCACAAACGCCACCCAAGTACCACCACGAACTTTCTCATACTTCCACCATTGACCAAGATCTCCTTCAAATTGGAAGGATGCCAAGGTCACTTTCAACGCTCCATCCTCAATGCCTAGCATTTCGAACGCTTTATTCATCTGTTTCTAGCCACTGCTCGCGCCTTCAATGGCTCCTTAGGATCTCCAACAAACTCCTCCGGGTTAGACCGAAGAACTCCCTCTTCAAGAAAGAAGGTCCCGCCGGTTGCACGATTTTCGCTTCGAGAATACCTAAGGCCCCCGCTATCTCTCGCCAAGGCACCCATGGCTCGGCCGACCATCTGCTCGGCCACATTGGCTCGACCAACCCCTTCTCGAATCGCCGGAACCTCATCCGTAATGGCACTTCGCCTCCTAGGCCTACCACGCCTACCACCTCTTGCTCGTCCTGACATCCTAATAAAGGTAACACAGAACGTTAGCACATTTGTAAACGTGCCAAAACTAAACACTCACGTCCTAATGCACGGATAACTGTAATTCATTCCACGTAAGCACATAAACACATATAGCACTTACGAATTTCATTTCCGGATGATGATAGTCCCAAGGCGTTACTAGAGTACCGGTTAGAAACAGCATTGATCAAGTGCCTTTCCAACAAGACTCCCAGAAACCCAAAGGCCCAATCAACATCCTAGAAACTAAATCCCATACCCATATAATCACATAAGCATGTTATCACATAAACATATAACAAGACACCTAAGTCTCTATCAAGCGAGACAACCCCATTGTGATCCTAATCACTTCCCACGTACCCAAAGTATTCGAACCCGGTACGCTCTGATACCAAGTTGTAACGCCCTGGAAATAATGACATTTAACCCAACAATATTGACATGCTAAGATATATAAAAGATCCACGTTCTTTCATTCAACAGGTTCTATTACAAAACGTACATATGTTAACAACAAAAGCAAATGCCCTAAGGGCTTCTGACTTTCCAAGTTAACACTTGGTTACAAGAAAATAGAGTGCTAGCTCATTTACACATTAAGCCCTAGGCTTGAATTTACATGTAACACCGCAAAAGGAAAGACAAACAAAAGTCCATCCGCCACTAGCCTTCCAAGCTAAGCCCTTGGAGGTGGCATGCTACCAAGACTAAAATGATGTTCCCATATAGGGTGAGCCACACCAAGAGAAATATACTAAACCAATTATAAATAATGACTAAAAGACTAACAATTGATAGATGGCCAACTGCTTTTACATTCTTTCATCACTTCAACAAATATAAACAAAACAGATATATTCACACTTTCCATGACAAGCATACATGCTCGCCAATATTTTCTAGATAAGCATACATGCTCTATCTACGAGTTCATCCCCTATCTCCTCCCAAAGAACATCCGTTTAGAGGTCCATCCCTATCTTCCCTAAACCGCTGAGTCCATCCCCTATCTCCTCCAACACAACACAATGCATATATATAACAATTATACACATCACATATCAATACATAAAATCAATGTATTCTTTCCATCGTCATAACCCATGACCCAATTCTATCTCAATTCCTCATTTTCCACAATTAATTATTCAAATTAATAAGTCCATGTAATTAGGACATTTCCATAATTAACATTACAACCCTTAGGTTCCAATTTCACTAATGTTCCAACATTAATTTCATGTTTCTATACCAAACATGCTTCTAGGTTTATTATAGACAAAACCCCAACTTTTGTAAAATTACACAATGGCCCAAAGTTTCCCAAAATTTCACAACAACTACCAACATATCAAAATGCTAAAATTTAAAGACAATATCTATAAAAAGGAGTAGGATATCCCTACCTCAAAGTTTGAGCTCAGGAGGAGATGAAGACCCAAGAATCAAAGTGCTCCAAACACCGACTTTTTCAGATTAAATCGAAGCCCTCGACAACCTCTACCTTTTTAACAAAGCAAGATGGAAAGGAAATGATCCTAGATAGATCAAACCTTAGAGAGAGTGTAATGTTAGAGAGAGAAGCTCTCAGATCTGGAGGATTGAATCAAAAGTTTATAAAAAATCTGATTTGAAACTCGCTGCTGTCGAACTGATATAAACAGGCTCGCTCGAGCGAAGACTTGGTCGCTCGAGCGACCACACACAGAAAACCGTAGCTCGAGCCAAAAAGGTGTCGCCGAGCCAACATCCTAGAAGCTCGCCGAGCGAAGAAAGCTCGCTGAGCCAGAACTCGACCTTCAGTTCGCACTAGACGACGCTGAAGCGACGAACCGCTTCGCCGGCGAAGATCAACCAGATCGCTGAGCGAAGAATCACTCGCTCGAGCGAAATCATGGTGTTCAGTCAGCCAGACGTTAGCTGCTGCCGAGCGGTTAGCCAGTTCGACCCACCGACACAAAACTCAACGCCGCTCGGCGACAAACTCCTCGCTTCGGCGAAGGACAAATTTCGGCAAGAACCCTTGGCTCCGAATACAACCAACTCAAACAAACTCGCCTAACACATCCTATAACTCAAATACAATATATGAAAGGACGTAAACAGGACAACAATCCACTACCAACATCCACGGACACATGTCCGGATCACTGTACGACAAGGGTAAACCCGGGATCGCTATATTATTCAACTTTCTTTTTTATTTAATTTTCGAATAGATCGTTAGGGTATAGCGGTTTCTTGAATGAACTTCCATTTTTATTCAATTTCCTATTCTATTCAACTTCATTTTTTATTTAATTTCCAAATAGATCGTTAAGGTATAGTGGTCTCCTGAATGAACTTCAATGTTTAATCATTTCTATTCGACTTCATTTTTTGCTTAATTTCTAAATAAATCGTTAGGGTATAGTGGTTTCTTGAATGAACTTCCATTTTTAATTTTATGCAACTTCCATTTTTGTTTTTATTCGACTTCATTTTTTAATTAACTTCCTTTTCTATTCAGCTTTTGTTTTTATTAATCTTCCATTTTTATTCAACTTCTTTTCTGTTCAGCTTCCTGTTTTATTTAATTTTCAAATAGATCGTTAAGGTATAGTGATTTCTTGAATGAACTTCCATTTTTATTCAATTTCCTTTTTTATTTTTATTCAACTTCCGTTTTTATGCAAGTCCCTTTTTTATTTTTATTTTTATTCAACATCCATTTTTATTCAACTTTCTTTTTTATTTAATTTCTGAATAGACCGTTGGGGTATAGCGGTTTTTTGAATGAACTTCCATTTTTATTCAATTTCCTATTCTATTCAACTTCTTTTTTATTTAATTTCCAAATAGATCGTTAAGGTATTGTGGTCTCCTGAATGAACTTCAATTTTTATTCTTTTCTATTCGACTTCATTTTTTACTTAATTTCAAAATAAATCGTTAGGGTACAGTGGTTTTTTGAATGAACTTTCATTTTTAATTTTATGCAACTTCCATTTTTATTTTTATTCGACTTCATGTTTTATTTAACGTCCTTTTCTATTCAACTTTTGTTTTTATTCATCTTCCATTTTGATTCAACTTCTTTTCTGTTCAACTTCCTTTTTTATTTAATTGTGAAATAGATCGTTAAGGTATAGTGGTTTTTTGAATGAACTTCCATTTTTAATTTTATGCAACTTCCATTTTGACTTTTATTCGACTTCATTTTTTATTTAACTTCCTTTTCTACTCAACTTTTATTTTTATTCAACTTCTTTTCTACTCAACTTCCTTTTTTGTTTGATTTTCAAATAGATCGTTAACGTATAGTGGTTTCTTGAATGAACTTCCATTTTTATTCAATTTCCTTTTATATTTTTATTCAACTTCCGTTTTTATACAAGTTCCATTTTTATTTTTATTTTTATTTTTATTCGGCATCCATTTTTATTCAACTTTCTTTTTTATTTAATTTCTGAATAGATCGTTAGAGTATAGCGGTTTCTTGAATGAACTTCCATTTTTATTCAATTTCCTATTCTACTCAACTTCATTTTTTATTTACTTTCCATGCAGATCGTTAAGGTATAGTGGTCTTTTGAATGAACTTCGATTTTTAATCTTTTCTATTCGACTTCATTTTTTACTTAATTTCCAATTAAATCGTTAGGGTATAGTGGTTTTTTGAATGAACTTCCATTTTTAATTTTATGCAACTTCCATTTTTATTTTTATTCGACTTCATTTTTTATTTAACTTCCTTTTCTATTCAACTTTTGTTTTTATTTAATTTCCATTTTTATTCAACTTCTTTTCTATTCAACTTCCTTTTTTGTTTCATTTTCAAATAGATCGTTAAGTATAGTGGTTTCTTGATTTAACTTCTATTTTTATTCAATTTCTTTTTTTATTTTTATTCAACTTCTGTTTTTATGCAAGTTCCATTTTTATTTTTAATTTTATTCAATATCCATTTTTATTCAACTTTATTTTTTATTTAATTTTCTAATAGATCGTTAGGGTATAGTGGTTTCTTGAATGAACTTTCATTTTTATTCAATTTCTTATTCTATTAAACTTCATTTTTTATTTAATTTCCAAATTGATCGTTAAGGTATAGTGGTCTGTTGAATGAACTTCAATTTTTTATCTTTTCTATTCGACTTCATTTTTTACTTAATTTCCAAATAAATCGTTAGAGTATAGTGGTTTCTTGAATGAAATTTCATTTCTAATTTTATGCAACTTCTATTTTTATTTTTATTCGACTTCATTTTTTATTTAACTTCCAGTGCTATCCAACTTTTATTTTTATTCATCTTCCATTTTTATTCAACTTCTTTTCTATTCAACTTCCTTTTTTGTTTAATTTTCAAATAGATCGTTAAGGTATAGTGGTTTCTTGAATGAACTTCCATTTTTATTCAATTTCCGTTTTTATGCAAGTTCCATTTTTATTTTTATTTTTATTCAACATCCATTTTTATTTAACTTTCTTTTTTATTTACTTTTCGAATAGATTGTTACGTATAGTGGTTTCTTGAATGAACTTCCATTTTTATTCAATTTCCTATTCTATTCAACTTCATTTTTTATTTAATTTCCAAATAGATCGTTAAAGTATAGTGGTCTCTTGAATGAACTTCAATTTTTAATCTTTTCTATACGACTTCATTTTTTACTTAATTGCCAAATAAATCGTTATGGTATAGTGGTTTCTTGAATGAATTTCCATTTTTAATTTTATGCAACTTCCATTTTTATTTTTATTCGACTTCATTTTTTATTTAACTCCCTTTTCTATTCAACTTTTGTTTTTATTCATCTTCAATTTTTATTCAACTTCTTTTCTGTTCACCTTCCTTTTTTATTTAATTTTCAAATAGATCGTTAAGGTATAGTGGTTTGTTGAATGAACTTCCATTTTTAATTTTATGCAACTTCCATTTTTATTTTTATTCGACTTCATTTTTTATTTAACTTCCTTTTCTACTCAACTTTTATTTTTATTTATCTTCCATTTTTATTCAACTTCTTTTCTACTCAACTTCCTTTTTTGTTTAATTTTCAAATAGATCGTTAACGTATAGTGGTTTCTTGAATGAACTTCCATTTTTATTCAATTTCCTTTTTTATTTTTATTCAACTTCCGTTTTTATACAAGTTCCATTTTTATATTTATTTTTATTTTCATTCAGCATCCATTTTTATTCAACTTTCTTTTTTATTTAATTTCTGAATAGATCGTAAGGGTATAGCGGTTTCTTGAATGAACTTCCATTTTTATTCAATTTCCTATTCTACTTAACTTCATTTTTATTTCCATGCAGATCGTTAAGGTATAGTGGTCTTTTGAACGAACTTCGATTTTTAATCTTTTCTATTCGACTTCATTTTTTACTTAATTTCCAAATAAATCATTAAGGTATAGTGGTTTTTTGAATGAACTTCCATTTTTAATTTTATGCAACTTCCATTTTTATTTTTATTCGACTTCATTTTTTATTTAACTTCCTTTTCTATTCAACTTTCGTTTTTTTTTATCCTCCATTTTTATTCAACTTCTTTTCTATTCAACTTCCTTTTTTGTTTAATTTTCAAATAGATCGTTAAGGTATAGTGGTTTATTGAATGAACTTCCATTTTTATTCAATTTCTATTTTTATTTTTATTCAACTTCCGTTTTTATGCAAGTTCCATTTTTATTTTTATTTTTATTCAACATCCATTTTTATTCAACATTCTTTTTTATTAAATTTCCAAATAGATCGTTAGGGTATAGTGGTTTCTTCAATGAACTTCCTTTTTTATTCGATTTCCTATTCTACTCAACTTCATTTTTTATTTAATTTCCAAATAGATCGTTAAGGTATAGTGGTCTCCTGAATGAACTTCAATTTTTAATCTTTTCTATTCGACATCATTTTTTACTTAATTTCCAAATAAATCGTTAGGGCATAGTGGTTTCTTGAATGAACTTCCATTTTTAATTTTATGCAACTTCCACTTTTATTTTTATTCGACTTCATTTTTTATTTAACTTCCTGTTCTATCCAACTTTTATTTTTATTCATCTTCCATTTTTTTTCAACTTCTTTTCTATTCAACTTCATTTTTTGTTTCATTTTCAAGTAGATCGTTAAGTATAGTGGTTTATTGAATTAACTTCTATTTTTATTCAATTTCCTTTTTTATTTTTAATCAACTTCCGTTTTTATGCAAGTTCCATTTTTATTTTTAATTTTATTCAATATCCATTTTTATTCAACTTTCTTTTTTATTTAATTTTCTAATAGATCGTTAGGGTATAATGGTTTCTTGAATGAACTTTCATTTTTATTCAATTTCCTATTCTATTAAACTTCATATTTTATTTAATTTCCAAATTGATCGTTAAGGTATAGTGGTCTGTTGAATGAACTTCAATTTTTTATCTTTTCTATTCGACTTCATTTTTTACTTAATTTCCAAATAAATCGTTAGAGTATAGTGGTTTCTTGAATGAAATTCCATTTTTAATTTTATGCAACTTCCATTTTTATTTTTATTCGACTTCATTTTTTATTTAACTTCCTTTTCTACTCAAGTTTTATTTTTATTCATCTTCCATTTTTGTTCAACTTCTTTTCTATTCAACTTCCTTTTTTGTTTAATTTCCAAATATATCGTTAAGGTATAGTGGTTTATTGAATGAACTTCTATTTATATTCAATTTCTTTTTTTAATTTTATTCAACTTCCGTTTTTATGGAAGTTCCATTTTTATTTTTATTTTTATTCAACATCTATTTTTATTCGACTTTCTTTTTTATTTAATTTCCAAATAGATCGTTAGGGTATAGTGGTTTCTTGATTGAACTTCCATTTTTATTCAATTTCCTATTCTATTCAACTTCATTTTTTATTTAATTTCCAAATAGATAGTTAAGGTATAGTGGTCTCTTGAATGAACTTCAATTTTTAATCTTTTCTATTCGACTTCATTTTTTACTTAATTTCCAAATAAATCGTTAGCGTATAGTGGTTTCTTGGCTGAACTTCCATGTTTAATTTTATGCAACTTCCATTTTTATTTTTATTCGACTTCATTTTTTATTTAACTTCCTTTTCTATTCAACTTTATTTTTTATTCATCTTCCATTTTTATTCAACTTCCTTTTTTATTTAATTTTCAAATAGATCGTTAAGGTATAGTGGTTTCTTGAATTAACTTTTCTTTTTATTCAATTTCCTTTTTTATTTTTATTCAACTTCCGTTTTTATGCAAGTTCCATTTTTATTTTTATTTTTATTCAACATCCATTTTTATTCAACTTTCTTTTTTATTTAATTTCCAAATAGATCGTTAGAGTATAGTGGTTTCTTCAATGAACTTCCATTTTGTTTCAATTTCCTATTCTATTCGACTTCAATTTTTATTTAATTTCCAAATAGATCGTTAAGGTATAGTGGTCTTTTGAATGAACTTCAATTTTTAATCTTTTCTAGTCGACTTCATTTTTTACTTAATTTTCAAATAAATCATTAGGGTATAGTGGTTTCTTGAATGAAATTCCATTTTTAATTTTATGCAACTTCCACTTTTATTTTTATTCGACTTCATTTTTTATTTAACTTCCTTTTCTACTCAACTTTTATTTTTATTCATCTTCCATTTTTGTTCAACTTCTTTTCCTTTTTTGTTTAATTTCCGAATAGATCGTTAAGGTATAGTGGTTTATTGAATGAACTTCTATTTATATTCAATTTCTTTTTTTAATTTTATTCAACTTCCGTTTTTATGGAAGTTCCATTTTTATTTTTATTTTTATTCAACATCTATTTTTATGCGACTTTCTTTTTTATTTAATTTCCAAATAGATCGTTAGGGTATAGTGGTTTCTTGATTGAACTTCCATTTTTATTCAATTTCCTACTCTATTCAACTTCATTTTTTATTTAAATTCCAAATAGATAGTTAAGGTATAGTGGTCTCTTGAATGAACTTCAATTTTTAATCTTTTCTTTTCGACTTCATTTTTTACTTAATTTCCAAATAGATCGTTAGCGTATAGTGGTTTCTTGGCTGAACTTCCATTTTTAATTTTATGCAACTTCCATTTTTATTTTTATTCGACTTCATTTTTTATTTAACTTCCTTTTCTATTCAACTTTATTTTTTATTCATCTTCCATTTTTATTCAACTTCCTTTTTTATTTAATTTTCAAATAGATCATTAAGGTATAGTGGTTTCTTGAATTAACTTTCATTTTTATTCAATTTCCTTTTTTATTTTTATTCAACTTCCGTTTTTATGCAAGTTCCATTTTTATTTTTATTTTTATTCAACATCCATTTTTATTCAACTTTCTTTTTTATTTAATTTTTAAATAGATCGTTAGGGTATAGTGTTTTCTTCAATGAACTTCCATTTTGTTTCAATTTCCTATTCTATTCGACTTTAATTTTTATTTAATTTCCAAATAGATCGTTAAGGTATAGTCGTCTCTTGAATGAACTTTAATTTTTAATCTTTTCTAGTCGACTTCACTTTTTACTTAATTTTCAAATAAATCATTAGGGTATAGTGGTTTCTTGAATGAAATTCCATTTTTAATTTTATACAACTTCCACTTTTATTTTTATTCGACTTCATTTTTTATTTAACTTCCTTTTCTACTCAACTTTTATTTTTATTCATCTTCCATTTTTGTTTAACTTCTTTTCTATTCAACTTCATTTTTTGTTTAATTTCCAAATAGATCGTTAAGGTATAGTGGTTTATTGAATGAACTTTTATTTATATTCAATTTCTTTTTTTAATTTTATTCAACTTCCGTTTTTATGGAAGTTCCATTTTTATTTTTATTTTTATTCAACATCTATTTTTATTCGACTTTCTTTTTTATTTAATTTCCAAATAGATCGTTAGGGTATAGTGGTTTCTTGATTGAACTTCCATTTTTATTCAATTTCCTATTCTATTCAACTTCATTTTTTATTTAATTTCCAAATAGATAGTTAAGGTATAGTGGTCTCTTGAATGAACTTCAATTTTTAATCTTTTCTATTCGACTTCATTTTTTACTTAATTTCCAAATAAATCGTTAGCGTATAGTGGTTTCTTGGCTGAACTTCCATTTTTAATTTTATGCAACTTCCATTTTTATTTTTATTCGACTTCATTTTTTATTTAACTTCCTTTTCTATTCAACTTTATTTTTTATTCATCTTCCATTTTTATTCAACTTCCTTTTTTATTTAATTTTCAAATAGATCGTTAAGGTATAGTGGTTTCTTGAATTAACTTTCATTTTTATTCAATTTCCTTTTTTATTTTTATTCAACTTCCGTTTTTATGCAAGTTCCATTTTTATTTTTATTTTTATTCAACATCCATTTTTATTCAACTTTCTTTTTTATTTAATTTCCAAATAGATCGTTAGGGTATAGTGTTTTCTTCAATGAACTTCCATTTTGTTTCAATTTCCTATTCTATTCGACTTTAATTTTTATTTAATTTCCAAATAGATCGTTAAGGTATAGTCGTCTCTTGAATGAACTTCAATTTTTAATCTTTTCTAGTCGACTTCACTTTTTACTTAATTATCAAATAAATCATTAGGGTATAGTGGTTTCTTGAATGAAATTCCATTTTTAATTTTATGCAACTTCCACTTTTATTTTTATTCGACTTCATTTTTTATTTAACTTCCTTTTCTACTCAACCTTTATTTTTATTCATCTTCCATTTTTGTTTAACTTCTTTTCTATTCAACTTCATTTTTTGTTTAATTTCCAAATAGATCGTTAAGGTATAGTGGTTTATTGAATGAACTTTTATTTATATTCAATTTCTTTTTTTAATTTTATTCAACTTCCGTTTTTATGGAAGTTCCATTTTTATTTTTATTTTTATTCAACATCTATTTTTATTCGACTTTCTTTTTTATTTAATTTCCAAATAGATCGTTAGGGTATAGTGGTTTCTTGATTGAACTTCCATTTTTATTCAATTTCCTATTCTATTCAACTTCATTTTTTATTTAATTTCCAAATAGATAGTTAAGGTATAGTGGTCTCTTGAATGAACTTCAATTTTTAATCTTTTCTATTCGACTTCATTTTTTACTTAATTTCCAAATAAATCGTTAGCGTATAGTGGTTTCTTGGTTGAACTTCCATTTTTAATTTTATGCAACTTCCATTTTTATTTTTATTCGACTTCATTTTTTATTTAACTTCCTTTTCTATTCAACTTTATTTTTTATTCAACTTCTTTTTTTATTTAATTTTCAAATAGATCGTTAAGGTATAGTGGTTTCTTGAATTAACTTTCATTTTTATTCAATTTCCTTTTTTATTTTTATTCAACTTCCGTTTTTATGCAAGTTCCATTTTTATTTTTATTTTTATTCAACATCCATTTTTATTCAACTTTCTTTTTTATTTAATTTCCAAATAGATCGTTAGGGTATAGTGGTTTCTTCAATGAACTTCCATTTTGTTTCAATTTCCTATTCTATTCGACTTCAATTTTTATTTAATTTCCAAATAGATCGTTAAGGTATAGTGGTCTCTTGAATGAACTTCAATTTTTAATCTTTTCTAGTCGACTTCATTTTTTACTTAATTTTCAAATAAATCATTAGGGTATAGTGGTTTCTTGAATGAAATTCCATTTTTAATTTTATGCAACTTCCACTTTTATTTTTATTCGACTTCATTTTTTATTTAACTTCCTTTTCTACTCAACTTTTATTTTTATTCATCTTCCATTTTTGTTCAACTTCTTTTCTATTCAACTTCCTTTTTTGTTTAATTTCCAAATAGATCGTTAAGGTATAGTGGTTTATTGAATGAACTTCTATTTATATTCAATTTCTTTTTTTAATTTTATTCAACTTCCGTTTTTATGGAAGTTTCATTTTTATTTTTATTTTTATTCAACATCTATTTTTATTCGACTTTCTTTTTTATTTAATTTCCAAATAGATCGTTAGGGTATAGTGGTTTCTTGATTGAACTTCCATTTTTATTCAATTTCCTATTCTATTCAACTTCATTTTTTATTTAATTTCCAAATAGATAGTTAAGGTATAGTGGTCTCTTGAATGAACTTCAATTTTTAATCTTTTCTATTCGACTTCTTTTTTTACTTAATTTCCAAATAAATCGTTAGCGTATAGTGGTTTCTTGGCTGAACTTCCATTTTTAATTTTATGCAACTTCCATTTTTATTTTTATTCGACTTCATTTTTTATTTAACTTCGTTTTCTATTCAACTTTTGTTTTTATTCATTTTCCATTTTTATTCAACTTCTTTTCTGTTCAACTTCCTTTTTTATTTAATTTTCATGTAGATCGTTAAGGTATAGTGGTTTCTTGAATTAACTTTCATTTTTATTCAATTTCCTTTTTTATTTTTATTCAACTTCCGTTTTTATGCAAGTTCCATTTTTATTTTTGTTTTTATTCAACATCCATTTTTATTCAACTTTCTTTTTTATTTAATTTCCAAATAGATCGTTAGGGTATAGTGGTTTCTTCAATGAACTTCCATTTTGTTTCAATTTCCTATTCTATTCGACTTCAATTTTTATTTAATTTCCAAATAGATCGTTAAGGTATAGTGGTCACTTGAATGAACTTCAATTTTTAATCTTTTCTAGTCGACTTCATTTTTTACTTAATTTTCAAATAAATCATTAGGGTATAGTGGTTTCTTGAATGAAATTCCATTTTTAATTTTATGCAACTTACACTTTTATTTTTATTCGACTTCATTTTTTATTTAACTTCCTTTTCTACTAAACTTTTATTTTTATTCATCTTCCATTTTTATTCAACTTCTTTTCTATTCAACTTCCTTTTTTGTTTAATTTTCAAATAGATCATTAAGGTATAGTGGTTTCTTGAGTGAACTTGCATTTATATTCAATTCCTTTTTTTACTCTTATTCAACTTCCGTTTTTATGCAAGTTCCATTTTTATTTTTATTTTTATTCAACATCCATTTTTATTCAACTTTCTTTTTTTTTTTTAATTTCCAAATAGATCGTTAGGGTATAGTGGTTTCTTGAATGAACTTCCATTTTTATTCAATTTCATATTCTATTCAACTTCATTTTTTATTTAATTTCCAAATAGATAGTTAAGGTATAGTGGTCTTTTGAATGAACTTCAGTTTTTAATGTAACGCCCTCAAAATAACAACATTAAACCCATCAATATAGACATTCATTGATATATAAAAGATCAACATTCTTCTATTCATCAGAGTTTCATTACAAAAGGTATTACATGTTAACAACAAAAGCAAATGCCCTAAGGGCTTACAGTTTTCCAAGTTAACACTTGGTTATAAAAAAAAGAGCACTAGCTCAATTACACATTAAGCCCTTGGCTTGACTCTACCTGTAATGCATCAAAAAGAATATACAACCAAAAAGTCCATCCGCCTCAAGCCTCCCATGCTATGTCCTTGGAGGTGGCATGCTACCTGTACCTGAAAACGATGTTCCCATATAGGGTGAGCCACACCAAAGAGAAATACACTAAACCAACCATGAACAATGACCAAAAGATTAGCAGGTTGATAGATGGCCAACACGATACATCCACTTATATCATCTTACAGTTTCATGACATACAAGTCCATGTCACACTTCATTTTCCATTCTTTTCAATTCTCAATTCATAACCATGGCTCAGAACCTGGCCAAACCACTTATATGAGACAGTAACTCATATTAAACATTTTCCCAATTCAATAAAAGATAAGCATACTAGCTATATCAACACATTAACAGATAAGCATATGAGCTATATCAACACTTCCATAGATATGCCTAAGAGCAATATCACACTTCCAAAGACAAGCGTATGAGCTGTGTCAACACATTACTAGATAAGCGTATGAGCTATATCTATGGTGTCTATCCCCTATCTTCTCCCAAACAACATCCGGTTTAGAGGTCCATCGCCTATCATCCCCTAAACCGTGGAGTACATCCCCTATCTTCTCCAATACGACACAATGCATATAAACAATAATTATACACATCACCAATCAATACATAAAATTAATGTATTCTTTTAACTGTCACACTCAATGATCAGTTTTAGTTTGCCTAATCATCATGCATTGTCTACAACAATCAAGACTATCCTCCACCGATAGCCTAAAGCAGTTATTTCTATACGGAAAAATAAATGCACAAAATAGATAACATATCAACATTTCAATTCGGCGAGTGATAAGTAATTCAACTACACCCTTTAATTCCCACATATTCCCACTCTCAGCATTTCCACTTCAATTCCTCATTTCCCACAATTTATTATCCCAATTAATTAATCAATGTAATTAGGGCATTTTCCATAATTAACATTACAACCCTTAAGGTCCCATTTTCATCAATGATTCCACATTCATTCCATTTCTCTAAGCAAAATACGTTCATGGGTCCATTATAATTAAAACCCCAACTTTGTAAAATTACACAAAAGCCCCAAACTCTCTCAAAATTACGCAACAACCCCAACATCTCAAAATACCAAAATTTAAAGACAAAGTTCATAAAGAGGAGTAGGATATCCCTACCTCAAAGTTTGAGCCCCAATGGAGATGAAGACCAAAACAAAAATGCTCCGAATTTTGAAATTTTTAGATTAAAAAGTAGCACTCGACGATCAACACAACTTTTGTAAAGGCCAAAAGTGAGCAAACAACTCTTACTAGATCAAATCTAAGAGAGAAGGGCCGGTTTTAGAGTGAGAAGCTCTGAAAATGGCTTTTTTTGGAAAAGTAAGAGAGAGAAAAGATCTTGAGAAAGTGATAAAAAAGTCGGATCTCGCTTTTAAATAAGAGTCGCCCCGCTCGAGCGTGGAAACCCCCGCTCAAGCGCCACTCACAGACTCCCGCTCGAGCGGCCAAACTCCCGCTCAAGTGGCGGATGCACACTCCCAGAATCTCGACATACCAGGTCCCCGCTCGAGCGCCCAACTCCCCGCTCGAGCGTCACTCACAACCTCCCGCTCGAGCATCCAACACTACACAGGAAATATTGGATGGGTGTTTTCCCCGCTCGAGCGCCAAAACGCCCACTCGAGCGGACAAGCAACAACAAGGTTCCCGCTCGAGCGTCAAAAGCTTCGCTCGAGCGGACAGGCCAAAATCTGAGCAACTAGTTTTGGTTCCTAAACTCAACCAACCTGCAACAAACCTGTCCAGCACATCCCATAACTCAAATACAAAGTAGGAAAGGATGTAAACCAGATAATAATCAACTACTAACACCCACGGACACATGTCCTGATCACTGTACAACAAGGGGTAAACCCGGGATCGCTATATTTAATCTTTTCTATTCAACTTCATTTTTTACTTAATTTCCAAATAAATCGTTAGGGTATAGTGGTTTCTTGAATGAACTTCCATTTTTAATTTTATGCAACTTCCATTTTTATTTTTATTCGACTTCATTTTTTATTTAACTTCCTTTTCTATTCAACTTTCGTTTTTATTCATCTTCCATTTTTATTCAACTTTTTTTCTGTTCAACTTCCTTTTTTATTTAATTTTCAGATAGAACGTTAAGGTATAGTGGTTTCTTGAATTAACTTCCATTTTTATTCAATTTTCTTTTTTATTTTTATTCAACTTCCGTTTTTATGCAAGTTTCATTTTTATTTTTATTTTTATTCAACATCCATTTTTATTCAACTTTCTTTTTTATTTAATTTCCAAATAGATCGTTAGGGTATAGTGGTTTCTTCAATGAACTTCCATTTTGTTTCAATTTCCTATTCTATTCAACTTCAATTTTTATTTAATTTCTAAATAGATCGTTAAGGTATAGTGGTCTCTTGAATGAACATCAATTTTTAATCTTTTCTATTCGACTTCAGTTTTTACTTAATTTTCAAATAAATCGTTAGGGTATAGTGGTTTCTTGAATGAAATTCCATTTTCAATTTTATGCAACTTCTATTTTTATTTTTATTCGACTTCATTTTTTATTTAACTTCCTTTTCTACTCAACTTTTATTTTTATTCATCTTCCATTTTTATTCAACTTCTTTTCTATTCAACTTCCTTTTTTATTTAATTTTCAAATAGATCGTTAAGGTATAGTGGTTTCTTGAATTAACTTTCATTTTTATTCAATTTCCTTTTTTATTTTTATTCAACTTCCGTTTTTATGCAAGTTCCATTTTTATTTTTATTTTTATTCAACATCCATTTTTATTCAACTTTCTTTTTTATTTAATTTCCAAATAGATCGTTAGGGTATAGTGGTTTCTTCAATGAACTTCCATTTTGTTTCAATTTCCTATTCTATTCGACTTCAATTTTTATTTAATTTCCAAATAGATCGTTAAGGTATAGTGGTCTCTTGAATGAACTTCAATTTTTAATCTTTTCTAGTCGACTTCATTTTTTACTTAATTTTCAAATAAATCATTAGGGTATAGTGGTTTCTTGAATGAAATTCCATTTTTAATTTTATGCAACTTCCACTTTTATTTTTATTCGACTTCATTTTTTATTTAACTTCCTTTTCTACTAAACTTTTATTTTTATTCATCTTCCATTTTTATTCAACTTCTTTTCTATTCAACTTCCTTTTTTGTTTAATTTTCAAATAAATCGTTAAGGTATAGTGGTTTCTTGAATGAACATCCATTTATATTCAATTTCTTTTTTTATTTTTATTCAACTTCCATTTTTATGCAAGTTCCATTTTTATTCAACATCCATTTTTATTCGACTTTCTTTTTTATTTAATTTCCAAATAGATCGTTAGGGTATAGTGGTTTCTTGAATGAACTTCCATTTTTATTCAATTTCCTATTCTATTCAACTTCATTTTTTATTTAATTTCCAAATAGATAGTCAAGGTATAGTTGTCTCTTGAATGAACTTCAATTTTTAATCTTTTCTATTCGACTTCATTTTTTACTTAATTTCCAAATAAATCGTTAGGGTATAGTGGTTTCTTAAATGAAATTTCAGTTTTAATTTTATTCAACTTCCATTTTTCTTTTTGTTCGACTTCATTTTTTAAGTAACTTCCTTTTCTATTCAACTGTTATTTTTATTCAGCTTCTTTTCTATTCAAATTCCTTTTTTGTTTAATTTTCAAATAGATCGTTAAGGTATAGTGGTTTCTTGAATGAACTTCCATTTTTATTCAATTTCCTTTTTTATTTTTATTCAACTTCCGTTTTTATGCAAGTTCCATTTTTATTTTTATTTTTATTCAACATCTATTTTTATTCAATTTTTTTTTTATTTAATTTCCAAATAGATTGTTAGGGTATAGTGGTTTCTTGAATTAACCTCCATTTTTATTCAATTTCCTATTCTATTCAACTTCAATTTTCATTTAATTTCCAAATAGAGCGTTACGGTATAGTGGTCTTTTGAAAGAACTTCAATTTTTAATCTTTTCTATTCGACTTCATTTTTTTACTTAATTTCCAAATAAATCGTTAGCGTATAGTGGTTTCTTGACTGAACTTCCATTTTTAATTTTATGCAACTTTCATTTTTATTTTTATTCGACTTCATTTTTTATTTAACTTCCTTTTCTATTCAACTTTTATTTTTATTCAACTTCTTTTCTATTCAACTTCCTTTTTTGTTTAATTTTCAAATAGATCGTTAAGGTATAGTGGTTTCTTGAATGAACTTCCATTTTTATTCAATTTCTTTTTTTATTTTTATTCAACTTCCGTTTATATGCAAGTTCCATTTTTATTTTTATTTTTATTCAACATCCATTTTTATTAAACTTTCTTTTTTATTTAATTTCCGAATAGATCGTTATGGTATAGCGGTTTCTTGAATGAACTTCCATTTTTATTCAATTTCCTATTCTATTCAACTTCATTTTTTATTTAATTTCCATATAGATCGCTAAGGTATAGTGGTCTCTTGAATGAACTTCAATTTTTAATCTTTTCTATTCGACTTCATTTTTTACTTAATTTCCAAATAAATCGTTACGGTATAGTGGTTTCTTGAATGAACTTCCATTTTTAATTTTATGCAACTTCCATTTTTATTTTTATTCGACTTCATTATTTATTTAACTTCCTTTCTATGCAAC
The DNA here is from genome assembly GCA_025200525.1 of Camellia lanceoleosa. Lineage (NCBI taxonomy): Eukaryota > Viridiplantae > Streptophyta > Magnoliopsida > Ericales > Theaceae > Camellia > Camellia lanceoleosa. Next base: position 132,961 of record JANUSC010000017.1, read on the forward strand.
TTTTGTTTTTATTCATCTTCCATTTTTATTCAACATCTTTTCTTTTGAACATCCTTTTTTTTTTAATTTTCAAATTGATCGTTAAGGTATAGTGGTTTCTTGAATGAACTTCCATTTTTATTCAATTTCCTTTTTTTATTTTTATTCAACTTCCGTTTTTATGCAAGTTCCATTTTTATTTTTATTTTTATTCAACATCCATTTTTATTCAACTTTCTTTTTTATTTAATTTTCGGATAGATCGTTTGGGTATAGTGGTTTCTTGAATGAACTTCCATTTTTATTCAATTTCCTATTCTATTCAACTTTATTTTTTATTTAATTTCCAAATAGATCGTTAAGGTATAGTGGTCTCCTGAATGAACATCAATTTTTAATCTTTTCTATTCGACTTCATTTTTTACTTAATTTCCAAATAAATCGTTACGGTATAGTGGTTTCTTGAATGAAATTCCATTTTTAATTTTATGCGACATCAATTTTTATTTTTATTCGACTTCATTTTTTATTTAACTTCCTTTTCTACTCAACTTTTCTTTTTATTCATCTTCCATTTTTATTTAACTTCTTTTCTGTTCAACTTCCTTTTTTATTTAATTTTCAAATAGATCGTTAAGGTAATGTGGTTTCTTGAATGAACTTCTATTTTTATTCAATTTCTTTTTTATTTTTATTCAACTTCCGTTTTTATGCATGTTCCATTTTTATTTTTATTTTTATTCAACAGCCATTTTTATTCAATTTTCTTTTTTATTTAATTTCCAAATAGATCGTTAGCGTATAGTGGTTTCTTGAATGAACTTCCAATTTTATTCAATTTCCTATTCTATTCAACTTCATTTTTTATTTAATTTCCAAATAGATCTTTAAGGTATAATGGTCTTTTGAATGAACTTCAATTTTTAATCTTTTCTATTCGACTTCATTTTTTACTTAATTTCGAAATAAATCGTTATGGTATGGTGGTTTCTTGAATGAAATTCCATTTTTAATTTTATTCAACTTGCATTTTTATTTTTATTCGACTTCATTTTTTATTTAACGTCCTTTTCTGCTCAACTTATATTTTTATTCATCTTCCATTTTTATTCAACTTTTTTTCTATTCCGCTTCCTTTTTTGTTTAATTTTCAAATAGATCGTTAAGGTGTAGTGGTTTTTTGAATGAGCTTCCATTTTTATTCCATATCTTTTTTTATTTTTATTCAACTTCCGTTTTTATGCAGGTTCCATTTTTATTTTTATTTTTATTCAAACTCCATTTTTATTCAACTTTCTTTTTTGTTTAATTTCCGAATAGATCGTTACGGTATAGCGGTTTCTTGAATGAACTTCCATTTTTATTCAATTTCCTATTCTATTCACGTTCATTTTTTATTTAATTTCCAAATAGATCGTTAAGGTATAGTGGTCTCTTGAATGAACTTCAATTTTTAATCTTTTCTATTCGACTTCATTTTTTACTTAAATTCCAAATAAATCGTTAGGGTATAGTGGTTACCTAAATGAAATTTCATTTTTAATTTTATGCAACTTCCATTTTTATCTTTATTGGACTTCATTTTTTTTGTAACTTCCTTTTCTATTCAACTTATATTTTTATTCATCTTCCATTTTTATTCAACTTCTTTTCTATTCATCTTCTTTTTTTGTTTAATTTTCAAATAGATCGTTAAGGTATAGTGGTTTCTTGAATGAACTTCCATTTTTCTTCAATTTCCTTTTTTATTTTTATTCAACTTCCGTTTTTATGCAAGTTCCATTTTTATTTTTATTTTTATTCAACATCCATTTTTATTCAACTTTCTTTTTTATTTAATTTTTGAATAGATTGTTATGGTATATTGGTTTCTTGAATGAACTTCCTTTTTTATTCAATTTCCTATTCTATTGAACTTCATTTTTTATTTAATTTCCAAATAAATCGTTAAGGTATAGTGGTCTCTTCAATGAACTTCAATTTTTAATATTTTCTATTCGACTTCATTTTTTACTTAATTTCCAAATAAATCGTTACGGTATAGTGGTTTCTTGAATGAACTTCCATTTTTAATTTTATGCAACTTCCATTTTTATTTTTTTTCGACTTCATTTTTTATTTAACTTCCATTTCTATTCAACTTTTGTTTTTATTCATCTTCCATTTTTATTCAACTTCTTTTCTGTTCGACTTCCTTTTTTATTTAATTTTCAAAATGATCGTTAAGGTATAGTGGTTTCTTGAATGAGCTTCCATTTTTATTCAATTTCCTTTTTTATTTTTTTTCAACTTCCGTTTTTGTGCAAGTTCCATTTTTATTTTTATTTTTATTCAACATCCATTTTTATTCAACTTCCTTTTTTATTTAATTTCTGAATAGATCGTTACGGTGTAGCGGTTTCTTGAATGAACTTCTATTTTTATTTAATTTCCTATTCTATTCAACTATATTTTTTTTTTTAATTTCCAAATAGATCGTTAAAGTATAGTGGTCTCTTGAATGAACTTCAATTTTTAATCTTTTCTGTTCGACTTCATTTTTTACTTAATTTCCAAATAAATCGTTAGGGTATAGTGGTTTCTTGAATGAAACTCCATTTTTAATTTTATGCAACGTCAATTTTTATTTTTATTCGACTTCATTTTTTAATGTAACTTCCATTTCTATTCAGCTGTTATTTTTATTCCCCTTCCATTTTTATTCAACTTCTTTTCTATTCAACTTCCTTTTTTGGTTAATTTTCAAATAGATCGTTAAGGTATAGTGATTTTTTTGAATGAACTTCATGGTTTCTTCAATTTCTTTTTTTATTTTTATTCAACTTCCGTTTTTATGCAAGTTCCATTTTTATTTTTATTTTTATTCAACATCCGTTTTTATTCAACTTTCTTTTTTATTTAATTTTCGAATAGATCGTTAGGGTATGGTGGTTTCTTGAATGAACTTCAATTTTTATTCAATTTCCTTTTTTATTTTTATTCAACTTCCGTTTTTATGCAAGTTTCATTTTTATTTTTATTTTTATTCAACATCCATTTTTATTCAACTTTCTGTTTTATTTAATTTTCGAATAGATTGTTAAGGTATAGTGGTTTCTTGAATGAACTTCCATTTTTATTCAATTTCCTTTTTTATTTTTATTCAACTTCCGTTTTTATGCAAGTTCCTTTTTTATTTTCATTTTCATTCAACATCCATTTTTATTCAAGTTTCTTTATATTTAATTTTCGAATAGATTGTTAGGGTAAGGTGGTTTCTTGAATGAACTTCCATTTTTATTCAATTTACTATTCTATTCAACTTCATTTTTTATTTAATTTCCAAATAGATCGTTAAGGTATAGTGGTCTCTTGAATGAACTTCAATTTTTAATCTTTTTTATTCGACTTCATTTTTTACTTAATTTCCAAATAAATCGTTAGGGTATAGTGGTTTCTTAAATGAACTTCCATTTTTAATTTTATGCAACTTCCATTTTTATTTTTATTTTTATTCGACTTTGTTTTTTATTTAACTTCCTTTTCTTCTCAACTTTTATTTTTGTTCATCTTCCATTTTAATTCAACTTCTTTTCTATTCAACTTCCTTTTTTGTTTAATTTTCAAATAGATCGTTAAGGTATAGTGGTTTTTTGAATGAACTTCCATTTTTATTCAATTTCCTTTTTTATTTTTATTCAATTTTTTTTTAATTTTTATTCAACTTCCGTTTTTATACAAGTTCCATTTTTATTTTTATTTTTATTCAAGATCCACTTTTATTCAAATTTCTTTTTTATTTAATTTCCAAATAGATCGTTAGGGTATAGTGGTTTCTTGAATGAACTTCCATTTTTATTCGATTTCCAATTCTATTTAACTTCATTTTTTATTTAATTTCCAAATAGATCGTTAAGGTATACTGGTCTCTTGAATGAACTTCAATTTTTAATCTTTTCAATTCGACTTCATTTTTTACTTAATTTCCAAATAAATCGTGAGGGTATAGTGGTTTCTTGAATGAAATTTCATTTTTAATTTTATGCAACTTCCATTTTTATTTTTATTCGACTTCATTTTTTGTTTAACATCCTTTTCTATTCAACTTTTATTTTTATTCACCTTCCATTTTTATTCAACTTCCTTTTTTGTTTAATTTTCAAATAGATCGTTAAGGTATAGTGGTTTTTTGAATGAACTTCCATTTTTATTCAATTTCCTTTTTTATTTTTATTCAACTTCCGTTTTTATGCAAGTTCCATTTTTATTTTTATTTTTATCCAACTTCATTTTTTTTTTAAATTTCTAAATAGATCGTTAAGGTATAGTGGTCTTTTGAATGAACTTCAATTTTTAGTCTTTTCTATTCGACTTCATTTTTTACTTAATTGCCAAATAAATCCTTAGGGTATAGTGGTTTCTTAAATGAACTTCCATTTTTAATTTTATGCAACTTCCATTTTTATTTTTATTTTTATTCGACTTTATTTTTTATTTAACTTCCTTTTCTACTCAACTTTTATTTTTATTCATCTTCCATTTTAATTCGACTTCTTTTCTATTCATCTTCCTTTTTTGTTTAATTTTCAAATAGATTGTTAAGGTGGTTTCTTTATTGAACTTCTATTTTTATTCATTTTTTTTTTATTCAACTTCCGTTTTTATGCAAGTTCCATTTTTATTTTTATTTTTATTCAACATCCATTTTTATTCAACTTTGTTTTTTATTTTATTTCCGAATAGATCGTTTGGGTATAGCGGTTTCTTGAATGAACTTCCATTTTTATTCAATTTCCTTTTCTATTCAGCTTCATTTTTTAATTAATTTCCAAATAGATCGTTAAGGTATAGTGGTCTCCTGAATGAACTTCAATTTTTAATCTTTTCTATTCGACTTCATTTTTTACTTAATTTCCAAATAAATCGTTAGGGTATAGTGGTTTCTTGAATGAACTTCCATTTTCAATTTTCTGCAACTTCCATTTTTATTTTTATTCGACTTCATTTTCTATTTAACGTCTTTTTCTATTCAACTTTTGTTTTTATTCATCTTCCATTTTTAGTCAACTTTTTTTCTGTTCAACTTCCTTTTTTATTTAATTTTCAAATAGATCGTTATGGTGTAGTGGTTTTTTGAATGAACTTCCATTTTTATTCAATTTCCTTTTTTATTTTTATTCAACTTCCGTTTCTATGCAAGTTCCATTTTTATTTTTATTTTTATTCAACATCCATTTTTATTCAACTTTCTTTTTTATTTAATTTCCAAATAGATTGTTAGGGTATAGTGGTTTCTTGAATGAACTTCCATTTTTATTCAATTTCTTATTCTATTCAACATCAATTTTCATTTAATTTCCGAATTGATCGTTAAGGTATAGTCGTCTCTTGAATGAACTTCAATTTTTAATCTTTTCTATTCGACTTCATTTTTTACTTAATTTCCAAAATAAATCGTTAGGGTATAGTGGTTTCTTGAATGAAATTCCATTTTTAATTTTTAGCAACTTCCATTTTTATTTTTATTCGCCTTCATTTTTTATTTAAAATCCTTTTCTATTCAACTTTTATTTTTATTCATCTTCCATTTTTATTTAACCCCTTTTCTACTCAACTTCCTTTTTTGTTTAATTTTCTAATAGATCGTTAAGGTATGGTGGTTTCTTGAATGAACTTCCATTTTTATTCAATTTCGTTTTTTATTTTTATTCAACTTCCGTTTTTATGCAAGTTCCATTTTTATTTTTATTTTTATTCAACATCCATTTTTATTCAACTTTCTTTTTTATTTAATTTCCGAATAGATCGTTACAATATGGCGGTTTCTTGAATGAACTTCTATTTTTATTCAATTTCCTATTCTATTCAACTTCATTTTTTATTTAATTTCCAAATAGATCGTTAAGGTATAGTGGTCTCTTGAATGAACTTCACTTTTTAATCTTTTCTATTCGACTTCATTTTTTACTTAATTTTCAAATAAATCGTTAGGGTATAGTGGATTTTTGAATGAACTTCCATTTTAATTTTATGCAACTTCCATTTTTATTTTTATTCGCCTTCATTTTTTATTTAACATCCTTTTCTATTAAACTTTTATTTTTATTCATCTTCCACTTTTATTCAACTTCTTTTCTATTCTACTTCCTTTTTTGTTTAATTTTCAAATAGATCGTTAAGGTATAGTGGTTTCTTGCGTTAACTTCCATTTTTATTCAATTTCCTTGTTTATTTTTATTCAACTTCCGTTTTTATGCAGGTTCCATTTTTATTTTTATTTTTATTTAACATCCATTTTTATTCAACTTTCTTTTTTATTTAATTTCCGAATAGATCGTTACGGTATAACGGTTTCTTGAATGAACTTCCATTTTTATTCAATTTCCTATTCTATTCAACTTCATTTTTTATTTAATTTCCAAATAGATCGTTAAGGTATAATGGTCTCCTGAATGAACTTCAATTTTTAATCTTTTCTATTCGACTTCATTTTTTGCATAATTTCCAAAAAAATTGTTAGGGTATAGTGGTTTCTTGAAATAAATTTCATTTTTAATTTTATTCAACTTCCATTTTTATTTTTATACATCTTCCATTTTTATTCAACTTCGTTTTCTGTTTAATTTTCAAACAGATCGTTAAGGTCTGGTGGTTTCTCTAATGAGCTTCAATTTTTATGCATTTTCCTTTTTTGTTTTTATTCAACTTCCGTTTTTATGCAAGTTCCATTTTTATTTTTCTTTTTATTCAACATCCATTTTTATTCAACTTTCTTTTTTATTTAATTTCCGAATAGATCGTTACGGTATAGCGGTTTCTTGAATGAACTTCCATTTTTATTCAATTTCCTATTCTATTCAACTTCATTTTTTTATTTAATTTCCAAAGAGATCGTTAAGGTATAGTGGTCTCTTGAATGAACTTCAATTTTTAATCTTTTCTATTCGACTTCATTTTTTACTTAATTTTCAAATAAATGGTTAGGGTATAATGGTTTCTTGAATGAACGTCCATTTTTAATTTTATGCAACTTCCATTTCTCTTTTTATTCGCCTTCATTTTTTATTTAACATCCCTTTCTATTCAACTTTTATTTTTATTCATCTTCCATTTTTATTCAACTTCTTTTCTATTCAACTTCTTTTTTTGTTTAATTTTCAAATAGATATAGTGGTTTCTTGAATGAACTTCCATTTTTATTCAATTTCCTTTTTTATTTTTATTCAACTTCCGTTTTTATGCAGGTTCCATTTTTATTTTTATTTTTATTTTTATTCAACATCTATTTTTATTCAACTTTCTTTTTTATTTAATTTCCGAATAGATTGTTACGGTATAGCGTTTTCTTGAATGAACTTCCATTTTTATTCAATTTCCTATTCTATTCAACTTCATTTTTTATTTAATTTCCAAATAGATCGTTAAGGTATAGTGGTCTCCTGAATGAACTTAAATTTTTAATCTTTTCTATTCGACTTCATTTTTTACTTAATTTCAAAATATATCATTAGGGTATAGTGGTTTCTTGAATGAGCTTCCATTTTTTATTTTATGGAACTTCCATTTTTATTTTTATTCGCCTTCATTTTTTATTTCACATCCTTTTGTATTCAAGTTTTATTTTTATTCATCTTCCATTTTTATTCAACTTCTTTTCTATTCAACTTCCTTTTTTGTTTAATTTTCAAATAGATCGTTAAGGTATAGTGGTTTCTTGAATGAACTTCTATTTTTATTCAATTTCCATTTTTATTTTTATTCAACTTCCGTTTTTGTGCAAGTTCCATTTTTACTTTTATTTTTATTCAACATCCATTTTTATTCGACTTTATTTTTTATTTAATTTCCAAATAGATCGTTAGGGTATAGTTGTTTCTTGAATGAACTTCCATTCTGTTTCAAATTCCTATTCTATTCAACTTCAATTTTTCTTAAATTTCCAAATAGATCATTAAGGTATAGTGGTCTCTTGAATGAACTTCATTTTTTAATCCTTTCTATTCGACTTCATTTTTTACTTAATTTTCAGATAAATCGTTAGGGTATGGTGGTTTCTTGAATGAAATTCCATTTTTAATTTTATACAACTTCCATTTTTATTTTTATTCGACTTCATTTTTTATTTAACTTCCTTTTCTACTCGACTTTTATTTTTATTCATCTTCCATTTTTATTCAATTTTTTTCTATTCAACTTCCTTTTTTGTTTAATTTTCAGATAGATCGTTAAGGTATAGTGGTTTCTTGAATGAAATTCCATTTTTATTCAATTTCTTTTTTTATTTTTATTCAACTTCCATTTTTATGCAAGTTCCATTTTTATTTTTATTTTTATTCAACTTTCTTTTTTATTTAATTTCCGAATAGATCGTTACGGTATAGCGGTTTCTTGATTGAACTTCCATTTTTGTTCAATTTCCTATTCTATTCAACTTCATTTTTATTTAATTTCCAAATAGATTGTTAAGGTATAGTCGTCTTTTGAATGAACTTCAATTTTTAATCTTTTCTATTCGACTTCATTTTTTACTTAATTTTCAAGTAAATGGTTAGGGTATAGTGGTTTCTTGAATGAACGTCCATTTTTAATTTTATGCAACTTCCATTTCTCTTTTTATTCGCCTTCATTTTTATTTAACATCCATTTCTATTCAACTTTTATTTTATTCATCTTCCATTTTTATTCAACTTCTTTTCTATTCAACTTCCTTTTTTGTTTAATTTTCAAATAGATCATTAAGGTATAGTGGTTTCTTGAATGAACTTTCATTTTTATTTTTGTACATCTTCCGTCTTTATGCTGGTTCCATTTTTACTTTTATTATTATTCACCATCCATTTTTATTCAACTTTCTTTTTTATTTAATTTCCGAATAGATCGTTCTGTGTAGCGCTTTCTTGAATGAACTCCCATTTTATTCAATTTCCTATTCTATTCAACTTCATTTTTATTTAATTCCCAAATAGATCGTTAAGGTATAGTGGTCTCTGAATGAACTTCAATTTTAATCTTTTCTATTCGACTTCATCTTTTACTTAATTTCCAAATAAATCGTTAGGGCATAGTGGTTTCTTGAATGAAATTCCATTTTTAATGTTATGCAACTTCCATTTTTATTGTTATTCGCCTTCATTTTTTATTTAACATCCTTTTCTATTCAACTTTTATTTGTATTCATCTTCCATTTTTATTTAACCACTTTTCAATTCAACTTCCTTTTTTGTTTAATTTTCAAATAGATCGTTAAGGTATAGTGGTTTCTTGAATGAACTTCTATTTTTATTCAATTTCCTTTTTTATTTTTATTCAACTTCCGTTTTTATGCAAGTTCCATTTTTATTTTTATTTTTATTCAACATCCATTTTTATTCAATTTCATATTCTGTTCAACTTCATTTTTTATTTAATTTCCAAATAGATCGTTAAGATATAGTGGTCTCTTGAATGAACTTCAATTTTTAATCTTTTCTATTCGACTTCATTTTGTACTTAATTTTCAAATAAATGGTCAGGGTATAGTGGTTTCTTGAATGAGCTTCCATTTGTAATTTTATGTAACTTCCATTTCTCTTTTTATTCGCCTTCATTTTTTATTTAACATTCTTTTCTATTCAACTTTTATTTTTATTCATCTTCCATTTTTATTCAACTTCTTTTCTATTCAACTTCCTTTTTTGTTTAATTTTCAAATAGATCATTAAGGTATAGTGCTCTCTTGAATGAGCTTCTATTTTTATTCCATTTCCTTTTTTATTTTTATTCAACTTCCATTTTTATGCAGGTTCCGTTTTTATTTTTATTTTTATTCGACATCCATTTTTATTCAACTTTCTTTTTTATTTAATTTCCGAATAGATCGTTAGGGTATGGTGGTTTCTTGAATGAACTTCAATTTTTATTCAATTTCCTTTTTTATTTTTATTCAACTTCCGTTTTTATGCAAGTTTCATTTTTATTTTTATTTTTATTCAACATCCATTTTTATTCAACTTTCTGTTTTATTTAATTTTCGAATAGATTGTTAAGGTATAGTGGTTTCTTGAATGAACTTCCATTTTTATTCAATTTCCTTTTTTATTTTTATTCAACTTCCGTTTTTATGCAAGTTCCTTTTTTATTTTTATTTTCATTCAACATCCATTTTTATTCAAGTTTCTTTATATTTAATTTTCGAATAGATTGTTAGGGTAAGGTGGTTTCTTGAATGAACTTCCATTTTTATTCAATTTACTATTCTATTCAACTTCATTTTTTATTTAATTTCCAAATAGATCGTTAAGGTATAGTGGTCTCTTGAATGAACTTCAATTTTTAATCTTTTTTATTCGACTTCATTTTTTACTTAATTTCCAAATAAATCGTTAGGGTATAGTGGTTTCTTAAATGAACTTCCATTTTTAATTTTATGCAACTTCCATTTTTATTTTTATTTTTATTCGACTTTGTTTTTTATTTAACTTCCTTTTCTTCTCAACTTTTATTTTTGTTCATCTTCCATTTTAATTCAACTTCTTTTCTATTCAACTTCCTTTTTTGTTTAATTTTCAAATAGATCGTTAAGGTATAGTGGTTTTTTGAATGAACTTCCATTTTTATTCAATTTCCTTTTTTATTTTTATTCAATTTTTTTTTTTAATTTTTATTCAACTTCCGTTTTTATACAAGTTCCATTTTTATTTTTATTTTTATTCAAGATCCACTTTTATTCAAATTTCTTTTTTATTTAATTTCCAAATAGATCGTTAGGGTATAGTGGTTTCTTGAATGAACTTCCATTTTTATTCGATTTCCAATTCTATTTAACTTCATTTTTTATTTAATTTCCAAATAGATCGTTAAGGTATACTGGTCTCTTGAATGAACTTCAATTTTTAATCTTTTCAATTCGACTTCATTTTTTACTTAATTTCCAAATAAATCGTGAGGGTATAGTGGTTTCTTGAATGAAATTTCATTTTTAATTTTATGCAACTTCCATTTTTATTTTTATTCGACTTCATTTTTTGTTTAACATCCTTTTCTATTCAACTTTTATTTTTATTCACCTTCCATTTTTATTCAACTTCCTTTTTTGTTTAATTTTCAAATAGATCGTTAAGGTATAGTGGTTTTTTGAATGAACTTCCATTTTTATTCAATTTCCTTTTTTATTTTTATTCAACTTCCGTTTTTATGCAAGTTCCATTTTTATTTTTATTTTTATCCAACTTCATTTTTTTTTAAAATTTCTAAATAGATCGTTAAGGTATAGTGGTCTTTTGAATGAACTTCAATTTTTAGTCTTTTCTATTCGACTTCATTTTTTACTTAATTGCCAAATAAATCCTTAGGGTATAGTGGTTTCTTAAATGAACTTCCATTTTTAATTTTATGCAACTTCCATTTTTATTTTTATTTTTATTCGACTTTATTTTTTATTTAACTTCCTTTTCTACTCAACTTTTATTTTTATTCATCTTCCATTTTAATTCAACTTCTTTTCTATTCATCTTCCTTTTTTGTTTAATTTTCAAATAGATTGTTAAGGTGGTTTCTTTATTGAACTTCTATTTTTATTCATTTTTTGTTTATTCAACTTCCGTTTTTATGCAAGTTCCATTTTTATTTTTATTTTTATTCAACATCCATTTTTATTCAACTTTGTTTTTTATTTTATTTCCGAATAGATCGTTTGGGTATAGCGGTTTCTTGAATGAACTTCCATTTTTATTCAATTTCCTTTTCTATTCAGCTTCATTTTTTAATTAATTTCCAAATAGATCGTTAAGGTATAGTGGTCTCCTGAATGAACTTCAATTTTTAATCTTTTCTATTCGACTTCATTTTTTACTTAATTTCCAAATAAATCGTTAGGGTATAGTGGTTTCTTGAATGAACTTCCATTTTCAATTTTCTGCAACTTCCATTTTTATTTTTATTCGACTTCATTTTCTATTTAACGTCTTTTTCTATTCAACTTTTGTTTTTATTCATCTTCCATTTTTAGTCAACTTTTTTTCTGTTCAACTTCCTTTTTTATTTAATTTTCAAATAGATCGTTATGGTGTAGTGGTTTTTTGAATGAACTTCCATTTTTATTCAATTTCCTTTTTTATTTTTATTCAACTTCCGTTTCTATGCAAGTTCCATTTTTATTTTTATTTTTATTCAACATCCATTTTTATTCAACTTTCTTTTTTATTTAATTTCCAAATAGATTGTTAGGGTATAGTGGTTTCTTGAATGAACTTCCATTTTTATTCAATTTCTTATTCTATTCAACATCAATTTTCATTTAATTTCCGAATTGATCGTTAAGGTATAGTCGTCTCTTGAATGAACTTCAATTTTTAATCTTTTCTATTCGACTTCATTTTTTACTTAATTTCCAAAATAAATCGTTAGGGTATAGTGGTTTCTTGAATGAAATTCCATTTTTAATTTTTAGCAACTTCCATTTTTATTTTTATTAGCGCTTCATTTTTTATTTAAAATCCTTTTCTATTCAACTTTTATTTTTATTCATCTTCCATTTTTATTTAACCCCTTTTCTACTCAACTTCCTTTTTGTTTAATTTTCTAATAGATCGTTAAGGTATGGTGGTTTCTTGAATGAACTTCCATTTTTATTCAATTTCGTCTTTTATTTTTATTCAACTTCCGTTTTTATGCAAGTTCCATTTTTATTTTTATTTTTATTCAACATCCATTTTTATTCAACTTTCTTTTTTATTTAATTTCCGAATAGATCGTTACAATATGGCGGTTTCTTGAATGAACTTCTATTTTTATTCAATTTCCTATTCTATTCAACTTCATTTTTTATTTAATTTCCAAATAGATCGTTAAGGTATAGTGGTCTCTTGAATGAACTTCACTTTTTAATCTTTTCTATTCGACTTCATTTTTTACTTAATTTTCAAATAAATCGTTAGGGTATAGTGGTTTTTTGAATGAACTTCCATTTTTAATTTTATGCAACTTCCATTTTTATTTTTATTCGCCTTCATTTTTTATTTAACATCCTTTTCTATTAAACTTTTATTTTTATTCATCTTCCACTTTTATTCAACTTCTTTTCTATTCTACTTCCTTTTTTGTTTAATTTTCAAATAGATCGTTAAGGTATAGTGGTTTCTTGCGTTAACTTCCATTTTTATTCAATTTCCTTGTTTATTTTTATTCAACTTCCGTTTTTATGCAGGTTCCATTTTTATTTTTATTTTTATTTAACATCCATTTTTATTCAACTTTCTTTTTTATTTAATTTCCGAATAGATCGTTACGGTATAACGGTTTCTTGAATGAACTTCCATTTTTATTCAATTTCCTATTCTATTCAACTTCATTTTTTATTTAATTTCCAAATAGATCGTTAAGGTATAATGGTCTCTGAATGAACTTCAATTTTAATCTTTTCTATTCGACTTCATTTTTTGCATAATTTCCAAAAAAATTGTTAGGGTATAGTGGTTTCTTGAAATAAATTTCATTTTTAATTTTATTCAACTTCCATTTTTATTTTTATACATCTTCCATTTTTATTCAACTTCGTTTTCTGTTTAATTTTCAAACAGATCGTTAAGGTCTGGTGGTTTCTCTAATGAGCTTCAATTTTTATGCATTTTCCTTTTTTGTTTTTATTCAACTTCCGTTTTTATGCAAGTTCCATTTTTATTTTTCTTTTTATTCAACATCCATTTTTATTCAACTTTCTTTTTTATTTAATTTCCGAATAGATCGTTACGGTATAGCGGTTTCTTGAATGAACTTCCATTTTTATTCAATTTCCTATTCTATTCAACTTCATTTTTTTATTTAATTTCCAAAGAGATCGTTAAGGTATAGTGGTCTCTTGAATGAACTTCAATTTTTAATCTTTTCTATTCGACTTCATTTTTTACTTAATTTTCAAATAAATGGTTAGGGTATAATGGTTTCTTGAATGAACGTCCATTTTTAATTTTATGCAACTTCCATTTCTCTTTTTATTCGCCTTCATTTTTTATTTAACATCCCTTTCTATTCAACTTTTATTTTTATTCATCTTCCATTTTTATTCAACTTCTTTTCTATTCAACTTCTTTTTTTGTTTAATTTTCAAATAGATATAGTGGTTTCTTGAATGAACTTCCATTTTTATTCAATTTCCTTTTTTATTTTTATTCAACTTCCGTTTTTATGCAGGTTCCATTTTTATTTTTATTTTTATTTTTATTCAACATCTATTTTTATTCAACTTTCTTTTTTATTTAATTTCCGAATAGATTGTTACGGTATAGCGTTTTCTTGAATGAACTTCCATTTTTATTCAATTTCCTATTCTATTCAACTTCATTTTTTATTTAATTTCCAAATAGATCGTTAAGGTATAGTGGTCTCCTGAATGAACTTAAATTTTTAATCTTTTCTATTCGACTTCATTTTTTACTTAATTTCAAAATATATCATTAGGGTATAGTGGTTTCTTGAATGAGCTTCCATTTTTTATTTTATGGAACTTCCATTTTTATTTTTATTCGCCTTCATTTTTTATTTCACATCCTTTTGTATTCAAGTTTTATTTTTATTCATCTTCCATTTTTATTCAACTTCTTTTCTATTCAACTTCCTTTTTTGTTTAATTTTCAAATAGATCGTTAAGGTATAGTGGTTTCTTGAATGAACTTCTATTTTTATTCAATTTCCATTTTTATTTTTATTCAACTTCCGTTTTTGTGCAAGTTCCATTTTTACTTTTATTTTTATTCAACATCCATTTTTATTCGACTTTATTTTTTATTTAATTTCCAAATAGATCGTTAGGGTATAGTTGTTTCTTGAATGAACTTCCATTCTGTTTCAAATTCCTATTCTATTCAACTTCAATTTTTCTTAAATTTCCAAATAGATCATTAAGGTATAGTGGTCTCTTGAATGAACTTCATTTTTTAATCCTTTCTATTCGACTTCATTTTTTACTTAATTTTCAGATAAATCGTTAGGGTATGGTGGTTTCTTGAATGAAATTCCATTTTTAATTTTATACAACTTCCATTTTTATTTTTATTCGACTTCATTTTTTATTTAACTTCCTTTTCTACTCGACTTTTATTTTTATTCATCTTCCATTTTTATTCAATTTTTTTCTATTCAACTTCCTTTTTTGTTTAATTTTCAGATAGATCGTTAAGGTATAGTGGTTTCTTGAATGAAATTCCATTTTTATTCAATTTCTTTTTTTATTTTTATTCAACTTCCATTTTTATGCAAGTTCCATTTTTATTTTTATTTTTATTCAACTTTCTTTTTTATTTAATTTCCGAATAGATCGTTACGGTATAGCGGTTTCTTGATTGAACTTCCATTTTTGTTCAATTTCCTATTCTATTCAACTTCATTTTTATTTAATTTCCAAATAGATTGTTAAGGTATAGTCGTCTTTTGAATGAACTTCAATTTTTAATCTTTTCTATTCGACTTCATTTTTTACTTAATTTTCAAGTAAATGGTTAGGGTATAGTGGTTTCTTGAATGAACGTCCATTTTTAATTTTATGCAACTTCCATTTCTCTTTTTATTCGCCTTCATTTTTTATTTAACATCCATTTCTATTCAACTTTTATTTTTATTCATCTTCCATTTTTATTCAACTTCTTTTCTATTCAACTTCCTTTTTTGTTTAATTTTCAAATAGATCGTTAAGGTATAGTGGTTTCTTGAATGAACTTCCATCTTTATTCAATTTCCTTTTTTATTTTTGTTCAACTTCCGTTTTTATGCTGGTTCCATTTTTACTTTTATTATTATTCACCATCCATTTTTATTCAACTTTCTTTTTTATTTAATTTCCGAATAGATCGTTACGGTGTAGCAGTTTCTTGAATGAACTCCCATTTTTATTCAATTTCCTATTCTATTCAACTTCATTTTTTATTTAATTCCCAAATAGATCGTTAAGGTATAGTGGTCTCCTGAATGAACTTCAATTTTTAATCTTTTCTATTCGACTTCATCTTTTACTTAATTTCCAAATAAATCGTTAGGGCATAGTGGTTTCTTGAATGAAATTCCATTTTTAATGTTATGCAACTTCCATTTTTATTTTTATTCGCCTTCATTTTTTATTTAACATCCTTTTCTATTCAACTTTTATTTTTATTCATCTTCCATTTTTATTTAACCACTTTTCAATTCAACTTCCTTTTTTGTTTAATTTTCAAATAGATCGTTAAGGTATAGTGGTTTCTTGAATGAACTTCTATTTTTATTCAATTTCCTTTTTTATTTTTATTCAACTTCCGTTTTTATGCAAGTTCCATTTTTATTTTTATTTTTATTCAACATCCATTTTTATTCAATTTCCTATTCTGTTCAACTTCATTTTTTATTTAATTTCCAAATAGATCGTTAAGATATAGTGGTCTCTTGAATGAACTTCAATTTTTAATCTTTTCTATTCGACTTCATTTTGTACTTAATTTTCAAATAAATGGTCAGGGTATAGTGGTTTCTTGAATGAGCTTCCATTTGTAATTTTATGTAACTTCCATTTCTCTTTTTATTCGCCTTCATTTTTTATTTAACATTCTTTTCTATTCAACTTTTATTTTTATTCATCTTCCATTTTTATTCAACTTCTTTTCTATTCAACTTCCTTTTTTGTTTAATTTTCAAATAGATCATTAAGGTATAGTGCTCTCTTGAATGAGCTTCTATTTTTATTCCATTTCCTTTTTTATTTTTATTCAACTTCCATTTTTATGCAGGTTCCGTTTTTATTTTTATTTTTATTCGACATCCATTTTTATTCAACTTTCTTTTTTATTTAATTTCCGAATAGGTCGTTACGGTATAGCGTTTTCTTCAATGAACTTCCATTTTTATTCAATTTCCTATTCTATTCAACTTCATTTTTTATTTAATTTCCAAATAGATCGTTAAGGTATAGTGGTCTCCTGAATGAACTTCAATTTTTAATCTTTTCTATTCGACTTCATTTTTTACTTAATTTCAAAATAAATCGTTAGGGTATAGTGGTTTCTTGACCGAGCTTCCATTTTTATTCAATTTCCTTTTTTATTTTTATTCAACTTCCGTTTTTATGCAGGTTCCATTTTTATTTTTATTTTTATTTTTATTCAACATCCATTTTTATTCAACTTTCTTTTTTATTTAATTTCCGAATAGATCGTCACGGTGTCGTGTTTTCTTCAACGAACTTCCATTTTTATTTAATTTCCAAAGAGATCGTTAAGGTATAGTGGTCTTTTGAATGAACTTCAATTTTTAATCATTTCTATTCGACTTCATTTTTTACTTAATTTTCAAATAAATCGTTAGGGTATAGTGGTTTCTTGAATGAACTTTCGTTTTTAATTTTGTGCAACTTCCATTTTTATTTTTATTCACCTTCATTTTTTATTTAACATCCTTTTCTATTCAACTTTTATTTTTATTCATCTTCCATTTTTATTCAACTTCTTTTCTATTCAACTTCCTTTTTTGTTTAATTTTCAAACAGATCGTTAAGGTCTGGTGGTTTCTCTATTGAGCTTCCATTTTTATTCAATTTCCTTTTTTATTTTTATTCAACTTCCGTTTTTATTATAGCGATCCCGGGTTTACCCCTTGTTGTACAGTGATCCGGACATGTGTCCGTGGATGTTGATAGTGGATTGTTGTCCTGTTTACGTCCTTTCATATCTTGTATTTGAGTTATAGGATGTGTTGGGCAGGTTTGTTTTAGGTTGGTTGTGTTTGGGAGCCAAGGGTTGCTGCCCAGAATTTTTGTCCTTCGCTCGAGCGAGGAGTTGGTCGCTCGAGCGAGAGTTGAGTTTTGTGTCTGGTGGGTCGAGCTAGAGTGGCTTCGCTCGAGCGGCTCGCCTTGACCTCAACACCATGATTCTGGCTCGGCGAGTGTTCTTCGCTCGTGCGATCTGGTTCGGTCTTCGCTCAAGCGGCGGTTAAATCGCTTCGAGCGTGCGTCTAGTTGCAGACCTGAAGGGTCGAGCTTTTCTTCGCTCGGCGAGCTTCTAGGATGTTGGCTCGAGCGAGACCTTCTTGGCTCGAGCTACGGTTTTACGTGCAGTCGCTCGGCGACCAAGTCTTCGCCGGCGAGCTTTGTTTATATCGATTCATGACGTGATCTAAACTTCACTTTTTGAAGCTTTTACTTTTTAAAACCCTAAATTTGAGAGCCTCTCTCTCTAGACTTGCCTTCTCTAAGAAATCATCTCCCTAGAGGGTGAATCTCCCTAAGTGCTTTGTTAAAAAGGTAGAGGGTGACTTGGGCTTCGATATAATCAAAATATTCGGTTTTGGAGCAAGTTGGGTGTTGGGTCTTCATCTCCTTTTGAGCTCAAACTTTGAGGTAGGGATATCCTACTCCTCTTTATGGATTTTGTCTTTGAATTTTAGCATTTTGATATGTTGGTAGTTGTTGTGTAATTTTGGGAAACTTTGGGCCATTGTGTAATTTTATAAAAGTTTGGGGTTTTGTCTATAATAAACCTAGAAGCATGTTTGGTATAGAAACATGGAATCAATGTTGAAACATTAGTGAAATTGGAACCTAAGGGTTGTAATGTTAATTATGGAAATGTCCTAATTACATTGATTAATTAATTTGAATAATTAATTGTGGAAAATGAGGAATTGAGATAGAATTGGGTCATGGGTTATGACGATGGAAAGAATACATTGATTTTATGTATTGATATGTGATGTGTATAATTGTTATATATATGCATTGTGTTGTGTTGGAGGAGATAGGGGATGTACTCATGGTTTAGGGAAGATAGGGGATGGACCTCTAAACCGGATGTTATTGGGAGGAGATAAGGGATGAACTCCGTAGATAGAGCATGTATGCTTATCTAGAAATGTATTGGCAGAGCGTATATGCTTGTCATTGGAAGTATGAATATAACTGTTTTGTTTATATTTGTTGAAGTGATGAAAGAATGTAAAAGAGTTGGCCATCTATCAACTGTTAAACTTTTAGTCATTATTTATAACCGGTTTAGTGTATTTCTCTTGGCCGTGGCTCACCCTATATGGGAACATCATTTTCAGGTACTGGTAGCATGCCACC
Organism: Camellia lanceoleosa; assembly: GCA_025200525.1. NCBI lineage: Eukaryota > Viridiplantae > Streptophyta > Magnoliopsida > Ericales > Theaceae > Camellia > Camellia lanceoleosa. Next base: position 151,973 of record JANUSC010000017.1, read on the forward strand.
TCCAAGGACTTAGCTTGGGAGGCTAGTGGCGGACGGACTTTTGGTTGTCCTTCCTTTTGCGTGTTACATGTAAATTCAAGCCTAGGGCTTAATGTGTAAATGGGTTAGCACTCTACTTTCTTGTAACCAAGTGTTAACTTGAAAGTCAGAAGTCTGTAGGGCATTTGCTTTTGTTGTTAACATGTAATACCTTTTGTAATAGCACTCTGATGAATGGAAGGACGTGGATCTTTTATATATCATAGCATGTTAATATTGTTGGTTTAATATCATTATTTTTGAGGGCGTTACAACTTGGTATCAGAGCTTACCGGGTTCGAATACTTTGGGTACGTGGGAAGTGATTAGGATCACAATGGGTTTGTCTCGCTTGATAGAGACTTAGTGTAGTGTCATATGCTATGTGTTTAATTGATAACGTGCTTATGTGATTATTTGGGTATGGGATTTAGTTTCTAGGATGTTGACTGGATCTTTGGGTTTCTGAGAGTCCTGGAAAGGCACTTGATCAATGCCGTTTTAATCGGTACTCTAGTAACGCCTTTGGGACCTGCTATCATCCGGAAATAAAATTCGTAAGTGCTTATGTGTTTATGTGCTTACGTGGAATGAATTACAGTTATCCATGTATTAGGACGTGAGTGTTTAGTTTTGGCACGTTGATAAATGTGCTAATGTTCTGTGTTACCTTTATTAGGATGTCAGGACGAGCAAGAGGTGGTAGGCGTGGTAGGCCTAGGAGGCAGGAAGTGCCATTACCGGATGAAGTTCCGGCAGTTCAGGAAGGGGTTGGTCAGGCCAATGTGGCCGAGCCAGTGGGTCAGCAGGCTATGGGTGCCTTGGCCCGAGAGATAGCAGGGGCCTTAGGTATTCTCAGAGCAGGAAATCAGGCAACTGAGGCAGGACCTTCTTTCTTGAAGAGGGAGTTCTTCCGGTCTAACCCGGAGGAGTTTGTTGGGGATCCTAAGGAGCCATTGAAGGCAGACGAGTGGCTAGAACAGATGAGTAAAACGTTCGAAATGCTAGGCATTGAGGACGGAGCATTGAAAGTGACCTTGGCATCCTTCCAGCTGAAGGGAGATGCGGGTCAATGGTGGAAGTATGAGAAAGTTCGTGTGGGTGGTACTTGGGAGGCGTTTGTGAATGCTTTCCAGGAGAGGTTTTTATCCGCAGTGGCTAGAGAGAGACTAAGGGATCAGTTTACCAAGCTTAAGCAGGAGGGTTTGTCTGTGGCCGAGTTTGAGGCTACATTTACTAGCTTGTCCAGGTTTGCACCTGAACTTGTGGCGACAGAGGGGCGCCGTTGCTATGAGTTTGAGCGGAAGTTGAGGTGGGACCTCAAGTTGAAAGTTGGTGGACCTTACATTCGAGAGTACAGGCATTTGGTGGATGCTGCAGCTCATATGGAGCTGATGATGCAGGAGGGAGAAGAAGAGAAATATGGGGGCTCCAAGAGGGGCCAAGAGGGACGGGTGATGGAGGGAGGCGGAGGGGTCATAATCCACAGCCGTCCCAGGGTGGTTTGGCCAGTCGACTTTCCCAAGACCGAGTCTGCTCGGGAGGGGCAACGGGGAGAGTTCACTGTTACAAGTGTGGCCACCGGTCACAAGGTTTCTGTTGCCCACGAAGGCGGGGTCGAGAGTCGCTTCTTCGTCACCAGACCACGAGTCGAGTTCGGGCAGGGGCCCATATCGTGTTACCGTGTGGGCGGACGGGCACATGAAGAGGTATTGCCCACGGTTGAGTGCCACCAGAGGCGTCACGGTTCTAGACGAGCAGGATTTCAACCGGCTCGATCTGTCGCGAGCCTTGAGGGCCAATCCGGGCTTGTCGTCCCGATCGTCTGTGATCCTATGCTCAGAGGCGGCAGTAGATCGAGGGGCCTACTGAGCGCGTGTATCTTTATCACAGACCTAATCCGACTCCATCGGTAGTGAGAGGTACTTTTTGTTTTGCAACTCGGTTGCTAGAGTGTTGATTGACACGGGTGCATCTCATTCTTTGTATCTGCTGCATTTGCATACGTGTTGGAACCGAGTTAGCACTGTTAGCATCTCTTATTTGCGTTGTACCACCTATTGGAGGTGAGTTAATTTTGAGGCACGGATGTAGAGGTTGTGATATAGAGGTCGAGGATCATCGACTTCCTTTTCCATTTGTAGTTATGCCTATGAAGGGCTTTGATGTTATTTTGGGTATGGGTAGTTATCGTCATACCGGCGGTTATTGATTGCTACCGCCAGAGGGTTACTATTTGTCTGATGAGGAGTTTTCCACTTTTAGGAGACCGGGTTGGTAGTATTGTGCCACGAAGTGCGGTCCATGGCGGAATGAGCTTAGTAGTCTACTTGCTAGTTTTGAGAATGGTGAGTGTGATGAGACCAGTTGAGTTGCCAAGGGTAGTTTGTGAGTACTCGGACGTCTTTCAGGATCTTGTTGATTTGCCACCCAGAGAACGAGTTCTCTATTGATTTAGTGCGACACGCACCGATTTCTATGGCACCTTATCGTTTTGCCCAGAGAGTTGATTGAGTTGAAAGTTCGGCTCAAGAATTGCTAGATAAGGGCTTCGTTAGCCCTAGTGTATCATCAGTAGAGCACCGGCCCTCTTTGCTAAAAAGAAAAGCGGTGCCTTGAGGTTGTGTATCGACTAGGAAGTTGAATCAGACTCTGACGGTTAGAATAAGTACCCTATGCCCGTATAGATGATTTGTTTGACCAGTTGAAGGGTTCCCATTGTTTCTCTAAGATAGATTTGAGATCGGGTTACCACGGTTGAGGTCGAGAGGAGGATATCCCGAAGACGGCATTCCGTCTGTGTATGGCCATTATGAGTTCTGGTGATGCCATTTGGGCTTACCAACGCCGGCGATCTTTATGGACTTGATGAACCGGATTTTCGGGAATTCTTGGATCGTTTGTGGTCGTTTTTGTGGATGATATTCTTATCTATTCACCCTCGAGAAAGAGCACGAGGAACACTTGAGAGTGGTGCTTGAATTGCTTAGAGCCCATAAATTTGTATGCCAAGTTTGGGAAGTCTGAGTTCGGCTAAAGGAAGTCAAGTTCTTAGGCCATGTGGTATCAGGAAGGGGTGTCTGTTGATACATCAAGGCGGCGATGCAAGATTGGGCACTGACCTAAGTGTGTTTGAGATCCCGATTTTACGGGATTGGTGGATATTACCGTCGGTTCGTGAAAAGATTTCTCGAGTTAGCTTCACTGTTGACTAGGTTGACTTCGCCGAAGTCAAATTTGTATGGAGTGAGACTTGTGAAAAGTCATTTCAGAGTTGAAAGTTAGAATGACCACCGCTCGATCTTGATTATTCGGAGAGAGGTTGGGTTACGCAGTCTATTGTGATGCCTCACGAGAGGGTTTAGGTTGTGTGTTGATGCGAGGGAGGAAAGTGGTAGCTTATGGCTCACGTCGATTAAAATGCACGAGAAGAATTACCCTACACGACCTAGAGTTAGCGGTGTGATTTTTGCCTTAAAAATCTGGAGGCATTACCTTTATGGTGAGAGATTCGAGGTGGTCTCGAATCATAAGAGTCTGAAATATCTGTTTTCCGCTGAAGGACTTGAATTTGAGGCGAGGAGGTGGATGGAGTTTATAGAAGATTACGACTTGAGTTGCATTATCACCGAGGAAGGCCAATGTTGTGGCGATGCTCTTAGTAGGAAATCCATTAGTGATGTAGCTTGTGTAGCCATCGAGTGGGAGATGTTGGGGGCACTTGGCGAGTTTGACTTGCTTCTGGGCGATCCGTTGAGGCTGCGGCCTTGTTTTTTGTTGTTGCGCAGCCTACACTTGTGACTCAAGTGTTAGAGGCACAGAGAGGTGACCTTGAGGTAGAATCCCTTAGAGAAAAGATCTCTAGTGGGAAGGTCGAGAAGGGTTTGACGGCGTATCCGACCGAGTTTGAGATCTGAGACCGTTTGTTTGTGCCGGAGTCCTATCGAGAGGAGGTACTCCGAGAGTTCCATCATTCGCGCCTTGCGGTGCATCCGGGAGGTACTAAGATGTATCGGGATTTGGGTCGTCAGGTTTGGTGGCGGGGTATGAAGAGAGATGTGGCAGTCTTCGTGTCTAAGTGCCTTACTTGTCAGCAAGTGAAGGCCAACATCGAAGGCCAGCGGGTTTGTTACAACCCTTGCCTATTCTTGAGTGGAAGTGGGAGCATGTCACCATGGACTTCGTTGTAGGTCTTCCAAGACTTCGGCGGGGTAGTGACACTATTTGGGTGGTTGTAGACCGGTTGACCAAGTCGGCGCATTTCATTCCAATCGCGTGAGAGATTCGATGAATCATCTTGCCGACTTGTATGTTGGGACATAGTAAAATTGCACGGGGTCCCGATGTGATCGTCTCGGATAGAGATCCTCGTTTCTTTGCTAGGTTGTGGCGAGTTTGCGAGTGCTTTAGGTACTAAGTTGACCTTTATCTGACTTATCATCCTCGGTGATGGGCGGTCGGCGTACCATTGATCCTTGAGGATATGCTTGAGTTGTGTCCTTGATTTCGATGGGACATGGGAGAGGCACTTACATGGTGGAGTTTGCCTACAATAACGGTTTTCGATCTAGTATCGGTATGGCACCGTTTGAGGCCTTGTATGGCGACCTTGGAATCTCCAGCTTGTTGGGCGAGGTGGGTGATACACCTTTGTTGGGTCGGGAGTTGGTTAGGGAGGCAGCGGAGAAAGTTGAACTTATCCGTAGGAGGCTTGTTCTGACCAGTCGTCGAAATCTTATGCGAACCGTAGGAGGAGACCGTTGGTGTTTGAGATAGGTGATCATGTCTTTCTGAAGATATCACCTAGGCGGGGATTGATGAGGTTTGGGAAGAGAGGAAAGTTATCCCCTCGGTTTATTGGTCCTTTTGAGATCCTTGAGAGGATTGGCGAGGTTGCTTACCGTTTAGCTTTGCCGCCACGATCGTCCGGGAGTTCATGGCGTGTTTCATGTGAGTATGCTTGAGTATGAGCCGGATCCATCACATGTGTTGGATTGGACCGATTTGGAGGTAGATGAGGATGCCTCGTATGAGGAGAGACCGGTTCGAGTCTTGGATAGGCGGGATCAAGTCCTGCGTGGCAAGACCATCCCTTTGGTGAAGGTTTTGTGGAAGCATCACGGAGTGGAGGAAGCCACTTGGGAACGTGAGTTGGAAGTCCATGAAATATCCGGACTTGTTTGTTGATTTGTAGTCATGTAATGAGAACTTGTAATTTTGTTGAACTTTAAGAACATTGTATGTGTCTTAAGTTGTAAAACATGGTATATGTTTTGATTTAAGGAAGTAGTGTAAAACTTGCCTTAATATAAGAATTGATTATAATATTGCATGTGTTAGCTATATTATAGAACTGGAGATGTATCATGAAATTTTGTTATGAGATGATTTGTGAAACCATGTATATTGAGAATGGTTGGAAAGTGGAATAAGAAATGCATGTTATAGATGCACTTGAAATATTTATCTGGTGAAATGCCTCTTGATAAGAGATGGATGACCGGTAATGGGTGGTGTTAAATGTTATGTTATGACATTGTTTAGAATGGAGAAAAGACTTGCTTTTCAAAATTTGTTTTTAATTTGGGACGAAATTCTTTAAGGGAGGTTATAGCGATCCGGGTTTACCCTTGTTGTCTGTTGATCCGGACATGTGTCCGTGGATGTTGAAAGTGGATTGTTTGTCTGTTTCCGTCCTTTCTTAAATTGTTTTTGAGTTAGAGGATGTGTTGGGCAGGTTTGTTTCAGGTTGGTTGTGTTTGGGAGCCAAGGGTTGCTGCCCAGAATTTTTGTCCTTCGCTCGAGCGAGGAGTTGGTCGCTTCGGCGAGTTGAGTTTTGTGTCGGTGGGTCGAGCGAGTGGCCGCTCGGCGGCGGCTGCGTCTGGCTGGACTGAACACCATGATTCTGGCTCGAGCGGTGTTCTTCGCTTCAGCGATCTGGTTCGGTCTTCGCTCAAGCGAGCGGTTCGTCGCTTCGGCGTCGTCTAGTTGCGAACTGAAGGTCGAGCTCTGGCTCGGCGAGCTTTTCTTCGCCGGCGAGCTTCTAGGATGTTGGCTCGGCGAGACCTTCTTGGCTCGAGCTACGGTTTTCGTCTGCAGTCGCTCGGCGACCAAGTCTTCGCTTCAGCGAGCTTTGTTTATATCGATTCACGACCCGATCTAAACTTCACTTTTTGAAGCTTTTACTTTTTAAAACCCTAAATTTGAGAGCCTCTCTCTCTAGACTTGCCTTCTCTCTAAGAAATCATCTCCTAGAGGTGAATCTCCCTAAGTGCTTTGTTAAAAGGTAGAGGGTGACTTGGGCTTCGATATAATCTGAAAATATTAGGTTTTGGAGCAAGTTGGGTGTTGGGTCTTCATCTCCTTTTGAGCTCAAACTTTGAGGTAGGGATATCCTACTCCTCTTTATGGATTTTGTCTTTGAATTTTAGCATTTTGATATGTTGGTAGTTGTTGTGTAATTTTGGGAAACTTTGGGCCATTGTGTAATTTTATAAAAGTTTGGGGTTTTGTCTATAATAAACCTAGAAGCATGTTTGGTATAGAAACATGGAATCAATGTTGAAACATTAGTGAAATTGGAACCTAAGGGTTGTAATGTTAATTATGGAAATGTCCTAATTACATTGATTAATTAATTTGAATAATTAATTGTGGAAAATGAGGAATTGAGATAGAATTGGGTCATGGGTTATGACGATGGAAAGAATACATTGATTTTATGTATTGATATGTGATGTGTATAATTGTTATATATATGCATTGTGTTGTGTTGGAGGAGATAGGGGATGTACTCCGCGGTTTAGGGGAAGATAGGGGATGGACCTCTAAACCGGATGTTATTGGGAGGAGATAGGGGATGAACTCCGTAGATAGAGCATGTATGCTTATCTAGAAATGTATTGGCAGAGCGTATATGCTTGTCATTGGAAGTATGAATATAACTGTTTTGTTTATATTTGTTGAAGTGATGAAAGAATGTAAAAGAGTTGGCCATCTATCAACTGTTAAACTTTTAGTCATTATTTATAACTGGTTTAGTGTATTTCTACTGGGCTGTGGCTCACCCTATATAGAACATCATTTTTAGTCTTGGTAGCATGCCACCTCCAAGGACTTAGCTTGGGAGGCTAGTGGCGGACGGACTTTTGGTTGTCCTTCCTTTTGCGGTGTTACATGTAAATTCAAGCCTAGGGCTTAATGTGTAAATGAGTTAGCACTCTACTTTCTTGTAACCAAGTGTTAACTTGAAAGTCAGAAGTCTAGTGAGGGCATTTGCTTTTGTTGTTAACATGTAATACCTTTTGTAATAGCACTCGATGAATGGAAGGACGTGGATCTTTTATATATCATAGCATGTTAATATTGTTGGTTTAATATCATTATTTTTGAGGCGTTACAACTTGGTATCGAGCTTCTGGGTTCGAATACTTTGGAGTGCGTGGGAAGTGATTAGGATCACAATGGGTTTGTCTCGCTTGATAGAGACTTAGTGTAGTGTCATATGCTATGTGTTTAATTGATAACGTGCTTATGTGATTATTTGGGTATGGGATTTAGTTTCTAGGATGTTGGATGGATCTTTGGGTTTCGAGAGTCCGTTGGAAAGGCACTTGATCAATCTTTGTTTCTAATCGGTACTCTAGTAACGCCTTTGGGACCGTCATCATCCGAAATAAAATTGTAAGTGCTTATGTGTTTATGTGCTTACGTGGAATGAATTCTGATTATCCATGTATTAGGACGTGAGTGTTTAGTTTTGCACGTTGATAAATGTGCTAATGTTACGTGTTACCTTTATTAGGATGTCGGGGCGAGCAAGAGGTGGTAGGCGTGGTAGGCCTAGGAGGCGAGAAGTGCCATTCTGGGATGAAGTTCGGCGATTCAGAAGGGGTTGGTCAGCCAATGTGGCGAGCGATTGGTCGGCGAGCTATGGGTGCCTTGGCAGAGATAGCGAGGGCCTTAGGTATTCTCGGAGCGAAATCGAACAACCGAGGTAGGACCTTCTTTCTTGAAGAGGAGTTCTTCGGTCTAACGGAGGAGTTTGTTGGGGATCCTAAGGAGCCATTGAAGGCGAGCAGTGGCTAGAAACAGATGAGTAAAAGCGTTAAAATGCTAGGCATTGAGGACGGAGCATTAAGTGACCTTGGCATCCTTCTTCGGTGAAGGAGATCTTGGTCAATGGTGGAAGTATGAGAAAGTTCGTGTGGGTGGTACTTGGGAGGCGTTTGTGAATGCTTTCCAGAGAGGTTTTATCATGATGGCTAGAGAGAGACTAAGGGATCGGTTACCAAGCTTAAGGCGGAGGGTTTGTCTGTGGCCGAGTTTGAGGCTACATTTACTAGCTTGTCGAGTTTGCACTGAACTTGTGGCGACAGAGGCGCCGTTGCTATGAGTTTGAGCGGAAGTTGAGGTGGGACCTCAAGTTGAAAGTTGGTGGACCTTACATTCGAAATCTGAGGCATTTGGTGGATCTTGCGGCTCATATGGAGTGATGATGCAGGAGGAGAAGAAGAAACATGGGGGCTCCAAGAGGGGCCAAGAGGGACAGGTGATGGTAGGAGGCGGAGGTTATAATCCTCACCGGTGGTCGAGAAGCGGTCGACTTTCCCAAGACTGCAGTCTGAGCTCGGGAGGCGGTCGAGGAGAGTTCACTTACAAGTGTGGCCAGGGTCACAAGGTTCTGTTGCCCACGAAGGCGGGGTCGAGAGCTTCACGTCGGCCAGACCACGAGTCGAGTTCGAGGCGGCCCATATCGTGTTACGGTGTGGATGCCGGGCACATGAAGAGGTATTGCCCACGGTTGAGTGCCACTTGAGGCGTCTGGTTCTAGACAGACGCAGGATTTCAACCGGCTCGGTCTGTCGCGGGCCTTGAGGGCCAATCAGGGGCTTCGTCGTCGGTCGATCTGTGATCCTATGCTCGAGAGGCGAGGTAGATCGAGGGCCTCTGGTATGCGTGTATCTTTGTTATCACAGACCTAATCCGACTCCATCGAGAGTGAGAGGTACTTTTTTGTTTTGCAACCTTCGGTTGCTAGAGTGTTGATTGACAGGTGCATCTCATTCTTTGTATCTGCGCATTTGCATACGTGTTGAACCGGAGTTAGCACTTTTAGCATCTCCTATTTGCGTTGTATCACCTATTGGGGGTGAGTTAATTTTGAGGCACGGATGTAGAGGTTGTGATATAGGAATTCGACGATCATCGACTTCCTTTTCCATTTGTAGTTATGCCTATGAAGGGCTTTGATGTTATTTTGGGTATGGGTAGTTATCGTCATACCGGCGGTTATTGATTGCTACCGCTTGAGGGTTACCTCATTTGTCTGAGCGGGAGTTTTTCCACTTTTAGGAGACGGGTTGGTAGTATTGTGCCATTGGGGTGCGGTCATGGCGAATGAGCTTAGTAGTCTACTTGCTAGTTTTGAGAATGGTGAGTGTGATGAGACCCAGATTGAGTGGCCAAGGGTAGTTTGTGAGTACTCGGACGTCTTTCGGGAGGACCTTGTTGATTTGCCACCCCACCGAGAGACAGAGTTCTCTATTGATTTAGTGCCCGGCACGGCACCGATTTCTGTGGCACCTTATCGTTTTGCCCCAAAGGAGTTGATTGAGTTGAAAGTTCGGCTCAAGAATTGCTAGCTAAGGGCTTCGTTTGTCCTAGTGTATCACCGTGGGGAGCACCCTCTTTGCTAAAAAGAAAGACGGTGCCTTGAGGTTGTGTCGACTCTAGGAAGTTGAATCGGACTCTGTTAAGAATAAGTACCCTATGCCCGTATAGATGATTTGTTTGACCGGTTGAAGGGTTCCATTGTTTCTCTAAGATAGATTTGAGATCGGGTTACCACCGGTTGAGGGTCGAGAGGAGGATATCGAAGACGGCATTAAAATGCCGCTGTATGGCCATTATGAGTTCTGGTGATGCCATTTGGGCTTACCAACGCCGGCGATCTTTATGGACTTGATGAACCGGATTTTCGAATTCTTGGATCGTTTTGTGGTCGTTTTGTGGATGATATTCTTATCTATTCACCCTCGGAGAAAGAGCACGAGAACACTTGAGAGTGGTGCTTGAATTGCTTAGAGCCCATAGGTCAGTATGCCAAGTTTGGGAAGTCGAGTTACGGCTAAAGGAAGTCAAGTTCTTAGGCCATGTGGTATCCGGAAGGGTGTCTGTTGATACATCAAGACGAGGCGGTGCAAGATTGGGCCCGGCCTAAGAGTGTGTTTGAGATCCGCAGTTTTCTGGGATTGGCTGGATATTACCGTCGGTTCGTGAAAGATTTCTCCAGGTTAGCTTCACCGTTGACTAGGTTGACTCGCCAGGGAGTCAAATTTGTATGGAGTGAGACTTGTGAAAAGTCATTTCAGGAGTTGAAAGTTAGACTGACCACCGCTCCAGTCTTGATTATTAGGAGAGAGGGTTGGGTTACGCAGTCTATTGTGATGCCTCACGAGAGGGTTTAGGTTGTGTGTTGATGCAGGGAGGGAAAGTGGTAGCTTATGGCTCACGTCAGTTAAAAATGCACGAGAAGAATTACCCTACACACGACCTAGAGTTAGCGGTACGTGATTTTTGCCTTAAAATCTGGAGGCATTACCTTTATGGTGAGAGATTCGAGGTGTTCTCGAATCATAAGAGTCTGAAATATCTGTTTTCCTGAAGGACTTGAATTTGAGGCGGAGGAGGTGGATGGAGTTTATAGAAGATTACGACTTGAGTTGCATTATCACCCGAGGAAGGCCAATGTTGTGGCCGATGCTCTTAGTAGGAAATCCATTAGTGATGTAGCTTGTGTAGCCATCCGAGTGGGAGATGTTGGGGGCACTTGGCGAGTTTGACTTGCTTCAGGCGAATCCGTTGAAATGCGGCCTTATTTTCTGTTGTTGCGCAACCTACACTTGTGACCCGAGTGTTAGAGGCACGAGAGGTGACCTTGAGGTAGAATCCCTTAGAGAAAAGATCTCTAGTGGGAAGGTCGAGAAGGGTTTGACGGCGTATCCCGACCGAGTTTGAGATACCGAGACCGTTTGTTTGTCTTAGTCCTGCCGAGAGGAGGTACTCGAGAGTTCCATCATTCGCGCCTTGCGGTGCATCCGGAGGTACTAAGATGTATCGATTTGGGTCGTCGGTTTGGTGGCGGGGTATGAAGAGATGTGGCGATCTTCGTGTCTAAGTGCCTTACTTGTCGCAAGTGAAGGCCGAAAGCATCGAAGGCCCGGGTTTGTTAGAACCCTTGCCTATTGCCGAGTGGAAGTGGGAGGATGTCACCATGGACTTCGTTGTAGGTGTTCGGAAGACTCAGGCGGGTAGTGACACTATTTGGGTCCTTGTAGACCGGTTGACCAAGTCGGCGCATTTCATTCCAATGCGCGTGAGAGATTGATAGATCATCTTGCCGACTTGTATGTTGGGACATAGTAAAATTGCACGGGGTCCCAGTGACGATCGTCTCGAGATAGAGATCCTCGTTTCTTTGCTAGGTTGTGGCGAGTTTGCGAGTGCTTTAGGTACTAAGTTGACCTTTAGTCTGACTTATCATCCTCGGTGATGGGCGGTCCGGCGTACCATTCAGATCCTTGAGGATATGCTTGAGGTTGTGTCCTTGATTTCATGGGACATGGGAGAGGCACTTACGGTGGTGGAGTTTGCCTACAATAGCTTTTCATCTAGTATCGGTATGGCACCGTTTGAGGCCTTGTATGGCCGACCTTGTAGGTCTCCGGTTTGTTGGGCCGAGGTGGGTGATACACCTTTGTTGGGTCCGGAGTTGGTTAGGGAGGACGGAGAAAGTTGAACTTATCGTAGGAGGCTTGTTCTGACCAGTGTCGTCGAAATCTTATGCATCAGAGGAGGAGACCGTTGGTGTTTGAGATAGGTGATCATGTCTTTCAAGATATCACCTAGGCGGGGATTGATGAGGTTTGGGAAGAGGAAAGTTATCCCCTCGGTTTATTGGTCCTTTTGAGATCCTTGAGAGGATTGGCGAGGTTGCTTACCGCTTAGCTTTGCCGCCACATCGTCCTGAGTTCATGACGTGTTTCATGTGAGTATGCTTGAAGTATGAGCGGATCCATCACATGTGTTGGATTGGACCGATTTGGAGGTAGATGAGGATGCCTCGTATGAGGAGAGACCGGTTCGAGTCTTGGATAGGCGGGATCAAGTCCTGCGTGGCAAGACCATCCCTTTGGTGAAGGTTTTGTGGAAGCATCACGGAGTGGAGGAAGCCACTTGGGAACGTGAGTTGGAAGTCCGCGAGAAATATCCGGACTTGTTTGTTGATTTGTAGTCATGTAATGAGAACTTGTAATTTTGTTGAACTTTAAGAACATTGTATGTGTCTTAAGTTGTAAAACATGGTATATGTTTTGATTTAAGGAAGTAGTGTAAAACTTGCCTTAATATGAGAATTGATTATAATATTGCATGTGTTAGCTATATTATAGAACTGGAGATGTATCATGAAATTTTGTTATGAGATGATTTGTGAAACCACGTATATTGAGAATGGTTGGAAAGTGGAATAAGAAATGCATGTTATAGATGCACTTGAAATATTTATACAGGTGAAATGCCTCTTGATAAGAGATGGATGACCGGTAATGGGTCGAATTGTTAAATGTTATGTTATGACATTGTTTAGAATGGAGAAAAAGACTTGCTTTTCAAAATTTGTTTTTAATTTCGGGGACGAAATTCTTTAAGGGGGGGAGGTTATAGCGATCCGGGTTTACCTTGTTGTCTGATGATCCGGACATGTGTCCGGGGATGTTGAAAGTGGATGGTTGTCTTGTTTCCGCCCTTCCATATATTGTATTTGAGTTATGGGATGTGTTGGGCAGGTTTGTTTTAGGTTGGTTGTGTTTGGGAGCCAGGGGTTGCTGCCCATAATTTTTGTCCTTCGCACGAGCGAGGAGTTGGTCGCTCGAGCGAGAGTTGAGTTTTGTTCGTGGGTCGAGCGAGTGGCTTCGCTGAGCGAGCGATCGCGGCTCCCGACCTGAACACCATGATTCCTGGCTCGAGCGAGCTGTTCTTCGCTCGAGCGATCTGGTTCGGTCTTCGCTCCAGCGAGCGGTTCGGCGCTCGAGCGGGCGTCTAGTTGCGAACTGAAGGTCGAGCTCTGGCTGGAGCGAGCTTTGCTCCGCCCGAGCGAGCTTCTAGGATGTTGGCTCGAGCGAGACCTTCTTGGCTCGAGCTACGGTTTTCTGTGTCTGGTCGCTCGAGCGACCAAGTCTTCGCTCGAGCGAGCCTGTTTATATCAGTTCGCAGCCAGCGATCTAAACTTCACTTTTTTGAAGCTTCTACTTTTTAAAACCCTAAATTTGAGAGCCTCTCTCTCTAGACTTGCCTTCTCTCTAAGAAATCATCTCCCTAGAGGGTGAATCTCCCCTAAGTGCTTTGTTAAAAAGGTAGAGGGTGACTTGGGCTTCGATATAATCTGAAAATATTCGGTTTTGGAGCAAGTTGGGTGTTGGGTCTTCATCTCCTTTTGAGCTCAAACTTTGAGGTAGGGATATCCTACTCCTCTTTATGGATTTTGTCTTTGAATTTTAGCATTTTGATATGTTGGTAGTTGTTGTGTAATTTTGGGAAACTTTGGGCCATTGTGTAATTTTATAAAAGTTTGGGGTTTTGTCTATAATAAACCTAGAAGCATGTTTGGTATAGAAACATGGAATCAATGTTGAAACATTAGTGAAATTGGAACCTAAGGGTTGTAATGTTAATTATGGAAATGTCCTAATTACATTGATTAATTAATTTGAATAATTAATTGTGGAAAATGAGGAATTGAGATAGAATTGGGTCATGGGTTATGACGATGGAAAGAATACATTGATTTTATGTATTGATATGTGATGTGTATAATTGTTATATATATGCATTGTGTTGTGTTGGAGGAGATAGGGGATGTATTCCGCGGTGTAGTGGAAGTTAAGGGATTGACCTCTAAACCGGTTGTTATTGGGAGGTGATAGGATGAACTCCGTAGATAGAGCATGTATGCTTATTTAGAAATGTATTGGCAGAGCGTATATGCTTGTCATTGGAAGTATGAATATAACTGTTTTGTTTATATTTGTTGAAGTGATGAAAGAATGTAAAAGAGTTGGCCATCTATCAACTGTTAAACTTTTAGTCATTATTTATAATCGGTTTAGTGTATTTCTCTTGGTTGTGGCTCACCCTATATGGAACATCATTTTTAGTCTTGGTAGCATGCCACCTCCAAGGACTTAGCTTGGGAGGCTAGTGGCGGACGGACTTTTTGGTTGTCCTTCCTTTTGCAGAGTTACATGTAAATTCAAACCTAGGGCTTAATGTGTAAATGAGATAGCACACTACATTCTTGTGACCAAGTGTTAACTTGAAAGTCAGAAGTCTGTGAGGGCATTTGCTTTGTTGTTAACATGTAATACCTTTTGTAATAGCACTCTGATGAATGGAAGGACGTGGATCTTTTATATATCATAGCATGTTAATATTGTTGGTTTAATATCATTATTTTTGAGGGCGTTACAACTTGGTATCAGAGCTTACCGGGTTCGAATACTTTGGGTACGTGGGAAGTGATTAGGATCACAATGGGTTTGTCTCGCTTGATAGAGACTTAGTGTAGTGTCATATGCTATGTGTTTAATTGATAACGTGCTTATGTGATTATTTGGGTATGGGATTTAGTTTCTAGGATGTTGACTGGATCTTTGGGTTTCTGAGAGTCCCGTTGGAAAGGCACTTGATCAATCTTTGTTTCTAATCGGTACTCTAGTAACGCCTTTGGGACCGTCATCATCCCAGTAATAAAATTTAAGTGCTTATGTGTTTATGTGCTTACGTGGAATGAATTACGCTTATCCATGTATTAGGACGTGAGTGTTTAGTTTTGCACGTTGATAAATGTGCTAATGTTCTGCGGTTACCTTTATTAGGATGTCGACGAGCAAGAGGTGGTAGGCGTGGTAGGCCTAGGAGGCAGAAGTGCCATTACGGATGAAGTTCCGGCAGTTCAGGAAGGGGTTGGTCAGGCCAATGTGGCCGAGCCAGTGGGTCAGCAGGCTATGGGTGCCTTGGCCCGAGAGATAGCAGGGGCCTTAGGTATTCTCAGAGCAGGAAATCAGGCAACTGAGGTAGGACCTTCTTTCTTGAAGAGGGAGTTCTTCCGGTCTAACCCGGAGGAGTTTGTTGGGGATCCTAAGGAGCCATTGAAGGCAGACGAGTGGCTAGAACAGATGAGTAAAACGTTCGAAATGCTAGGCATTGAGGACGGAGCATTGAAAGTGACCTTGGCATCCTTCCAAATGAAGGAGATGCGGGTCAATGGTGGAAGTATGAGAAAGTTCGTGTGGGTGGTACTTGGGAGGCGCTTGTGAATGCTTTCAGAGAGGTTTTATCCGCAGTGGCTAGAGAGACTAAGGGATCGGCTTACCAAGCTTAAGCAGAGGGTTTGTCTCAGGCGAGTTTGAGGCTACATTTACTAGCTTGTCGTGTTTGCACCGAACTTGTGGCGGCAGAGGAGCGCCTGCTATGAGTTTGAGCGGAAGTTGAGGTGGGACCTCAAGTTGAAAGTTGGTGGACCTTACATTCGAGAGTCAGCATTTGGTGGATCTTGCAGCTCATATGGAGCCGATGATGCAGAGGAGAAGAAGAGAAACATGGGGGCTCCAAGAGGGGCCAAGAGGACAGGAGTGATGGTAGGAGGCAGAGGGTTATAATCCTCACCGTCCCGAGTGGTTTGGCAGTCGACTTTCCCAAGACTGCAGTGTGCTCCGGGAGGCAACAGGAGAGTTCACTGTTACAAGTGTGGCCGGGTCACAAGGTTCTGCTTGCCCACGTAGGCGGGGGTCAGAGAGTTGCTTCTTCGTCAGCCAGACCACAGAGTCAGAGTTCGGGCAGGGGGCAGCCCATATCGTGTTACCAGTGTGGACAGCCCGGGCACATGAAGAGGTATTGCCCACGGTTGAGTGCCACTTCAGGAGCGTCTGGTTCTAGACAGACGCAGGGATTTCAACGGCTTCGTCTGTCAGGCAGCCTTGAGGGCCAATCCGGGGGCTTCGTCGTCCCAACAAGATCTGTGATCCTATGCTCCGAGAGGCGTGTAGATCGAGGGGCCTCTGGCGCGTGTATATCGTTATCACAAGGACTCCATCAGTAGTGAGAGGTACTTTTTTGTTTTGCAACTCGGTTGCTAGAGTGTTGATTGACACGGGTGCATCTCATTCTTTTGTATCTGCTGCATTTGCATCTGTGTTGGAACTGGAGTTAGCACTTTTAGCATCTCCTATTTGCGTTGTATCACCTATTGGGGGTGAGTTAATTTTGAGGCACGGATGTAGAGGTTGTGATATAGAGGTCGACGATCATCGACTTCCTTTTCCATTTGTAGTTATGCCTATGAAGGGCTTTGATGTTATTTTGGGTATGGACTGGTTATCGTCATACCGGGCGGTTATTGATTGCTACCGCCAGAGGTTACCCGTCAGTATAGTGAGCGGGAGTTTTTCCACTTTTTAGAGACCGGTTGGTAGTATTGTGCCATTAGGTGCGGTCATGGCGGAATGAGCTTAGTAGTCTACTTGCTAGTTTTGAGAATGGTGAGTGTGATGAGACCAGTTGAGTTGCCAAGGGTAGTTTGTGAGTACTCGGACGTCTTTCCCGAGGATCTTGTTGATTTGCCACCCCACCGAGAGACAGAGTTCTCTATTGATTTAGTGCCCGGCACGGCACCGATTTCTATGGCACCTTATCGTTTTGCCCCAGCAGAGTTGATTGAGTTGAAAGTTCAGCTCCAAGAATTGCTAGATAAGGGCTTCGTTCGCCCTAGTGTATCACCGTGGGGAGCACCGGCCCTCTTTGCTAAAAAGAAAGACGGTGCCTTGAGGTTGTGTATCGACTACCGGAAGTTGAATCGGGCTACGGTTAAGAATAAGTACCCTATGCCCCGTATAGATGATTTGTTTGACCAGTTGAAGGGTTCCCATTGTTTCTCTAAGATAGATTTGAGATCGGGTTACCACCAGTTGAGGGTCAGAGAGGAGGATATCCCGAAGACGGCATTCCGTACGCGGTATGGCCATTATGAGTTTCTGGTGATGCCATTTGGGCTTACCAACGCACCGGCAGTCTTTATGGACTTGATGAACCGGATTTTTCGGGAATTCTTGGATCGTTTTGTGGTCGTTTTTGTGGATGATATTCTTATCTATTCACCCTCAGAGAAAGAGCACGAGGAACACTTGAGAGTGGTGCTTGAATTGCTTAGAGCCCATAGGCTGTATGCCAAGTTTGGGAAGTGCGAGTTCTGGCTAAAGGAAGTCAAGTTCTTAGGCCATGTGGTATCCGGGGAAGGGGTGTCTGTTGATACATCCAAGACTGAGGCAGTGCAAGATTGGGCACAGCCTAAGAGTGTGTTTGAGATCCGCAGCTCGATTATGGATATTACCGTCGGTTCGTGAAAGATTTCTCCAGGTTAGCTTCACCGTTGACTAGGTTGACTCGCCAGGGAGTCAAATTTGTATGGAGTGAGACTTGTGAAAAGTCATTTCAGGAGTTGAAAGTTAGACTGACCACCGCTCCAGTCTTGATTATTCCGGAGAGAGGGTTGGGTTACGCAGTCTATTGTGATGCCTCACGAGAGGGTTTAGGTTGTGTGTTGATGCAGGGAGGGAAAGTGGTAGCTTATGGCTCACGTCAATTAAAATGCACGAGAAGAATTACCCTACACGACCTAGAGTTAGCGGTTGTGATTTTTGCCTTAAAATCTGGAGGCATTACCTTTATGGTGAGAGATTCGAGGTGTTCTCGAATCATAAGAGTCTGAAATATCTGCTTTCCTGTATGACTTGAATTTGAGGCGGAGGAGGTGGATGGAGTTTATAGAAGATTACGACTTGAGTTGCATTATCACCTGTGAAGGCCAATGTTGTGGCCGATGCTCTTAGTAGGAAATCCATTAGTGATGTAGCTTGTGTAGCCATCCCGAGAGTGGGAGATGTTGGGGCACTTGGCGAGTTTGACTTGCTTCGGGCGAATCCGCTGAGGTCATGCGGCCTTGTTTTTTTGTTGTTCGCAACCTACACTTGTGACTCGAGTGTTAGAGGCACGAGAGGTGACCTTGAGGTAGAATCCCTTAGAGAAAAGATCTCTAGTGGGAAGGTCGAGAAGGGTTTGACGGCGTATCCGACTGAGTTTGAGATACCGAGACCGTTTGTTTGTCTTGAGTCCTGTCGAGAGGAGGTACTCCGAGAGTTCCATCATTCGCGCCTTGCGGTGCATCCGGGAGGTACTAAGATGTATCGGGATTTGGGTCGTCAGTTTTGGTGGGGGGGTATGGAGAGAGATGTGGCAGGCTTCGTGTCTAAGTGCCTTACTTGTCAGCAAGTGGAGGCCGGGCATCAAAGGCCCGCGGGTTTGGTTCAACCCTTGCCCATTGCCGAGTGGAAGTGGGAGCATGTCACCATGGACTTCGTTGTAGGTCTTCCGAAGACTCAGCGGGGTAGTGACACTATTTGGGTGGTTGTAGACCGGTTGACCAAGTCGGCGCATTTCATTCCAATGCGCGTGAGAGATTCAGTAGATCATCTTGCCGACTTGTATGTTCGGGACATAGTAAAATTGCACGGGGTACCAGTGGCGAGCGTCTCAGGTAGAGATCCTCGATTTACTGCTTGGTTGTGGCAGAGTTTGCGAGTGCTTTAGGTACTAAGTTGACCTTTAGTATGACTTATCATCCTCGGTGATGGGCGGTCGAGCGTACCATCTGTGATCCTTGAGGATATACTTCGGGGTTGTGTCCTTGATTTTAGTGGGACATGGGAGAGGCACTTACCGCTGGTGGAGTTTGCCTACAATAACAGTTTTCAGTCTAGTATCGGTATGGCACCGTTTGAGGCCTTGTATGGCCGACCTTGTAGGTCTCCAGTTTGTTGGGCCGAGGTGGGTGATACACCTTTGTTGGGTCCGGAGTTGGTTAGGGAGACGACGGAGAAAGTTGAACTTATCCGTAGGAGGCTTGTTACTGACCTCGAGTCGCCGTAAATCTTATGCATCGTAGGAGGAGACCGTTGGTGTTTGAGATAGGTGATCATGTCTTTCAAGATATCACCTAGGGGATTGATGAGGTTTGGGAAGAGGAAAGTTATCCCCTCGGTTTATTGGTCCTTTTGAGATCCTTGAGAGGATTGGCGAGGTTGCTTACCGTTTAGCTTTGCCGCCACAATCGTCCGGAGTTCATGACGTGTTTCATGTGAGTATGCTTGAGTATGAGCGGATCCATCACATGTGTTGGATTGGACCGATTTGGAGGTAGATGAGGATGCCTCGTATGAGGAGAGACCGGTCGAAGTCTTGGATAGGCGGGATCAAGTCTGCGTGGCAAGACCATCCCTTTGGTGAAGGTTTTGTGGAAGCATCACGAGTGGAGGAAGCCACTTGGGAACGTGAGTTGGAAGTCCGAGAAATATCCTGACTTGTTTGTTGATTTGTAGTCATGTAATGAGAACTTGTAATTTTGTTGAACTTTAAGAACATTGTATGTGTCTTAAGTTGTAAAACATTGTATATGTTTTGATTTAAGGGAGTAGTGTAAAACTTGCCTTAATATGAGAATTGGTTATAATAT
Source organism: Camellia lanceoleosa (assembly GCA_025200525.1). NCBI lineage: Eukaryota > Viridiplantae > Streptophyta > Magnoliopsida > Ericales > Theaceae > Camellia > Camellia lanceoleosa. The sequence continues at coordinate 171,615 of JANUSC010000017.1, forward strand.
TGCATGTGTTAGCTATATTATAGAACCGAGATGTATCATGAAATTTTGTGATGAGATGATTTGTGAAACCACGTATATTGAGAATGGTTGGAAAGTGGAATAAGAAATGCATGTTATAGATGCACTTGAAATATTTATACAGGTGAAATGCCTCTTGATAAGAGATGGATGACCGGTAATGGGTCGAATTGTTAAATGTTATGTTATGACATTGTTTAGAATGGAGAAAAAGACTTGCTTTTCAAAATTTGTTTTTAATTTCGGGGACGAAATTCTTTAAGGGGGGGAGGTTATAGCGATCCCGGGTTTACCCCTTGTTGTACAGTGATCCGGACATGTGTCCGTGGATGTTGATAGTGGATTGTTGTCCTGTTTACGTCCTTTCATATATTGTATTTGAGTTATAGGATGTGTTGGGCAGGTTTGTTTCAGGTTGGTTGTGTTTGGGAGCCAAGGGTTGCTGCCCAGAATTTTTGTCCTTCGCTCGAGCGAGGAGTTGGTCGCTCGAGCGAGAGTTGAGTTTTGTGTCTGGTGGGTCGAGCCAGAGTGGCTTCGCTCGAGCGAGCGACTGCGTCTGGCCTGGACCTGAACACCATGATTCCTGGCTCGAGCGAGCTGTTCTTCGCTCGAGCGATCTGGTTCGGTCTTCGCTCAAGCGAGCGGTTCGTCGCTCGAGCGTGCGTCTAGTTGCAGACCTGAAGGGTCGAGCTCCTGGCTCGAGCGAGCTTTTCTTCGCTCGAGCGAGCTTCTAGGATGTTGGCTCGAGCGAGACCTTCTTGGCTCGAGCTACGGTTTTCTGTGTCTGGTCGCTCGAGCGACCAAGTCTTCGCTCGAGCGAGCCTGTTTATATCAGTTCGCAGCCAGCGATCTAAACTTCACTTTTTTGAAGCTTTTACTTTTTAAAACCCTAAATTTGAGAGCCTCTCTCTCTAGACTTGCCTTCTCTCTAAGAAATCATCTCCCTAGAGGGTGAATCTCCCCTAAGTGCTTTGTTAAAAAGGTAGAGGGTGACTTGGGCTTCGATATAATCTGAAAATATTCGGTTTTGGAGCAAGTTGGGTGTTGGGTCTTCATCTCCTTTTGAGCTCAAACTTTGAGGTAGGGATATCCTACTCCTCTTTATGGATTTTGTCTTTGAATTTTAGCATTTTGATATGTTGGTAGTTGTTGTGTAATTTTGGGAAACTTTGGGCCATTGTGTAATTTTATAAAAGTTTGGGGTTTTGTCTATAATAAACCTAGAAGCATGTTTGGTATAGAAACATGGAATCAATGTTGAAACATTAGTGAAATTGGAACCTAAGGGTTGTAATGTTAATTATGGAAATGTCCTAATTACATTGATTAATTAATTTGAATAATTAATTGTGGAAAATGAGGAATTGAGATAGAATTGGGTCATGGGTTATGACGATGGAAAGAATACATTGATTTTATGTATTGATATGTGATGTGTATAATTGTTATATATATGCATTGTGTTGTGTTGGAGGAGATAGGGGATGTATTCCGCGGTTTAGGGGAAGATAGGGGATGGACCTCTAAACCGGATGTTATTGGGAGGAGATAGGATGAACTCCGTAGATAGAGCATGTATGCTTATCTAGAAATGTATTGGCAGAGCGTATATGCTTGTCATTGGAAGTATGAATATAACTGTTTTGTTTATATTTGTTGAAGTGATGAAAGAATGTAAAAGAGTTGGCCATCTATCAACTGTTAAACTTTTAGTCATTATTTATAACTGGTTTAGTGTATTTCTACTGGGCTGTGGCTCACCCTATATGGGAACATCATTTTCAGGTACTGGTAGCATGCACCTCCAAGGACTTAGCTTGGGGAGCTAGTGGCGGGACGGACTTTTTGGTTGTCCTTCCTTTTGCAGTGTTACATGTAAATTCAAGCCTAGGGCTTAATGTGTAAAGGAGTTAGCACTCTACATTCTTGTAACCAAGTGTTAACTTGGAAAGTCAGAAGTCTGTGAGGGCATTTGCTTTTGTTGTTAACATGTAATACCTTTTGTAATAGCACTCTGATGAATGGAAGGACGTGGATCTTTTATATATCATAGCATGTTAATATTGTTGGTTTAATATCATTATTTTTGAGGGCGTTACATTTATGCTGGTTCCATTTTTATTTTTATTTTTATTTTTATTCAACATCCATTTTTATTCAACTTTCTTTTTTATTTAATTTGCAAATAGATCGTTACGGTATAGCGGTTTCTTGAATGAACTCCCATTTTTATTTAATTTCCTATTCTATTCAACTTCATTTTTTCTAAATAGATCGTTAAGGTATTGTGGTCTCCTGAATGAACTTCAATTTTTAATCTTTTCTATTCGACTCCATTTTTTACTTAATTTCCAAATAAATCGTTAGGGTATAGTGGTATCTTGAATTAAATTCCATTTTTAATGTTATGCAACTTCCATTTTTATTTTTAGTCGCCTTCATTTTTTATTTAACATCCTTTTCTATTCAACTTTTATTTTTATTCATCTTCCATTTTTATTTAACCTCTTTTCTATTCAACTTCCTTTCTTGTTTAATGTTCAAATAGATCATTAAGGTATAGTGGTTTCTTGAATGAACTTCCATTTTTATTCAATTTCCTTTTTTATTTTTATTCAACTTCCGTTTTTATGCAAGTTCCATTTTTATTTTTCTTTTTATTCAACATCCATTTTTATTAAACTTTATTTTTTATTTAATTTCCGAATAGATCGTTACGGTATATCGGTTTCTTAAATGAACTTCCATTTTTATTCAATTTCCTATTCTATTCAACTTCATTTTTTATTTAATTTCCAAAGAGATCGTTAAGGTATAGTGGTCTCTTGAATGAACTTCAATTTTTAATCTTTTCTATTCGACTTCATTTTTTACTTAATTTTCAAATAAATGGTTAGGGTATAGTGGTTTCTTGAATGAACGTCCATTTTTAATTTTATGCAACTTCCATTTCTCTTTTTATTCGCCTTCATTTTTTATTTAACATCCCTTTCTATACAACTTTTATTTTTATTCATCTTCCATTTTTATTCAACTTCTTTTCTATTCAACTTCCTTTTTTGTTTAATTTTCAAATAGATCGTTAAGGTATAGTGGTTTCTTGAATGAACTTCTATCTTTATTCAATTTCCTTTTTTATTTTTATTCAACTTCCGTTTTTATGCAGGTTCCATTTTTATTTTTATTTTTATTCAACATCTATTTTTATTCAACTTTCTTTTTTATTTAATTTCCGAGTAGATCGTTACGGTATAGCGTTTTCTTGAATGAGCTTCCATTTTTATTCAATTTCCTATTCTATTCAACTTCATTTTTTATTTAATTTCCAAATAGATCGTTAAGGTATAGTGGTCTCCTGAATGAACTTCAATTTTTAATCTTTTCTACTCGACTTCATTTTTTACTTAATTTCAAAATATATCATTAGGGTATAGTGGTTTCTTGAATGAGCATCCATTTTTATTCAATTTCCTTTTTTATTTTTATTCAACTTCCGTTTTTATGCAGGTTCCATTTTTATTTTTATTTTTATTTTTATTCAACATCCGTTTTTATTCAAGTTTCTTTTTTATTTAATTTCCGAATAGATCGTTACAGTATAGCGTTTCTTGAATGAACTTCCATTTTTATTCAATTTCCTATTCTATTCAACTTCATTTTTTATTTAATTTTCAAATAGATCGTTAAGGTATAGTGGTCTCCTGAATGAACTTTAATTTTTAATCTTTTCTATTCGACTTCATTTTTACTTAATTTCAAAAGAAATCGTTAGGGTATAGTGGTTTCTTGAATGAAGTTCCATTTTTAATTTTATTCAACTTCCATTTTTATTTTTATTCGACTTCATTTTTTAGGTAACTTCCTTTTCTATTCAACTTTTATTTTTATTCATCTTCCATTTTTATTCAACTTCTTTTCTATTCAACTTCCTTTTTTGCTTAATTTTCAAATAGATCGTTAAGGTATAGTGGTTTCCTGAATGAACTTCCATTTTTATTCAATTTCCTTTTTTATTTTTATTCAACTTCCGTTTTTATGCAAGTTCCATTTTTATTTTTATTTTTATTCAACATCCATTTTTATTCAACTTTCTTTTTTATTTAATTTCCAAATAGATTGTTAGGGTATAATGGTTTTTTAAATGAACTTCCATTTTTATTCAATTTCCTATTCTATTCAACATCAATTTTCATTTAATTTCCAAAATGATCGTTAAGGTATACTGGTCTCTTGAATGAACTTCAATTTTTAATCTTTTCTGTTTGACTTCATTTTTTACTTAATTTCCAAAATAAATCGTTAGGGTATAGTGGTTTCTTGAATGAAATTCCATTTTTAATGTTATGCAACTTCCATTTTTATTTTTATTCGCCTTCTTTTTTTATTTAACATCCTTTTCTATTCAACTTTTATTTTTATTCATCTTCCATTTTTATTCAACTTCTTTTCGATTCAACTTCCTTTTTTGCTTAATTTTCAAATAGATCGTTAAGGTATAGTGGTTTCTTGAATGAACTTCCATTTTTATTCAATTTCCTTTTTTATTTTTATTCAACTTCCGTTTTTATGCAAGTTCCATTTTAATTTTTATTTTTATTCAACATCCATTTCTATTCAACTTTCTTTTTTATTTAATTTCCAAATAGATTGCTAGGGTACAGTGAGTTCTTGAATGAACTTTCAGTTTTATTCAATTTCCTATTCTATTCAACTTCAATTTTCATTTAATTTCCAAGTTGATCGTTAAGGTATAGTGGTTTCTTGAATGAACTTCAATTTTTAATCTTTTCTATTCGACTTCATTTTTTACTTAATTTTCAAATAAATGGTCAGGGTATAGTGGTTTCTTGAATGAACTTCCATTTCTAATTTTATGTAACTTCCATTTCTCTTTTTATTCGCCTTCATTTTTTATTTAACATCCTTTTCTATTCAACTTTTATTTTTATTCATCTTCCATTTTTATTCAACTTCTTTTCTATTCAACTTCCTTTTTTTGTTTAATTTTCAAATAGATCATTAAGGTATAGTGCTCTCTTGAATGAGCTTCCATTTTTATTCAATTTCCTTTTTTATTTTTATTCAACTTCCGTTTTTATGCAGGTTCCGTTTTTATTTTTATTTTTATTCGACATCCATTTTTATTCAACTTTCTTTTTTATTTAATTTCCGAATAAATCGTTACGGTATAGCGTTTTCTTGAATGAACTTCCATTTTTATTCAATTTCCTATTCTATTCAACTCATTTTTTATTTAATTTCCAAATAAATCGTTAGGGTATAGTGGTTTCTTGAATGAGTTTCCATTTTTAATTTTATGCGACACCCATTTTTATTTTTATTCGACTTCATTTTTTATTTATCTTCCATTTCTACTCAACTTTTCTTTTTATTCGTCTTCCATTTTTATTCAACTTCTTTCTCTTCAACTTCCTTTTTTGTTTAATTTTCAAATTGATCGTTAAGGCATAGTGGTTTCTTGAATGAACTTCCATTTTTATTCAACTTCCTTTTTTACTTTTATTCGACTTCCGTTTTTATGCAATTTCCATTTTTATTCAACATCCATTTTTATTCAACTTTCTTTTTTATTTAATTTCCCAATAGATCGTTACGGTATAGCGGTTTCTTGAATGAACTTCCATTTTTATTCAATTTCCTATTCCATTCAACTTCATTTTTTATTCAATTTCCAAATAGATCGTTAAGGTATGGTGGTCTCCTGAATGAACTTCAATTTTTAATCTTTTCTATTCGACTTCATTTTTTACTTAATTTCCAAATAAATCGTTAGGGTATAGTTGTTTCTTGAATGAACTTCCATTTTTAATTTTATGCAACTTCCATTTTTATTTTTATTCGACGTCATTTTTTATTTAACATCCTTTTCTACTCAACTTTTATTTTTATTCATCTTCCATTTTTTTTCAACTTCTTTTCTATTCAACTTCCTTTTTTGTTTAATTTTCAAATAGATCGTTAAGGTATAGTGGTTTCCTGAATGAACTTCCATTTTTATTCAATTTCCTTTTTTATTTTTATTCAACTTCCGTTTTTATGCAAGTTCCATTTTTATTTTTATTTTTATTCAACATCCATTTTTATTCAGCGTTCTTTTTTATTTAATTTCCGAATAGATCGTTACGGTATAGCGGTTTCTTGAATGAGCTTCCATTTTTATTCAATTTCCTATTCTATTCAACTTCATTTTTTATTTAATTTCCAAATAGATTGTTAAGGTATAGTGGTCTCTTGAATGAACTTCAATTTTCAATCTTTTCTACTCAACTTTATTTTTTACTTAATTTCCAAATAAATCGTTAGGGTATACTGGCTTCTTGAATGTATTTTCATTTTTAATTTTATGCAACTTCCATATTTATTTTTATTCGCATTCATTTTTTATTTTACATCCTTTTCTATTCAACTTTTATTGTTATTGATCTTCCATTTTTATTCAACTTCTTTTCTATTCAACTTCCTTTTTTGTTTAATTTTCAAATAGATCGTTAAGGTATAGTGGTTTCTTGAATGAACTTCCATTTTTATTCAATTTCCTTTTTTATTTTTTTTCAACTTCCGTTTTTATGCAGGTTCCATTTTTATTTTTATTTTTATTCAACATCCATTTTTATTCAACTTTCTTTTTTATTTAATTTCCGAATTGATCGTTACGGTATAGCGGTTTCTTGAATGAACTTCCATTTTTATTCAATTTCATATTCTATTCAACTTCATTTTTTTATTAAATTTCCAAATAGATAGTTAAGGTATAGTGGTCTCCTGAATGAATTTCAATTTTCAATCTTTTCTATTTGACTTTATTTTTTACTTAATTTCCAAATAAATCGTTAGGGTATAGTGGTTTCTTGAATCAAATTCCATTTTTAATTTTATTCAACTTCCATTTCTATTCAATTTCCTTTTTTATTTTTATTCAACTTCCGTTTATATGCAAGTTCCTTTTTTATTTTTATTTTTATTCAACATCCATTTTATTCAACTTTCTTTTTTATTTAATTTCCGAATAGATTGTTAGGGTATAGTAGTTTCTTGAATGAAATACCAATTTTATTCAATTTCTTATTCTGTTCAACTTCATTTTTTATTTAATTTTCAAATAGATCGTTAAGGTATAGTGGTCTCTTGAATGAACTTCAATTTCTAATCTTTTCTATTCGACTTCATTTTTTACTTAATTTCCAAATAATCGTTAGGGTATAGTTGTTTCTTGAATGAACTTTCATTTTTAATTTTTTACAACTTCCATTTTTATTTTTATTCGACTTCATTTTTTATTTAACTTCCTTTTCTATTCAACTGTTGTTTTTATTCATCTTCCATTTTTATTCAACTTCTTTTCTGTTCCACTTCCTTTTTTTAATTTAATTTTCAAATAGATCGTTAAGGTATAGTAGTTTCTTGAATGGACTTCCATTTTTAATTTTATGCAACTTCCATTTTTATTTTTATTCGACTTCAATTTTTTATTTAACTTCCTTTTCTACTCAACTTTTATTTTTATTCATCTTCCATTTTTATTCAACTTCTTTTCTATTGAACTTCCTTTTTCGTTTAATTTTCAAATTGATCGTTAAGGTATAGTGGTTTCTTAAATGAACTTCCATTTTTATTCAATTTCCGTTTTTATTTTTATTCAACTTCCGTTTTTATGCAAGTTCCATTTTTATTTTTATTCAACATCCATTTTTATTCAACTTGGTTTTTTATTTAATTTCCAAATAGATCGTTAGGGTATAGTGGTTTCTTGAAAGAACTTCCATTTTTATTAAATTTCCTATTCTATTCAACTTCATTTTTTATTTAATTTCCAAATAGATCGTTAAGGTATAGTGGTCTCTTGAATGAACTTCAATTCTTAATCTTTTCTATTCGATTTCATTTTTTACTTAATTTCCTAATAAATCGTTAGGGTATAGTGGTTTCTTGAATGAATTTCCATTTTTAATTTTATGCAACTTCCATTTTAATTTTTATTCGCCTTCATTTTTTATTTAACATCCTTTTCCATTCACCTTTTATTTTTATTCATCTTTCGACTTTATTCAACTTCTTTTCTATTCAACTTCCTTTTTTGCTTAATTTTCAAATAGATCGTTAAGGTATAGTGGTTTCTTGAATGGACTTCCATTTCTATTCAATTTCCTTTTTTATTTTTATTCAACTTCCGTTTATATGCATGTTCCATTTTTATTTTTATTTTTATTCAATATCCATTTTTATTCAACTTTTTTTTTTATTTAATTTCCGAATAGATTGTTAGGGTATAGTGGTTTCTTGAATGAACTTCCATTTTTATTCGATTTCCTATTGTATTCAACTTCATTTTTTATTTAATTTCCAAATAAATCGTTAAGGTATAGTGGTGTCTTGAATGAACTTCAATTTTTAATCTTTTCCATTCGACTTCATTTTTTACTAAATTTCCGAATAAATCGTTAGGGTGCAGTGGTTTCTTGAATGAAATTCCATTTTTAATTTTATGCAACTTCCCTTTTTATTTTTATTCGACTTCATTTTTTATTTAACTTCCTTTTCTACTCAACTTTTATTTTTATTCATCTTCCATTTTTATTCAACTTCCTTTTTTTTTTAATTTTCAAGTAGATCGTTATGGTAAAGTGGTTTCTCAAATGAACTTCCATTTTTATTCAATTTCATTTTTCATTTTTGTTCAACTTCCGTTTTTATGCAAGTTCCATTTTTATTTTTATTTTTATTCAATATCCATTTTTTTCAGCTTTCTTTTTTATTTAATTTCCGAATAGATCGTTAGGGTATGACGGTTTCTTGAATGAACTTCCATTTTTATTCGATTTCCTATTGTATTCAACTTCATTTTTTATTTAATTTCCAAATAGATGTTACGGTATAGTGGTTTCTTGAATGAACTTCAATTTTTAATCTTTTCTATTCGACTTCATTTTTTTACTTAATTTCGAAATAAATTGTTAGGGTATGGTGGTTTCTTGAATGAACTTCCATTTTTAATTTTATTCAACTTCCATTTTTATTTTTATTCGACTTCATTTTTTATTTAACTTCCTTTTCTACTCAACTTATATTTTTATGCATCTTCCATTTTTTTTCAACTTCTTTTCGATTCAACTTCCTTTTTTGTTTAATTTTCAAATAGATCGTTAAGGTATTGTGGTTTCTTGAATGAGCTTCCATTTTTATTCAATTTCCATTTTTATTTTATTCAACTTCTGTTTTTATGCAGGTACCATTTTTATTTTTATTTTTATTCAACATCCATTTTTATTCAACTTTCTTTTTTACTTAATTTCCGAATAGATCGTTACGGTATAGCGGTTTCTTGAATGAACTTCCATTTTTATTCAATTTACTATTCTATTCAACTTCATTTTTTATTTAATTTCCAAATAGATCGTTAAGGTATAGTGGTCTCGTAAACGAACTTCAATTTTTAATCTTTTCTATTCGACTTCATTTTTTACTTAATTTCCAAATAGACCGTTAGGGTATAGTGGTTTCTTAAATGAACTTCAATTTTTAATTTTATGCAACTTCCATTTTTATTTTTATTTTTATTCGACTTTATTTTTTATTTAACTTCCTTTTCTACTCAACTTTTATTTTTATTAAACTTCCATTTTAATTCAACTTCTTTTCTATTCAACTTCCTTTTTTGTTTAATTTTCAAATAGATCGTTAAGGTACAGTGGTTTCTTTAATGAACTTCCATTTTTATTCAATTTCCTTTTTTATTTTTATTCAACTTCCGTTTTTATGCAAGTTCCATTGTCATTTTTATTTTTTTTCAACATCCATTTTTATTCAACTTTCTTTTTTATTTTATTTCCGAATAGATCGTTAGGGTATAGCGGTTTCTTGAATGAACTTCCATTTTTATTCAATTTCCTATTTTATTCAGCTTCATTTTTTATTTAATTTCCAAATAGATCGTTAAGGTATAGTGGTCTCCTGAATGAACTTCAATTTTTAATCTTTTCTATTCGACTTCACTTTTTACTTAATTTCCAAATAAATCGTTAGGGTATAGTGGTTTCTTGAATGAACTTCCATTTTCAATTTTATGCAACTTCCATTTTTATTTTTATTCGACTTCATTTTCTATTTAACGTCCTTTTCTATTCAACTTTCGTTTTTATTCATCTTCCATTTTTATTCAACTTTTTTTCTGTTCAACTTCCTTTTTTATTTAATTTTCAAATAGATCGTTATGGTATAGTGGCTTTTTGAATTAACTTCCATTTTTATTCAATTTCCTTTTTTATTTTTATTCAACTTCCGTTTTTATGAAAGTTCCATTTTTATTCTTATTTTTATTCAACATCCATTTTTATTCGACTTTCTTATTTATTAAATTTCCAAATAGATCGTTAGGGTATAGTGGTTTCTTGAATGAACTTCCATTTTTATTCAATTTCCTATTCTATTCAACTTTATTTTTTATTTAATTTCCAAATAGATCATTAAGGTATAGTGGTCTAAAGAATGAAATTCATTTTTAAATCTTTTCTATTCGACTTCATTTTTTACTTAATTTCCAAATAAATCGTTAGGGTATAGTGGTTTCTTGAATGAACTTGCATTTTTAATTTTATGCAACTTCCATTTTTATTTTTATTCGACATCATTTTTTATTTAACAACCTTTTCTGCTCAACTTTTATTTTTATTCATCTTCCATTTTTATTCAACTTCCTTTCTATTCAACTTCCTTTTCTGTTTAATTTTCGAATAGATCGTTAAGGTCTGGTGGTTTCTTGAATGAGCTTCCATGTTTATTCAAATTCTTTTTTTATTTTTATTCAACTTCCGTTTTTATGCAAGTTCCATTTTTATTTTTATTTTTATTCAACATCCATTTTTATTGAACTTTCTTTTTTATTCAATTTCCGAATAGATCGTTAGGGTATAGCGTTTTCTTGAATGAACTTTCATTTTTATTCAATTTCCTATTCTATTCAACTTTATTTTTTGTTTAATTTCCATATAGATCGTTAAGGTATAAGTGTCTCTTGAATGAACTTCAATTTTTAATCTTTTCTGTTCGACTTCATTTTTTACTTAATTTCCAAATAAATCGTTAGGGTATAGTGGTTTCTTGAATGAAATTCCGTTTTTAATTTTATGCGACCTCCATTTTTATTTTTATTCAAGTTCATTTTTTATTTAACTTCCTTTTCCATTCAACTTTTGTGTTTATTCATCTTCCATTTTTATTCAACTTCTTTTCTGTTTAACTTCCTTTTTTGTTTAATTTTCAAATTGATCGTTAAGGTATAGTGGTTTCTTGAATGAACTTCCATTTTTATTCAATTTCCTTTTTTTTTTTTATTCAACTTCCGTTTTTATACAAGTTCTATTTTCATTTTAATTTTTATTCAACATCTATTTTTATTCAACTTTCTTTTTTATTTAATTTGCAAGTTGATCGCTACGGTATAGTGGTTTCTTGAATGAACTTCCATTTTTATTCAATTTCTTAATTTATTCAACTTCATTTTTTATTTAATTTCCAAATAGATCGTTAAGGTATAGTGGTCTCCTGAATGAACTTCAATTTTTAATCTTTTCTATTCGACTTCATTTTTTACTTAATCTCCAAATAAATCGTTAGGGTGTACTGGTTTCTTGAATGAACTTCCATTTTTAATTTTATGCAACTTCCATTTTTATTTTTATTCGCCTTCATTTTTTATTTAACATGCTTTTGTATTCAAGTTTTATTTTTATTCATCTTCCATTTTTATTCAACTTCTTCTCTATTCAACTTCCATTTTTGTTTAATTTTCAAATAGATCGTTAAGGTATAGTGGTTTCTGGAATGAACTTCCATTTTTATTCAATTTCCTTTTTTATTTTTATTCAACTTCCGTTTTTGTGCAAGTTCCATTTTTACTTTTATTTTTATTCAACATCCATTATTATTCGATTTTCTTTTTTATTTAATTTCCAAATAGATCGTTAGGGTATAGTTGTTTCTTGAATGAACTTCCATTTTGTTTCAATTTCCTATTCTATTCAACGTCAATTTTTCTTAACTTTCCAAAGAGATCGTTAAGGTATAGTGGTCTCTTGAACGAACTTCAATTTTTAATCTTTTCTATTCGACTTCATTTTTTACTTATTTTCAAATAAATCGTTAGGGTATAGTGGTTTCTGGAATGAAATTCCATTTTTAATTTTATGCAACTTCCATTTTTATTTTTATTCGACTTCATTTTTTATTTAACTTCCTTTTCTACTCGACTTTTATTTTTATTCATCTTCCATTTTTATTCAATTTTTTTCTATTCAACTTCATTTTTTGTTTAATTTTCAAATATATCGTTAAGGTATAGTGGTTTCTTGAATGAAATTCCATTTTTATTCCATTTCTTTTTTTATTTTTATTCAACTTCCGTTTTTATGCAAGTTCCAATTTTATTTTTATTTTTATTCAACTTTTTTTTATTTAATTTCCAAATAGATCGTTAGGATATAGCGGTTTTCTTGATTGAACTTCCATTTTTGTTGAATTTCATATTCTATTCAACTTCATTTTTTATTTAATTTCCAAATAGATCGTTAAGCTATAGTGGTCTCTTGAATGAACTTCAATTTTTAATCTTTTCTATTCGACATCATTTTTTACTTAATTTCGAAATAAATTGTTAGGGTATAATGGTTTCTTGAATGAAATTCCTTTTTTTATTTTATGCAACTTCCATTTTTATTTTTAGTCGACATCATTTTTTATTTAACTTCCTTTTCTACTCAACTTACATTTTTATTCATCTTCCATTTTTATTCAACTTCTTTTCTATTCAACTTCCTTTTTTGTTTAATTTTCAAATAGATCGTTAAGGTATAGTGGTTTCTTGAATGAGCTTCCATTTTTATTCAATTTCCTTTTTTATTTTTATTCAACTTCTGTTTTTATGCTGGTTCCATTTTTATTTTTATTTTTATTCAACATCCATTTTTATTCAACTTTCTTTTTTATTTAATTTCCGAATAGATCGTTACGGTATAGCGGTTTCTTGAATGAACTTCCATTTTTATTCAACTTCCTATTCTATTCAACTTCATTTTTTATTTAATTTCCAAATAGATCGTTAAGGTATAGTGGTCTCCTGAATGAACTTCAATTTTTAATCTTTTCTATTCGACTTCATTTTTTACATAATTTCCAAATAAATCGTTAGGGTATAGTGGTTTCTTGAATGAAATTTCATTTTTAATGTTATGCAACTTCCATTTTTATTTTTATTCGCCTTCATTTTTTATTTAACATCATTTTCTATTCAACTTTTATTTTTTTTCATCTTCCATTTTTATTTAACCACTTTTCTATTCAACTTCCTTTTTTGTTTAATTTTCAAATATATCGTTAAGGTATAGTGGTTTCTTGAATGAACTTCCATTTTTATTCAATTTCCTTTTTTATTTTTATTCAATTTCTGTTTTTATGCAAGTTCCATTTTTATTTTTATTTTTATTCAACATCCATTTTTATTCGACTTACTTTTTTATTTAATTTCCGAATAGATCGTTACGGTATAGCGGTTTCTTGAATGAACTTCCATTTTCATTCAATTTCCTATTCTATTCAACTTCATTTTTTATTTAATTTCCAAAGAGATCGTTAAGGTATAGTGGTCTCTTGAATGAAATTCAATTTTTAATCTTTTCTATTCGACTTCATTTTTTACTTAATTTTCAAATAAATCGTTAGGGTATAGTGGTTTCTTGATTGAACTTCCATTTTTAATTTTATGCAACTTCCATTTTTATTTTTATTCGCCTTCATTTTTTATTTAACATCCTTTTCGATTTAACTTTTATTTTTATTCATCTTCCATTTTCATTCAACTTCTTTTCTATTCAACCTCCTTTTTTGTTTAATTTTCAAACAGATCGTTAAGGTATAGTGGTTTCTTGAATGAGCTTCCATTTTTATTAAATTTCCTTTTTTATTTTTATTCAACATCCGTTTTTATGCAGGTTCCATTTTTATTTTTATTTTTATTCAACATCCATTTTTATTCTACTTTCTTTTTTATTTAATTTCCGAATAGATCGTTACGGTATAGCATTTTCTTGATTGAACTTCCATTTTTATCCAATTTCCTATTCTATTCAACTTCATTTTTTATTTAATTTCCAAATAGATCGTTAAGGTATAGTGGTCTCCTGAATGAACTTCAATTCTTAATCTTTTCTATTCGACTTCATTTTTTACTTAATTTCAAAATAAATCGTTACGGTATAGTGGTTTCTTGAATGAAGTTCCATTTTTATTTTTATTCAACGTCCATTTTTATTTTTATTCGACTTCATTTTTTATGTAACTTCCTTTTCTATTCAACTTTTATTTTTATTCATCTTCCATTTTTATTCAACTTCTTTTCTATTCAACTTCCTTTTTTGCTTAATTTTCAAATAGATCGTTAAGGTATAGTGGTTTCTTGAATGTACTTCCATTTTTATTCAATTTCCTTTTTTATTTTTATTCAAATTCCGTTTTTATGCAAGTTCCATTTCTATTTTTATTTTTATTGAACATCCATTTTTATTCGACTTTCTTTTTTATTTAATTTCCGAATAGATCGTTACGGTATAGCGATTTCTTGAATGAACTTCCGTTTTTATTCAATTTCCTATTCTATTCAACTTCATTTTTATTTAATTTCCAACGAGATCGTTAAGGTATAGTGTTTCTTGAATGAAATTCAATTTTTAATCTTTTCTATTCGACTTCATTTTTTACTTAATTTTCAAATAAATCGTTAGGGTATAGTGGTTTCTTGATTGAACTTCCATTTTTAATTTTATGCAACTTCCATTTTTATTTTTATTCCCCTTGATTTTTTATTTAACATCCTTTTCTATTCAACTTTTATTTTTATTCATCTTCCATTTTTATTCAACTTCTTTTCTATTCAACTTCCTTTTTTGTTTAATCTTCAAATAGATCGTTAAGGTATAGTGGTTTCTTGAATGAGCTTCCATTTTTATTCAATTTCCTTTTTTATTTTTATTCAACTTCCGTTTTTATGCAAGTTCCATTTTTATTATTTTTTTTATTCAACATCCATTTTTATTCGACTTTCTTTTTTATTTAATTTCCGAATAGAACATTACGGTATAGCGTTTTCTTGAATGAACTTCCATTTTTATTCAATTTCCTATTCTATTCAACTTCATTTTTAATTTAATTTCCAAATAGATCGTGAAGGTATATTGGTCTCCTGAATGAACTTCAATTTTTAATCTTTTCTATTCGACTTCATTTTTTACTTAATTTCAAAATAAATCGTTCGGGTATAGTGGTTTCTTGAATGAAGTTCCATTTTTAATTTTATTCAACTTCCATTTTTATTTTATTCGACTTCATTTTTATGTAACTTCCTTTTCTATTCAACTTTTATTTTATTCATCTTCCATTTTTATTCAACTTCTTTTCTATTCAACTTCCTTTTTTCTTAATTTCCAAATAGATCGTTAAGATATAGTGGTTTATTGAATGAACTTCCATTTTTATTTTTATTCAACTTCCGCTTTTATGCAAGTTCCATTTTTATTTTTATTTTTATTCAACATCCATTTTTATTCAACTTTCTTTTTTATTGAATTTCCGAATAGATCGTTACGGTATAGCGGTTTCTTGAATGAACTTCCATTTTTATTCAATTTCCTATTCTATTCAACTTCATTTTTTATTTAATTTACAAAGAGATCGTTAAAGTATAGTGGTCTTGAATGAACTTCAATTTTTAATCTTTTCTATTTGACTTCATTTTTTACCTAATTTTCAAATAAATCGTTAGGGTATAGTGGTTTCTTGAATGAACTTCCATTTTTAATTTTATGCAACTTCCATTTTTATTTTTATTCGCCTTCATTTTTTATTTAACATCCTTTTCTATTCAACTTTTATTTTTATTCATCTTCCATTTTTATTGAACTTCTTTTCTATTCAACTTCCCTTTTTGTTTAATTTTCAAATAGATCGTTAAGGTATAATGGTTTCTTGAATGAGCTTCCATTTTTATTCAATTTCCTTTTTTATTTTTATTCAACTTCCGTTTTGATGCACGTTCCATTTTTTTTTTATTCAACATCCATTTTTATTCAACATTCTTTTTTATTTAATTTCCGAATAGATCGTTACGGTATAGCGTTTTCTTGAATGAACTTCCATTTTTATTCAGTTTCCTATTCTATTAAACTTCATTTTTTATTTAATTTCCAAATAGATCGTTAAGGTATAGTGGTCTCCTGAGTGAACTTCAATTTTTAATCTTTTCTATTCGACTTCAATTTTACTTAATTTCCAAATAAATCGTTAGGGTATAGTGGTTTCTAGAATGAAATTCCATTTTTAATTTTATTCAACTTTAATTTTTATTTTTATTTGACTTCATTTTTTAAGTCATTTCCTTTTCTATTCAACTTTTATTTTTATTCATCTTCCATTTTTATTCAACTTTTTTTTCTATTCAACTTCCTTTTTTGCTTAATTTTCAAATAGATCGTTAAGGTATACTGGTTTCTTGAATGAACGTCCATTTTTATTCAATTTGCTTTTTTATTTTTATTCAACTTCCGTTTTTATGCAAGTTCCGTATTTATTTTTATTTTTATTCAACATCCATTTTCATTCAACTTTCTTTTTTATTTAATTTCCAAATAGATTGTTAGGGTATAGTGAGTTCTTGAATGAACTTTCATTTTTATTCAATTTCCTATTCTATTCAACTTTAATTTTCATTTAATTTCCAAATAGATTGTTAAGGTATAGTGGTCTCTTGAATGAACTTCAATTTTTAATCTTTTCTATTTGACATCATTTTTTACTTAATTTCCAAATAAATCGTTACGGTATAGTGGTTTCTTGAATGAAATTCCATTTTTAATTTTATGCAACTTCCATTTTTATTTTTATTCGCCTTCATTTTTTATTTAACATCCTTTTCTATTCAACTTTCATTTTTATTCATCTTCCATTTTTATTCAACTTCTTTTCTATTCATCTTCCTTTTTGTTTAATTTTCAAATAGATCGTTAAGGTATAGTGGTTTCTTGAATGAACTTCCATTTTTATTCAATTTCTTTTTTTTATTTTTATTCAACTTCTGTTTTTATGCAAGTTCAATTTTTATTTTTATTTTTATTCAATATCCATTTTTATTCAACTTTCTTTTTTATTTAATTTCCGAATAGATTGTTAGGGTATAGTGGTTTCTTGAATGAACTTCCATTTTTATTCAATTTCCTATTCTATTCAACTTCATTTTTTATTTAATTTCCAAATAGATCGTTAAGGTATAGTGGTCTCTTGAATGAACTTCAATTTTTAATCTTTCTATTCGACTTCATTTTTTACTTAATTTCCAAATAAATCGTTATGCAACTCCCATTTTTATTTTTATTCGACTTCATTTTTTATTTAACTTCCTTTTCTACTCAACTTTTATTTTTATTCATCTTCCATTTTTATTCAACTTCTTTTCTATTCAACTTCCTTTTTTGTTTAATTTTCAAATAGATCGTTAAGGTATAGTGGTTTCTTGAATGAACTTCCATTTTTATTCAATTTCCCTTTTTTATTTTTATTCAACTTCCGTTTTTATGCAAGTTCCATTTTTATTTTTATTTTTATTCAACATTCATTTTTATTCAACTTTCTTTTTTATTTAATTTCCGAATAGGCCGTTAGGCTATAGCGGTTTCTTCAATGAACTTCCATTTTTATTCAATTTCCTATTGTATTCAACTTCATTTTTTATTTTATTTCCAAATAGATCATTAAGGTATAGTGGTCTCCTGAATGAACTTCAATTTTTAATCTTTTCAATTCGACTTCATTTTTTACTTAATTTCCAAATAAATCGTTAGGGTAGAGTGGTTTCTGAAATGAACATCCATTTTTAATTTTATGCGACACCCATTTTTATTTTTATTCGACTTCCTTTTTTATTTAAGTTCTTTTTCTATTCAACTTTTGTTTTTATTCATCTTCCATTTTTATTCAACTTTTTTTCTGTTCAACTTCATTTTTTGTTTAATTTTCAAATGGATCGTTAAGGTATAGTGGTTTCTTGAATGAATTTCTATTTTTATTCAATTTCTATTTTTATTTTTATTCAACTTCCGTTTTTATGCAAGTTCCATTTTTATTTTTATTTTTATTCAAGATCCATTTTTATTCAACTTTATTTTTTATTTAATTTCCGTATAGATCGTTAAGGTATAGTAGTTTCCTGTATGAACTTCCATTTCTATTCAATTTCCTATTCTATTCAACTTCATTTTTTATTTAATTTCCAAATAGATCGTTAAGGTATAGTGGTCTCTTGAATGAATTTCAATTTTTATTCTTTTCAATTCGACTTCATTTTTTACTTATTTTCCAAATAAATCGTTGGGGTATAGTGGTTTCTTGAATGAACTTCCATTTTTAACTTTATGCGACACCCATTTTTATTTTTATTCGACTCCATTTTTTATTTATCTTCCTTTTCTACTCAACTTTTGTTTTTATTCATCTTCCATTTTTATTCGACTTCTTTTCTATTCAACTTCCTTTTTTTTTTAATTTTCAAATTGATCGTTAAGGTATAGTGGTTTCTTGAATTAACTTTCATTTTTATTCAACTTTCTTTTTATTTTTATTCGACTTCCGCTTGTATGCATGTTCCATTTTTATTTTTATTTTTATTCAACATCCATTTTATTCAACTTTTTTTATTTAATTCCTAATAGATCGTTAGGGTATAGTGGTTTTTAACTTAACTTCCATTTTATTCAATTTCCTGTTGTATTCAACTTACTTTTTTATTTAATTTCCAAATATATCATTATGGTATAGTGGTCTCTTGAATGAATTTCAATTTTTAATCTTTTCTAGTCGACTTCATTTTTTACTTAATTTCCAAATAAATCGTTAGGGTATAGTTGTTTCTTGAATGAACTTCCACTTTTAATTTTATGCAACTTCCATTTTTATTTTTATTCCCCTTGATTTTTTATTTAACATCCTTTTCTATTCAACTTTTATTTTTATTCATCTTCCATTTTTATTCAACTTCTTTTCTATTCAACTTCCTTTTTTGTTTAATCTTCAAATAGATCGTTAAGGTATAGTGGTTTCTTGAATGAGCTTCCATTTTTATTCAATTTCCTTTTTTATTTTTATTCAACTTCCGTTTTTATGCAAGTTCCATTTTTATTATTTTTTTTATTCAACATCCATTTTTATTCGACTTTCTTTTTTATTTAATTTCCGAATAGAACATTACGGTATAGCGTTTTCTTGAATGAACTTCCATTTTTATTCAATTTCCTATTCTATTCAACTTCATTTTTAATTTAATTTCCAAATAGATCGTGAAGGTATAGTGGTCTCCTGAATGAACTTCAATTTTTAATCTTTTCTATTCGACTTCATTTTTTACTTAATTTCAAAATAAATCGTTCGGGTATAGTGGTTTCTTGAATGAAGTTCCATTTTTAATTTTATTCAACTTCCATTTTTATTTTATTCGACTTCATTTTTTATGTAACTTCCTTTTCTATTCAACTTTTATTTTTATTCATCTTCCATTTTTATTCAACTTCTTTTCTATTCAACTTCCTTTTTTGCTTAATTTTCAAATAGATCGTTAAGGTATAGTGGTTTCTTGAATGAACTTCCATTTTTATTCAATTTCTTTTTTTATTTTTATTCAACTTCCGTTTTATGCAAGTTCCATTTTTATTTTTATTTTTATTCAACATCCATTTTTATTCAACTTTCTTTTTTATTTAATTTCCGAATAGATCGTTACGGTATAGCGGTTTCTTGAATGAACTTCCATTTTTATTCAATTTCCTATTCTATTCAACTTCATTTTTTATTTAATTTACAAAGAGATCGTTAAAGTATAGTGGTCTGTTGAATGAACTTCAATTTTTAATCTTTTCTATTTGACTTCATTTTTTACCTAATTTTCAAATAAATCGTTAGGGTATAGTGGTTTCTTGAATGAACTTCCATTTTTAATTTTATGCAACTTCCATTTTTATTTTTATTCGCCTTCATTTTTTATTTAACATCCTTTTCTATTCAACTTTTATTTTTATTCATCTTCCATTTTTATTGAACTTCTTTTCTATTCAACTTCCCTTTTTGTTTAATTTTCAAATAGATCGTTAAGGTATAATGGTTTCTTGAATGAGCTTCCATTTTTATTCAATTTCCTTTTTTATTTTTATTCAACTTCCGTTTTGATGCACGTTCCATTTTTTTTTTATTCAACATCCATTTTTATTCAACATTCTTTTTTATTTAATTTCCGAATAGATCGTTACGGTATAGCGTTTTCTTGAATGAACTTCCATTTTTATTCAGTTTCCTATTCTATTAAACTTCATTTTTTATTTAATTTCCAAATAGATCGTTAAGGTATAGTGGTCTCCTGAGTGAACTTCAATTTTTAATCTTTTCTATTCGACTTCAATTTTACTTAATTTCCAAATAAATCGTTAGGGTATAGTGGTTTCTAGAATGAAATTCCATTTTTAATTTTATTCAACTTTAATTTTTATTTTTATTTGACTTCATTTTTTAAGTCATTTCCTTTTCTATTCAACTTTTATTTTTATTCATCTTCCATTTTTATTCAACTTTTTTTTCTATTCAACTTCCTTTTTTGCTTAATTTTCAAATAGATCGTTAAGGTATACTGGTTTCTTGAATGAACGTCCATTTTTATTCAATTTGCTTTTTTATTTTTATTCAACTTCCGTTTTTATGCAAGTTCCGTATTTATTTTTATTTTTATTCAACATCCATTTTCATTCAACTTTCTTTTTTATTTAATTTCCAAATAGATTGTTAGGGTATAGTGAGTTCTTAAATGAACTTTCATTTTTATTCAATTTCCTATTCTATTCAACTTTAATTTTCATTTAATTTCCAAATAGATTGTTAAGGTATAGTGGTCTCTTGAATGAACTTCAATTTTTAATCTTTTCTATTTGACATCATTTTTTACTTAATTTCCAAATAAATCGTTACGGTATAGTGGTTTCTTGAATGAAATTCCATTTTTAATTTTATGCAACTTCCATTTTTATTTTTATTCGCCTTCATTTTTTATTTAACATCCTTTTCTATTCAACTTTCATTTTTATTCATCTTCCATTTTTATTCAACTTCTTTTCTATTCATCTTCCTTTTTGTTTAATTTTCAAATAGATCGTTAAGGTATAGTGGTTTCTTGAATGAACTTCCATTTTTATTCAATTTCTTTTTTTATTTTTATTCAACTTCGCTTTTATGCAAGTTCAATTTTTATTTTTATTTTTATTCAATATCCATTTTATTCAACTTTCTTTTTATTTAATTTCGAATAGATTGTTAGGGTATAGTGGTTTCTTGAATGAACTTCCATTTTTATTCAATTTCCTATTCTATTCAACTTCATTTTTTATTTAATTTCCAAATAGATCGTTAAGGTATAGTGGTCTCTTGAATGAACTTCAATTTTTAATCTTTCTATTCGACTTCATTTTTTACTTAATTTCCAAATAAATCGTTATGCAACTCCCATTTTTATTTTTATTCGACTTCATTTTTTATTTAACTTCCTTTTCTACTCAACTTTTATTTTTATTCATCTTCCATTTTTATTCAACTTCTTTTCTATTCAACTTCCTTTTTTGTTTAATTTTCAAATAGATCGTTAAGGTATAGTGGTTTCTTGAATGAACTTCCATTTTTATTCAATTTCCCTTTTTTATTTTTATTCAACTTCCGTTTTTATGCAAGTTCCATTTTTATTTTTATTTTTATTCAACATTCATTTTTATTCAACTTTCTTTTTTATTTAATTTCCGAATAGGCCGTTAGGCTATAGCGGTTTCTTCAATGAACTTCCATTTTTATTCAATTTCCTATTGTATTCAACTTCATTTTTTATTTTATTTCCAAATAGATCATTAAGGTATAGTGGTCTCCTGAATGAACTTCAATTTTTAATCTTTTCAATTCGACTTCATTTTTTACTTAATTTCCAAATAAATCGTTAGGGTAGAGTGGTTTCTGAAATGAACATCCATTTTTAATTTTATGCGACACCCATTTTTATTTTTATTCGACTTCCTTTTTTATTTAAGTTCTTTTTCTATTCAACTTTTGTTTTTATTCATCTTCCATTTTTATTCAACTTTTTTTCTGTTCAACTTCATTTTTTGTTTAATTTTCAAATGGATCGTTAAGGTATAGTGGTTTCTTGAATGAATTTCTATTTTTATTCAATTTCTATTTTTATTTTTATTCAACTTCCGTTTTTATGCAAGTTCCATTTTTATTTTTATTTTTATTCAAGATCCATTTTTATTCAACTTTATTTTTTATTTAATTTCCGTATAGATCGTTAGGGTTTAGCGGTTTCTTGAATGAACTTCCATTTTTATTCAATTTCCTATTCTATTCAACTTCATTTTTTATTTAATTTCCAAATAGATCGTTAAGGTATAGTGGTCTCTTGAATGAATTTCAATTTTTATTCTTTTCAATTCGACTTCATTTTTTACTTATTTTCCAAATAAATCGTTGGGGTATAGTGGTTTCTTGAATGAACTTCCATTTTTAACTTTATGCGACACCCATTTTTATTTTTATTCGACTCCATTTTTTATTTATCTTCCTTTTCTACTCAACTTTTGTTTTTATTCATCTTCCATTTTTATTCGACTTCTTTTCTATTCAACTTCCTTTTTTTTTTAATTTTCAAATTGATCGTTAAGGTATAGTGGTTTCTTGAATGAACTTCCATTTTTATTCAACTTTCTTTTTTATTTTTATTCGACTTCCGTTTGTATGCATGTTCCATTTTTATTTTTATTTTTATTCAACATCCATTTTTATTCAACTTTTTTTTTATTTAATTCCCTAATAGATCGTTAGGGTATAGTGGTTTTTTAACTTAACTTCCATTTTTATTCAATTTCCTGTTGTATTCAACTTCATTTTTTATTTAATTTCCAAATATATCATTATGGTATAGTGGTCTCTTGAATGAATTTCAATTTTTAATCTTTTCTAGTCGACTTCATTTTTTACTTAATTTCCAAATAAATCGTTAGGGTATAGTTGTTTCTTGAATGAACTTCCACTTTTAATTTTATGCAACTTCCATTTTTATTTTTATTCCCCTTGATTTTTTATTTAACATCCTTTTCTATTCAACTTTTATTTTTATTCATCTTCCATTTTTATTCAACTTCTTTTCTATTCAACTTCCTTTTTTGTTTAATCTTCAAATAGATCGTTAAGGTATAGTGGTTTCTTGAATGAGCTTCCATTTTTATTCAATTTCCTTTTTATTTTTATTCAACTTCCGTTTTATGCAAGTTCCATTTTTATTATTTTTTTATTCAACATCCATTTTTATTCGACTTTCTTTTTATTTAATTTCCGAATAGAACATTACGGTATAGCGTTTTCTTGAATGAACTTCCATTTTTATTCAATTTCCTATTCTATTCAACTTCATTTTTAATTTAATTTCCAAATAGATCGTGAAGGTATAGTGGTCTCCTGAATGAACTTCAATTTTAATCTTTTCTATTCGACTTCATTTTTTACTTAATTTCAAAATAAATCGTCGGGTATAGTGGTTTCTTGAATGAAGTTCCATTTTTAATTTTATTCAACTTCCATTTTTATTTTATTCGACTTCATTTTTTATGTAACTTCCTTTTCTATTCAACTTTTATTTTTATTCATCTTCCATTTTTATTCAACTTCTTTTCTATTCAACTTCCTTTTTTGCTTAATTTTCAAATAGATCGTTAAGGTATAGTGGTTTCTTGAATGAACTTCCATTTTTATTCAATTTCTTTTTTTATTTTTATTCAACTTCCGTTTTATGCAAGTTCCATTTTTATTTTTATTTTTATTCAACATCCATTTTTATTCAACTTTCTTTTTTATTTAATTTCCGAATAGATCGTTACGGTATAGCGGTTTCTTGAATGAACTTCCATTTTTATTCAATTTCCTATTCTATTCAACTTCATTTTTTATTTAATTTACAAAGAGATCGTTAAAGTATAGTGGTCTGTTGAATGAACTTCAATTTTTAATCTTTTCTATTTGACTTCATTTTTTACCTAATTTTCAAATAAATCGTTAGGGTATAGTGGTTTCTTGAATGAACTTCCATTTTTAATTTTATGCAACTTCCATTTTTATTTTTATTCGCCTTCTTTTTTTTTTAACTTCCTTCTCTACTCAACTTTTAGTTTTATTCAGGTTCCATTTTTATTGAACTTCTTTTCTATTCAACTTCCCTTTTTGTTTAATTTTCAAATAGATCGTTAAGGTATAATGGTTTCTTGAATGAGCTTCCATTTTTATTCAATTTCCTTTTTTATTTTTATTCAACTTCCGTTTTGATGCACGTTCCATTTTTTTTTTATTCAACATCCATTTTTATTCAACATTCTTTTTTATTTAATTTCCGAATAGATCGTTACGGTATAGCGTTTTCTTGAATGAACTTCCATTTTTATTCAGTTTCCTATTCTATTAAACTTCATTTTTTATTTAATTTCCAAATAGATCGTTAAGGTATAGTGGTCTCTGAGTGAACTTCAATTTTAATCTTTTCTATTCGACTTCAATTTTACTTAATTTCCAAATAAATCGTTAGGGTATAGTGGTTTCTAGAATGAAATTCCATTTTTAATTTTATTCAACTTTAATTTTTATTTTTATTTGACTTCATTTTTTAAGTCATTTCCTTTTCTATTCAACTTTTATTTTTATTCATCTTCCATTTTTATTCAACTTTTTTTTCTATTCAACTTCCTTTTTTGCTTAATTTTCAAATAGATCGTTAAGGTATACTGGTTTCTTGAATGAACGTCCATTTTTATTCAATTTGCTTTTTTATTTTTATTCAACTTCCGTTTTTATGCAAGTTCCGTATTTATTTTTATTTTTATTCAACATCCATTTTCATTCAACTTTCTTTTTTATTTAATTTCCAAATAGATTGTTAGGGTATAGTGAGTTCTTGAATGAACTTTCATTTTTATTCAATTTCCTATTCTATTCAACTTTAATTTTCATTTAATTTCCAAATAGATTGTTAAGGTATAGTGGTGTCACGACCCCATTCCGCCCCTAGTAGAATGGTGCCATGATGGCCAGTAATTCGGGATTACCAAAGGCCACTTACAAGAAAACACACACAAATCAGAGTAAACATATGGGGCTTACAAATGCGGAAGCAATAATCAAAAGTAAAGTAGTCCATAAGAGCCGTGCTTGAGTTAAATGAGATGGCAAACATCTTATAGTAGCTTTAATACAAAATAATGACGTACACAAATTACATCTTGATCAAAAAGGCTTTCGCCATCAAACACAAAATACAATAAAGTAACCAAGAAGCATAATCTTCAAGATCTTTAAAACATGAATCCAAAAACACATCGGCAAAACATGTCGGCTAAGCACAACTAGGCATCACCGCCGACCGCTCATCACCTACATATATATAGAGAGGGTGAGCTTGGATACTCGATGAATGGCATAAGCAATAAAGGGTTTACATGAATGATATCCGAGATCTTTTAAACAAATAATACATGAAACAAATCAAGTTCATCTATCAAATCTTTCAAAGCTTCAAGAGATGCTTACTAACATCAATATAATACAAGTGATGACATCTCGGACAAACAAGCCCACGCTGTAAACCGTCGATGGCAAAGCAAGACAAGACAAGAGAGATCTCAAAACAATGGTGTCGTTGCATTATAGTCCCCGGACACTAAGGACTTGTGCCACAAATGCTTATAGTCCCCTGCGTCACGGACTTCCAAACTTTGTGCTACAAATGCTTATAGTCCCCTAGCACATACGGACTAGTGCCACAAATGCTTAAAGTCCCCAACGCGTCACGGACTTCCAAGAATGTCATCAAAACAAGATATAACACTTGGTATACAAAATAGAGATAACATTCATGCCTACAAATACTTTCCAAAACAAGGCAAAAATAAGGCTTTTATCAAAACACTATAACATATCTTTATTAAAATACCACTCACATAGTTCTTGGGGCGTCGGCGTCAAGGTAAGCCCAAGTCCTACAAACACATGGCAAGTTCATTGAATGCACTTTTAAACAGACTTCACATGCACACAAATGATCTCGGCATCCACTAAAGCTAAGTCAAATCAAAAGCAGACATGTCCCTCATCTCGGGAACAAGTTGGTACTAACGAGGTCTTGGCCGAGGTCCAACACCTCCTCGCCGAGGTCTTGTCCCGAGGCCACTTTCAAGAGATGGAGCCGGGAAAAATCTGGGTTTTCCCTCTGCTCCAAGAACATGAAGAACATGAACATGAAGATCAAGAAGGAGATGAATGCGAGGATCATAACTTATGATTATAAGACACGAGATTTCATGTTATGAGTTTAAAACCATGGACACGGATACCCATACAAGAAGACCATGCAAGAACAAACACAAATGCATGTAACTTGTTGCAAACTTTCGGATCAAATGAGGCTTTTCACAAGAACTTACGAACACTAGCTTTCTCTTTCTAAAACCAACTTGGAATCGATGCATGGCATGCAAAACATAATCAATCATGCAATGTAGCTAGAGGATCAATAGAAAGCAGAAGAGTTAATCAAGATTCTAACCACAATACTCGAATCTAACGGATCAAACACCAAGGATCAAGCTTGCACTCTACTTTCTCACTCTAGAACTCTTCCTAGAGCTTCTCTCTCCTCAAGCACAAGATATGATACAAATGATACACTTCTAAGCTTGCCTTTGGTTTAACCTTACCTTTCGGACACGTGGCGCTACGGGTTGGCTTAACTCAAAAAGGTGATGATGGAAAAGACAAGTCCACGACAAAGTGTGTTCAACAAGCTAGGCGGCAAGGGACTCGGCGGTAATGACATCGGCCAATAACAAGACCTCGGCAAGAAAAGGACAATGACTTCACTAATGATCTCGGCTAGGAAGGACAACACTAACCTGAGCTGTGCCACACCTTGGCCTAGATGTACCACACCTCGGTCTAGGTTGTACCACTTCGAGACAAGATCACTTGGGTTCAAGGTAACATCTCGGCCTAGATAATACACACCTACCTCGGCGATGACGCCTCGGCCGGATGTTAATCATCTCGGCCAATATGCCGAGTTAAAGGTGGAGGTCGGCTAAGGTTCAAAAACTGTTCTTAAATGCAAGGGCTCAAGGTAAACTATGCTAAGTGACCTCGGCTATACTCTAGACAAGGTGCGAATTCAAGCAAGCATCAAATAGACAAAGCAAAGCAAAACAAGATAACATTGCAACCTCGGCAAGGCAAAATCATACAAAAGAGCAATGCAAGCAAGCAAGACTAAGTCAAAGTGAGGGTTGTTACATCCTACCCCTTAAAGAAGTTTGGTCCCCAAACTTAGGTTACCTTGATCTGAAAACAATTCAGATATCGAACTTTCATCTCTTCTTCCATTTCCCACGTGGCATCCTTGCCGAAGTGTTCCTTCCACTCAATTTTCACCATCACTATAGATTTGTTCCTTAGTTTGTTTCACTTGTCTCATCAAGAATTCTCATCGGCTTCTCTTCATAGCTTAATTCTTCATCAACCACAATCCCAAAATGACTAATCACATGCAGGATCCCGAATATACTTTCTCAACATCGAGATGTGAAACACATTGTGCACTTGACTTAATTCGGTGGTAGAGCAAGTCATGGCGATGTGTTAATCTTCTCAAGAATTTCAAATGGCCCGATGTAACGAGGTGCTAACTTACCTTTCTTCCCAACTGAAATTCCTTTTGTTGGCGAAATTTTCAGAATACATGGTCCCCAATTTCAAACTCCAATTCTCTTCTTCTCTGGTCGGCATAGCTCTTTTGCCGACTACTCGGGATCGATCCTGTCGGATAAGCTTAATCTTCTCGGTTGTCACTTGAATCAGTTCGGGGCGATCAAAACTTTATCTCCTACTTGGTCCAACATATCGGCGATCTACACTTCCTTCCATACAAAGCTTAAATGCGGTGCCATGCCAATGCTAGCTTGATAACTTGTTGTAAGCAAATTCCACTAATGGTAAATGTGCTCCCCAACTTCCTGAAATCTAGTACACATAACTGAGCATATCTTCTAGTGTCTGAATTGCCCTTTCTGTTTGCCCATCGGTTTGGGGTGAAAAACATCTTTGAACTTCAATTCGGTTCCCAAGGCTCTTTGTAAACTCGCCAAAATCTACAAACAAACTTCGGATCTCGATGCGAAACAATGGACACCGGCACTCCATGAAGTCTCACAATTTCATTCATATACAATCTGACTAGTCGGTCGGCAAGATTGAATGTAGTCCGAACAGCAAGAAATGTCTTGACTTAGTTAATCTGTCGATTATGACCCAAATCGAATCCATTCCCTTCTGCGTCCTCGGCAAACCAATCACAAAATCCATGGAGATGTGTTCCCATTTCCATTCAGAATTGACAAAGGTTGAAGAAGTCTGCTTTGGTCTCGATGTTCGCTTTCACTTGTTGACATTGTAGGCATTGGGATACAAACTCGGCTATCTCTCTCTTCATGTTTGGCCACCAAAAGGTCGCTTTACATCGTGATACATCTTAGTGTTTCTGGATGAACGACAGTTCGGAACCATGGGACTCTTGTAAAATCTTTCTTTTCAACTCGGGGACGTCATTTCACGCATAACCTTCCTCCAAACTTAAGCACTCCATTATCAAAGGTGTAACGACCTCGGCTTTGGTGATAATCTCGTCGGCTATCCGCTTCAGAATTTATCCTCCATTTGCTTTGCTTTTACTTCTTCAATGATGGTCGGCTCTGCCGAGATTATGGCTAAACACGCCAAACTTCCCAATGACTTCTGCTTAATGCATCGACTCTTGAGTTGGCTTTGCACGGTGGTACTTGAATCGCATGTCGTAGTCCTTCAACAATTCCAACCATCTTCTTTGCCTCAAATTTAGTTCCTTCGAGTGAATAAGTACTTCAAACTCTTATGATCCGTGAAAACTTGGCAAGAAGCTCCATACAAGTAATGACGCCAAATCTTTAAAGCAAACACCACTTGCTAGCTCCAAATCATGGGTAGGATAATTCTTCTCATGAGGTTTTAACTGGCGAGATGCATATGCTATGACCTTGCCCCTTGCATCAATACACAACCCAAACCCTTATGTGAAGCATCATCAGAATCAAATTCTTCATTACTTGATGGGAGTACAAGAACTGGTCAGTAACTAACCTCGTCTTCAACTCTGGAAGGTGATTCTCTATCTTTGGTCCATTCATATGTCACTCCCTTACGAGTTAAGCTGCGTCAATGGCACAATCCTTGAAAAGTCTTTTACAAACTTCTGTAATAACCTCGCCAAACCTAGAAAAGCTGCGAACCTCGGACACATTGGTGGCGTTGGCCAATTTACCACGGCTTCAATCTTCTTTGGGATCAACAGAGATACCTTCTTCATTAATCACATGTCCCAAAAATGAAATATTGGAAAGCCAAAACTCACACTTACTCAACTTAGCATACAGACTTCACATCCTCAAGGTCGTAGAGCAAGTCTCGAGATGACTCTCATGCTCGGTTGTACTCTTGGAGTAGATCAATATGTCATCAATAAAAACAACCACAAATTCATCTAGGTGCGGCTTGAAGACTCTATTCATTAAGTCCATGAATCTTTGTTTGGCGCATTAGTCACTCCAAATGGCATTACTAGAAACTCATAGTGGCCATATCTTGTTGAAAGCGATCTTCTCAATATCCTCGGCTTTAACCTTCAAGCGGTGGTAGCCCGACCTAAGGTCAATCTTGGAAAAGACTCTTGCTCCTTGTAGTTGATCTAGCAAATCATCAATCCTAGGCAACGGATACTTGTTCTTAATAGTTACCTTGTTAAGTTCTCTTGTAGTCAATGCAAAGGGAGTGTACCATCTTTTTCTTAACAAACAATGGCGCTCCCCACGGTGAAGTGCTCGGCCTAACAAAACCTTTATCTAATAATTCTGTAGTTGTACCTTTAGTTCCTTAAGCTCATTTGGGGCCATTCTATAGGGTGTCTTGGAGATCGGTGTTCACGACACAATGTCCACAATGAACTCTATTTCTCTATCAACTAAGTGGCGAGCAAATCATTAGGAAAGATGTCGGAATTCACTAACAAGCTGGGATGTCGGCTAAATCAACATTTCCATTCTGATCACTCAATATACTACACAAGTAGCCATGGCACCCTTCTCAATTAGCTTACGTGCCTTAATGGGGAAATCAAGTATGGTGGGGTACTACCCTTTACCTCGGAAAATAACCTCGGCTTGGTGCAGGGGTCTCAATGTGACACTCTTCAAACACAATTAATTGATGCATAATTCTTTACTAACCAATCCATTCCTAATATGGCGTCAAAGTGGGTCATGTTTAACGGCAACAAATCAATTAATAGTTCTACACCCTCAATCACAATAACACCGCCTTATAGATAGATGCAACAATCATGGTTCTCCCGGATGGAGCGGAACACATATAACACATAATCAAGAGGTTCTTGTTGTCTATTCAATTTCTCGGCAAACTTGGCGGAATCTTAATGAATGCGTAGAACCAGAATCTATCAATATGTATGCATCTTGAGAGCAGATTGGGAGTATACACGATACTCTGTCTCAAAGATTCTGGTGTCTCCACGGCAACGCAAAAACTCGCCTGCCTGCCTGTGTCCTTCCAACGTTGCTTCCTGTGCAGAGCCGAGGTGCTCCACTTTTCTTACCATCATCGGTTCTTGACTTGGACAATCCTTCACACGGTGACCCATTTCTCCACATTCAAAACAAGCGCTGACGCCCGCAGCAAACTCCGAATCGCGCCTCCCACAACTTGCACACATCGGCTTGGTACTACCTTCCGGTTCGAGTTGCTTGAGTCGCCCACATTTGTTTTCTTCTTGGAGTTGAACGGAACTCGGCGGTTATCATAGTTCTGTCTCTTTCTCGATTCTCCCTGATACGATGCGGTTGATTAGCTTCGCAAGGATAGCCTTGTCCAAAACTCTGCATAAGTCGGCATGTTGTGCATGTTGACTCTATCTCAGACGGTCGCGCAAACCGCTTTCAAACTTCCGGCTTTCCTATACTCATCATGATCATATGGCGCGTACCTCGCCAATTCGGTGAAAGCTTCGGTCGTGATACTGCTCTGTTTTGTTCCCTTGTATCAAAGTCTGGAACTCCGTGGTCTTACGGTCTCGTACACTAATGGGAAAGTGCTTGTTATAAAATAGCTCCAAAATTTGGCCCAAGTTAAATCAGATTTTCTTCTCGTCAAGATCCACCATCTTCGAGCGTCGTCGTCCAACGTGAATGCGGCGATGCCACCTTCAGACATCTGTCTTGGGAAAGATCTCAAATAGCTTCTCCATTCCTAGGACCCATGCTTGGCTTTCATCGGCTCTATGCCCCTTGGAATCTCGGCGGGTTCATCTTCTTGAACTCCTTAATCAAAGTCGTGGTTCCTCTCCATACAAGGTCGGGTTGGAGGTAGTCTTGGAGGAGGTGGAGGCGGATCTGCACGTCGGCCATTAGTGCTCGGCTGGGTAGTTGTAGCACTAGCATTCTGTTGTCTCACTTGTCTCAACTCCGAGTTAACCCTTCTACTAGCCTTTCTAATCGGTCCAATCATCTTCGGATCGATCTCGCCAACTGGTGGTCTCCTCTCCTCATAGTGCTATGAGTATGCAAAATGTGACTTTAAAACAAAATGCACAACAAAGCATGTATGCTAGCAACAAGTAGTTATGCGAGATGATGCACACATTGTCAAGTAACAAGCAATATGATGCAATCCTTGTATCAAGTTTAAGGAAATTCCTATGCTCAGAGGACTCAAGTGTGTGAATAACGTACTACATGAAACTTGTGCTCGATACCAATCTGTCACGACCCCATTCCGCCCCTAGTAGAATGGTGCCATGATGGCCGATGGTCGGGATTACCAAAGGCCACTTACAAGAAAACACACACATATCTGAGTAAACATATGGGGCATACAAATGCGGAAGCAATAATCAAAAGTAAAGTAGTCCATAAGAGCCGTGCTTGAGTTAAATGAGATGGCAAACATCTTATAGTAGCTTTAATACAAAATACTGACGAACACAAATTACATCTTGATCAAAAGGCTTCTCGGCCATCAAACACAAAATACAATAAAGTAACCAAGAAGCATAATCTTCAAGATGTGCAAAACATGAATCCAAAAACACATCGGCAAAACATGTCGCTAAGCACAACTAGGCATCACCACGACCGCTCATCACCTACATATATATAGAGAGGGTGAGCTTGGATACTCGATGAATGGCATAAGCAATAAAGGGTTTACATGAATGATATCCGAGATCATTTAAACAAATAATACATGAAACAAATCAAGTTCATCTATCAAATCTTTCAAAGCTTCAAGAGATGCTTACTAACATCAATATAATACAAGTGATGACATCTCGGACAAACAAGCCCACGCGTAAACCGTCGATGGCAAAGCAAGACAAGACAAGAGAGATCTCAAAACAATGGTGTCGTTGCATTATAGTCCCGGACACTAAGGACTTGTGCCACAAATGCTTATAGTCCCACGCGCATCGGACTTCCAAACTTTGTGCTACAAATGCTTATAGTCCCCTAGCACATACGGACTAGTGCCACAAATGCTTAAAGTCCCCACACGCACGGACTTCCAAGGATGACAACAAAAGAAGATATAACACTTGGTATACAAAATAGGGATAACATTCATGCCTACAAATTCTTACCAAAACAAGGCGAAAATTAGGCTTTTATCATAACACTATAACATACCTTTATTAAAATACCACTCACATAGTTCTTCGACGTCGGCGTCAAGGTAAGCCCAAGTCCTACAAACACATGGCAAGTTCATTGAATGCACTTTTAAACAGACTTCACATGCACACAAATGATCTCGGCATCCACTAAAGCTAAGTCAAATCAAAAGAGACCGCCCTCATCTCGGGGAACAAAATTTGGGTACTAACCGAGGTCTTGGCGAGGTCCAACACCTCCTCGCCGAGGTCTTTGTCGAGGGCCACTTTCAAAGAGATGGAGGGAAAAATCTGGGTTTTCCTCTGCTCAAGAACATGAAGAACATGAACATGAAGATCAAGAAGGAGATGAATGAGGATCATAACTTATGATTATAAGACACGAGATTTCATGTTATGAGTTTAAAACCATGGACTGGATACCCATACAAGAAGACCATGCAAGAACAAACACAAATGCATGTAACTTGTTGCAAACTTTCGGATCAAATGAGGCTTTTCACAAGAACTTACGAACACTAGCTTTCTCTTTCTAAAACCAACTTGGAATCGATGCATGGCATGCAAAACATAATCAATCATGCAATGTAGCTAGAGGATCAATAGAAAGCAAGAGTTAATCAAGATTCTAACCTCAATACTCGAATCTAACGGATCAAACACCAAGGATCAAGCTTGCACTCTACTTTCTCACTCTAGAACTCTTCCTAGAGCTTCTCTCTCCTCAAGCACAAGATATGATACAAATGATACACTTCTAAGCTTGCCGGTTTGGTTTAACCTTCGCTCGGACACGTGGCGCTACCGGGTTGGCTTAACTCAAAAGGTGATCGATGGAAAAGACAAGTCCCCGACAAAGTGTGTTCAACAAGCTAGGCGGCAAGGGACTCCGTAGTAATGACATCGCCAATAACAAGACCTCGGCAAGAAAAGGACAATGACTTGACTAATGATCTCGGCTAGGAAGGACAACACTCAACGAGTAGTGCCACACCTTGGCCTAGATGTACCACACCTCGGTCTAGGTTGTACCACTTCGAGACAAGATCACTTGGGTTCAAGGTAACATCTCGGCCTAGATAATACACACCTCTCGGCGATACCGCCTCGGCCCAGATGTTAATCATCTCGGCCAATATGCCAGGTTAAAGGTGGAGGTCGGCTAAGGTTCAAAAACTGTTCTTAAATGCAAGGGCTCAAAGGTAAACTATGCTAAGCTGACCTCGGCTATACTCTAGACAAGGTGCGAATTCAAGCAAGCATCAAATAGACAAAGCAAAGCAAAACAAGATAACAGATTGCAACCTCGGCAAGGCAAAATCATACAAAAGAGCAATGCAAGCAAGCAAGACTAAGTCAAAGTGAGGGTTGTTACAAGTGGTCTCTTGAATGAACTTCAATTTTTAATCTTTTCTATTTGACATCATTTTTTACTTAATTTCCAAATAAATCGTTACGGTATAGTGGTTTCTTGAATGAAATTCCATTTTTAATTTTATGCAACTTCCATTTTTATTTTTATTCGCCTTCATTTTTTATTTAACATCCTTTTCTATTCAAGTTTCATTTTTATTCATCTTCCATTTTTATTCAACTTCTTTTCTATTCATCTTCCTTTTTGTTTAATTTTCAAATAGATCGTTAAGGTATAGTGGTTTCTTGAATGAACTTCCATTTTTATTCAATTTCTTTTCTTTATTTTATTCAACTTCGCTTTTATGCAAGTTCAATTTTTATTTTTATTTTTATTCAATATCCATTTTTATTCAACTTTCTTTTTTATTTAATTTCCGAATAGATTGTTAGGGTATAGTGGTTTCTTGAATGAACTTCCATTTTTATTCAATTTCCTATTCTATTCAACTTCATTTTTTATTTAATTTCCAAATAGATCGTTAAGGTATAGTGGTCTCTTGAATGAACTTCAATTTTTAATCTTTCTATTCGACTTCATTTTTTACTTAATTTCCAAATAAATCGTTATGCAACTCCCATTTTATTTTTATTCGACTTCATTTTTTATTTAACTTCCTTTTCTACTCAACTTTTATTTTTATTCATCTTCCATTTTTATTCAACTTCTTTTCTATTCAACTTCCTTTTTTGTTTAATTTTCAAATAGATCGTTAAGGTATAGTGGTTTCTTGAATGAACTTCCATTTTTATTCAATTTCCTTTTTTATTTTTATTCAACTTCCGTTTTTATGCAAGTTCCATTTTTATTTTTATTTTTATTCAACATTCATTTTTATTCAACTTTCTTTTTTATTTAATTTCCGAATAGGCCGTTAGGCTATAGCGGTTTCTTCAATGAACTTCCATTTTTATTCAATTTCCTATTGTATTCAACTTCATTTTTTATTTTATTTCCAAATAGATCATTAAGGTATAGTGGTCTCCTGAATGAACTTCAATTTTTAATCTTTTCAATTCGACTTCATTTTTTACTTAATTTCCAAATAAATCGTTAGGGTAGAGTGGTTTCTGAAATGAACATCCATTTTTAATTTTATGCGACACCCATTTTTATTTTTATTCGACTTCCTTTTTTATTTAAGTTCTTTTTCTATTCAACTTTTGTTTTTATTCATCTTCCATTTTTATTCAACTTTTTTTCTGTTCAACTTCATTTTTTGTTTAATTTTCAAATGGATCGTTAAGGTATAGTGGTTTCTTGAATGAATTTCTATTTTTATTCAATTTCTATTTTTATTTTTATTCAACTTCCGTTTTTATGCAAGTTCCATTTTTATTTTTATTTTTATTCAAGATCCATTTTTATTCAACTTTATTTTTTATTTAATTTCCGTATAGATCGTTAGGGTTTAGCGGTTTCTTGAATGAACTTCCATTTTTATTCAATTTCCTATTCTATTCAACTTCATTTTTATTTAATTTCCAAATAGATCGTTAAGGTATAGTGGTCTCTTGAATGCATTTCATATTTTATTCTTTCCAGTTCCTCTTCATTTTTTACTTATTTTCCAAATAAATCGTTGGGGTATAGTGGTTTCTTGAATGAACTTCCATTTTTAACTTTATGCGACACCCATTTTTATTTTTATTCGACTCCATTTTTTATTTATCTTCCTTTTCTACTCAACTTTTGTTTTTATTCATCTTCCATTTTTATTCGACTTCTTTTCTATTCAACTTCCTTTTTTTTTTAATTTTCAAATTGATCGTTAAGGTATAGTGGTTTCTTGAATGAACTTCCATTTTTATTCAACTTTCTTTTTTATTTTTATTCGACTTCCGTTTGTATGCATGTTCCATTTTTATTTTTATTTTTATTCAACATCCATTTTTATTCAACTTTTTTTTTATTTAATTCCCTAATAGATCGTTAGGGTATAGTGGTTTTTTAACTTAACTTCCATTTTTATTCAATTTCCTGTTGTATTCAACTTCATTTTTTATTTAATTTCCAAATATATCATTATGGTATAGTGGTCTCTTGAATGAATTTCAATTTTTAATCTTTTCTAGTCGACTTCATTTTTTACTTAATTTCCAAATAAATCGTTAGGGTATAGTTGTTTCTTGAATGAACTTCCACTTTTAATTTTATGCAACTTCCATTTTTATTTTTATTCGCCTTCATTTTTTTTTTAACATCCTTTTCTATTCAACTTTTATTTTTATTCATCTTCCATTTTTATTCAACTTCTTTTCTATTCAACTTCCTTTTTTGTTTACTTTTCAAATTGATCGTTAAGGTATTGAGGTTTCTTGAATGATCTTCCATTTTTGTTCAATTTCCTTTTTTACTTTTATTCAACTTCCGTTTTTATGCAAGCTCCACTTTTATTTTTATTTTTATTCAACATCCATTTTTATTCAGCTTTCCTTTTTATTTCATTTCCGAATAGATTGTTAGGGTATAGTGGTTTCTTAAATGAATTTCCATTTTTATTCAATTTCCTATTATATTCAACTTCATTTTTTATTTAATTTCCAAATAGATCGTTAAGGTATAGTGGTCTCTTGAATGAACTTCCATTTTTAATTTTATGCAACTTCCATTTTTATTTTTATTCGACTTCATTTTTTATTTAACTTCCTTTTCTACTCAACTTTTATTTTTATTCATCTTCCATTTTTATTCAACTTCCTTTTTTGTTTAATTTTCAAATTGATCGTTAAGGTATAGTGGTTTCCTGAATGAACTTCCACTTTTATTCAATTTCCGTTTTTATTTTTATTCAACTTCCGTTTTTATGCAAGTTCATTTTTATTTTTATTCAACATCCATTTTTATTCAACTTTCTTTTTTATTTAATTTCCAAATAGATCGTTAGGGTATTGTGGTTTCTTGAATGTGCTTCCATTTTTATTCAATTTTCTATTCTATTCAATTTCATTTTTTATTTAATTTCCAAATAGATCGTTATGGTATAGTGGTCTCTTGAATGAGCTTCAATTTTTAATCTTTTCTATTGGACTTCATTTTTTTACATAATTTCCAAATCAATCATTAGGGTATAGTGGTTTCTTGAATGAATTTCCATTTTTAATTTTATGCAACTTCCATTTTTATTTTTATTCGCCTTCATTTTTTATTTAACATCCTTTTCTATTCAACTTTTATTTTTATTCATCTTCCAATTTTATTCAACTTATTTTCTATTCAACTTCCTTTTTTGTTTAATTTTCAAATAGATCGTTAAGGTATAGTGGTTTCTTGAATGAACTTCCATTTCTATTCAATTTCTTTTTTTATTTTTATTCAACTTCCGTTTATATGCAAGTTCCATTTTTATTTTTATTTTTATTCAACATCCATTTTTATGCAACTTTCTTTTTTATTTAATTTCCGAATAGATTGTTAGGGTGTAGTGGTTTCTTGAATGAACTTCCATTTTTCTTCAATTTCCTATTCTATTCAACTTCATTTTTTATTTAATTTCCAAATAGATCGTTAAGGTATAGTGGTCTCTTGAATGAACTGCAATTTTTAATCTTTTCTATTCGACTTCATTTTTTACTTAATTTCCAAATAAATCGTTCGGGTATAGTGGTTTCCGAATGAAATTCCATTTTTATTTTTATTCGACTTCATTTTTTATTTAACTTCCTTTTCTACTCAACTTTTATTTTTATTCATCTTCCATTTTTATTCAACTTCTTTTCTATTCAACTTCCTTTTTTGTTTAATTTTCAAATAGATCGTTAAGGCATAGTGGTTTCTTGAATGAACTTCCATTTTTATTCAACTTCCGTTTTTATGCAAGTTCCATTTTTATTTTTATTTTTATTCAATATCCATTTTTTTTCAACTTTCTTTTTTATTTAATTTCCGAATAGATCATTAGGGTATAGCGGTTTCTTGAATGAACTTCCATTTTTATTCAATTTCCTATTCT
Source organism: Camellia lanceoleosa (assembly GCA_025200525.1). NCBI lineage: Eukaryota > Viridiplantae > Streptophyta > Magnoliopsida > Ericales > Theaceae > Camellia > Camellia lanceoleosa. Next base: position 209,931 of record JANUSC010000017.1, read on the forward strand.
ATTCAACTTCATTTTTCATTTAATTTCCAAATGGATCGTTAAGGTATAGTGGTCTCCTGAATGAATTTCAATTTTTAATCTTTTCTATTCAACTTCATTTTTTACTTAATTTCCAAATAAATCGTTAGTGTATAGTGGTTTCTTGAATGAACTTCCATTTTTAATTTTATGCAACTTCTATTTTTATTTTTATTCGACCTCATTTTTTATTTAACTTCCTTTTCTATTCAACTTTTATTTTTATTCATCTTCCATTTTTATTCAACTTCTTTTCTGTTCAACTTTCTTGTTTATTTAATATTCAAATAGATCGTTAAGGTATAGTGGTTTTTTGAATGAATTTACATTTTTATTCAACTTCCGTTTTTATGCAAGTTCCATTTTTATTTTTATTTTTATTCAACATCCATTTTTATTAAACTTTCTTTTTTATTTAATTTCCAAATAGATCGTTAGGGTATAGTGGTTTCTTGAATGAACTTCCATTTTTAGTCAATTTCCTATTCTATTCAGCTTCAATTTTTATTTAATTTCCAAATAGATCGTTAAGGTATACTGGTCTCTTGAATGAACTTCAATTTTTAATCTTTTCTATTCGACTTCATTTTTTACTTAATTTCGAAATAAATCGTTAGGGTATGGTGGTTTCTTGAATGAAATTTCATTTTTAATTTTATGCAACTTCCATTTTTATTTTTATTCGACTTCATTTTTTATTTAACTTTATTTTTCTTCATCTTTCATTTTTATTCAACTTCTTTTCTATTCAACTTCGTTTTTTGTTTAATTTTCAAATAGATCATTAAGGTATAGTGGTTTCTTGCATGAACTTCCATTTTTATTCAATTTCTTTTTTTATTTTTATTCAACTTCCTTTTTTATGCAAGTTCCATTTTTATTTTTAATTTTATTCAACATCCACTTTTATTCAACTTTCTTTTTTATTTAATTACCGAATAGATCGTTACGGTATAGCGGTTTCTTGAATGAACTTCCATTTTTATTCAATTTCCAATTCTATTCAACTTCATTTTTTATTTAATTTCCAAATAGATCGTTACGGTATACTAGTCTCTTGAATGAACTTCAATTTTTAATCTTTTCTATTCGACTTCATTTTTTACTTAATTTCGAAATAAATCGTTAGGGTATGGTGGTTTCTTAAATGACCTTCCATTTTTAATTTTATGCAACTTCCATTTTTATTTTTATTCGACTTCATTTTTTATTTAACATCCTTTTCCATTCAACTTTTATTTTTATTCATCTTCTATTTTTATTCAACTTCTTTTCTATTCAACTTCCTTTTTTGTTTAATTTTCAAATAGATCGTTAAGGTATAGTGGTTTCTTGAATGAGCTTCCATTTTTATTCAATTTCCTTTTTTATTTTTATTCAACTTCCGTTTTTATGCAAGTTCCATTTTGATTTTTATTTTATTCAACATCCATTTTTATTCAAGTTTCTTTTTTATTTAATTTCCAAATAGATCGTTAGGGTATAGTGGTTTCTTGAATGAATTTCCATTTTTATTTAATTTTTGATTCTATTCATTTTCATTTTTTATTTAATTTCCAAATAGATCGTTACGGTATAGTGGTCTCTTGAGTGAACTTCAATTTTCAATCTTTTCTATTCGACTTCATTTTTTACTTAATTTTCAAATAAATCGTTAGGGTATAGTGGTTTTTTGAATGAAATTTCATTTTTAATTTTATGCAACTTCCATTTTTTTTTTATTTGACTTCATTTTTTTTTAACTTCCTTTTTCTACTCAACTTTTATTTTTATCCATCTTCCATTTTTATTCAACTTCTTTTCTATTCAACTTCCTTTTTGTTAAATTTTCAAATAGATCATTAAGGTATACTGGTTTCTTGAATGAACTTACATTTTTATTCAATTTCCTTTTTTATTTTTATTCAACTATTGCTTTTTATGCAGGTTCCATTTTTATTTTTATTTTTATTCAACATCCATTTTTATTCAACTTTCTTTTTTATTTAATTTCCGAATAGATCGTTACGGTATAGCGGTTTCTTGAATGAACTTCCATTTTTATTCAATTTCTTATTCTATTCAACTTCATTTTTTATTTAATTTCCAAATAGATCGTTAAGGTATAGTGGTCTCCTGAATGAACTTCAATTTTTAATCTTTTCTATTCGACTTCATTTTTTACTTAATTTCCAAATAAATCGTTAGGGTATAGTGGTTTCTTGAATGAACTTCCATTTTTAATTTTATACAACTTCCATTTTTATTTTTATTCGACGTCATTTTTTGTTTAACTTCCTTTTCTACTCAACTTTTATTTTTATTCATCTTCCATTTTTTTTCAACTTCTTTTCTATTCAACTTCATTTTTTGTTTAATTTTCAAATAAATCGTTAAGGTATAGTGGTTTCTTGAATGAACTTCCATTTTTATTCAATTTTCTTTTTTATTTTTATTCAACTTCCCTTTTTATGCAAGTTCCTTTTTTATTTTTCTTTTTATTCAACATCCATTTTTATTCAACTTTCTTTTTTATTTAATTTTCGAATAGATCGTTTCGGTATTGCGGTTTCTTGATTGAGCTTCCATTTTTATTCAATTTCCTATTCTATTCAACTTCATTTTTTATTTAATTTCCAAATAGATTTTTAAGGTATAGTGGTCTCTTGAATGAAATTCAATTTTTAATCTTTTCCATTCAACTTCATTTTTTACTTAATTTCCAAATAAATCGTTAGGGTATAGTGGTTTCTTGAATGAACTTCCATTTTTAATTTTATGCAACTTCCATATTTATTTTTATTCGCATTCATTTTTTATTTTACATCCTTTTCTATTCAACTTTTATTTTATTCATCTTCCATTTTTATTCAACTTCTTTTCTATTCAACTTCCTTTTTTGTTTAATTTTCAAATAGAACGTCAAGGTATAGTGGTTTCTTGAATGAGCGTCCATTTTTATTCAATTTCCTTTTTTACTTTTATTCAACTTCCGTTTTTATGCAGGTTCCATTTTTATTTTTATTTTTATTCAACATCCATTTTTATTCAACTTTCTTTTTTATTTAATTTCCGAATAGATCGTTACGGTATAGCGGTTTCTTGAATGAACTTCCATTTTTATTCAATTTCCTATTCTATTCAACTTCATTTTTTATTTAATTTCCAAATAGATAGTTAAGGTATAGTGGTCTCCTAAATGAATTTCAATTTTTAATCTTTTCTATTCGACTTCATTTTTTACTTAATTTCCAAATAAACCGTTAGGGTATAGTGGTTTCTTGAATGAAATTCCATTTTTAATTTTATTCAACTTCCATTTTTATTTTTATTCGACTTCATTTTTTTATGTAACTTCCTTTTCTATTCAGCTTTTATTTTTTTTCATCTTCCATTTTTTTTTTCAACTTCTTTTCAATTCAACTTCCTTTTTTGTTTAATTTTCAAATAGATCGTTAAGGTATAGTGGTTTCTTGAATGAACTTTCATTTTTTTTCAATTTCCTTTTTTATTTTTATTCAACTTCCGTTTTTATGCAAGTTCCATTTTTATTTTTATTGTTATTCAACATCCATTGTTATTCAACTTTCTTTTTTATTTAATTTCCAAATAGATTGTTAGGGTATAGTGGTTTCTTGAATGAACTTCCATTTTTATTCATTTTCCTATTCTATTCAACTTCAATTTTCATTTAATTTCCAAGTAGATCGTTAAGGTATAGTGGTCTCTTGAATGAACTTCAATTTTTAATCTTTTCTATTCGACTTCATTTTTTACTTAATTTCCAAATAAATCGTTACGGCATAGTGGTTTCTTGAATGAACTTCCATTTTTAATTTTATGCAACTTCCATTTTTATTTTTATTTGCCTTCATTTTTTGTTTTACATCCTTTTCTATTCAACTTTTATTTTTATTCATCTTCCATTTTTATTCAACTTCTATTCTATTCAACTTCCTTTTTTGTTTAATTTTCAAATAGATCGTTAAGGTATTGTGGTTTCTTGAATGAACTTCCATTTCTATTCAATTTCTTTTTTTATTTTTATTCAACTTCCGTTTATATGCAAGTTCCATTTTTGTTTTTATTTTTATTCAACATCCATTTTTATTCAACTTTCTTTTTTATTTAATTTCCGAATAGATTGTTAGGGTATAGTGGTTTCTTGAATGAACTTCCATTTTTATTCAATTTCTTATTCTATTCAACTTCATTTTTTATTTAATTTCCAAATAGATCGTTAAGGTATATTGGTCTCTTGAGTGAACTTCGATTTTTAATCTTTTCTATTCGACTTCATTTTTTACTTAATTTCGAAATAAATCGTTAGGGTATGGTGGTTTCTTGAATAAACTTCCATTTTTAATTTTATTCAACTTCTATTTTTATTTTTATTCGACTTCATTTTTTATTTAACTTCCTTTTCTACTCAACTTATATTTTTATTCATCTTCCATTTTTTTTCAACTTCTTTTCGATTCAACTTGCTTTTTTGTTTAATTTTCAAACAGAACGTTAAGGTATTGTGGTTTTTTGAATGAGCTTCCATTTTTATTCAACTTCTGTTTTTATGCATGTTCCATTTTTATTCAACTTTCTTTTTTACTTAATTTCCGAATAGATCGTTACGGTATAGCGGTTTCTTGAATGAACTTCCATTTTTATTCAATTTCCTATTCTATTCAACTTCATTTTTTATTTAAATTCCAAATAGATCGTTAAGGTATAGTGGTCTCCTGAATGAACTTCAATTTTTAATCTTCTCAGTTCGACTTCCTTTTTTACTTAATTTCTAAATAAATCGTTAGGGTATAGTGGTTTCTTGAATGAACTTCCATTTTTAATTTTATGCAACTTCCATTTTTATTTTTATTCGACTTCATTTTTTATTTGACTTCCTTTTCTATTCAACTTTTGTTGTTATTCATCTTCCATTTTTATTTAACTTCTTTTCTGTTCAACTTCCTTTGTTATTTAATTTTCAAATAGATCGTTAAGGTATAGTGGTTTCTTAAATGAACTTCCATTTTTATTCAATTTCCTTTTTTATTTTTATTCAACTTCCGTTTTTATGCAAGTTCAATTTTTATTTTTATTTTATTCAACATCCATTTTTATTCAACTTTCTTTTTTATTTAATTTCCAAATAGATCGTTATGGTGTAGTGGTTTCTTGAATGAACTTCCATTTTTATTCAATTTCCTATTATGTCACGACCCCAAACCGCCCCTAGTAGAATGGCGCCGTGATGGCCAGTAACCCGTAATTACCGAAGGCCAACTTTCAAAGATTAAACACAATCAGAGTATAATATATGGGGCTCACAAATGCGGAAGCAATAAATCAAAATACAAGTGGTCCGTAAGAGCTGTGCATAGATCAAATGTAATAACGTACATGACATAGTTTCACATTCGGGTGATAATAAACAAAATACATATTAGAATCTTGATCAAAAGGCTTCTAAAGCCGACATGTGCAAATACAATGATTACATGCCAAAGAAGCATAATCTTCAAGATTCGCCGACGTAAATACAAATTTTTTCGACATAAAACAAGTCAAGCCGACATGACAAGAATCCAAAACAAGCTTGCCAAAACTGTAACGCCCTCAAAATTAAACCCATAATATATATTATTAACATGCAACGTTATAAGAAAACTAAACATTATTTCATTCATCAGAGTAACCTTAACAAAAGACATTACACATAATAATGAAAGTAAATGCCCTACGGGCTTACATCTTTCCAAGCCACCACTTGGACACAAAAGTATGAGTACTAACTCATTTACACATTAAGCCCTAGGCTTGAGTTTACATGTAACATCAAAATAAAACAAAATAAACAGCTAATCTAAACAGAGTCTTCAACTCCCAATCCATCCAAGCTAAGTCCTTGGAGGTAGCACATCACCTGAACCTGAAAATGATGTTCCCATATAGGTTGAGCCACAACCCAGTAGAAATATACTAAACCAAATATAAGCATTGAATAAAGCAATAGCATTCAATAGATGGTTAACACAACTATTCATTTCACCAACATACAATTTCATGACCTTAGTGTCTATGACACGTTTGACTTTCCATTATCTATTCAACTTTCCATTTATATCAATATGGCTCAGAACCTGGCCAAACCGTAACAGTGAACTATATATCACATTAACGTTTCTTCCAATATCAACAAAATAAATGAGACAAAGGCTCATATCAAAACACTTCTATACTTCCCGATTGATATACATTTTAGTGTTGTATCAACAATATGTAAAAACACTTCAAATCAATAAGCACACATATAGTGATGCTAATGGAGTCCATCCCCTATCTCCTCCCAAACAAAATCCGGTTTAGAGGTCTATCCCCTATCTTCCCCTAAACCGTGGAGTACATCCCCTATCTCCTTCCAAACAAAATGCATATGCAACACACAATCAATACACATATTTTCTGTATTAATTCAACAGTCAAAATCAATGACTTAACCAATGTGATTAGTTTCAGTTTTCCCTAATCCATATGCAATGTCTACAACAATCACGACTATCCTCCACCGATAGCCCAAAACAGTTATTTCTAAGCAGGAAATAAATGTATCAACAAATGTAAATTTAACATTTTCATAGGTGAGTAATTAAACTAACCAGCTACACCATTAAATGACTAAGTTCCCCAATTCCTTGAATTAAACTCAATTCCACATTTTTCCCTAAATTAATTATACAAATTAATTTATTTCAACCACTAGGATTTTTCCCAAAATTACCAAACAACCCCCAACATATCAAAATACTAGAACTTAGGACAAAACCTATAATATGGAGTAGGAAATCCCTACCTCGAAGCGAAGAACCCGGATGGAGAAGATGATGAAAATCCAAAGTGCTCCAAACCCAAGATTGTTCAGATTAAAAGGAAGCCCTCGACTCACTCTATCTTTTTAATAAAGGATCTAGGGTAGAAACACACTCTAAATAGATCAAACCTAAGAGAGAAGGTGAGTGGAAGGAGAGAGAAAACGTACCTAGGGTTCTGGAATCAGAAAAAGGGTGAAAAAGTGTTTTAAAAACCGCTGCTGCCTATTTAAACCCGACAGGCTCGCTCGAGCGAAGGATTGGTCGCTCGAGCGACCAGACACAAGAATTACTCGCTCGAGCGAAGAAAGTCTCGCTCGAGCCAAGAATGCAATACTTCAGTTCAGAACCGAAGCACGCCGAGTGAGAATGCTCGCCGAGCGAAGAACGAAACTTCGCCGAGCGGCGAAAGCTCGCTCGAGCCAAGAAACCTCGCTGTGTCTATACTAGACGCAATCGCCGCTCGGCGACCAACTCGCTTCGGCGAAGACACAAAATTCTGGACAGCAACACTTGGTTTCCAAACCCAACCAACCTGTAACAAACCTGCCCAAAACATCCTATAACTCAAAAAAAAATAGGGAATTAAAGGATGACAACAACAAATATGTAACAACAGAATCTACAGAACGTAAGTCCGGACACAACCACCAAATGGAAAGAGACCGGGGTCGCTATAACCTCCCCTCCTTAAAGAATTTCGTCCCCGAAATTAAGCATAAGTTTTTGAAAACAAGTTTTTCTCAATTTCCAATGGTATTACATTACAATAATAAACAACTTGACCCAATACCGGTCATTTCATCTCTTATCAAGAGGCATCTCACAATAAGTAAAACAATATATATTTAACTTGCATCGTCAACATGCATCTCTTTCAATTTCAACAGTTTTCAATACACCTGATTCCCATTCCCATATCATATTCAATTTCATGATATAACTCCAATTCTACAACGCATTCAACATATGCAATGTTGCTATAAACTTCTATGAAACCAAAACATTCACAATGTTGTACAACTTAAGACATATATATAATGTTCTTAAAGTTCACTAAAATTACAAAATCTCAATACATGATTACACATCAACAAACAAGTCCGGATATTTCTCGTGGACTTCCAACTCACGCTCCCAAGTGGCTTCCTCCACTCCGTGATGTTTCCACAAAACCTTTACCAAAGGGATGGTCTTGCCTCGCAAAACTTGATCCCGCCTATCCAAAACCCGAACCGGTCTCTCCTCATACGAGACATCTTCGTCAACCTCTAAGTCGGTCCAATCCAACACATGTTATGGATCCGGCTCATACTTCCGAAGCATACTCACATGAAACATGTCATGTACTCCGGATAACTGCGGCGGCAAAGCTAAACGATAGGCAGCCTCGCCAATCCTCTCAAGGATCTCAAAAGGGCGAATAAACCGAGGGGACAACTTCCTGCTCTTCCCAAACCTCATCAATCCCCGCCTAGGTGATATTTTCAGAAAGACATGATCACCCACCTCAAACACCAAAGGTCTTCTCCTACGGTCGGCATAAGATTTCTGACGACTCTGGGCTGTAACAAGCCTCCTATGGATAAGCTCAACTTTCTCCGTCGTTTCCCTCACCAACTCCGGACCCAACAAAGGTGCATCACCTACCTCGGCCTAACAAACTGGAGATCTACGGTCGGCCATACAAGGCCTCAAACGGTGCCATACCGATACTAGACTGGAAACTATTGTTGTAGGAAAACTCCACCAAAGGCAAGTGCCTCTCCCACGACCCACTAAAGTCAAGAACACAACCCCGAAGCATATCCTCAAGGATCTGAATAGTATGCTCGGACTGCCCGTCAGTCTGAGGATGATAAGCCGTGCTAAAGGTCAACTTAGTGCCCAAGGCACCAGAACTCGCCACAACCCGGGTCAGAAACGAGGATCTCTATCCGAGACGATCATCACTGGAACTCCGTGCAACCTCACTATGTCCTGAATATACAGGTCGGCAAGATGATCTACCGAATCTCTCACGCGCATAGGAATGAAGTGCGCCGACTTAGTCAACCGATCTACAACCACCCAAACAGCATCACTACCTCGCTGAGTCCTCGGAAGACCTACCACGAAGTCCATAGTGACATGCTCCCACTTCCACTCGGCAATAGGCAAGGGTTGTAACAAACCCCGCTGCCTCGATGTTCGGCCTTCACTTGTCGACAAGTAAGGCCTTTGGACACGAAGTCGCCACATCTCTTCATACCCCGCCACCAAAATTGGCGACCCAAATCCCGATACATTTTAGTGCCTCCCGGATGCACCGCAAGGCGTGAATGATGAAACTCTCGGAGTACTTCCTCTCGACAAGACTCCGGCACAAACAAACGGTCTCGGTATCTCACACTCTGGTCGGGATACACCGTCAAACCTTTCTCAACCTTCCCATTGGAGATCTTCTCTCGGAGAGATTCCACCTCAAGGTCACCTCTCTGTGCCTCTAACACTCGAGTCACAAGTGTAGGCTGCGCAACAACAGAAAACAAGGCCGCAACCTCAACGGATTCGCCCAAAAGTAAATCAAACTCCCCAAGTGCACCCAACATCTCCCATTCCCGGATGGCTATACTAGCTACGTCACCAACAGATTTCCTGCTAAGGGCATCGGCCACCACATTGGCCTTCCCCGGATGATCACTACAACAAAAATTACCTTTGGTGACAGACTGATTTTGTCTCCAAACATCAAAATTTCGTCACTAAAGTGATTTGTGACGAAAAAAATTTGTCACCACGTTCGTGGCCTATAGTTCGTCACAGAAAGTACCTGGTGACGAAAAACAGTTTCGTCACCTATTTTCATTTTTGGCGACGAAATGTTTCGTCTCCAAATGTTGAATTTTTCGTCCTCCAAAACACCAATTTCGTCACCAAAACTAAATAATATTTTATTTTAATTGTTTTTTACGACGAAATATTTCGTCACCAAATATATTTTAGTGACGAAAGTTTTCCTCACCAATGATATGGATTAAGGTGACAAAAAAATTCGTCACTAAAATGAGCAAAAAAGAAAATTATTCAATGACAAAAAAATTTTGTCACCAAATATTTCAATTTAGTGACGAAATATTCAACAAATGTGACGAAATTATTCGTCATGTTTTTTGAAAACTAATAGCGACATTTTTTATTTCGTCACTAATAAAAATTAAAAATTTTGAAAATAGGGGTACTATTTTCTTCCGAATTTTTTTATTTTCAGTAACAATTCCCTGCGCATTTCAATAACCTGTTCAATAAAATATCTATTACAAATCAATACAAAAATCTGTTCATTTTCATAAACATCACAATCGAATTTTAGCTCTATCCACAAAAATACAACATGAACTGCATGCAAATTATAAACATAACTCCTAATATCCACAAAAAACGTCTACTAATATCCACAAAAATATAATATCAACCATATGCAGATTACCAAACACATCTCCTAATATCCAACAAAAAACATGTCTACTAATATCAACAAAAATAAAATATCAAGGGCGGATTACCAAACATGCCCCGTAATACTAACAAAAATATAAAATTTACAACACAACCAAAATACATGTAAGGTAATATGAACAAAAACACAAAATGAGCTACCATCGGCCCTCCAAATTACCAAACACGTCCACATCAAATCTCGAATCTGCAAAAAAATGAAAAAAAAAAAAAAGTTAGTTAGACAATTATTATCTTATCCATAACATATACAATTTAACATGCATTTTTGGACATAGTTTTCAAACCGGGAGTCCCGTGCTAGTTCCGTAAGTTTTCACGACTCACATTGGTACATCCCAAGGTGTTTGAAGTGTTTCCCGGGCCGTCTCGTGGCTGTTGCACGATTTTGGCCCCCGAAGGCCTATTTTCAAGCTTAAGTGTGAAAGAGTGCATTTTTGGACTTAGTTTTCAAACCGGGAGTCCCATGCTAGTTCCGTAAGTTTCCACAACTCACATTGGTCAATCCTAAGGTGTTTGAGGTGTTTCCCTGGCCGTCTCGTGGCTGTTGCACGATTTTGGCCCCCGAAGGCCTATTTTTAAGCTTAATTGTAAAAAAGTGCATTTTTCGACTTAGTTTTCAAACCGGGAGTCTCGTGCTAGTTTCGTTAGTTTCCACAACTCACATTGGTCCCTCCCGAGGTGTTTGAGGTGTTTCCCGAGCCGTCTCGTGGCTGTTGCACGATTTTGGCCCCCGAAGGCCTATTGTAAAGCTTAAGTGTGGAAAAGTGCATTTTTGGACTTAGTTTTCAAACCGAGAGTTCCGTACTAGTTCCGTAAGTTTCCACAACTCACATTTGTCCATCCCGAGGTGTTTGAGATGTTTCTCGGGCCGTCTCGTGGCTGTTGCACGATTTTGGCTCACGAAGGCCTATTTTTGACGCTTAACTTTAAAAAAGTGCATTTTTTGACTTAGTTTTCAAACCGGGAGTCCCGTGCTAGTTCCGTAAGTTTCCACAACTCACATTGGTCCATCCCGAGGTGTTTGAGGTGTTTCCCGAGCTGTCTCGTGGTACATTGCGATTTTAGCCCCCGAAGGCCTATTTTCAAGCTTAAGTGTGGAAAAGTGCATTTTTGAACTTAGTTTTCAAATCGGGAGTCCCGTGCTAATTCCATAAGTTTCCACAACTCACATTGGTACGTCCCAAGGTGTTTGAGGTGTTTCCCGGGCCGTCTCATGGCTGTTGCACGATTTGGCCCCTCAAGGCCTATTTTCAAGCTTAATTGTAAAAAAGTGCATTTTTTTACTTAGTTTTCAAACCGGGAGTCCCGTGATAGTTTCGTTAGTTTCCACAACTCACATTGGTCTGTCCCGAGGTGTTTGAGGTGTTTCCCAGGCTGTCTCGTGGCTATTGCACGATTTTGGCAGCCGAAGGCCTATTTTCAAGCTTAAGTATGAAAAAGTGCATTTTTGGACTTAGTTTTCAAACCGAGAGTCCCGTGCTAGTTCTGTAAGTTTCCACAACTCACATTGGTACGTCCCAAGGTGTTTGAGGTGTTTCCCGGGCCGTCTCATGGCTGTTGCACGATTTTGGCCCCTCAAGGCCTATTTTCAAGCTTAATTGTAAAAAAGTGCATTTTTTTACTTAGTTTTCAAACCGGGAGTCCCGTGATAGTTTCGTTAGTTTCCACAACTCACATTGGTCTGTCCCGAGGTGTTTGAGGTGTTTCCCAGGCTGTCTCGTGGCTATTGCACGATTTTGGTAGCCGAAGGCCTATTTTCAAGCTTAAGTATGAAAAAGTGCATTTTTGGACTTAGTTTTCAAACCGAGAGTCTCGTGCTAGTTCTGTAAGTTTCCACAACTCACATTTGTCCATCCCGAGGTGTTTGAGATGTTTCCTGCACTGCCTCGTGGTCATTGCGATTTTGGCCCTTGAAGGCCTATTTTTAAGCTTCACTGTGAAAGTAGTTTCCTAATTGGGAGTTAGTTTTGGACTTAGTTTTCAAATGTCAAAGTAGTTTCCTAATTGGGAGCCACGTGCATATTTCAGTGTTTGTGATGTTTCTCGGACTTTTACGTGCATAGTTCACTATCTTAGTTAAAGAAGAAATTTCTACTAAATTAGCATAGAAACATAATATACTAACCAAGAAGCTTGTCAATCAGAATCTGAACTTTCCCCACTCTCAAAATTTCCCGTGATACCTTTCTGCCTCAAACACTCGATGATAGTTTGTATCTTCTTGCTTTGTTTCTTCTCTGACTTTTCAAACCTTGCAATTTGTTCATTTTGTTGTGCTATTTGCAGCTCGAGGCGTTGAACATAGTCACTATTTTCAGCAGGTGCAACAGTTGTATTCACAGAAAAAGGCCTCATACCGAGTCCTTTCACATAACCTGGCCTTGGCTGAAGCACCTTCACTGACAACTCCTCTGGGGTCAAGGGGATCGCACTAGTCTGCGAGAGGTGTTCTGCTTGCGTCTGTATCAGGTTGTCCTATTAATTTGAAATAAATCAAAGTATAAGTTATTCTACCCTACACAGCAAAATAAATAATATTATCAAAATTGAAAGGCATTGCCTTGTACATACATAATTAACTTGGCTCTCCGATGAAATCCATTCATGCGTGTCCGAATTGTAGTGGATGGACTTGTAAAATTCTGCTAAATCGGGCACTTTTCCATTTGCAATTATCTGCTTCATTTGTTTGTCAATGTTAATTCAATGATTTAAATAACAAAGCCTACTAATCCAATAAAATAAATTAGTAGAACGCACCGAGTTGTGTACCCTGACCGGGATTGATTTTGATCCACATCGATGTTTTGTTTTCATTTGCATCCTATTATTCACATTAGCTAGTGATTGTTCCTACACAATTGAAACAAAAATACAAACAAGAAAAGATAACATTAGTAAGAAAAAACTTAATTTTTGACAATTAACATACATAAAACATTTTACCTTGAATTTTTGACTATTCCACTTGTCAATTAGAGATGTCCACTGATTGAGAGTAACTTTTGCAGGTGGGTGGCTTCTCGCGTAATCCTCCCCTCTTGCATCCTTAAGTTGCTTGTATTGTTTGTGCAATTTATAGGTGAAACCACTCAATCGTCGACCAAACTGTGTGTCTAAAGCCTTTGCTACATCAGTCCGATTGCCTTGTAGATCAAACTGATCCTGCAAAATGAAAAAAAATTAAAAATTACAAAGAAACAAAGCCTAAACATGAAAAGAGTTTGTCAATAATTACCGCTAAGCGTTGGATCATCGGCTCCTTATCAGCAACATTCACCTTCTTCCAGCTACGAATGCTCAAGTCTGGTAACTGCGTTCGAACCTCTATACCAATTTTGGAGACTAGCTTGGAGGCATTGTCTCCTACTGGTGCACGAAACTGTTCAGGTATAGGAACTAACATCTTCCCATCCTTCTCGACAATGCGATGGGCCTGTATGCCGCGTGTCGGGCCACGACCACGTCTGTCATGTGATGCTGTAAGGATATAATATTAATTGAGTTAGTAAGTAAACAAATGCAAGTTAAACCTTAAAAACAACTTTGCAAACTTACCAACGATGGTAGATGCAGTCACCTCGTCCTCAGGTTGCACATTATGAGGTGGTAAGGGTTGGGTACCGACCTCCTCACTTGGGGGATCCATCCTTTCCTCTGGAGTGGGAGGTAATGGCCTTGAATGACACCGTAAACGGAGTCCTGGTGCCATCTGTTGTTCCTGAAAGAACATAATCACACAGTGAAAACGAGATTTAAAACAGTTAAAATATATTTTAAAAAAGATATGATGTGTAAGATATGTGAAGAAGAAATGTAAAAAGTAAAAGACATGTTCACACACAATTATAAAATGTGTATAATACCTCGCAGTCAAAGGAACCCAATGACTCATCATCATTGTCATCCTCACTCTCTGAAGGGTTATACTCAACATCATCATCTACCTCAACCCTAATTCCCTTTTCCCTTGCAGTTGCACATTTCGGCTGAACCGCACTCCCTAAAGAATTTGTAATATTCTTCACTCCAAGATTGTTCATTACCTCACAATTCTCCTTGATTCGCTTATTTCTTTGTTTCTCGTATTCTGTTAGCTTCTTGGTTCTCAAATCACCTGGTTTCAGCCATTGTTTTTTGCCTCGAACCATTTCTACAACTATATAACATAATTCAACTTTAATTGAAAATTATAGACAATGTCATCATTCACCATTACATAAAAGAAGAAAAAGAAAGTAACATAATCATATAAAATAAAAATTACATTAATTAATAATATATGTTCGAAAATAAAGTGATCTACTAAAAATTACATATCATAATCCATATCAGGATCCATATCAACATCAGGAATGTTATGTTCTTCATCTCCTTCATCATCTCTATTCTCTTCCATTATCGCATCTGATGACCTTACTTCCGAAATAACATTGAATTCAACATCATCCCTACAGTATCGAACAATTGGGTCAATGTCAATTGGAACAACATTAGTAATGTTTTCTTGTTGGAACACATCATTCTTTTCTAAAGGATCCACTAATTCTCCATCACTAGTGTCTGGAACATCAAAGACACCCCTATGTTGCACCCTTTGTACGACATTCCAAGGCTCACCCAATTTGGTATCATTCAGATAGAAGACTTGCTTAGCTTGACTAGGTAGGATAAATGGGTCAGATTGGTACCACCGACTTGTGACGTCAATGCTTGTGCAATATGTATCAAGTCGTATTGTTCTGTTTCTACCAGTGTTACCGGTGTTGTACCATTCACACTGGAACAAAACAACATTTTTACCACATATGTAGTCAAATTCCAAAACCTTGCACAAGTGACCGTAGAAGTCATGCAATTTTCCTTCATGATCCCCGTGTGTAAGCACACCACTATTCTGACTCGTACGACGGTTGTCTAGATCTCGAGTATGGAACCGGCTGCTATTGATTATGCAACCTGAGTACTCTTTCACTAGCAAATTAGGACCATTTGCTAATGACCACAATTCATCAGTTGCCTCTAATGACTCTTCCATTCTCAATGTATTTATCTACAATTACATGTAACAAACAATAAGTAAATAATTTATGAATGACGACATTTTATAAAACTTTAATTTTGTTGAAGTTGTAAATGTCGAAGAATTATAAATATTTTACCCTCTCTTTGAACCACTTGGGAAATTCTTGTCGTTGTATGTGGATTATGTCATGTCCAGCTTGAGTTTGTAATAGATTTTTGTGTTCCCTACTCAAAAAAAAAAAGTGATTACTACATAGTTCTACAAATAAAAAAGCTAAGCATAAACATAATTCAATGAAACACATACTCCAAATACTTTTCAATCTCCGGGCTATTGTACAACACAAACCAATGAGCAATATCACGAATTTCTTGAGACATTTCAGCATCTCGTGTGATTAGACCAATTGGACGTGCAGTTTCTGTGAATACTGTAAACCCTTGTTGACGTTCACCGCGATCTTCATTCCGTTCTGGTCGATTATGCACGGTTTCAATCCCATCAACATACATTGAACAAAAAGTAATGCACTCTTTGACAATGTAAGCCTCGGCAATTGAACCTTCTGGTCGAGCTCGGTTGGTCACATATTTTTTTAATGCTCCCAGAAACCTTCAAGAGAGAACGAATTAGGAGTATAATTACATATGTGACACACTTACGTAAATCTCATTTACAAGTATAAGTGAAAAAATACCTTTCAATTGGGTACATCCATCGATATTGTACGGGTCCTCCAAGAATAGCCTCACGAGGCAAATGAACAGCCAAGTGGATCATCACATCGAAGAAGGCTGGAGGAAAGATCTTTTCAAGCTTGCATAAAATGTGTATTATACGTTCCTCTAATTTCTCTAGTTCGCTCCGCCTTAGTGTCCTAGAGCATAAGTCTTGGAAGAAATTGCCTAACTCAAAAAGTGTTGTGCTAATTTCTTTATCCACGTAACCACGCATTCCAATGGGAAGAATTCTTTGTATTAGTACATGGCAGTCGTGGCTTTTTAGGCCTGTTAGTCTACCATTTCTTGCATTCACTGATTTGGATATGTTTGCCGCATACCCATCTGGATACTTGACAGTTTTTAAAAATTCAAAGAAACCATCCCTCTCTGCAGGTGTCAATGAAAAGATTGCTCGAGGCTTGACATATGATCCATCGGGTCGTTGTGTTAGCCATAGCTCTTTCCTTATATCCATATCTTCCAAGTCTAATCGTGCCTTCTCTGTGTCCTTGTTCTTTCCATCAATGCCTAACATAGTTCCGAAAACATTTTCACTAAAATTTTTCTCCACATGCATGACATCAATGTTGTGTCGAAGTTTTCGCTTCTTCCAATAAGGTAACTCATACAAGATGCTTACCTTTGTCCAATTAGGTGCTTGACG
Organism: Camellia lanceoleosa; assembly: GCA_025200525.1. Lineage (NCBI taxonomy): Eukaryota > Viridiplantae > Streptophyta > Magnoliopsida > Ericales > Theaceae > Camellia > Camellia lanceoleosa. The sequence goes on from JANUSC010000017.1 coordinate 226,704, forward strand.
GGGCCTTTTTCTATTACTTGGATGCTTTCCATATATGACACCTGTCACGTTGTTCAACTGGTCTTGTATCTTTTCCACTGGCAACTCCAAAGATCTATTCCGTTTCTCAATCTTACCATTGTAAGCCCTACTCTTTCGCCTTTCTGGGTGGTTCTCAGGCAAGTAACATCGATGGTTAGTGTACCCCGTCTTACTTCTCAGAGATTGAAAATACGGTTCATCATTGCAAGTGTAACAAGAATAATGACCCTTTGTTCTCCACCCAGATATGTCACCAAATGCAGGCCAATCATGTATTGTCCACAACAAAGCTGCATGCATTCGAAAAGTCTCATTGGTGGAGGCGTCATAAGTCAATGCACCATTTGTCCATAAATCATTCAACTCATCCACCAATGGTCGCATGTAGACGTCAATATCAATCCCTGGTTGCGATTCTCCAGGAATAAGTAATGACATCAAAGAAAATGGATCCTTCATAACCAACCACGGTGGCAAGTTGTATGGAATGAGTATGACGGGCCACAAACTATAAGAGTTGTTCATGTTCCCAAAAGGGTTAAACCCATCAACGGCCAACCCTAGCCTCACATTTCGAGGCTCCAAGGCAAACTCGGGATGTTGTGCATCAAATTCCTTCCACTCATCACTGTCAGCGGGATGCCTCAATATGTCGTCGTCCACTCGTTTGTCTTTGTACCATCTCATGTCCTCAGCCCTCTTTCTTGACATGTACAATCTTTTCAACCTTGGTGTCAAAGGAAAGTACCGTAATACTTTATGAGGAATCTTCTTACCCCTTCCACGATTGATCTTGTATCTAGATGTCTTACAAGTCGGACATTTATCTAGTGTTGCATTCTCCTTCCAAAATAATACACAATCATTTATGCAAGCATGAATGAGCTCATATGACAAGCCCAAGTCACGTAGTATTTTCTTAGCTTCATAAGTTGACTTTGGAACCAAATTTTCTTTCGGTAAAAGTCTACTTAAAAACTCTAGCATCATATCAACTGACTTATTGCTCCAATGATTTGTTACCTTCATATTAAGCACCTCAATCACAAACTTTAACAAAGTATAATTTGCACAATTTGGGAACAGCTCACGCTTGGCATCAGTCAACAATTGATCAAAAGTTCTCACTTCCTCTCGTTGGGTTGTATCAGTCGATTCCCCTCTTATTCGATCTTCCACTAAGGCTTCAATACCACCTACAATTTCATCACCATCAAGTCGCATCTCATCATCATGGTAAGCCTCGTTTGAAACACGGGGTTCCCCGTGCTGGTGCCATACAGTGTAAGTTTGCATAATCCCATATTGGAGCAAATGAATTTCCACATTTTGAAGATTTTGTCTACAAACATTCACACACTTTATACATGGGCACAACAGATTACCAATCTGGTCTATAACCCCGATTGCAAGTTGAAGAAATAACTTGACCCCATCATGATATGGTTTACTCATCCTTCCATTAGCCGTCCTACCTAGGGCAATCCAACTTTTATCCATGTCTGATCACAAATGAAAGATTAGGAACAATATAGTATAATGTAGACTTGTGTATTTATGAACTAATTAAATTGAAAAATTCAATAACAACTTCACCAAATATATGTCCAGATCTTTAATGAAGATTCTTATACAAGTTCTAATGTTATATGCAAGTAAGGAATAAAAACTAACAAAAATGGTCATTATTGATTTTAACATTCTAACACCACCATGAACAACAAATCGTTAAAAAAATAAATAATTGCACATGACGTATATTATACATTGAGTTATATTTAACAAATCATTAAAAATAAAAAATAATGGCACATGAATCTGTGTATACATTGAGTTATATTTAATTATTGAGTTATATTCAACAAATCATTAAAAAAACAAATTATATTGGAAAGCCAATTGATTTGTAGGTGAGTGAGTGTGTTGGTTCCTACCTGAAGAAAACAGTAATCTTCTTTCTCATTACTCAATATATGAGCAAAGCTCATATATATATACAAAATATAAGAACTGATTACAAACTTAATTTCCATACCATACACCCTGATATCAAAAAACATTTGAAAAAATATAAAAAATAAAAATTTCAGTTTGCAATCATACTTACCACCAACTTTAAAAGTTTTCTACACTTTTTTTTCTTTAAATTTTGTACCCCACACTGAGTTGGGTTGGTGAGAGCAATAGCTGACTTGTTAGTTAACCGCATAGTGGTGTTAAAAGTACCATTTTTCGAAATATGCAAAGTTGTTCATGATTTCATTATAATTGAATTGTCTCAGTTAACAATAATTTTATTCACTCACTTTAAAAAAAAAAAAAAAAAAATTCTTCAAACAGTCATTTGAAAATAATTCTTTTTATTCCTAAATGGTATTTCTAAAATAAAGGTGTTTTTGCTTTTGGTTAAAAAGTTAACAATTAAAAATTAAAGTAACTATTTTAATATTTGTCAAACATGCATATTATTTTTAAAAAATTATTAAAAAAGTAATTGCAAAACCAACTCTTAAATTAATGGTCAACAAAATTTCCAATAGAGTTAGTCCAGTAACCAAAAATCGTGAAACTCATTAACAAGTTACAAATTCGACTCCTCTCTTCACTTTCAATATAAAAAAGAATAAAAACAAAACCAAAAATTGTAAAAAAAAAAAAAAAAAAAAAATACAATGTATGTCAAGTGGGCCAATTTTTGCATGGCAAATGAATGAGAATACAGACCATTTGGTCCACTCCATTTATAGTGGGACACTTGTTCAATTGTGTTTTAAAATTTAGACAAAAAAATAAAAATTTATTCATACACTATTTTCGTTCGCCTCAAGGGCACTAAATAATTTTTCAAACATGTTGGTGGACATAGAGAACAAGGAGACTTCTGTGAACAAGGACCACCCATCCCCACAGCTGGCACTTCCTTCTTCTACCCTTTCAGAACATGGCGATTCCTGCCAAATTCTCATTTGTAGCCGCAACAAACTACCACCCCATTACTTAATCTCAAAATCTTACATCCCAATTTTGTCAATTACAAGGTTCATATCTTAATCAAATTACAAGGTTCATATTCAGAATCTAATTATAAATAAAATAGAGCAGGATATATATATATATATATATATATGTTATATGTATAACAATACAATGTATACAAAACACAGAGTAGCAAAAAGAAAAGACAGAAAGAGAGAGCATCGGGAGAAAAGAAACTAACAGATCAGCGGCGGTAGATGAGATCGGTAAGGGAAGGAGAGGGTAGATCGGCACAGCAGCGAGGGGCGGTGAGGAGAGGAGAAGCTAACAGATCAGCGGCGGTGAGGAGAGGGTGACGGCGGTGAGGAGAGTGAGTCGATCGGCGCTGAATCTGTGTCTGAATCGATGAGGAGAGTGAGCAGCGGCGTCGGCTCTGTGTGTGTGTGAGTGAGAAATAGGGTTGAACCGATAAATTATTGGGTGTGTTTGTGGCGCCAAAATATTTTTATTTTCCCCTAAAATATTTTATATCTTTTAATAACGATATTATTTCTTCTAAATGACGATATTTTAAATTATTTTCTAAAAGATACAAAAGATACGTATTATTGGTTCATTGGTGATTGAAAGAATTATTTAATGAGAATACGTATTGTAAATAATTTATAATATAAATCACAATAAAATACGTATTATAATATGTATTCTCATTGGTGATTGAAAGAATTATTGGTGATTGAAATTTAGGTGATTGAAATAGGTATAATGAGACGACGTCGCAGAGACACACAGAGACGATTCAATCACATTGTGATTTATTGGTGATTTAATAATACTTATTATTTTATTGTGATTTATTGGTGATTGAATAATCGTATTATAATTCAATCACTAATAATACGTATTATTGTGATTTATAATACGTATTATCGTATAATTCAATCGCATAGAGACGCACAAAGACACGTAAATATATAAAAATGATTCAATCACTAATAATTTAGGTGATATATTATAATACACAATAAATCATTGGTGATTGAAAGAATTATTTAATGAGAATACGTATTTTAGGGGATACGTATTATAAAATAATTCTCAATTATTTTAATGAGAATTATTTATTGGCGATTGAACCAATAAATAATTTTGTGATTTATTGTGATTTATCGTATTTTCTAAATTATTTAGATACGTATCATCTAATGAGAAAATAATTTATTGGTGATTGAACCGATGAACTAATACGTATCTTTTAAATTATTTATTGGTAACAAAATTATTTCTTTACCAAAGATAAAAATATTGACCACAAAAATCGTTTCGTCACTAAATGATATTAAAATATTAAAAATTATTAGTGACAAAAATATATTCGTCATTAATAATTTTATAATTGGTGACAAATTTTTCCGTCACCAAAAGTCTCAAAATTTTGGCACCCCCGAAAATATTAGCGGGAAAATATTTGGTGACAAAAAAAATATAAATAATGACGAAAAATTATTTCGTCACCTAATTTTTTTTATTATGATTTAGATTGGTGACGAAATTTTATTTTTGTCTCCAAAAATGGTACATTTGGAGACGAAATGTGATTTTCGTCATTAAAATATACTTATTTCGTGACAAAAAAAAATTTCGTCATTAGTTTTTGTCTCTAAAGACTATTTTTGTTGTAGTGGATAATGCAACTCGAAGTCATAATCCTCAATAAACTCCATCCACCTCCTCTGCCTCAAGTTCAAATCTTTCTGTGTAAATAGATATTTCAGACTCTTATGATCCGAGAATATCTCGAATCTCTCACCATAAAGGTAATGCCTCCAAATCTTCAAGGCAAAGATCACAGCTGCTAACTCTAGGTCATGGGTAGGGTAATTCTTCTTGTGTATTTTCAACGGACGTGAGCCATAGGCTACCACTTTCCCCTCTTGCATCAACACACAACCCAAACCCTCTCGTGAGGCATCACAATAAAAAGCATAACCCAACCCTCTCTCCGGAATAATCAAAACTGGAGCAGTGGTCAATCTAACCTTCAACTCCTGAAACGACTTTTCACAAGTCTCACTCCATACAAATTTGACTGCCTTCCGAGTCAATCTAGTCAACGGCGAAGCTAACTTGGAGAAATCTTTGACAAACCGTCGGTAGTACCCAGCTAATCCCAGAAAACTGCAGATCTCAAACACACTCTTAGGCTGTGCCCAATCTTGCACTGTCTCAATTTTGGATGAATCAATAGACACTCCTTCCCCAGAAACTACATGGCCTAAAAACTTCACCTCTTCTAGCCAGAACTCACATTTTCCAAACTTAGCATAAAGTTTATGGGCTCTAAGTAACTCAAGCACCACTCTCAAGTGCTCCTCGTGCCCCTCCTCTGAAGATGAATAGATAAGAATATCGTCTACAAAGACTACTACAAAACGATCCAAGAATTTCCGGAATATCCGGTTCATCAAGTCCATAAAGACTGCCGGTGCATTGGTGAGCCCAAATGGCATCACCAGAAACTCATAGCGGCCATACCGTGTACGGAATGCCGTCTTCGGAATATCCTCCTCCCTAACTCTCAACTGGTGGTAACCCGATCTCAAATCTATCTTAGAGAAACAACGGGAACCCTTCAACTGATCGAACAGATCATCTATATGAGGCATAGGGTACTTATTCTTGACCGTAGCCCGATTCAATTTCCGGTAATCGATACACAATCTCAAAGCACCACCTTTCTTCTTAGCAAAGAGGGCCAGTGCTCCCCACGGCAAAACACTAGGACGTATATAGCCCTTATCTAGCAACTCCTGGAGTTGGATCTTCAACTCAACTAACTCAGCTGGGGCAAAACGATAAGGTGCCATAGAAATCGACGCCGTGCCGGGCACTAAGTCAATAGAGAACTCAATCTCTCTGTGAGGTGGCAAACCAACAAGGTCCTCAGGAAAGACGTCCGAGTACTCACAAACCACTCTTGGCAACACAGTCTGGGTCCCATCACACTCACCACTCTCAAAGCTAGCAAGTAGACCACTAAGCTCACTCCGCCCTCGCGGATCATACCCCGGTGGCAAAACACTACCAACCCGGTCCCCCAGAAAATGAAAACACTCCCCGCTCACGGTACAACAAGTAACCCTCTGGCGGTAGCAATCAATAACTGCTCGGTATGACGATAACCGGTCCATACCCAAAATAACATCAAAGCCCTTCATGGGCATAACTACAAAAGGAAAGGGAAGCCTATGATCGGCGACCTCTATATCACAACCCCTAACACCTTGTTTCAAGATCAATTCACCCCCAAGAGGTGACACTACACAAATAGGAGATGCTAACTATGCTAACTCCAACTCCAAAACAGATACAAATGCAGCAGACACAAAGGAATGAGATGCACCCGTATCAATCAATACACTAGCAACCGAATTGCAAAACAAGAAGGTACCTCTCACAACTGATGGAGCCGGTACAAGATCCTGTGCGGTAACAGCATACACGTGCCCAAACGATCTCTGATCAACCTGCTCACCCCTAGGAGCATAAGATCGGCTGCAGATGGGGACGATGAAGCCTCGATTGGTCCTCGAGGCCCTGAATCGGGAGTTGGCTGATGACTTTGAGTCTGCCTCAAACCAGATGCACCAGATGTGCCACTCAACTGCGGGCAATACCTCTTCATGTGCCCTGCCTCTACCCTGACTCTGGCTCTGAGATCGAGCCGAAGAAGATGCTGCTCTCTGTACTCCTCCCCTCTGAGGACAAACTGGAGACTTGTGGCCCAGTTGACCACACTTGAAATAGGTAATGTCTCCCTGGCTGTCTTTCCCAGAACTAGCACTCGACACAGGAAAAGTCGATCTAGAAAAACTACCCTGAGACTGCTGAGGGTTAAAACCCTTCTGTCTCCTGCCATCACTCTGTCCATCCTAACTCCTCTTGGAGCCTTTCTGTCCTTCCTCCTCCTCTTGCATCATGATCTCAGTGTGGGCTGCAGCATCAACCAGACGCCCATAATCTCGAATCATATTCCCTACAACTCTCAACTTGAGGTCGCGCCTCAACTTCTTCTCGAACTCAATACAACGGCATTCCTCAGACGCCACCAACTCAGGTGCAAACCTGGGCAAGCTAGTAAATGCGGCCTCAAACTCGACCACAGAAGAACTGTTCTGCTTAAGCTGGCAGAACTGATCTCTCAACCTCTCCTTAACAGCTGAGGATAGGAACTTCTCCTGGAAAGCATTCACAAAGGCCTCCCACGTACCCCCTATACGACCCTTTGTAAACTTCCACCACTGACCCGCATCCCCCTTCAGTTGGAACGATGCCAAGGTCACTTTCAACCCCTCGTCTTCGATGCCAAGCATCTCAAACATCTTCGTTGTCTGTTCGAGCCATTCATCTGCCTTAAGTGGCTCTTTAGGATCACCTAAAAATTCGTCCGGGTTAGACCGGAAGAACTCCCTCTTCAGAAAAGAAGGTCCTGCATTCGCAACAACAACCTGGGCTTGATTATCAGCCCTAAGAATGCCAACTGACTCCCTGAATGCCCCTGCTATCTCTCGGGCCAAAGCGCCCATAGCCTGATGTCCTACCGGCTCAGCCACATTGGCCTGGCCAACTTCCTCCTGCTGTTCCGGAATCTCATCCGGTATAGGTACTTCTTGCCTACCTTGCCTACCATGCCTAGCACGTCCTCGTCCTCGTCCTGACATCCTAATAAAGGAAACAAAGACGTTAGCACATTAATAAATGTGCCGAAGCTATAACACTCGCGTCCTAATGCATTGGACAACAGTAATTCATTCCACGTAAGCACATAATCACATAAGCACCTACGAATTTCATTCCTGGATAATGACAGTCCCGAAGCATTACTATAGTTCCGGTTGAAAGCAGCATTGATCAAGTGCCTTTCCAACAAGACTACTAGCAACTCAAGGGTCCAACCAATATCCTAGAAACTACATTCCATACCCACATAGTCACATAAACAAGTTATCATGTAAGCATATAACATTACACTAAGTCTCTATCAAACGAGACGAACCCATTGTGATACTAATCACTTCCCACGCACTAAAGTATTCAACCGGTATGCTCTGATACCAAGTTGTAACGCCCTCAAAATTAAACCCATAATATATATTATTAACATGCAACGTTATAAGAAAACTAAACATTATTTCATTCATCAGAGTAACCTTAACAAAAGACATTACACATAATAATGAAAGTAAATGCCCTCACCTTACATCTTTCCAAGCCACCACTTGGACACAAAAGTATGAGTACTAACTCATTTACACATTAAGCCCTAGGCTTGAGTTTACATGTAACATCAAAATAAAACAAAATAAACAGCTAATCTAAATAGAGTCTTTAACTCCCAATCCATCCAAGCTAGGTCCTTGAATGTAGCACATCACCTGAACCTGAAAATGATGTTCCCATATAGGGTGAGCCACAACCCAGTAGAAATATACTAAACCAAATATAAGCATTGAATAAAGCAATAGCATTCAATAGATGGTTAACACAACTATTCATTTCACCAACATACAGTTTCATGACCTTAGTGTCTATGACACGTTTCACTTTCCATTATCTATTCAACTTTCCATTTATATCAATATGGCTCAGAACCTGGCCAAACCGTAATAGTGAACTATATATCACATTAACGTTTCTTCCAATATCAACAAAATAAATGAGACAAAGGCTCATATCAAAACACTTCCATACTTCCCGATTGATACACATTTTAGTGCTGTATCAACAATATGTAAAAACACTTCAAATCAATAAGCACACATATAGTGATGCTAATGGAGTCCATCCCCTATCTCCTTCCAAACAAATCCGGTTTAGAGGTCCATCCCCTATCTTCCCCTAAACCGTGGAGTACATCCCCTATCTCCTCCCAAACAAAATGCATATGCAACACACAATCAATACACATATTTTCTGTGTTAATTCAATAGTCAAAATCAATGACTTAACCAATGTGATTAGTTTCAGTTTTCCCTAATCCACATGCAATGTCCACAACAATCACGACTATCCTCCACCGATAGCCCAAAAACAGTTATTTCTAAGCAGGAAATAAATGTATCAACAAATGTAAATTTAACATTTTCATAGGTGAGTAATTAAACTAACCAGCTACACCATTAAATCACTAAGTTCCCCAATTCCTTGAATTAAACTCAATTCCACATTTTTCCCTAAATTAATTATACAAATTAATTTATTTCAACCACTAGGGTTTTTCCCAAAATTACCAAACAACCCCCAACATATCAAAATACTAGAACTTAGGACAAAACCTATAATATGGAGTAGGAAATCCCTAACTCGAAGTGAAGAACCCAGATGGAGAAGATGATGAAAATCCAAAGTGCTCCAAACCCAAGATTGTTCAGATTAAAAGGAAGCCCTCGACTCACTCTATCTTTTTAATAAAGGATCTAGGGTAGAAACACACTCTAAATAGATCAAACCTAAGAGAGAAGGTGAGTGGAAGGAGAGAGAAAACGTACCTAGGGTTCTGGAATCAGAAAAAGGGTGAAAAAGTGTTTTAAAAACCGCTGCTGCCTATTTAAACCCGACAGGCTCGCTCGAGCGAAGGATTGGTCGCTCGAGCGACCAGACACAAGAATTACTCGCTCGAGCGAAGAAAGTCTAGCTCGAGCCAAGAATGCAATGCTTCAGGTCTGCAACCCAGAAGCACGCTCGAGCGACAGAATGCTCGCTCGATCGAAGAACTCGAAACTCGCTCGAGTGAAGGAAAGCTCGCTCGAGCCAAGAAACCCTGCTTTCAGGTCTATACTAGACGCAATCGCTCGCTCGAGCGACCAACTCCTCGCTCGAGCGAAGACACAAAATTCTGGACAGCAACACTTGATTTCCAAACCCAACCAACCTGTAACAAACCTGCCCAAAACATCCTATAACTCAAAAAAAATAGGGAATTAAAGGATGACAACAACAAATATGTAACAACAGAATCTACGGAACGTAAGTCCGGACACAACCACCAAATGGAAAGAGACCGGGGTCGCTATAAAAACACATCTAGGCGTCGCCGCCGTCTTGCTCATCACCTACATATATATAGAGAGGGTGAGCTTGGATACTCAGTGAATGGTACAAGTAATAAAGTTTTTGCATGAATATAGCCGAAGTCTTTTCAAAACAAAACAAGCCAAAACCATACGAATATTAGCCGAGATCCTTTCAGAGCAAAACACATCAAAACTTTATCAAATCAAGAGGTGAACCGTATTCATCTATCAAGTCTTACAAGTCTCAAGGGATGCTTACTGGCATCGGCAAAACACAAATCAAGCTTTCCGAACAAACAAATCCACGCGGTAAACCGTCAGTGGCAAAACAAAGACTACACGATCCGTAATCGATTAGTCAATGGTACTGCGAAAGTTTATAGTCCACCAGCACAAGGGACTTGTGTTACTTAAGCCCGTAGCTCTTTTTAACACGATGGTCTTGTGTTACTTAGGCCCGTAGCCCGCTTTAACACGATAGTCTTTCTAAGAAAGGACCGTATCCTTTTATCACGAGGGTACTGCACAAGTTTAGAGTCCTCCAGTACAAGGGACTTTTGATTACTTAGTGCTGCGAAAGTTTAGAGTCCTCCAACACAAGGGACTTTTTATTACTTAGTGCTGCGAAAGTTTAGAGTCCTCCAGCACAAGGGACTTTCCAAAGGTGACATCAAACAAAGCTTATACTCGATACATCAAAATAAGGCTAATCATTCATGCTGATCAAATACTTTCATCAAAACGTAGCAAAGCAAGATTTATCAAAACTTTATAACATAGCTTTATTAAAAATACCACTTACTTAGTTCTTCTCGGGTGTAGGCTCAAAGCGAAGATCAAGGACCTACAATCACATGGCAATCACATTCTCAAAACAAGCTTTGCATGCATGCAAATGATCCTGGCATTCTCACCAGATCCAAGTCAATAACAAAGCAAAACATGCTGGGAGTTTTAAGTACTACTTTCTGTCTCATGAAAACACACTGGGTACCAACCAGGTCTTTCCCGAGGTCCCACACCTCCTCGCCGAGGTGTGGTCCCGATGGCTACATTCAAAAGCAAAGTCGGGGAAAACCTGAGTTTCCCTTTGAAGAACATGAAGAACATGATGAACATGATCATGAAGAAGATGAATGCAAAGATCATAACTTGTTACAAAACCTGAGATTTCCTGCCATGAGTTCAAAAACATGGACCTGGGTACCCATACAAGAAGATCATGCAAGAACAAACACAAAAACATGGTTCTTGTCTCAAACTTTCGGATCAAAACGAGACTTTTCTTCAAGAACTCATGAATAGTATTGTTCTCTTCCAAAACCAACTTCAAGTCGGTGCATGACATGGAAAAGAGATTCGGTTGTGCAGTGGATCTAGATGCTGAATAAGAACAACGAGAGTAGGGTAAGATTCTAAGCTCAAGAGACGAATCTAACGGCTCAAACTCCAAAGATCAAGCTTGGAAGATCTATTCTCACTCAAGAATTCCTCCTTCTTCCTCTAGAGCTTCTCTCTCTAAAGGCAAAGATTTGGGACAAAAATGATTTGTTTCTAGGTCTGCCATTGTCTTAACAAATCGGACACGTGGCCTCCGGTTGGTTCAACTCAAAAGGTGACTGATTGATAAGACAAGTCTATGACAAAGCGTGTGCGACAAGCTAAGGCAAGACACATCGGCAAGTAATGATATCGGCTAAAGTCAAAGCTTCGGCAACATGGTAACAAGGACATCGGCTAGGGAGGACGACACTTAACTAAGCTGTGCCACACCTTAGCCTGGGTGTGCCACACCTCGGTCTAGGCCATACCTGCCCAAGGACAAAGATCACTAAGTGCAAAATATCTCGGCCTAGATGATACACTCCTCGGCCTTGGTTCCGAACACCTCGGCCCAGATAGTGACATCTCGGCAAACATGCCCGGGGTGAAGATGGAGGTCAACCAAGTGGTTCCAAAATAGTTCTAAGTACAAAGGTTCAGAGGTGAACTAAGCTCAAGATGACCTCGGCTACACACCAAGCAAGCAACAAAATCATGCAAGCAACGCTTTAAACAAAGCAAGACAAAACAAGATAAACAAGATTTGCAACATCGCAAGACAAGATCATATAGGAATGTATGCAAGCATGGCTATTCAACTTCATTTTTTATTTAATTTCCAAATAGATCGTTAAAGTATAGTGGTCTCTTAAATGAACTTCAATTTTTAATCTTTTCTATTCGACTTCATTTTTTACTTAATTTCGAAATAAATCGTTACGGTATGGTGGTTTCTTGAATGAACTTCCATTTTTAATTTTATTCAACTTCCATTTTTATTTTTATTTGACTTCATTTTTTATTTAACATCCTTTTCTACACAACTTATATTTTTATTCATCTTCCATTTTTATTCAACTTCTTTTCTATTCAACTTCATTTTTTGTTTAATTTTCAAATAGATCGTTAAGGTATAGTGGTTTCTTGAATGAGCTTCCATTTTTATTCAATTTTCTTTTTTATTTTTATTCAACTTCTGTTTTTATGCAGGTTCCATTTTTATTTTTATTTTTATTCAACATCCATTTTTATTCAACTTTCTTTTTTATTTAATTTCCGAATAGATCGTTACGGTATAGCGGTTTCTTGAATAAACTTCCATTTTTATTCAATTCCCTATTCTATTCAACTTCATTTTTTATTTAATTTCCAAATAGATCGTTAAGGTATAGTGGTCTACTGAATGAACTTCAATTTTTAATCTTTTCTATTCGACTTCCTTTTTTACTTAATTTCTAAATAAATAGTTAGGGTATAGTGGTTTCTTGAATGAACTTCCATTTTTAATTTTATGCAACTTCCATTTTTATTTTTATTCGACTTCGTTTTTTATTTAACTTCCTTTTCTATTCAACTTTTGTTTTTATTCATCTTCCATTTTTATTCAACTTCTTTTCTGTTCAACTTCCTTTGTTATTTAATTTTCAAATAGATCGTTAAGGTATAGTGGTTTCTTGAATGAACTTCCATTTTTATTCAATTTTGTTTTTTATTTTTATTCAACCTCCGTTTTTATGCAAGTTCCATTTTTATTTTTATTTTATTCAACATCCATTCTTATTCAACTTTCTTTTTTATTTAATTTCCAAATAGATCGTTAGGGTATAGTGGTTTCTTGAATGAACTTCAATTTTTATTCAATTTCCTATTCTATTCAACTTCATTTTTTATTTGATTTCCAAATAGATCGTTAAGGTATAGTGGTCTCTGGAATGAACTTCAATTTTTAATCTTTTCTATTCGACTTCATTTTTTACTTAATTTTCAAATAAATCATTAGGGTATAGTGGTTTCTTGAATGAAATTCCATTTTTAATTTTATGCAACTTCCATTTCTTTTTTTATTCGACTTCATTTTTTATTTGACTTCCTTTTCTACTCAACTTTTATTTTTATTCATCTTCCATTTTTATTCAACTTCTTTTCTATTCAACTTCCTTTTTTGTTTAATTTTTAAATAGATCGTTAAGGTATAGTGGTTTCTTGAATGAAATTCCATTTTTATTCAATTTCTTTTTTTATTTTAATTCAACTTCCGTTTTTATGCAAGTTCCATTTTTATTTTTATTTTTATTCAACATCCACTTTTATTCATTTTTCCTTTTTATTTAACTTCAAAATTGATCGTTAGGGTATAGCGGTTTCTTGAATGAATTTCCATTATTATTCAATTTCCTATTCTATTCAACTTCATTTTTTATTTAATTTCCAAATAGATCGTTAAGGTATAGTGGTCTCCTGAATGAACTTCAATTTTAAATCTTTTCTATTCGACTTCATTTTTTACTTAATTTTGAAATAAATCGTTAGGGTATAGTGGTTTCTCGAATGAAATTCCATTTTTAATTTTATTCAACTTCCATTTTTATTTTTATTCGACTTCATTTTTTATTTAACTTCCTTTTCTACTCAACTTATATTTTTATTCATCTTCCATTTTTATTCAACTTCTTTTCTATTCAACTTCCTTTTTTCTTTAATTTTCAAATAGATCGTTAAGGTATAGTGGTTTCTCGAAAGAGCTTCCATTTTTATTCAATTTCCTTTTTTATTTTTATTCAACTTCTGTTTTTATGCAGGTTCCTTTTTTATTTTTATTTTTAATTCAACATCCATTTTTATTCAACTTTCTTTTTCTATTTAATTTCCGAAAAGATCGTCACGGTATAGCGGTTTCTTGAATGAACTTCTATTTTTAATCAATTTCCTATTCTATTCAACTTCATTTTTTATTTAATTTCCAAATAGATCGTTAAGGTATAGTGGTCTCCTGAATGAACTTCAATTTTTAATCTTTTCTATTCGACTTCATTTTTTACTTAATTTCCAAATAAATCGTTAGGGTATAGTGGTTCCTTGAATGAACTACCATTTTTAATTTTATGCAACTTCCATTTTTATTTTTATTCGACTTCATTTTTTATTTAACATCCTTTTCTACTCAACTTTTATTTTTATTCATCTTCCATTTTTTTTCAACTTCTTTTCTATTCAACTTCATTTTTTGTTTAATTTTCAAATAGATCGTTAAGGTATAGTGGTTTCTTGAATGAGCTTCCATTTTTATTCAATTTTCTTTTTTATTTTTATTCAACTTCTGTTTTTATGCAGGTTCCATTTTTATTTTTATTTTTATTCAACATCCATTTTTATTCAACTTTCTTTTTTATTTAATTTCCGAATAGATCGTTACGGTATAGCGGTTTCTTGAATAAACTTCCATTCTATTCAATTCCCTAATCTATTCAACTTCATTTTTTATTTAATTTCCAAATAGATCGTTAAGGTATAGTGGTCTACTGAATGAACTTCAATTTTTAATCTTTTCTATTCGACTTCCTTTTTTACTTAATTTCTAAATAAATAGTTAGGGTATAGTGGTTTCTTGAATGAACTTCCATTTTTAATTTTATGCAACTTCCATTTTTATTTTTATTCGACTTCGTTTTTTATTTAACTTCCTTTTCTATTCAACTTTTGTTTTTATTCATCTTCCATTTTTATTCAACTTCTTTTCTGTTCAACTTCCTTTGTTATTTAATTTTCAAATAGATCGTTAAGGTATAGTGGTTTCTTGAATGAACTTCCATTTTTATTCAATTTTGTTTTTTATTTTTATTCAACCTCCGTTTTTATGCAAGTTCCATTTTTATTTTTATTTTATTCAACATCCATTCTTATTCAACTTTCTTTTTATTTAATTTCCAAATAGATCGTTAGGGTATAGTGGTTTCTTGAATGAACTTCAATTTTATTCAATTTCCTTTTCTATTCAACTTCATTTTTTATTTGATTTCCAAATAGATCGTTAAGGTATAGTGGTCTCTGGAATGAACTTCAATTTTTAATCTTTTCTATTCGACTTCATTTTTACTTAATTTTCAAATAAATCATTAGGGTATAGTGGTTTCTTGAATGAAATTCCATTTTTAATTTTATGCAACTTCCATTTCTTTTTTATTCGACTTCATTTTTATTTGACTTCCTTTTCTACTCAACTTTTATTTTTATTCATCTTCCATTTTTATTCAACTTCTTTTCTATTCAACTTCCTTTTTTGTTTAATTTTTAAATAGATCGTTAAGGTATAGTGGTTTCTTGAATGAAATTCCATTTTTATTCAATTTCTTTTTTTATTTTAATTCAACTTCCGTTTTTATGCAAGTTCCATTTTTATTTTTATTTTTATTCAACATCCACTTTTATTCATTTTTCCTTTTTATTTAACTTCAAAATTGATCGTTAGGGTATAGCGGTTTCTTGAATGAATTTCCATTATTATTCAATTTCCTATTCTATTCAACTTCATTTTTTATTTAATTTCCAAATAGATCGTTAAGGTATAGTGGTCTCCTGAATGAACTTCAATTTTAAATCTTTTCTATTCGACTTCATTTTTTACTTAATTTTGAAATAAATCGTTAGGGTATAGTGGTTTCTCGAATGAAATTCCATTTTTAATTTTATTCAACTTCCATTTTTATTTTTATTCGACTTCATTTTTATTTAACTTCCTTTTCTACTCAACTTATATTTTTATTCATCTTCCATTTTTATTCAACTTCTTTTCTATTCAACTTCCTTTTTTCTTTAATTTTCAAATAGATCGTTAAGGTATAGTGGTTTCTAAAGAGCTTCCATTTTTATTCAATTTCCTTTTTATTTTATTCAACTTCGCTTTTATGCAGGTTCCTTTTTATTTTTATTTTTAATTCAACATCCATTTTATTCAACTTTCTTTTTCTATTTAATTTCCGAAAAGATCGCCACGGTATAGCGGTTTCTTGAATGAACTTCTATTTTTAATCAATTTCCTATTCTATTCAACTTCATTTTTATTTAATTTCCAAATAGATCGTTAAGGTATAGTGGTCTCTGAATGAACTTCAATTTTTAATCTTTTCTATTCGACTTCATTTTTTACTTAATTTCCAAATAAATCGTTAGGGTATAGTGGTTCCTTGAATGAACTACCATTTTTAATTTTATGCAACTTCCATTTTTATTTTTATTCGACTTCATTTTTTATTTAACATCCTTTTCTACTCAACTTTTATTTTTATTCATCTTCCATTTTTTTTCAACTTCTTTTCTATTCAACTTCATTTTTTGTCAAATTTTCAAATAGATCGTTAAGGTATAGTGGTTTCTTGAATGAACTTCCATTTTTATTCAACTTCCTTTTTTATTTTTATTCAACTTCCATTTTTATGTAGGTTCCATTTTAATTTTTATTTTTATTCAACATCCATTTTTATTTAATTTTCGAATAGATCGTTACGGTATAGCGGTTTCTTGAATGAACTTCCATTTTTATTCAATTTCCTATTCTATTCAACTTCATTTTTTATTTAATTTCCAAATAGATTGTTAAGGTATAGTGGTCTCTTGAATGAACTTCAGTTTTTAATCTTTTCAATTCGACTTCATTTTTTACTTAATTTCCAAATAAATCGTTAGGGTATACTGGCTTCTTGAATGAACTTCCATTTTTAATTTTATGCAACTTCCATATTTATTTTTATTCACATTCATTTTTTATTTTACATCCTTTTCTATTCAACTTTTATTTTTATTCATCTTCCATTTTTATTCAACTTCTTTTCTATTCAACTTCCATGTTTGTTTAATTTTCAAATAGATCGTCAAAGTATAATGGTTTCTTGAATGAGCTTCCATTTTTATTCAATTTCCTTTTTCATTTTTATTCAACTTCCGTTTTTATGCAGGTTCCATTTTTATTTTTATTTTTATTCGACATCCATTTTTATTCGACTTTCTTTTTTCTTTAATTTCCGAATAGATCGTTACGGTATAGCGGTTTCTTCAATGAACTTCTATTTTTATTCAATTTCCTATTCTATTCAAGTTCATTTTTTATTTAATTTCCAAATAGATAGTTAAGGTATAGTGGTCTCCTGAATGAATTTCAATTTTTAATCTTTTCTGTTCGACTTCATTTTTTACTTAATTTCCAAATAAATCGTTAGGGCATAGTGGTTTCTTGAATGAAATTCCATTTTTAATTTTATTCAACTTCCATTTTTATTTTTATTCGACTTCATTTTTTATGAAACTTACTTTTCTATTTTGCTTTTATTTTTATTCATCTTCCATTTTTATTCAACTTCTTTTCTATTCAACTTCCTTTTTCGTTTAATTTTCCAATTGATCGTTACGGTATAGTGGTTTTTGAATGAACTCCCATTTTTATTCAATTTCCGTTTTTATTTTTATTCAACTTCCGTTTTTATGCAAGTTCCATTTTTATTTTTATTCAACATCCATTTTTATTCAACTTTCTTTTTTATTTAATTTCCAATTAGATTGTTAAGGTATAGTGGTTTCTTGAATGAACTTCCATTTTTATTCAATTTCCTGTTCTATTCAACTTCAATTTTCATTTAATTTCCAAATAGATCGTTAAGGTATAGTGGTCTCTTGAATGAACTTCAATTTTTAATCTTTCCTATTCGACTTCATTTTTTACTTAATTTCCAAATAAATCGTTAGGGTATAGTGGTTTCTTAAATGAACTTCCATTTTTATTTTTATGCAACTTCCATTTTTATTTTTATTCGCCTTCATTTTTTATTTAACATCCTTTTCTGTTCAACTTTTATTTTTTTTCATCTTCCATTTTTATTCAACTTCTTTTCTATTCAACTTCCTTTTTTGTTTAATTTTCAAATAGATCGTTTAGGTATAGTGGTTTCTTGAATGAACTTCCATTTTTATTCAATATCCTTTTTTAGTTTTATTCAACTTCCATTTTTATGCAAGTTCCATTTTTATTTTTATTCAACATCCATTTTTATTCAACTTTCTTTTTTATTTAATTTCCGAACAGATTGTTAGGGTATAGTGGTTTTTTGAAAGAACTTCCATTTTTATTCAATTTCCTATTCCATTCGACTTCATTTTTTATTTAATTTCCAAATAGATCGTTAAGGTATAGTGGTCTGTTGAATGAACTTCAATTTTTAATCTTTTCTATTCGACTTCATTTTTTACTTAATTTCCAAATAAATCGTTAGGGTATAGTGGTTTCTTGAATGAACTCTCATTTTTAATTTTATGCAACTTCCATTTTTATTTTTATTCACCTTCATTTTTTATTTAACATCATTTTCTATTCAACTTTTATTTTTATTCATTTTCCAATTTTATTCAACTTCTTTTCTGGTCAACTTCATTTTTTGTTTAATTTTCAAATAGATCGTTAAGGTATAGTGGTTTCTTGAATGAACTTCCATTTCTATTCAATTTCCTTTTTAATTTTTATTCAACTTCCGTTTACGTGCAAGTTCCATTTTTATTTTTATTTTTATTCAACATCCATTTTTATTCAACTTTCTTTTTTCTTTAATTTCCGAATAGATTGTTAAAGTATAGTGGTTTCTTGAATAAACTTTCATTTTTATTCAATTTCCTATTCTATTTAACTTCATTTTTTATTTAATTTCCAAATAGATCGTTAAGGTATAGTGGACTCTTGAATGAACTTCAATTTTTAATCTTTTCTATTCGACTTCATTTTTTACTTAATTTCCAAATAAATTGTTAGGGTATAGTGGTTTCTTGAATGAAATTCCATTTATAATTTTATGCAACTTCCATTTTTATTTTTATTCGACTTCATTTTTTATTTAACTTCCTTTTCTACTCAACTTTTATTTTTATTCATCTTCCATTTTTATTCAACTTCTTTCTATTCAACTTCCTTTTTCATTTAATTTTCAAATTGATTGTTAAGGTATAGTGGTTTCTTGAATAAACTTCCATTTTTATTCAATTTCTGTTTTTATTTTTATTTAACTTCCGTTTTTATGCAAGTTTCATTTTTATTTTTATTCAACATCCATTTTTATTCAACTTTCTTTTTTATTTAATTTCCAAATAAATCGTTAGGGTATAGTGGTTTCTTGAATGAACTTCCATTTTTATTCAATTTTCTATTCTATTCAACTTCATTTTTTATTTAATTTCCAAATAGATCGTTAAGGTATAGTGGTCTCTTGAATGAACTTCAATTTTTAATCTTTTCTATTCGACTTCATTTTTTACTTAATTTCCAAATAAATCGTTAGGGTATAGTGGTTTCTTGAATGAATTTTCATTTTTAATTTTATACAACTTCCATTTTTATTTTTATTCACCTTCATTTTTTATTTAACATCCTTGTCTATTCAACTTTTATTTTTATTCATCTTCCAATTTTATTCAACTTCATTTCTATTCAACTTCCTTTTTTGCTTAATTTTCAAATAGATCGTTAAGGTATAGTGGTTTCTTGAATGAACTTCCATTTCTATTCAATTTCCTTTTTTATTTTTATTCAACTTCCGTTTATATGCAAGTTCCATTTTTATTTTTATTTTTATTCAACATCCATTTTTATTCAACTTTTTTTTTATTTAATTTCCGTATAGATTGTTAGGGTATAGTGGTTTCTTGAATGAACTTTCATTTTTATTCAATTTCCTATTCTATTCAACTTCATTTTTTATTTAATTTTCAAATAGATCGTTAAGGTATAGTTGTCTCTTGAATAAACTTTGTGGGGACATATTTTCAGAGTACCAACACGTGGCAAGGTGACGCCGACGTGTCAGCCGAGGTGCCACGTGTCCTGGTCGTGATGCCGAGGTGATCTCGGTTAGGCCGAGGTTATCTCCGAAGATATCGGAATCCGAGATAAGCGGATAGGGGACAAGAGTCCTAGAATGAAGAGGGAACTCAACCTGGATATGGACAAGAGTCCTAGATTGGGAGAAGACTTCAGTTTGGGTAAAGATAAGACTCTTAGAGAGTTTATCCTGATCCCACCGAGTCCCAGATAGCGAGAATCCTAAGTCCATTAGGGCCAGCTCCTATTGGGACTAGGATTGTATTGGCTATAAAGAGAGGCACCCCATGGGTCTAAGGTATGCTTTTGATACTCAAGCTTGTGAGTTTAGCACTTGATTTATCTTTGAGAGATATCTTGACTTGATCGTCGGAGTGCCCGGGTGGTCGAAACCACGCGGATTCTTATATTCTGTTTGGTGTCGATCGGTGCCATCTATTACGCCAAGCTCTCCAAATGGTTACTAAGCGGGCGGTGTGGTGGGAAAATCACTCACGCAATTTGGCGCCGTGGGAAAGAAAGAAGAATAGATGGCTAATGACGGAAGGATCAGATTGAAGACAAACACTCTGGCGGGAGTGGGAGATCTATCGACCTCGACTTAAGGGGACAACCGCAACACGTAAACTCGTGACGAGTCACGAGTGAAACACGCCGCCAGAAGGTGACGATCAAAGACAACAGATCGAAGCGGATACTACAACAAAGATGACCTCCAGGTATGGAAGGATAGATACCTGCGGAAGAACGAAGACCCTTCCAGAAAGAATGCAAAGACAGGGGGCATAAGTGCTCCCAAAGAGATGACATTCAAGTATAGAAGAGCTCAGCCTAAGTGAGCAGATCCTGGATTCCAGATCCCGGATCCGAGAAGACATCATCTCGGCGTAGATGAGTAGGCCCAAGAAGACGAGAGCTCAGCCTAAGTGAGCAGATCCTGCACTCGGATCCGGATCCTAGAAAACATGATCTCGGCCTAGATGAGTAGGTCCGAGAAAAGAAGAGCTCAAACCGAGTGAGCAGATCTAAGAAGATAAGATCTCGGAGCTTAAGTCCGAGAAGAGAAGAGCACAATGAGCAAATCTAAGATCCCAGAGGATAAAAAGGAAACACACAAGATCAGACTAAAGTTGGCGGGGTTGAAAACCCCGACCTAAATCCAAAGATAATGCTTAACTGAAGTTAAGCCAAGATGATGTTTAACCGTAGTTAAACCAAGAAGATGCTTAACTGTAGTTAAGCCGAGAAGATGCTTAACCGTAATTAAGCCGAGAAGATTCTTAACCGAAGTTAAGCCAAAGATAATGCTTAACTGAAGTTAAGCCGAGATGATGTTTAACCGTAGTTAAACCAAGAAGATGCTTAACTGTAGTTAAGCCGAGAAGATGCTTAACCGTAGTTAAGCCGAGAAGATTCTTAAACCGAAGTTAAGCCAAAAAGATGCTTAACTGTAGTTAAGCCGAGATGATGTTTAACCTTAGTTAAACCTAGAAGATGCTTAACTGTAGTTAAGCCGAGAAGATGCTTAACAGTAGTTAGGCCGAGAAGATGCTTAACTGTAGTTAAGCCGAGAAGATTCTTAACCGAAGTTAAGCCAAGAAGATGCTTAACAATGAGTTAAGCGAGAAGATTCTTAACCGGTTAAGACCAAAGATTCCTTAACACTTGTTGAAATTTGTAGCAATTTACAAGTTGTTGAGTGAAACCATTCTTAACGCTTGTTGAAATTTGTAGCAATTTACAAGTTGTTAAGCTGACAAAGATTCCTTAACACTTGTTGAAATTTGTAGCAATTTACAAGTTGTTGAGCTGAAACCATTCCTTAACGCTTGTTGAAATTTGTAGCAATTTACAAGTTGTTAAGCTGACAAAGATTCCTTAACACTTGTTGAAATTTGTAGCAATTTACAAGTTGTTGAGCTGAAATTTGTAGCAATTTACAAGTTGTTAAGCTGACAAAGATTCCTTAACACTTGTTGAAATTTGTAGCAATTTACAAGTTGTTGAGCTGAAACCATTCCTTAACGCTTGTTGAAATTTGTAGCAATTTACAAGTTGAAGATAGAACGAGATCATTGTCTATCGCTTGTTGAAATTTGTAGCAATTTACAAGTTGAAGATAGACCGAGATCATTGTCTATCGCTTGTTGAAATTTGTAGCAATTTACAAGTTGAAGATAGACCGAGATCATTGTCTATCGCTTGTTGGAATTTGTAGCAATTTACAAGTTGAAGTTAGACCGAGATCATTGTTTATCACTTGGTGAAATTTGTAGCAATTTACAAGTTGGTTAAAAACGAGATGACGCTTAACCGAAGTTAAGCCGAGGTGATGTTTTTACATGTTGAAATTTGTAGCAAAGGTGAAGTTAAGCGATATATGATATTTTAATCGCCTGTTAAAATTTGTAGCAATTCTGAGTTAAAGAGAAATTTGTTTAAACACTTGTTGAAATTTGAGAAAAGTTTATAAGTATATATACTTGTTGAAATTCATGAAAAGTTTGCGGTCAAGATCTTGTCAAGTAAAGTTTGTAGTTATTATACCCGAGGTATGTAACCCCGAGAAGATTACACAAAGAAGGCAAAGAATGAAAGGCACGCAGAATATTCTAAGTATAGAATCATACGAAGGCAATCAAGAAAAGACAAAAGCACAAGCATTCAAAGAAGGAAAGTTGAATTAGACATTCAAGAACAAAGGGCACATCGGCCATATGCAGAGCTTACATTGTCTAAAGGTACAAGAGTACAAACGACAAAGAAGGAATGATGCTTAACCGAAGTTAAGCCGAGATGATGCTTAACCGAAGTTAAGCCGAGATGATGTTTAACCGAAGTTAAACTGAGGTGATGCTTAACCGAAGTTAAGCCGAGATGATGTTTAACCGAAGTTAAACTGAGATGATGCTTAACCGAAGTTAAGCCGAGATGATGTTAAAACCCGAGAAAAGTTTACAAGCAGAGTTAAAATCGAGACTGAAGAATGGCTTAAACACTTGTTGAAATTCTGAGAGAATTTACAAGTTCGGCAAAAGATTCGCCGGAGTCAAACGTCGTTTTGGTTAGAACAGAACCACTAAGTGCACGCTAGAAGTGGTGACCAGAATTGTGAAAGGAATAAATGCTTCAAGAAACAGCGATGATAGTTTGCAGAGGCCAAGAGAAAGAGGGTCTAAAGGGGGCGAATTAAATACCAGAAGTTTTAATACATCGGCGAAAGAAGAACACATCAGGTCTGTGACTACGGCACGAAGCCAACTTCCCTGATGTGATCCTAAGTGCAACTTATGTTCACATTAGGGGGCAGGGAGAAGATGCAGGGGGAAGGAACAAGGAGCAATGAATGTTTTCACTTGTTGGAATTTTTGAGCAAATTACAAGATGAGTTAACCAAAGATTATGAAGTCTACCACTTGTTGAAATTGGAAACAATTTACAAGTTTGGTATAGCTGAGATAACACTGAAAGACGTTTCCGAGATATGATCATCCGAGATGACCAACTAGCTTGTTAAGAGCTGAGAAGGTTGGCAGGTACAAAAATGAAGATCTTAAAGAAATAGGAATTGAAAGCAAGAACGTCGGACTGATCAGCTCCGGCGAACGACGATGGTTTAGCCTCGGCAATCAGTTGGAGGAGCTTCTCTACCGTTACCTCGGCATCAATTTCAGGAATGGAAGAAAACTACTTGGCATCAGCAACAAATTGTGTCTCACCCCTAGAAAACAGTTGGAAAGATTTCTCAACAGCCTTTTCGGCCTCAAGCTTAGCATTGATCTCCCGAAGAGATTGATCTCTTCTCGGCAATTGACACCTCGGAGTTTAAAGGCAAGGATTGAAAGCAAAAACCTGGAAAAAGACACAGAAATATAGACTCAAGAACAATAGCAAGAAAGTGGTGAAACAGTGCAAGTGTTCAAGACAAAAAGATTGCATAGGTGTGTCAAGCCAAGAACAAAGCGTAAATCAATGATATGTGAGCAGTGTATTCAAGAAGATGATTTGGAAACAACAATGGTGATTAACAAATGAAGCAGAGCTTATTGGAAAGCAACAAGTAATAAAACCAGGAGAAATAGTGGCTTACCAGAAAAAGGGAAGTCGGAATGAGAATTGCCGAAGTCTGACGACAATGACAAAATGACGAAAGCTTCATCGGAGGAAAAGAACGAAGACAGTTACAGAAGCTTGAAAGCTTGGAACAATGACAGATTTAAGCAAAAGAGCTAGAAAGGAAAAAAGCCAGAGGATTGAATGAAAAAAGAGAAAAATCAGAGTCAAGAAGACGACAAAAATAAAGCTAAGTGCATAGGCACTAAGTGAGAAAGTAATGGCCCAAGCACGATGCTAGCAACAGAAAGTGGATATGGCAAGAACAGTGCCAGGCATTCAAACAATTCAAAATTTGAAGATAGACGAAAATGGAAGGCAACAGATGGCAAGTAAACAGATTCAGAAGAGTTATAAAATATTGAGCTTAATAGCAAGTAAAGAGTTTATGAACCTACCAAGTGAAATGAACGTCGATATGAAGATCGCCGGAGTCAAATAGATGACTGGAAATCGGGAACTCACCAGAGAGTGTGAGTAGAGCAGTTGCAAAGCTCTTGGAGTTTACGAATTAATGGAACCAGAACCTCGGCTAGGAGGTATGATCTCGAATAGCTTGGAAAGCATGAAGCTTGATACTTAGTGGACAGTAAAGTCCAGGGAACTTTGAGGTCGGCAAATTTGATCTCGAATAGAGGGGCACAGATGAATGAACAGTGTAGGTTCCATCACCTCAGAATGCCGAGGTAATAGAACCTAGGGGGCAGTTGTGGGGACATATTTTCAGAGTACCAACACGTGGCAAGGTGACGCCGACGTGTCAGCCGAGGTGCCACGTGTCCTGGTCGTGATGCCGAGGTGATCTCGGTTAGGCCGAGGTTATCTCCGAAGATATCGGAATCCGAGATAAGCGGATAGGGGACAAGAGTCCTAGAATGAAGAGGGAACTCAACCTGGATATGGACAAGAGTCCTAGATTGGGAGAAGACTTCAGTTTGGGTAAAGATAAGACTCTTAGAGAGTTTATCCTGATCCCACTGAGAGTCCCAGATTAGCAGTAATCCTGAGTCCATTAGGGCCAGGCTCCTATTGGGACTAGGATTGTATTGGCTATAAAAGAGAGGCACCCCCATGGGTCTAAGGTATGCTTTTGATACTCAAGCTTGTGAGTTTAGCACTTGATTTATCTTTGAGAGATATACTGACTTGATCGTCGGAGTGCCCCCGGGTGGTCGAAACCACCGCGGGATTCTTATATTTCATTGTGTCAACAAAATGCCATCTATTCTCGCCAAGGTTTCCAAATTGTTACTAAGCGCAAAGGTGGTCGGAAAATCACTCACACAAACTTCAATTTTTAATCTTTTCTATTCGACTTCATTTTATACTTAATTTCCAAATAAATCGTTAGGGTATAGTGGTTTCGTGAATGAAATTCCATTTTTAATTTTATGCAACTTCCATTTTTATTTTTATTCGACTTAATTTTTTGTTTAACTTCATTTTCTACTCAACTTTTATTTTGATTCATCTTCCATTTTTATTCAACTTCCTTTTTTGTGTTATATTCAAATAGATCGTTAAGGCATAGTGGTTTCTCGAATGAACTTCCATTTTTATTCAATTTCCTTTTTTATTTTTATTCAACTTCCGTTTTTATGCAAGTTCCATTTTTATTTTTATTTTTATTCAACATCCATTTTTTTTCAACTTTCTTTTTTATTTAATTTCCGAATAGATCGTTAGGGTATGGTGGTTTCTTGAATGAACTTCCATTTTTATTCAATTTCCTATTGTATTCAACTTCATTTTTTATTTAATTTCCAAATAGATCGTTAAGGTGTAGTGGTCTCCTGAATGAACTTCAATTTTTAATGTTTTCTATTCGACTTCATTTTTTTCTTAATTTTGAAATAAATCGGTAAGGTATAGTGGTTTCTTGAATGAACTTCCATTTTTAATTTTATGCAACTTCCATTTTTATTTTTATTCGACTTCATTTTTTATTTAACTTCCTTTTCAATTCAACTTTTGTTTTTATTCATTTTCCATTTTTATTCAGCTTCTTTTCTGTTCAACTTCCTTTTTTATTTAATTTTCAAATAGATCGTCAAGGTATAGTGGTTTTTTGAATGAACTTCCATTTTTATTCAACTTCCGTTTTTATGCAAGTTCCATTTTTATTTTTATTTTTACTCAACATCCATTTTTATTCAACTTTCTTTTTTATTTAATTTCCAAATAGATCGTTAGGGTATTGTGGTTTCTTGAATGAACTTCGATTTTTAATCACTTTCGAATTCTATTCAACTTCAATTTTTATTTAATTTCCGAACAGATCGTTTAGGTATAGTGGTCTCTTGAATGAACTTCAATTTTTAATCTTTTCTAATCGACTTCATTTTTTACTTAATTTTCAAATAAATCGTTAGGGTTTTGTGGTTTCTTGAATGAAATTCCATATTTAATTTTATGAAACTTCCATTTTTATTTTTATTCGACTTCATTTTTTATTTAACTTCCTTTTCTACTCAACTTTTATTTTTGTTCATCTTCCATTTTTATTCAACTTCTTTTCTATTCAACTTCCTTTTTTTATTTAATTTTCAAATAGATCGTTAAGGTATAGTGGTTTCTTGCATGAACTTCCATTTTTATTCAATTTCCTTTTTTATATTTATTCAACTTCCATTTTTATGCAAGTTCCATTTTTATTTTTATTTTTATTCAACATCCACTTTTATTCAACTTTCTTTTTTATTTAATTTCCGAATAGATCGTTACGGTATAGCGGTTTCTTGAATGAACTTCCATTTTTATTCAATTTCGTATTCTATTCAACTTCATTTTTTATTTAATTTCCAAATAGATCGTTAAGGTATAATGGTCTCTTAAATGCACTTCAATTTTTAATCTCTTCTATTCGACTTCATTTTTTACTTAATTTCGAAATAAATCGTTAGGGTATAGTGGTTTCTTGAATGAACTTCCATTTTTAATTTTATGCAACTTCCATTTTTATTTTTATTCGACTTCATTTTTTATTTAACATCCTTTTCTATTCAACTTTTATTTTTATTCATCTTCCATTTTTATTCAACTTCTTTTCTATTCAACTTCCTTTTTTATTTAATTTTGAAATAGATTGTTAAGGTATAGTAGTTTCTTGAATGAGCTTCCATTTTTATTCAACTTTTGTTTTTATGCAGGTTCCATTTTTATTTTTATTTTTATTCAACAACCATTTTTATTCAACTTTCTTTTTAATTTAATTTCCGAATAGATCGTTACGGTATGGCGGTTTCTTGAATGAACTTCCATTTTTATTCAATTTCCTATTTTATTCAACTTTATTTTTTATTTAATTTCCAAATAGATCGTTAAGGTATAGTGGTCTCCTGAATGAACTTCAATTTTTATCTTTTCTATTCGACTTCATTTTTTACTTAATTTCCAAAAAAATCGTTAGGGTATAGTGGTTTCTTGAATGAACTTCCATTTTTAATTTGATGCAACTTCCATTTTTATTTTTATTCGACTTCATTTTTTATTTAACATCCTTTTCTGCTCAACTTTTATTTTTATTCATCTTCCATTTTTTTTCAACTTATTTTCTATACAACTTCCTTTTTTGTTTAATTTTCAAGTAGATCGTTAAGGTATAGTGATTTCTTGAATGAACTTCCATTTTTATTCAATTTCTTTTTTTATTTTTATTCAACTTCCGTTTTTATGCAGGTTCCATTTTAATTTCTATTTTTATTCAACGTCCATTTTTATTTAATTTCCGAGTAGATCGTTACGGTATAGCGGTTTCTTGAATGAACTTCCATTTTTATTCAATTTCCTATTCTACTCAACTTCATTATTTATTTAATTTCCAAATAGATTGTTAAGGTATACTGGGTTCTTGAATGAACTTCAATTTTTAATCTTTTCTATTCGACTTCATTTTTTACTTAATTTCCAAATAAATCGTTAGTGTATACTGGTTTCTTGAATGAACTTCCATTTTTAATTTTATGCAACTTCTATATTTATTTTTATTCGCATTCATTTTTTATTTAACAACCTTTTCTATTCAACTTTTTATTTTTATTCATCTTCCATTTTTATTCAACTTCCTTTTTTGTTTAATTTTCAAATAGATCGTTAAGGTATAGTGGTTTCTTGAATGAGCTTCCATTTTTATTCAATTTCCTTTTTTATTTTTATTCAACTTCGGTTTTTATGCAAGTTCCATTTTTATTTTTATTGTTATTCAACATCCATTTTTATTCAACTTTCTTTTTTATTTAATTTCCAAATAGATTGTTAGGGTATAGTGGTTTCTTGAATGAACTTCCATTTTTTTTCAATTTCATATTCTATTCAACTTCAATTTTCATTTAATTTCCAAATAGATCGTTAAGGTATAGTGGTCTCCTGAATGAACTTCAATTTTTAATCTTTTCTATTCGACTTCATTTTTTACTTAATTTCCAAATAAATCGTGAGGGTATAGTGGTTTCTTAAATGAACTTCCATTTTTAATTTTATGCAACTTTCATTTTTATTTTTATTCGCCTTCATTTTTTATTTAACATCCTTTTCTGTTCAACTTTTATTTTTGTTCATCTTCCATTTTTATTCAACTTCTTTTCTATTCAACTTCCTTTTTTATTTAATTTTGAAATAGATTGTTAAGGTATAGTAGTTTCTTGAATGAGCTTCCATTTTTATTCAACTTTTGTTTTTATGCAGGTTCCATTTTTATTTTTATTTTTATTCAACAACCATTTTTATTCAACTTTCTTTTTAATTTAATTTCCGAATAGATCGTTACGGTATGGCGGTTTCTTGAATGAACTTCCATTTTTATTCAATTTCCTATTTTATTCAACTTTATTTTTTATTTAATTTCCAAATAGATCGTTTAAGGTATAGTGGTCTCCTGAATGAACTTCAATTTTTAATCTTTTCTATTCGACTTCATTTTTTACTTAATTTCCAAAAAAATCGTTAGGGTATAGTGGTTTCTTGAATGAACTTCCATTTTTAATTTGATGCAACTTCCATTTTTATTTTTATTCGACTTCATTTTTTATTTAACATCCTTTTCTGCTCAACTTTTATTTTTATTCATCTTCCATTTTTTTTCAACTTATTTTCTATACAACTTCCTTTTTTGTTTAATTTTCAAGTAGATCGTTAAGGTATAGTGATTTCTTGAATGAACTTCCATTTTTATTCAATTTCTTTTTTTATTTTTATTCAACTTCCGTTTTTATGCAGGTTCCATTTTAATTTCTATTTTTATTCAACGTCCATTTTTATTTAATTTCCGAGTAGATCGTTACGGTATAGCGGTTTCTTGAATGAACTTCCATTTTTATTCAATTTCCTATTCTACTCAACTTCATTATTTATTTAATTTCCAAATAGATTGTTAAGGTATACTGGGTTCTTGAATGAACTTCAATTTTTAATCTTTTCTATTCGACTTCATTTTTTACTTAATTTCCAAATAAATCGTTAGTGTATACTGGTTTCTTGAATGAACTTCCATTTTTAATTTTATGCAACTTCTATATTTATTTTTATTCGCATTCATTTTTTATTTAACAACCTTTTCTATTCAACTTTTTATTTTTATTCATCTTCCATTTTTATTCAACTTCCTTTTTTGTTTAATTTTCAAATAGATCGTTAAGGTATAGTGGTTTCTTGAATGAGCTTCCATTTTTATTCAATTTCCTTTTTTATTTTTATTCAACTTCGGTTTTTATGCAAGTTCCATTTTTATTTTTATTGTTATTCAACATCCATTTTTATTCAACTTTTTTTTATTTAATTTCCAAATAGATTGTTAGGGTATAGTGGTTTCTTGAATGAACTTCCATTTTTTTTCAATTTCATATTCTATTCAACTTCAATTTTCATTTAATTTCCAAATAGATCGTTAAGGTATAGTGGTCTCCTGAATGAACTTCAATTTTTAATCTTTTCTATTCGACTTCATTTTTTACTTAATTTCCAAATAAATCGTGAGGGTATAGTGGTTTCTTAAATGAACTTCCATTTTTAATTTTATGCAACTTTCATTTTTATTTTTATTCGCCTTCATTTTTTATTTAACATCCTTTTCTGTTCAACTTTTATTTTTGTTCATCTTCCATTTTTATTCAACTTCTTTTCTATTCAACTTCCTTTTTTGTTTAATTTTCAAATAGATCGTTAAGGTATAGTGGTTTCTTGAATGAACTTCCATTTTTATTCAATTTCCTTTTTTATTTTTATTCAACTTCCGTTTTTATACAAGTTCCATTTTTATTTTTATTTTTATTCAACATCCATTTTTATTCAACTTTGTTTTTTTTTTTTAATTTCCGAATAGATTGTTAGGGTATAGTGGTTTCTTGAAAAAACTTCCGTTTTTATACAATTTCCTATTCTATTCGACTTCATTTTTTATTTAATTTCCAAATAGATCGTTAAGGTATAGTGGTCTCCTGAATGAACTTCAATTTTTAATCTTTTCTATTCGACTTCATTTTTTACTTAATTTCCAAATAAATCGTTAGCGTATAGTGGTTTCTTGAATGAACTTCCATTTTTAATTTTGTGCAACTTCTATTTTTATTTTTATTCGACTTCATTTTTTATTTAACTTCCTTTTCTACTCAACTTTTATTTTTATTCATCTTCCACTTTTATTCAACTTCTTTTCTATTCAACTTCCTTTTTTGTTTAATTTTCAAATAGATCGTTAAGGTATAGTGGTTTTTTGAATGAACTTCTATTTTTATTCAATTTCCTTTTTTATTTTTATTCAACTTCCGTTTTTATGCAAGTTCCATTTTTATTTTTATTTTTATTCAACTTTCTTTTTTATTTAATTTCCGAATAGATCGTTAGGGTATAGTAGTTTCTTGAATGAACTTCAATTTTTATTCAATTTCCTATTCTATTCAACTTCATTTTTTATTTAATTTTCAAATAGATCGTTAAGGTATAGTGGTCTCCTGAATGAACTTCAATTTTTAATCTTTTCAATTCGACTTCATTTTTCACTTAATTTCCAAATAAATCGTTAGGGTATAGTGGCTTTTTGAATGAACTTCCATTTTTAATTTTATGCGACTTCCATTTTTATTTTTATTCGAATATATTTTTTTGTTTAACTTCCTTTTCTATTGAACTTTAGTTTTTATTCATCTTCCATTTTTATTCAACATCTTTTCTGTTCAACTTCATTTTTAATTTACTTTTCAAATAGATCGTTAAGGTATTGTGGTTTTTTGAGTGAATTTCCATTTTTATTCAATTTCCTTTTTTAATTTTTATTCAACTTCCGTTTTTATGCAAGTTCCGTTTTTATTTTTATTTTTATTCAACATCCATTTTTATTCAACTTTCTTTTTTATTTAATTTCCGTATAGATCGTGAGGGTATAGCGGTTTCTTGAATGAACTTCCATTTTTATTCAATTTCCTATTCTATTCAACTTTATTTTTTATTTAATTTCCAAATAGATCGTTAAGGTATAGTGGTCTCTTGAATGAATTTCAACTTTTATTCTTTTCTATTTGACTTCATTTTTTTACTTAATTTCCAAATAAATCGTTAGGGTATAGTGGTTTCTTGAATGAACTTCCATTTTTAATTTTATGCAACAACCATTTTTATTTTTATTCGTCTTCATTTTTTATTTAACTTCCTTTTCTACTCAACTTTTGTTTTTATTCATCTTCCATTTTTATTAAACTTCTTTTCTATTTAACCTCCTTTTTTGTTTAGTTTTCAAATTGATTGTTAAGGTATAGTGGTTTCTTGAATGAACTTCCATTTTTATTCAACTTCGTTTTTTATTTTTATTCAACTTCCGTTTTTATGCAAGTTCCATTTTTATTTTTATTTTTATTCAACATCCATTTTTATTCAACTTTCTTTTTTATATAATTTCTGTATAGATCGTTTGGGTATGGCGGTTTCTTGAATGAACTTCCATTTTTATTCAATTTCCTGTTTTACTCAACTTCATTTTTTATTTAATTTCCAAATAGATCGTTAAGGTATAGTGGTCTCTTGAATGAATTTCAATTTTTAATCTTTTCTATTCGACTTCATTTTTTCCTTAATTTCCAAATAAATCGTTAGGGTATAGTGGTTTCTTGAATGAACTTCCATTTTTAATTTTATGCAACACCCATTGTTATTTTTATTCGACTTCATTTTTTATTTAACTTCCTTTTCAACTCAACTTTTGTTTTTATTCATCTTCCATTTTTATTCAACTTCTTTTCTATTCAACTTCCTTTTTTGTTAAATTTTTAAATTGATCGTTAAGGTATAGTGGTTTCTTGAATGAACTTACATTTTTATTCAACTTCTTTTTTTTATTTTTATTTTTTATTCAAAATTTGTTGTTCACCATCCCATCCCCAGTCAATCTTACCAAATCGAATCCTTCATCTGAATTTTTTGAAACTCAACCTTCCAAGGTTTTGTTCTTTTGAACCCATCTTTCCAGTTATTTCTTCAAGTCAATCTCGAACTCCCAGCTCAACTTCCCAATTTAGCACTGAAATCTCCCATTGTTGAAAATTTTTATCGAGGTTTTTCATTTCACTGACACTCCCAATTACACCTTTAATTTTCGTCTAACTTTGTTTGTCTGATCTTGTTTAGTTCATTTCGTAAAGCGAGATGGATTACGTAAATCAAAGATGAACTAATTTAAACAAAGAATTGGAATGCACAAACCAAAATATAATTCAAGTCATAATATAATATATTAAAACATTTAATTAATACAGAAATAACTTGCACTTACAATTGTTGTAATCTGGAAGGATCTTTAATTGGCACAGAATATGGGAAAGTAAACCTCACTCGTAACTGCTTTTTCTTACAAATCAAGGGTTGAAGAAAAGAAGGTGTCCAAAGGATTACAAACAATTACAAATATATAGAAAATAAAATTAACTATGCAAAGATGAACCGGAAACCGGCAACATGTGAATCGAACTATGCAAAGATGAATCGGGAACTATGCAAAGATGTGAATCGTCGAATGATGAAGGCAAATTGGTCAGATTGAAGGCCGAAAGGTTGCTGGTTGCTTTTGATTGATTGAATAGTGGAGCATGTGAACAAAGGAATCGAATAAATATAAATTGACAAATTTTTCTCAAAAGAGTATTGATTGAAGTCAATTTTATATTTATACAGAATCCTATGTTGATTATTTCAAGCAAATGGGTCCTGAGCATCTTGAAACTTGGGATGATCCAGCTTGATTGGTTGATTCTTCCGAACTGCTTGAATTAGCCGAACTGGTTTTCCTAATCGACTGTTGGACTGGTGCAGGAGATTGTTCATTCTTTAATTGGGCTTGGGCCTGATCTACCAGGAGACGGGCCATCTGGAGCAGCTGATCACTAGTGGATCCAGGTTGAACAATGGGCTGAGCAGGAGGTGAAATGGGCTTAGCTTTTGATTTGGATTTTGACTTGGGCTTTGAATGAGCCTTAGGCTGGTCCGGAACTATTGGAATTTTGGACTTTCCTTTGGATCTAATCTTGGATGATTTGGGCTTGGAGCCACTAGATGAGGGGCTGCCAAGATTGACTGGAGGAAGACTGGGCTGACTTCCTTGACTGATTGCAGCAGTTGGGTTCTGCTGGGCTTTGACTATTGCAGAGTTGGAGCACAAGTATCGAGGAAATTCCTCATAAACAATTTCAATAATCCTGGGCACATTGAACTTAGCCCACCATTTAACTGAGTGTTGTCGAATAATTATGTTATCATCAATTCCATAATGCCATTTGAATATCCATGGAATTTTGTATTTGGATATAAAAGTGAGCAATATAGGAAATTGTTTTTGATGAGCAGTGAATGGGTAAACAGCAGCAAAGTATGCAATTGTTTCATTAAGGGAACTTGGGAGAATATCTGAAATGGGGCCATAATGAGTCCACCATCTCAGAAACCAGGTTGGTAACTCGGATTTGAATTTTTGATCAAAGGAGATAAACCAGGAGTGACTGAATGATTCATTTTGGTACAGGAACAATTTGAACCAAGCATCAACATAATCATGGTAACTATATTGAATAGAGTGGCCAGGGAGATCACGAAGCAGATTAGGATTTCCCCATTCTGCTAAAGAAACAATGTTGTGAATATAAAGTGAATGGTATAAGATCTTATAAGCATATACTCGATCCTGAATGGGTTTGATCAAAATGGAACGGTGGTTGAGCAGGATATCTTTGTAATAAGAGAGGTTTTTCTCTGGAGGTGAAGAAATGAAATGACATCCAGAGCCAAAATGGAATTGAGTAATTTCATTAATGGTTTGACTTCTGGGGTGACTAGGTTCTTTGTAGAACATGTTAGTAACATGTGATTTGGTGTACTCAGTTCGGGATGGGCGAACTTGGTTAATTGGAAGTGGAGTAACTGAAACTGTTTGGCTTGAAGCAAAAGGATCATTAGCCAATGCAGAGGAGTAATCAGGACGGTGAATAGTACCAAGAGTATGGTAACGGTTTACTAAGTCAATGGATTTGGCTGACGCCAAAGGAGGAGGAACTATAAGTTGATTAGGTTTACTGGAACTAGAAGAGGGGACCAAAGCCTTGGAAGGAGGCCTTGGACGAGACATCTGTGGAATAGGAAACAAAGATTAGCAACCGTAAAGAAGATCTAAATAATTCGTAATAAAATAGATCATTATAATAATTATGGCGAAATTGCGCTGAGCTTGTAATCGTGGTGAAGAATGTATTGGCCTCTTTTAGTAGTAGGTCCGGCTGATTTAAGGCGTGTTAATGCGCGGTTAACTTGTTTGATCGTGGTTTGGAAATGGGTAATTTGGGTTTTAACATAGAAATATGTGGAGTAGCACTCATCCTTACCCCTCGTAAAAATTCCCGCAAGAAAATCGTGCAAGGAATTTTGACAACCAGGATATAGTAATATCAAAATCAAAATACTTAAAATAGATTGCCCGTGGCAAAAATTTGTTTACTAGCAAGATTTTGAACATCTTTTTCCAAAACATATTTAGCGATTTGCAATCAACACGAAGTAAGAATTTTTGATTTAAAATATCATCTTGAAATTTTTGAATACATAAAACAAAGAGATAAAATTTCTTTTTAATAGTACTATAATTTAATTGTGCTTTATTCCGCATAATTTAATGATAGCGTAACAATTTGTTCAGATGATCGGGAGTGACCTTCCGAGTAGAATGCCACCATAACCAATATCGAAGCATCAGCTTGAATAATTTTGAATGAGTCCTCAAGAGGAATACCAAGACAAGGAAGGACTTAACATATTGTTTGACTTGTTGAACAATGAAGATGAGCGTAAGACCAAGGAGGAGGATTATCCTTTAACCTATCGAACAATGGTTGATGATTTTCCTAAGGTCTTTATAAAATTCAGCAATGTAATTGAGAGATCCTAAAACCGTTGTAATTGGGTTTTATCAAGAATTTCATCAGGAAATTTAGACGCAAACTCAATAGAGCGACTAATTGGGAGAATAGTATTATGGTGAATATCATAACCTAAAAACCTAACTTTAGTTTGAAACAATTTAATCTTAGGGCGTAAATGACTAAACCATGACTTTTAATAGTATAAAAGAATGCGCTAAATGTTTCCAATGTTCACTAATGGATTTGGAAAAGATTAATATGTCATCAATGTAAACAATTGAAAAATGACTAAATGGATTGAATATTTCATTCATTATGTTTTGAAATTCACTAGGAGCATTTTTTAATCCAAATGGCATGACATTCCATTCATATTGACCAAAAGGTGTATTAAATGCAGTTTTATATCTATCTTTAGGATGAATTTGGATTTGCCAAAAACCACTTTTTAAATCAAATTTACTAAAAATAACAGCTTGATTAAGTCTTTTAATTAGGTCTTTTTTATTGGGAATAGGATATCTAATCCATTCAAGAACAGCATTTAATGGTTTATAATTAATAACTAGGCGAGGAACACCTCGTTCTAATTCAGGATTTTTATTAACATAAAAAGCAGGACAAGACCATGGTGATTTGCTAGGACTAATAATTCTATTTTTTAATAATTCATTAATTTCTTTTTTACACATTTCTAACAATTCATGATTCATTTGAATAGGTCGGGATTTAGTAGGTATTTGTCGTTCATGAAAACCTTTAATATATGGTAAAGTAACAACATGCTTTTTTCTATGCCAAAATGCAGTAGGTAAAGATGAGCAAACAGTTGATTCAAGTTTTAATTTAAAATCATTAATTTGAGAAATAAGAACTGGATCAGTTAATTGTTGATCAATTCTTTATAATTAATTTCTTCTTTAAGAAAATTAATATGTCGAGTTAATCGGTTAATAGTATGAGTAATAGAACAATCTTGTAATTGATTTAATTCTAATGGTTCAGAGGAAACAAGAATTTAAATGTGACAGATGTCCTAAAACATGAGTGGTAATTCCTTCAAGAGAAGTGGTAAATGGATATAATAATGATATAAATGGTGTACCTAAATGATTCTATCACTATGTTTTTAACTAAAACAAATGTAGTTTTGAAACAAACATTATTTTGACAAACATGTACTTTAGGTAATTTATATTTAATATGCATTTTACTACCATTAGCAGAGGTCAATTTCTCTTGGCATTTGTGATAATATTTAGTAGGAGTAATCCTTCTTGAATACGCTTAAATCAAAGACCAAGATCAATTAAAGCAACTAGTTCTAATTCAAAATCTTCAACAATGATTTTAATTCTTGAATACCATTTTTGCATATAAATTTTATTAAGTAAATTTAATCTTTTATCGTCAAGGTTAGCGATTGAGATCGATTATCAAAAATAAGTTTATCCGGATTTGTATGATCAGATTCGTGATCGTAATTATGTTCTGATTGATGAGGTGATGCTGGATTAGGTTGAAAATCATTTAAATTTTGTGTAAGTTTAATATTGATGATTTCATTTTCTAATTTATTATCTTTATTCTGAAGTTCTTTGATAGTTTGTTTAATTTGATTGATTTCAAATTGTAAATCTTGAAGTGTAACTTCTTTAGTTTTATTTTTAAATTTTTCCAAAGTTTTAGACAAACTAATTATAGGTTTATTAACCTTAGGTTTAGTCTCTGATTGAAGCATTAAGCCTTTCAATTTATCAATATATTTTTGTTTTAGTTGAGGATCTTCTAATTTACTAATTAAATCGATTAAAGCAGATTCTTCTTGAGTATGTTTGGTAAGAACAGAAATTTGTTTAACAGGTTTACAACAAACATCAAGACAAGCCA
This sequence comes from Camellia lanceoleosa, assembly GCA_025200525.1. Taxonomy (NCBI): domain Eukaryota; kingdom Viridiplantae; phylum Streptophyta; class Magnoliopsida; order Ericales; family Theaceae; genus Camellia; species Camellia lanceoleosa. The sequence goes on from JANUSC010000017.1 coordinate 264,332, forward strand.
AAGTAATTTGATTATCGAATCGTAATGATTATTATCGTAAGAGGAACTAGATGTAGTTGGAGGAGCGTAAGAGGAATCATTACCGATTGATTTAATTGGAAGATTTCAAATAATTGAATTTTGGATTCTTCATTAATTTGGAGTTGATTAACTCGTCTTTGAGTTTTGTTTCTCTTTACATTTATTAGCATAATGACCCTTTTGTCCACAGCTATAGCATGTAATATCTTTATTAGATTTTGATTTCGATGTGATTTAGATTTGTAATATTTCTTTTTGGGTTTAGTATAAAATTGATCATTCGATTTGGAAGATGAATAAGGCTTCTTGTATTTATTATAATATTTTGATTTATGTTTTGAATATTTGTGTGATTTCCTACGAGAGGGTGCAACAGGGGTAATCCATATTGTTCACAAAATTACCTAATTCATATTTAGCTTTATGTTTATCTTTAGAGGCTTTTTGACTAAGTTTTATGTCAATACACATTTTTAAACCTTCTTTTGAATAGTACTAATTATATCACCATATGTTAAATTATCATATTCAATAACACCAGAGGGTGACTAAGAACATCTCGTATTTTATGAGCAAATAAACTAGGTAATCCATTAATAAATTTTTCTTTCCGTAATGATTTAGTACAGTCTTCTCTCTTAGCATAACTCGAGAGGTGAAAACATCTTTATACCATCTGAAATCACTTAAGGTTGGACAAGTAAGATTACTGAGTTGATCATGTATGCGAGAATATATATTAGTTGGGGTACCAATAAAATGTCTAATAATTGTATAAATTAATTGGTTAATACCATCATGTTGGCAACATCCTAAATTTTCATCAAATATAGGTAATCCTTGATCATCGCTTTGGTTAGCATAGATGATGGAGTCTCGTTGGGTGTCGCTAAATATTTTTCCCACCAAGATTTGAGTTGACCAAGAAACCAAAGAGTAATTAAATTTACAATTTCAAAGTTGAGTATATTGGGGATAGTTAGAGAGATAACTATTCGAGACCATAGATAAATGATTTAATTTTTGGAGGAGTTGATCTTCACTAAGACCATCAATATTCCATTCGTATAATTTTTTGGCAGAGACAGAAAACTGATTATTAACATTATTTTCTTCAAATTGTAAATCAACAGAGTAGGTTTAGTATACCAATTCTTAGTAGTTTGAGGATTAACTTTAGGATAGTGAATTTTCAACTTGGAATTGTTGAGCTAATTAATTGATGTCATTGTCAGTATCAGAGGAAGTAGGATCTGGGTTAATATCAAATTGTTGATTTAGGACAAGAATACCTTTATCTCTAGAAGGTGAGGGAGTATCGGCAGATAATTTGGTAAATAATTTTTCAATAGCTTGGACAAGAGATGATTGATCATTTGTAACTAAGTCGGTTCGTGGAACGCTTACTAGGTTGGTTAAGTAAAGGTGCACGTGCAGGTTGTTTAGAAGTGTGAACAGATTCTATATTAGTTTCTATTTTATCTGATTGTTTACCTATTGTATTTAAACATTGGTTAGTATAATTATTTTGTTCAATAACTTTTTGAGTTCATTATCATCGCCAGTAATTTAAAAGGAGAGGCAGAATTTCGTAACCTTGTTGATTAAGAATAATTTTCTAAGGGAGGATGACTAGAACTAATTGTAGTGGTAGCGTAAGTTTTCCATTTATGTTTAGTAATCGTAGTAAGTGTTTTATAATATTTTTCTTCATATTCTAGTAAGGGTAATTCAAAACCATATCGAATCATAAAATTATACCATTCTTGGGAGATTTGAGACATTTGAGCGTAGTATATTTAGCATAATAAGCATGGCGCTGGGTGCGATTAGCTTTAGATTTAAAATCAATAAGTAATTTATCAAGATTGGGAGTAAATTCCTTTGTAATTGTCAATAATTGGGGATTGACAGGTGGTGTAAATTCTTCCATATCGCTTGAGTCGGAGAGTTAGTCGAATGAACTTCTTCATCAAGGAAATGAGTATGTGTAGAATAAATAGGTTTACTAATTTGAGAAGTTGAGGAATTATCAATTCCTTTTAATTTTGGATTGATTGTAGGACCTATGGTTGGACCAATATTGAGTTGACTATTTTTTCTAAATAGAGGTGTGGTGAATATTTCATGTTCAGTTTCTATTTCGCTAGGGACACTAGATGTACTATGTCTAGAGGATTGACTACGGTTAAATTTAATATGAATGTAACCATCATTATATTGTCTAATATCTTTAATATCTTGTTCAGAGGATTGTTGCTGATTATGTTTGTAATTTTCATTAACAGTAATCCATTCATCAGGTAAATCTATATCTTTCCATTCAATCATTTTAGGAATATTAATATGTGATTCATTATGACTACTACTTTGAATAAGTAAAGTTTTATCTTTAGGTGATTTATGCAGAGCATGAACATTTAAATTAGTTTGCATACATTTATAGTGAACACGATAAATTAAAGCAATATTATGTGTCTTAGCCATCATATTAGTAAATGAACCATGTAGTTGAATATTTAATGTTAAAGCATGTAAAATATTTGGATCACTTAAACTGAGTGTAAAATCAGGAAAACAATTAAAATGTACTGGACCTTTATGAAGACCGCCATCATTCCCATTAGACTATCATTATAATTAAGAAAACGAGCATCTCTTAAGCATAATAAAACAGAAGTATTTTTTCCAACAGGTGTGAGTGGATTAAGACCAACTTGGATTAGACCAATGTGAATAAAATTGTAACCATTATCTTTGTGTCTTTTAATTAATTTAGTATCAAATAACTGGCAAGTTTCTCGAGGTTTTTCTAAAGCATAAACTTGTTCAATTGTTTTAACATGTAATGCAACTTTAAAAACATTCTCAGAGAAATGTTGTTTTATAAATTTCTTTGATTTGTAATTTCGGTATATTCCAATCTCTATTAAATTGATCATTTTGTATTTCAACATCTTCTTCATTAATTATTAATCCTTGATTAGGTATTGAAGGCAAAGTGGTTGACCTAGAACTGACTGATGAGTTACTTCGAAATAATCGACTCATTGTTCTTTCTAATTTATCAGTTTTACAGATATCTTAATACCTTCCCTTTTCCTGTCAAGTTACGACAGACCATAATGGTTTCAAGATGCATTCTATCCTAAATGTCCACACCGCCTAACTCTAAGGACTTACTCCTACGTAAAATGGAAGTGGGTGATCAAACTGTGGATAATGATCGATCTCGTGGGTGATTAAGATGGAACCGAAAACTAGATTAATTAAATAAACAATGGAAACGATTAATTGGAAGAAACTAAACAGTTAGAAACAGGATACAACATCACCGGGCTCTGATACCATGACCGCGGAAGTAGCATACAAAATAAAGGAGATGGATTACAACATCACAACTTCTTTTTTTTATTTTTATTCAACTTCCGTTTTTATGCAAGTTCCATTTTTATTTTTATTTTTATTCAACATCCATTTTTATTCAACTTTCTTTTGTATTTAATTTCCAAATAGATAGTTAGGGTATAGTAGTTTCTCGAATTAACTTCCATTTTTATTCAATTTCCTATTCTATTCAACTTCATTTTTTAGTTAATTTCCAAATAGATCGTTAAGGTATAGTGGTCTCTTGAATGAATTTCAATTTTTAATCTTTTCTATTCTACTTCATTTTTTACTTAATTTCCAAATAAATCGTTAGTGTATAGTGGTTTCTTGAATGAACTTCCATTTTTTTTTCAATTTCCTATTCTATTCAACTTCATTTTTTATTTAATTTCCAAATAGATCGTTATGGTATAGTGGTCTCTTAAATGAACTTCCATTTTTAATCTTTTCTATTTGACTTCATTTTTTTACATAATTTCCAAATAAATCGTTAGTGTGTAGTGGTTTCTTGAATGAAATTCCATTTTTAATTTTATGCAACTTCCATTTTTATTTTTATTCGACTTCATTTTTTATTTAACTTCCTTTTCTACTCAATTTTTATTTTTATTCATCTTCCAGTTTTATTCAACTTCTTTTCTATTCAACTTCCTTTTTAGTTTAATTTTAAAATAGATCCTTAAGGTATAGTAGTTTCTTGAATGAACTTCCATTTTTAATTCAATTTCCTTTTTTATTTTTATTCAACTTCCATTTTTATGCAAGTTCCATTTTTTATTTTTATTTTTATTCAACATCCATTTTTGTTCAACTTTCTTTTTTATTTAATTTCCAAATAGATCGTTAGGGTATAGTAGTTTCTTGAATGAACTTCCATTTTTATTCAATTTCCTATTCTATTCAACTTCATTTTTTATTTAATTTCCAAATAGATCGTTAAGGTATAGTGGTCTCTTGAATGAACTTCAATTTTTAATCTTTTCTATTCGATTTCATTTTTTACTTAATTTCCAAATAAATCGTTAGGGTATAGTGGTTTCTTGAATGAACTTTCATTTTTAATTTTATGTAACTTCCATTTTTATTTTTATTCGACTTCATTTTTTATTTAACTTTCTTTTTTATTCAACTTTTGTTTTTATTCATCTTCCATTTTTATTCAACTTCTTTTCTATTCAACTTCCTTTTTTGTTTAATTTTCAAATAGATTGTTAAGGTATAGTGGTTTTTGAATGAACTTCCATTTTTATTCAATTTCCTTTTTTATTTTTATTCAACTTCCGTTTTTATGCAAGTTCCATTTTTATTTTTATTTTTATTCAACATCCATTTTTATTCAACTTTCTTTTTATTTAATTTGCAAATAGATCGTTAGGGTATAGTGGTTTCTTGAATTAACTTCCATTTTTATTCAATTTCCTATTCCTATTCTATTCAATTTCCTATTCCTCGTAGTATGGTTCGTCTCATACCTTGAATGTGAAGGAATAGAAAACACATGTATGGATAACATTCAACAATCATAGAAAGTCAAATATTCGAAGAGATAATGAAAAATATATAAAAGAAACTTCTAAATCACCATACAAATTTTCAAACCTTTACATAATTAAAAATCAAAAAGAAAACAAAATAATTACATGGCTAGGGTTTCATCAAAACCCTAGAAAAGAAGACTAGCCACTCATGGAGGAGTGGAAGGAGGTAGATGGAGAAGAAACCACCATGGGAGACATCCTTGAAGCTTTTTGTTTTTTTTCCCTTCCAAACCCTAGCCTCTCCCTTTAGGTCAAAACAATTTCAGAACCCTAGAAAAGCCTTTTTCCTTTTCTTTTTATACTTCTACTCACTTCCAAATAGGTTTAAAACATCGGTTTGACTTTTTCAGAAAAAGTCAACTCTATCCAAATTTTGTCTTTTTTCCCATTTTATGCTCCGACGATATACAACCTGATTGACATTCAACACACATAAAGTATACGGTTTGACCAGCAAGTGAAGTTAAGAGATTCTAATTAACGGCCTCAATGATGTACATTTCGGCCTTAATCACATCCCCCAACTTACTACTTTCTAGTCCTCAAGAAAGTAAAATTAAATTAAATTAAACAAAATCTATCTATTTCCTCTTTCATGGGAAAACGGTTGCATTTAGCATATGCAACAAGCCTTTAAACCACATGGTTACCCCAAGTGGACGAGTAAAGTCTCGTGAAGGTTTCCAGAAATGATACCCACAAACATTAACTTATTCATATATACTTAACAACAAATAACCACACTACTCCACCTAACAATCAACTTATGTGCCACTACAGTGTGATATTGAGACATCATGAGTCATTAAAGGCACAGTGGACAAGCATGAAGGAACCTATTGAGTCAAAACCACAATTCAGTTAATACAAAAGTAAAGTTTCTTGTACTTGTGCATGCTAGTAGACAAGTCATGAGTACCCTCGGTGTAAAGTGTAATCTCCATATTAATTAACTATCCACTATAATAGCCCAGTGTAACTCATAATAACACCCAACATATACAGAAAAACTAACCTGTTGCAGCCAAGATTCCCAATTTTTTTTATTTTTTATTTATTTATTTATTTTTTTATGACTGTGCAATGTCCTGATCCATTAAGCTTTCTAATCAACCCATGTAGCAAGTTTTGGGCCAATGACTCCCAAACCAGACGGTTTTAGGGCATTAGGTGTAGAGACACCCCTACGGGCTTAATAACTCGAGTTAAAAAGGTTACGAACCCAAACAAGTCAAGTGTGTTTTTTTTTTTTAAAAGAATCTTGGCTCCTCATTTATTCTTTTCTGCAACTCTAGCTATTATCAATGATGTACACCAGGGATTAAAATAAAAAGATCACCGCTATGATAGTGTGTTCATGTGAATTAAGGCATACTCATGACAAGTGTACTAAAATCACAAACACAGACAACTCTCCTCGTGCAAACATCGCATGCAAGTATCTACCCAATAAACCCTTTTCATACAAGTCTAGTATGCTCTCCAATAAACATATGCAAATATCATCACCCTACTAGCAAAATGTCACATTAAGTGAAGTAATGCAATCAAGTGAAACAGGTATAAGCATGAATTATGAGTTAAATAGAAATGCAAAAAAGAAAATATAACACTCATCCCCCAACTTGAATATGACATTGTCCTCAATGGAAAAGTAAAGAGAAATGAGAGAAAATTACCAGAAATGTAGGTGCAGATCCAGGTAGGCAGAGAGTAACAGAGACACACTCATTTTTATTTTATTTTTTGTGAATAAAAACAAAAATAATTAAATAAATGAATAAAAATGACCTTAAATTAAATTAAATAAATTGTAAACTAAACTAAGCTAAACTACTTATTCATTAAATGATAAACTAAACTAAACTAAACCACTTAATAGAAGAGAAGAAAAGAAAAGAAAAGAAAATAAAAACTAAACTACTTATTCATTAAATGAACAATTACAGTGTAGAAGAAAAATAAAAATAACATTACTAACTACACAAGTATAATAAAAATAAAAATAAAACCAAAATCGACTAACTAATTAAACTAACCAGAATCACTACGAAGTAATTTAAACTAAACAAACATAGCAAATAAATAATGGTACTAACAATAATCGTAAAACGAAATAAATAAAAATAAAAAAATAAATAGCTAAATAAATAAAATGAAATTTTCTTTTTATAAAAAATTATAAATAAAATAAATGTATATTTATTTATTTATTTTTAAAATTTATTTATGTATTTGTTTACATAATAATAATAATAAGAATAAAATAAAATAAAATAAAAAATAAAACAAAAACAAACACACGCACCTGCTTATCAAGCAGGGTGCGATTTGGAGTTTGGCAACTTTCCCGCACGTGTGGCGATTCACCCTTGGCGCGAATATTTTTTTTTATTTTTTTTATTTTTTTTTATAATAATCGGCGTCCCGCACGCAGGAGTGTCAAGACGCGGCGGGTCAACGACATGCCCGCCAAGACTTGCTTATTAAACAGTAGGCAATGTGGTTTTGATTCACAATTTCCCGCACATGCGGGGCCAGGCCGAACATGCGGCGATTTCACCAAGGTGCTCTTTTTTTTTCTTTTTTTTTCTTTTTTTTTTTTTTTTTTTTTTTTTAAGAATCTTGGCTCCTTTTTTTTTACAAATAAACATGTATAACAACAAAAAAATTTATTTTTATTTTTATTTTTAAATTGAACAAGTATAACAACTATTATTATTATTATTATTATTATTATTATTATTATTATTATTATTATTATTATTATTATTATTATTATTATTTTAACATAGAAAATAAACATGAAAGCATGTTTCTTTTTTCTTTTCTTTTTTTAACTAACTCTCAACACCTAACAAAAGGCACCAGAGTTATGGCATAAAGTTGCCACTTCAGAATCCCCCAGGTAATAAAACCCAGCGTAGTTTATAGCCTTCGGGCTAGTACAACCCAAATATACTAAACCATTTCTACCTTCAGTTGACATTCGAAATAAATAAAGCACATAAGAACATAACAGAATGCCCACTAAAGGTATAATCTTTACGCAAAAACCACAGGTACTACTTTTCTCCCTAACTGTGTTTGTAACTTTCCCTATTCTCCAACAGGGTGACAGACTAGGTTGATTCGGTATCCAGAATCGAAGCGCATAAAGCTACCTCAACCTATGGGGCTGCCATACAGAGTTCAAACCGAGGTAGTTTTGAAGCAATCTCCACACCCCTAGGTATTTAAACCAGACTCTAGTCTCGGAAATCCCAAACCGTTATGTTCTAGGCTTTGCCATTCGAACTCTAGTTTCCACCGTCTCAGTTGGTCTCCGAGGAACTCACTACAAACACGGTTAGGTGGCTATACTGCACTATCGATGTCGTCGCACGGCTAACACCAAAGGAATTACACCTTTAGAGGATTTAAAGTCTCCTAGATGCAAATAAAGCATAACCAGAACAAAGAAAAACAGAATAGCATAGAAAAGAAATAAAAGAGAATAAGGAATCAATCTATCAATCATAGTAAAATGGGTCCATCAAACCCCTGGGTAAAGGAAAATGATCCTTCCTAGTCGAGGAATTTAGTCTCCTATAATCAATGCACACTTGCCACCCAGTAGTGGTTCGTGTGGGGACTAACTCTCCTCTCTCGTTCTCAACAACGGTGATGCCCGATTTCTTGGGCACCACTTGTGTGAGACTAACCCACTTGCTATCTGAGATGGGATATATGATACTCGCATCCAACAATTTCAAAACCTCCTTAACTGACCGATCAATATCAAAATTTTCAAACCCAAAATGAGCTAGACAAGCCTCTAAAGGGTCCTCTACAAGAATGGAGGGCAAAGTCTCCTCCACAATTTCATCCACAACATCCACTAATAAGCACTCCTCTCTCTCATAAAGTTGTTGGGATGCTTGGAAAATATTAAGTTTCAATTGCATGTTACCAAATGAAGCTTCCATAACCCCGGTCCGACAATTGATGCATGCATTGGCCATAGCCAAGAAAGGTCGACCTAAGATCACCGGGATTTGTTTCTTAGAACTGGCTACCGGTTCCATATCTAACACCAAAAAGTCAACAGGGAAGTAGAACCTATCAACCTTAACTAGCACATCCTCAAACATGCCATGTGGCACTCTGAGAGACTGGTCAGCCAATTAAAGAGTGACAGTAGTGGGCTTCAACTTGCCAAGCCCAAATTCCTTGTACACAGTGTACGGCAATAAATTAACACTAGCCCCTAAATCTAATAAGGCCCTATCAATGAAATGGTCCCCTATAATGCATGCAATGGTTGGGGCACCCAGGTCCTTAAGCTTAGGAGGTGTGTCATTCAACAAGATGGAGCTTACTTGCTTCGTGAGTAGGACCTTTTGGGACACATGTGTCCTAGATTTACGCTTTTGCGTACAAAAGTCCTTCAGAAATTTGGCATATGATGGTACTTGCTTAATCGCCTCCAACAGGGGGAGGTTGATTTTTACCTGTTTAAAGACATCTATCATTGCCTCCATAGATCTTTGCCGCTTATTAAAAGGACTGTATCAAGGCATTGGGGAAAGGGTGCCTTAGGCACATATGGAGTGCTAGGGACTAAATCATCCCTCTTAAGTGTTTCCCCCTCACCCTTGCTCTCATTAGGTGTACCCCCGTGGTCACCCTTCTCAATTTTAGTTGCATCTGGCGCAACTAACTGAGGCTCTAACTCCCTACCACTTCTCAAAGCAACCACCGCCTGCACTTGCTCATGTTGCTTACCATTCCCACCCGAACTCTCTGCCCCGTATTGTCCCTTAGGGTTGGCCACAGTTTGACTTGGTAATTTTCCCTCCTCTCTCCGATTCATGTTGTTAGCCATTTGACCCAATTGGGTCTCTATCTTGGCAATAGAGTGAGTGTGGGAGTGAACTATCGGTGCTAACCCCTTAAGTTCTGAGAGAACTTCCAACACCTGAGTCTCAAATGCAGAGTTGCCCTGAGGAACAGGCAGGGGTTGTGGTTGCCGGTACGGTTGTGGGGATCGATAAGGTTGCGGTGGTTGGTAGGATGATTGGTTGGCAAAATTATTGAAATTCTGCCTTGGTGGTGGAGGATTGTAAGAAGTGCCTTGTAAAGGGGGTCTCCATGAGAAATTAGGGTGATTTCTCCATCTCGGATTATATGTGTTGGAGTATGGGTCATTACCCAGGTTGGAGAATCCTTGAGCCACATTCACATGCTCTTGGACTAACTCCGGAAATTGTGATGCCGAAGGGCACTCACTCAAGTCATGAGCAGAGCTCGCACATATAACACATGCCTCACGAAATTGAGACTGATCTTGCTGGGTAGGGGCATGTCCCGTAGCTAATAAGTGGTCTATCTTGCGGGACAGTGCCTCTACTTGTTGGGCTAACTCTAGGTTTTGCCCGACCTCATAAATGCCCCTCTTCGGGCTCCACCATCGTTGATTGGGACTTGCCGTCATGGAGGCATGGTGAAGGAAATTATCACTTAAGTTCTCAAACAATTGCCATGCCTCGGCATCATTTTTAGACATAAATGTCCCACCATAGGACGAATCCACCATTTGGCGGTGTGGCTCAGTTAAGCCATAATAGAATGTTTGAACAAGTTGCCAATCAAGCACTTGGTGTGTCACGACCCCATTCCGCCCCTAGTAGAATGGTGCCGTGATGGCCAGTAAACCGAGGTTACCGAAGGCCAACCTTCAAAGATTAAACACAATCAGAGTATAATATAGGGGGCTCACAAATGCGGAAGCAACAAATCAAAATACAAGTGGTCCATAAGAGCTGTGCGTAGATCAAAGGTAATGACGTACATGACATAGTTTCACATTCGGTTGATAATAAACAAATACATATTAGAATCTTGATCAAAAGGCTTCTAAAGCCAACATGTGCAAATACAATGATTACGAGCCAAAGAAGCATAATCTTCAAGATTCGACGACGTAAATACAAATTTCCGACATAAAACGAATCAAGCCGACATGACAAAAATCCAAAACAAGCTTTGCAAAACACATCTAGGCGTCGCCGCCGTCCTGCTCATCACCTACATATATATGGAGAGGGTGAGCTTGGATACTCAGTGAATGGTACTAGTAATAAAGGTTTTGCACGAATATAGCCGAGATCCTTTCAGAGCAAAACACATTAAAACTTTATCAAATCAAGAGATGAACCGTATTCACCTATTAAGTCTTACAAGTCTCAAGGGATGCTTACTGGCATCGGCAAAACACAAATCAAGCTTTCTGAACAAACAAAACCACGCGGTAAACCGTCAGTGGCAAAACAAAGACTGCATGATCCGTAATCGATTAGTCAAAGGTACTGCGAAAGTTTATAGTCCTCCAGCACAAGGGACTTGTGTTACTTAAGCCCGTAGCTCTTTTTAACACGATGGTCTTGCGTTACTTAGGCCCGTAACTCGCTTTAACGCGATAGTCTTTCCAAGAAAGGATAGTATCCTTTTATACTTAGTGCTGCGAAGGTTTATAGTCCTCCAGCACAAGGGACTTTTATACTTGGTACATCAAAATAGAGCTAATCATTCATGCTTAACAAATACTTTCATCAAAACAAAGCAAAGCAGATTTATCAAAACAGTATAACATAGCTTTATTAAAATGCCACTCACATAGTTCTTCTTGGGTGTAGGCTCAAAGCAAAGATCAAGGACCTACAATCACATGGCAAATACGTTCTCAAAACGAGCTTTACATGCATGCAAATGATCTCGGCATTCACACCAAATCTATGCCAATAACAAAATAAAACTTGCTGGAAGTTAAAACACTGTTTTTCATCTCATGAAAACACACTGGGTACCAACCAGGTCTTTTGCCGAGGTCCCACATCTCCTCGCCGAGGTGTGGTCCCGATGGCCACATTCAAAAGCAAAGTCGGGGAAAACCTGGGTTTCCCTTTGAAGAACATGATGAACATGATCATGAAGAAGATGAATGCAAAGATCATAACTTGTTACAAAGTCTGAGATTTCATGCCATGAGTTCAAAACATGGACTTGGGTACCCATACAAGAAGATCATGCAAGAACAAACACAAAAACATGGTTCTTGTTCCAAACTTTCGGATCAAAACAAGACTTTTCTTCAAGAACACATGAATACTATTTCCTCTTTCTAAAACCGACTTCAAATCGATGCATGGCATGCAAAACAGATCCGATCATGCAATGCAGCTAGATGATCAATAAGAACAATCAAAGTGGATCAAGATTCTTACCTCAAAGCTTGAATCTAATGGTTCAAACTCCACAGATCACACTTGGAAATTACTCTCTCACTCTAAAACTCTACCTTCTTCCCCAAGAGCTTCTCTCTCTAAAGGCAAAGATTTGAGACAAAATGATTTATTTCTAGGTCCGCCTACTGCCTTAACATTCAAACTCGGACACATGGCACTACCGGTTGGTTCAACTCAAAAGGGTGACTGATTGATAAGACAAGTCTCGACAAAGCGTATTCAACAAGCTAGATGGCAAGACACATCGGCAAGTGATGACATCGCTAAAGTCAAATCTTGACAATAGGGTAACAAAGACATCGGCTAGGAGGACGACACTTGACTAAGCTGTACACACCTTGGCCTGGGTGTGCCACACCCTGTCTAAGCCATACTTGCCCAAGGACAAAGATCACTAAGTGCAAAACATCTCTACCTAGATGATACACTCCTCGCCTTGGTTCCAACACCTCGCCCAGATAGTGACATCTCGGCAAGCATGCCCGTGAAGATGGAGGTCAACCAAGTGGTTCCAAAATAGTTCTAAGTACAAAGGTTCAGAGGTGAACTAAGCTCAAGATGACCTCGCTACACACCAAGAAAAGAACAAAATCATGCAAGCAACACCTTAAACAAAGCAAGACAAAACAAGATAAACAAGATTTGCAACATCACAAGACAAGATCATACAGGAATGTATGCAAGCATGGCTAAGTCAAAAATGAGGGTTGTTACATGGTGGTGGGGACACTGTTGGAGAAGGTCTCGAAGTCTTTTCCACGTTTCATGGAATTGCTCGCCATCCATTTGAGCAAAGTTTGTGATGGCTCGCCTAAGTTGGTTGGTTTTACCTATGGGAAAGTACTTCTCCAAGAACCGTTGCTGTAATTGGTCCCAAGTTGTGATTGAATTATCAGGTAAAGAATTTAGCCAGTGTTTGGCTTTATCCTTTAACGAGAATGGAAACAATCGCAACATTAAGGCCTCATTTGTGAAATTCTGGATCTTCACTGTCGAGCAAATTTCCAAAAATTCATTCAAATGCTTATAAGGGTCATCATGAGTTAGTCCATGGAATGATGGGAGCATTTGTATGGTGCTGGACTTAATCTCATAATGAGCAGCAGTGGTGTTGAGCAATTGGATGCATGATGGTGATGTATATGCAGTGGGTGTAAAATAATCCTTAAGGGTCCGGTTAGGCACATTCGGGACATTAGGATCTGCCATCTCTTAATGGCTAATGTAAGGATATTGAATCTCAAACCTAGGGAACCGAGTAGAAGCCCTAAGTCTCCTAAGGGTCCTTTCTAGTTCAAGGTCCAAACACCACAATTACAGCGACAAGAACGACGCCCGTGCATACACTACCCACACACACACAATAAGTTCGACTCGGTGCACTAAGTTACGAAAGCAGAATACTAAAAGAGAAATACTCACAGCGGTTTAACGAAAACGCTTTACTCGTCTTGCGGATGCTTGGCGTGTAGACGTTGTCTCCAACCCCCAATTGAGCTTTGACTTTCGTTTTAGCACTTTGGTGATTTGCTTGTGAGTGTTTGCTTCTGTTTACTCACTTTAGTGCTGCAGTTTTTTTTTTTTTTTTTTAAACTCGGCTGCGCTCCGCTTGCACTTCAATGATAGCTCCAATTTCAAACGCTCTACACACTTAGCAACACCAAAAGCATAAAATCCTAAACTAAAAATTAAAATAAGAATGTAACTTTAAATTAACTAATTTTATCCAGAAGTCCCCGACAACGGCGCCAAAATTTTGATGGGTTGTTGAACACACCAAAATTAAATACTAAACTATACCAAATTCTATCAGAATAATGGCAAGTCCAGGTATCGATCCACAGGGACAATTGTGAAATTAAACTAATTTAATTGTTAAATTCCTAAATTAATTTTGATAAAAAGATTGATTGTTCATAACCTAATTTAATAACAAATAATTTAAACTAAGGAATTAAATTATCAATAATAATTGAAATTGGGTTTACTGAATTGGTGAAAAATCCTAGGGTAGAGAATTCACCACTAACCACATAATTAGGGTTTCCAATTGAAATCAATTATGCTATGGTTTGAACGGATTAATGTTTCGCAACTACAAGCTCGAAGCATTTGACAAGAAGATCATCACATTCAATGTACGAGCACAAACCATCTCAAGTAATACGAATCGTTCACTCTAAACTGAGGTAGTGATACGACTCGTTCCTCGTAGTATGGTTCGTCTCATACCTTGAATGTGAAGGAATAGAAAACACATGTATGGATAACATTCAACAATCATAGAAAGTCAAATATTCGAAGAGATAATGAAAAATATATAAAAGAAACTTTTAAATCACCATACAAATGTTCAAACCTTTACATAATTAAAAATCAAAAAGAAAAAAAAATAATTACATGGCTAGGGTTTCATCAAAACCCTAGAAAAGAAGACTAGCCACTCATGGAGGAGTGGAAGGAGGTAGATGGAGAAGAAACCACCATGGGAGACATCCTTGAAGCTTTTTGTTTTTCTTCCCTTCCAAACCGTAGCATATCCCTTTAGGTCAAAACAATTTCAGAACCCTAGAAAAGCCTTTTTCCATTTCTTTTTATACTTCTACTCACTTCCAAACAGGTTTAAAACATCGGTTTGACTTTTCCAGAAAAAGTCAACTCTGTCCAAATTTTGTCTTTTTGTCCATTTTATTCCCCGACGATGTACAACCTGATTGACATTCAACACACATAAAGTATACGGTTTGACCAGCAAGTGAAGTTAAGAGATTCTAATTAACGGCCTTAATTATGTACATTTCGGCCTTAATCAACTTCTTTTCTATTCAACTTCCTTTTTTGTTTAATTTTCAAATAGATCATTAAGGTATAGTGGTTTCTTGAATGAACTTCCATTTTTATTCAATTTCCTTTTTTATTTTTATTCAACTTCTGTTTTTATGAAAGTTCCATTTTTATTTTTAAGCAACTTCAATTTTTATTTTTGTTCAGCTTCCATTTTTATTCAATTTCCTATTCTATTCAACTTCCTTTTTTTATTTAATTTCCAAATAGATCGTTAAGGTGTAGTGGTTTCTTGAATGAACTTCCATTATTAATTTTATGCAACTTCTATTTTTATTTTTATTCATCTTCCGATTTTTATGCAATTTTCATTTCTATTCAATTTCCTTTTCTATTTAATTTCCACATAGATCGTTAAGGTATAGTGGTTTTTTTCTTCAACTTTCTTTTTTATTTTATTTCCAAATAGATCGTTAAGGTATAGTGGTTTCTTGATTCAACTTCCATTTTTATTTTTATTCAACTTCCATTTTTATTCAATTTGTTTTTCTATCTATCTTTCTTTTTTATTCAATTTCCAGATAGATCTTTAACGTATAGTGGTTTCTTGAATGAACTTCAATTGTTAATTTCATGCAACTTTCATTTTTATTCAATTTCCTTTTCTATTCAACTTCTTTTTTATTTAACTTCCAAATAGATCGTTAAGGTATAGTGGTTTCTTGAATGAACTTCCACTTTCATTTTTATTCAATGAAGAAGTTGAATAAAAATAAAAATGGAAGTTGCATAAAATAAAAAATAAACTAGTATAATTTAGTGATCTATTTGGAAAGTAAATAAAAAAATGAACTTCCATTGTTAATTTTATGCAACTTCCATTTTTAATTTTATTCAACTTCCATTTTTATTTTATTTCCAAATATATCTTTAAGGTATAGTAGTTTCTTGAATGAACTTCCATTTTTATTTTTATTCAACTTCAATTTTTATTCAATTTCCATTTTTATTTAATTTCCAAATATATCGTTAAGGTATAGTGGTTTCTTGTGGAAATTAAATAAAAAAGGAAGTTGAATAGAAAAGGAAATTGAATAAAATGGAAGTTGCATAAAAATAAAAATGGATGTTTCATAAAATTAAAAATGCAAGTTCATTCAAAAAACCACTATACCCTAACAATCTATTTGGAAATTAAAGAAAAAAGGAAGTTGAATAGAAATGGAAATTGAAATTGAATAGATCGTTAAGGTATAGTTGTTTCTTAAATGAACTTCCATTTTTATTTTTATTCAACATCCATTTTATTCAATTCCATTTCCTTTTCTATTCAACTTCCTTTTTTATTTAATTTCCAAATAGATCGTTAACGATAGTGGTTTTTGAATGAACTTCGATTTTTATTCTTATTCAACTACCATTTTTATTCAATTTCCTTTCTATTCAACTTCCATTTTTATTTGATTTCCAAATAGATCGTTAAGGTAGAGTGGTTTTTGAATAAACTTCAATTTTTCTTCAATTTCCATTTCTATTCAACTTCCTTTTTTACTCAATTTCCTTTTCTATTCAACTTCCTTTTTTATTTGATTTCCAAATAGATTGTTAAGGTATAGTGGTTTCTTCAATGAACTTTCATTTTTAATTTTATGCAACTTCCTTTTTTATTTAATTTCCATTTCTATTCAACTTCCTTTTTTCTTTAATTTCCAAATAGATCATTGTTAATTTTATGCAACTTCCATTTTTATTCAACTTCCTTTTTTATTTTTATTCAACTTGCCTTTGTTATTCAATTTCATTTTCTATTCATTTTTCTTTTCTATTCAACTTCCTTTTTTTATTTAATTTCCAAATAGATCGTTAAGGTATAGTGGTTTCTTGAATTAACTTCCGTTGTTAATTTTTATTCAACTTCTATTTTTATTCACTTTCATTTTCTATTTAATTTCCAAATGGATCATTAAGGTATAATGGTTTCTTGAATTAACTTTCATTGTTAATTTTATGCAACTTTCATTTTTATTCAATTGTCTTTTCTATTCAACTTCCTTTTTTATTTAATTTCCAAATAAATTGTTATGGTATAGTGGTTTCTTGAATGAACTTCCATTTATATTTTTATTCAACTTCCATTTTTATTCAATTTTCTTTTCAATTCAACTTCTTTTTTTATTTAATTTCCAAATAGATCGTTATGGTATAGTGGTTTCTTGAATGAACTTCCATTTTTAATTTTATGCAACTTCTATTTTTATTTTTATTCAACTTCAATTTCCTTTTTTATTTAATTTCCAAATAGATCGTTAGGGTATTAAATAAAAAAGGAAGTTGAATAGAAATGGAAATTGAATAAAAAAGGAAATTGAATAGAAATGAAAGTTGAATAAAAATAAAAATGGAAATTCATTCAATAAACCACTACACCTTAATGAATTATTTGGAAATTACATAAAAAAGAACGTTGAATAAAAATAAAAAATGAAAGTCGCATAAAATTAAAAATGGAAGTTGCATAAAATTAAAGATTGAAGTTCATTCAAGAAACCCACCATACCTTAACGATCTATTTGGAAATTAAATGAAAAAAGGAAGTCGAATAGAAAAAGAAATTGAATAAAAATGGAAGTTCATTCAAGAAACCACTATACCTTAACGATCTATTTGGAAATTAAATAAAAAAAAGACATTGAATAGAAAAGGAAATTGAATAAAAATGGAAGTGGAATAAAATTAAAAATGGAAGTTGCATAAAAATAAAACTGGAAGTTGCCTTAAAAATAAAAATGGAAGTTGAATAAAAATATAAATGGAAGTTGCATAAAATTAACAATGGAAGTTCATTGAAGAAACCACTATACCTTAACGATCTATTTGGAAATTAAATAAAAAAGGAAGTTGAATAGAAAAGGAAATTGGATAAAAATGGAAGTCAAATAAAAATAAAAATAGAAGTAGCCTAAAATTAAAAATAAAAGTTCATTCAATAAACCACTATAACTTAATGATCTATTTGGGTATTAAATAAAAAAGGAAGTTGAATAAAAATAAAAATGGAAGTTGAATAAAAAATAAAAATGGAAGTTGCATAAAATTAAAAATGGCAATTCATTCAAAAAACCACTGTACCTTAACGATCTATTTTGAAATTAAATAAAAAAATGAAGTTGAATAGAAAAGGAAGTTGCATAAAATTAACAATTGAAATTCATTCAAGAAACCACTATATCTTAATGATCTATTTGGAAATTAAGTAAAAAATGAAGTCGAATAGAAAAGGAAATTGAATAAAAATGGAAGTTGCATAAAATTAACAATAGAAGTTCTTTCAAGAAACCATTATACCTGAAGTTCATTGAAGAAACCACTATACCTTAATGATCTATTTGGAAATTGAATAAAAATCAAAATGGAAGTTGAATAGAAAATAGAATTGAATAAAAATGGAAGTTCATTCAAGAAACCACTATACATTAACGATCTATTTGGAAATTGAATAGAAAAGGAAATTGAATAAAAATGAAGTTGAATAGACAAGAAAATTGAATAAAAAAGGAAGTTGCATACAATTGAATAAAAATGGAAGTCCATTGTTAATTTTATACAACTTCCTTTTTTCATTTTTATTCAACTTCCATTTTTATTCAATTTCCTTTTCTATTCAACTTCATTTTTTATTTGATTTCCAAATAGATCGTTAAGGTATAGTGGTTTCTTGAATTAACTTCCATTTTTAATTTCATACAACTTCCACTTTTAATTTTATGCAACTTCCATTTTTATTCAATTTTCATTTCTATTCAACTTCCATTTTTATTCAATTTCCTTTTCTATTCTATAGCGATCCCGGTATTCCCTTTACTGTTCAGTTGTATTTCGGACTCGGTTCCGTGGAGTTGGTAACTGTGTCTACCTTGTTGTTGTCCTTTAATTCCATTTGATTGAGTTTTAGAATGTGTTGGACATGTTTCGAGCAGGTGGGTTGAGCCTTGGTCTAGAATCTAGTTGCCCAAGTTTTGGTGTTTGCGCTCGGCGGGTTATTCTGCGCTCGGCGGAGTTTGGTTTTGGTTGTCCGCCAGCGGCCTTTATTGTGCTCGGCGGGGTTTACACACTCCCAAGATTTCGTGCCTCGCAAAACTTCGCAGTGTGTTTTTCACGCCGAAGGTTTCTTTACGCCGGCGGGTATGTTGGAGCTCGAGCGGGTAGTGCTTTGACCGTGAAAGTTCGGGAGAAATCTACACTCGGCGGATCGGTTTTCGCCGAGTGGATGTGCTTTATCCTTGTGTCTTGGCACTCGGCGGGACATGTTGCGCTGAGCGGACCATGGTTTTGTTCTTGACGCCGGCGTTCTATTATCCGCCGAGCGGACTTGTCGATCGATAGCAAGGGCATTTTTGAATCACTTTTCACTTTTCTTTCCTCTCTCTTACTTTCCCAAAAATGATTTTGAGAGCCTCTCTCTCTAGAAACTCCCTTCTCTCTAGGGTTTGATCTAGTTAGAGTGCTTTCCTTTCCTTTGGCCTTTGTAAAAGTGGTGTTGATCGTCGAGGGCTACACTTTGATCCAAAAATTTCGGGATTTGAAGCATCTTCATTTTCGTCATCTCCTTCGTTGGGTTTTATCTTTTGAGGTAGGGATTCCTACTCACTATTATGGGTTTTGACCTAGATCTTTGGGCATTTTGTTAAATGGTTGATTTTGGGAAGTTAGGGTTTGGAAATGTTGAAAGAGGGTTTTGGTTATTTTGATTCTAAAAAGTGTAATTTGGGTTTCCAAAAAATGACATTGTTGTTGGTTGTTGAAATATAGACCATTGGGTCAACATTGAGAAATGGGTAGAAAACCCTAATTTGTTGTATAAATTAATTGGTATAATTAATTTGGGAAAATTGTTGTTATTTGGAAGTGAGTTGGAAATAATGAAATTGGCTCATTATATTGTAAAATGGTAGAGTTGGATTTATTAATCGCTCACTGTTGAAAACATTGATATTTTATCTGTTGGAGCTTTTATTATCTATTTAGAAATAATTGCTTTGGGTCATGGAGGGTAGTTTTGATTGTTGTAAACAATGCATGATGATTAGGCAAACTAAAACTAATCAATTGGATGTGTCATAGAGTATGACGGTTGATAGAATACATTGACGTTATGTATTGATTGATTGTGTATATAACCTATGTGTATATACGTTGTGTTGTGTGGGAGAAGATAGGGGATGTACTCCACGGTTTAGGGAAAGATAGGAGATGGACCTCTAAACCGGATGTTGTTTGGGAGGAGGTAGGGGATGGACTCCGCTGATACAGCTCATGTGCTTGTTAGTTAATATGTTGATATAGCTCATATGCTTATCTATGGAAGTGTTGATATAGCTTATATGCTTATCTGTTGAGATGTTGATATAGCTAGCATGCTTATCTATTGTGAAATGGGAAATATTTAATATGAGTAACTACCTCATGTAAGCTGTTGGCCAGGTTCTGAGCCGTTGTTGTCAATTGGGAATGTGATAAGAAATAGAAAATGAAATGAAACATGGACATCGTGGTCATGTAATGGCAATGAGTTATGAATTGATTTATGGGAATTAAATATTTATCAATTGCTAATGTCTTAGTTATTGCTCATACTGTGTTTAGCATATCTCTACTAGGCGTTGGCTCACCCTTTATGGGACATTATTTTCAAGTACAGGTAGCATGCCACCTCCAAAGACATAGCTTGGATAGTTATGGGAGTTGAAGACTCTTTTTGGTTATTTTGTTTGTAATACTTGTATATCAAGCCAAGGGCTTCTTTTGTATAGAGTTAGTACTCTTCTTTGTGTAACCAAGTGTTGACTTGGAAAGTCAGAAGTCTGTGAGGGTATTTGCTTTTGTTGTTAACATGTAATATCTTGTAAGAACTACTCTAATAAATAGAAATGGTTGATTTCTCTTATATCAATGCATGTATAAAGTGATGGGTTTTATGTATTATTTTTTGGGCGTTACATATTCAACTTCCTTTTTTAATTTCCAAATAGATCGTTAAGGTATAGTGGTTTTTATTCAATTTCCATTTGTATTCAACTTCCTTTTTATTAAATTTCCTTTTCTATTCAACTTCATTTTTATTCAATATCTTTTTCTATTCAACTTTTTTTTATTTAATTTTCAAATAGATCGTTAAGGTATAGTGGTTTCTTGAATGAACTTTCATTGTTAATTTTATGCAACTTCTATTTTTATTCAATTTCCCTTTCTATTCAACTTTCTTTTTTAATTTTTATTCACCTTGCATTTTATTCAACTTTCATTTTTATTTTTATTCGACTTCAATTTTTATTCAATTTCTTTTTCTATTCAACTTCATTTTTAATTTTATGCAACTTCCATTTTTATTTTTATTCAACTTCGATTTTTATCCAATTTTGTTTTCTATTCAACTTTTTTTTTTATTCAATTTCCAAATGGATCGTTAAGGTATAGTGGTTTTTTGAATGAACTTCGATTGTGAATTTTATGCAACTTTCATTTTTATTCAACTTCCATATTTATTCAATTTACTTTTCTATTCAACTTCTTTTTTCTTTAATTTCCAATAGATCGTTATGGTATAGTGGTTTCTTGAATGAACTTCCATTGTTAATTTTATGCAACTTCCATTGTTAATTTTATGCAACTTTCATTTTTATGTTTATTCAATTTTTAATTTTATTCAATTTCCTTTTCTATTCAACTTTCTTTTTTATTTTTATTCAACTTCCATTTTTATTTTTATTCATCTTCCATTTTTATTCAACTTCAATTTCCTTTTCTATTGAACTTCCTTTTTTTTTTTAATTTCCAAATAGATCGTTAGGGTATAGTGGTTTCTTGAAAGAACGTCCATTGTAAGTTCTACTCAACTTCCATTTTTATTTTTATTCAACTTCTATTTTTAATTTTATTCAACTTCCATTTTTATTCAACTTCCCTTTTTATTTTTATTCAACTACCTTTTTTGTTAAATTTCCTTCTTTATTCAACTTCCATTGTTTATTTTAATTCAACTTCCATTTTTAATTTTATTGAATTTCCCCTTTTATTTTTATTCAATTTCTTTTTTTATTTAATTTCCAAATAGATCGTTAAGGTATAGTGGTTTCTTGAATGAACTTCCATTTTTATTTTTATTCAACTTCTAGTTTTATTTTTATTCAATTTCTTTTTCTATTCAACTTCTATTTTTATTTAATTGCCTTTTCTATTCAACTTCCATTTTTAATTTTATGGAGGTTCATTCAAGAAACCACTATACCAAAACAATCTATTTGGAAATAAAATAAAAAAGAAAGTTGAATAGAAAAGGCAATTAAATAAAAATGGAAGTTGAATAGAAAAGAAAATTGAATAAGAATAAAATTGAATAGAAAAAGAAATTGAATAAAAAAGGAAGTTGAATAGAAAATAGAATTGAATAAAAATGAAAGTTGAGTAAAATTAAAAATGGAAGATGAATAAAAATAAAAATGAAAGCTGAATCAGTTTTTATTCAAGTTGCATAAAAATAAAAATGGAAGTTGAATAAAAAAGGAAGTTGAATAGAAATTAGAATTGAATAAAAATGAAAGTTGAGTAAAAATAAAAATAGAAGTTGCATAAAATTAAAAATGGAAGTTAATTCAAGAAACCACTATACCTTAACGATCTATTTGGAAATTGAATAAAAATGAAGTTGAATAGAAAAGTAACTTGAATAAAAAAGGAAGTTAAATAGAAAAGGAAATTGGACAAAAATGGAAGTTGAATAAAAATAAAAATAGAAGTTACATAAAATTAACAATAGATCGTTAACGTATAGTGGTTTCTTGAAAGAACTTCCATTTTTATTTTTATTTTTATTCAATGAACTTCCAATTTTAATTTTATGTAACTTCTATTTTTATTTAATTTCCTTTTCTATTCAACTTCCTTTTTTTATTTAATTTCCAAATAGATCGTTAACGTATAGTGGTTTCTCGAATGAACTTCATTTTTAATTTTATGCGAATTCCATTTTTATTTTTATTCAACTTTCATTTTTATTCAATTTCTTTTTCTATCAACTTCTTTTTATTATTTAATTTCCAAATAAGATCGTTAAGGTATAATGGTTTCTTAAATGAACTTCCATTTTTATTCAATTTCCTTTTCTATTCAACTTCCATTTTTATATTTTATGCAACTTCAATTTTTATTTCTATTCAACTTCATTTTTTATTCAATTTCCTATTCTATTCAACTTCATTTTTTATTCAATTTGTTTTTTTATTTAATTTCCAAAAAGATCGTTAAGGTATAGTGGTTTTTTGAATAAACTTCAATTTTTAATTTTAATCAACTTCAATTTTTATTTAATTTCCAAATAGATCGTTAAGGTATAGTGGTTTCTTGAATGAACTTCCATTTTTATTTTTATTAAACTTCTATTTCTATTCAACTTCCTTTTTTATCCAATTTCCTTGTCTATTCAACTACCGTTTTTATTTTATTTTCAAATAGATCGTTAAGGTATAGTGGTTTCTTGAATAAACTTCCATTTTTATTTTTATTCAACTTCCATTTTTATTCAATTTCCTTTTCTATTTAATTTCCAAATAGATCTTTAAGGGATAGTGGTTTCTCGAATGAACTTCCATTTTTAATTTTATGCAACTTCCATTTTTATTCAATTTCCTTTTCTATTCAACTTTCTTTTTTATATAATTTCCAAATAGATCGTTGAGAATAGTGGTTTCTTGAAAGAACTTCAATTTTTAATTTTATGAACTTCCATTGTTAATTTTATGCAACTTCCATTTTTATTTTTATTCAACTTCCATTTTTATTCAATTTCCCTTTTTATTCAACTTCTATTTTTAATTTTATGCAACTTCCAATTTTATTTTTACTCAACTTCCATTTTATTCAATTTCCTAATAGATCGTTAAGGTATAGTAGTTTATTAGAGGAACTTCCATTTTTGTTTTTATTCAACTTCCATTTTCAATTTTAGGAAACTTCCATTGTTAATTTTATACTTCATTTTTTATTTTTCTTCAACTTCCATAGTTATTCAATTTCTTTTTTATTCAGCTTTCTTTCTTATTTAATTTTCTTTTCTATTCAACTTCCATTTTTAATTTTTATTCATCTTCCATTTTTATTCAATTTGTTTTTTTATTTAATTTCCAAATAGATCGTTAAGGTATAGTGGCGTCTTCAATGAACTTCCATTTTTATTCAACATCCATTTTCATTTTTATCCATCTTCTGATTTTATTCAATTTCTTTTTCTATTCAACTTCCATTTTTATTTAATTTCCAAATAATTCGTTAAGGTATAGTGGTTTAATTATATGCAACTTCCATTTTTATTCAATTTCCTTTTCTATTCAACTTCCTTTTTAACTTAATTTCCTGACAAATCATTAAGATACAGTGGTTTCTTGAATGAACTTTGGTTTTTATTTTTATTGAACTTCCATTTTATGCAACTTCCATTTTTATTTTTATCGTTCATGTATAGTGGTTTCTTCAATGAACTTCCATTTTTAATTTTATGCAACTTCCTTTTTTATTTAACTTCCAAATAGATCGTTAAGGTATAGTGGTTTCCATTTTTATTCAACTTCTTTTCTATTTGAGTTCATTTTTTATTTAATTTCCAAATTGATTGTTAACGTATAGTGGTTTCTTGAATGAACATCCACTTTTAATTTTATGCAACTTCCATTTTTAGTTTTTATTCAACTTCCATTTTTATTTAATTTTAAAATAGATCGTTAAGTTATAGTGGTTTCTTGGAAGTTCATTCAAGAAACCACTATACGTTAAGGTATAGTGGTTTCTTTTCTATTCAACTTCCATATTTATTCAACTTCAATTTTTATTTTTATTCAACTTCCATTTTTATGCAATTTCCATTTCTATTCAATTTCATTTTCTATTCAACTTCCTTTTTTATTTACTTTCCAAATAGATCGTTAAGGTATAGTGGTTTCTTGAATTAACTTACATTGTTAGTTTTATGCAACTTCCATTTCTATTTTTAATTTTATTCGACTTCCATTTTTATTTTTATTCAACTTCCATTTTTAATTTTATTCAACTTCCATTTATATTTTTATTTTCTTTTTTATTCGACTTTCTTTTTTATTTAATTTCCAAATAGATCGTTAAGGTATAGTGGTTTCTTCAATGAACTTCAATTGTTAATTTTATGTAACTTCCATTTTAATTTTAGGCTATTTGGAAATTGAAGAAAAATATAAATTGAAGTTGCATAAAATTAACAATGGAAGTTCAATCAAGAAACCACTATACCTTAATGATCTTGTAACAACCCTCACTTTGAATTTGTCTTGTTTGCATGCATATTGTGTAATCTTGCCTTGATAAGTTTGTAATCTTGAGATCTTGTTTTGCTTTGCTTGGTTAATCGTAACTTGCTTGAACTTGCACCTTGTTTGGAGCTTAGCCGAGGTCAGCTTGGCATAGTTCGTCTTTGAGCCTTTATGCTTTTGAACGCTTTTGGAACCTTAGCCGACCTCTATCTTCACCTCGGCTTGTTTGCCGAGATGTTTTGTGCTTGTGATCTTTGTCCTTGGGCAGGTATGGCCTAGGCCGAGATGTGGTACACCCAGCCAAGGTGTGGCACGCTTAGTCAAGTGTCGCCCTCCCTAGCCGCTGCCTTTGTTGACTGTCAAGTCTTGTCTTTGGCCGAGGTCATTTCGCCGACGTGTTTTGCCACCAAGCGTTGTGTACGCTTTTGTCGAGACTTGTCTTGTCTAGCGCCACTTTTAATCGCACCAATCCCAGTAATGCCACGTGTCCGAGCCAAGGCTATGACAAATTTATGCACCTATAATATATCATTGTGTATCTTGTTAGCATCATTTGGTCTCAATCTTTGTCTTGCTTAGAGAGAGAAGCTCTAGAACAAGAGTTAGAGTTTTAGAGAGAGAAGTTGAGTCCTGCTTGATCGTGGAAGATCGAACCATTGGATTTCAGCTTTTGAGGTTAGATTCTTGTTCTACATCTATTGTTCTTATCGATCATCTAGCTACATTGCATGATTGGATCTGCTTTTGCATGCCATGCATCGATTTGAAATTGGTTTCAAAGAGAAAAATGATGTTTTTGTGTTCTTGAAGAAGAACCTCGTTTTGATCCAAAGTTTGGAACAAGAATCATGTTTTGTGTTTGTTCTTGCATGGTTTTCTTTAATAAGTACCTAGGTCCATGTTCTTGGACTCCTAGCGCCAAATCTCGATTTTGGATAAAAGAGTTATGATTCTTGCATGCATGTTTTGATGTTCTTGATGCTCATGTTCTTGCATTCTTCTCGGAAACTCAGTTTCCGATTGCCTTATATGTGGCCATCAGACCACACCTCGGCAAGGAGGTGCGGACCTCGGCATTGTCGAGATGGAACCCAAAGTGAGTTTCCACGAGTTGGGAGACTTTGCATGTTTCGCTTTTGTTATTTGTTTGGATTCGTGGGAGTGCCGAGATCATTCACTTGTATGGAAAGCATGTCTTGAAAATGTGATTTGCCTTGTGATTTGTCGACTTTGATCTTTGCTTTGAGCCTACACCTGAAGAACGAGGTGAGTGGTGCTTTAAATAAAGCTATGTTAAACGGTTTTTGTTTAACCTTGTCTTGATTTGTTTTGATGAAAGTATTTGTTCGGCATGAATGATTAGCCTAACTTGATGTATCATGTATAAGCTTTGTTTTGATGCTATCTCTAAGTCCCTTGGCCGAGGACTATAATCTTCGCAAAGACTAAGTGTAAAAGTCCCTTAGTCAAGGACTCTAAACTTTCAGACCATCTTGTTAAAAAGGATACGGTCCTCTCTTGAAAAGATTAGGTGTTAAAGCAGTTACTTGCCTAAGTAACACAAGTCCCTTGTGCTAGAGGACTTTAAACTTTCGTAGCATCACTTGGTCAAAAGGGCTACGGGCCTAAGTGACACAGACTCTTGTGTATAAAGGATACGGTCCTTCTTGGAAAAGTTATTTGAGTTAAAAAGGGCTACGGGCCTAAGTAACATAAGTCCCTTGGCCGGAGGACTATAAACTTTTGCAAAGACCACTTTGTTAAAATCGATCTCGGATCACACCAATCTTGTTTGCCACTAATGGACTACTACACGCTCGCTTTGTTTGGACACCTTTGGTTATGTTCTCGATGTCGTGAGCATCCTCGAAATGTGTAAGATTCTACAGATGAATACGGTTCATCCCTTGATTCGGTTTAGCTTTGATGTATTTTGCTTTGAAAGAACCTCGGCTAATGCTTGTTTTGCTTTGAAGGAACCTCGGCTAATATTTGGATGGTTTTGGCATGTTTTGTTTTGTACAGACTTCGGCCATATTCATGCAAAACCTTTATTTCTTGTACCATTCACTGAGTTTTCATACTCACCCTCTATATATATATGTAGGTGATGAGCAGGATGGCGGCGACGCCTAGATGTGTTTGCAAGCCTGTTTTGGACTACTTGTTTTACGTCGGCAAAGTTTTGCATTCTTGTCGGCAATACTGTTTTACACCGGCCTTTTGAGTTTACGTCGGCCAACTTGAAAATCATGCTTCTTGACTTGTAATTTTGTATTTTGTGCATGCCGGCCTAGAAGCCTTTTGATCAAGATTTGTTTTGTATTTTGTTATCTTGGATTGGTTGCAGACTATTTTGTATATGTCTTTACATTTGATTTACGCACAAGCTCTAATGGACCATTTGTATTTGATTCATCGCTTCCGCAATTTTGTGAGCCCCTATGATTACTCTGTCGTGTGTGTGAAATTTTGTAAGCCGGCCTTTGGTGATCTCTTGACATCGCCATCTCGCACCACCCTACTAGGGGCAGGTTGGGGTCGTGACAGAGTGGTATCAGAGCACAAGTTCCTGAGTATACGTTATTCACACACTTTGAGTCCTAAAGAGCATAGGATTCCCTTTAGAAAGAAGCTAAGATTGCATCATAGTGCTTGCTATTGGAATAAGGTGTGCATTGTCTTGACATGTTTGTTTGTTACTTGCCTATGTGTTTATTTGCTTGTTTTGCTTAAGAGTCACACTTTGTATAATCATAGTATCATGAGGAGAGGTAGACCTCCACTGGGCCGAGATCACCAAGACAGATTGGATGTAATGGAGAGATTAATGGAAGGATTGACCCGTGAGATGAGGCAAATAAGACAAAGAATACACTAGTGCTACATCGACCAAAGCCGAAAGGCATAAACGGCGAAATGTAGCTCCGCCTCCACCTCCCCCAAAGGCCACAAGTCGCACTACAACCAAATTTTATATGGGGATGGCACAATAGCTTTGATCGTGAGTTTAAGAAGATGAGACCACCGAGATTCTTCGGAGGTATAGAGCCGATGAAGGCCGAGGCATGGGCTTTGGAAATGGAAAAGTCGTTTGAAATCTTCCCTAGCACCGACACTCGAAGGTGACATTGGCAACCTTCACATTGGATGATGACGCCAGAGATGGTGGATGATGGTTCGAGAAAGGAATCCAGACTTAACTCGACTAGATTTTTGAGTTGTTCTACAAGAAACACTTCCCATCGAAAGTGTACGGAACCGTAAGGCCACTGAATTTCAGACCTTGACACAGGGCAACCGAACGGTAGCAGAATATGATCGTGCCTTTACTGAAGTAGTAAGGTTTGTACCTCACATGACCAATGACGAATACATGAAGGCAAGGAAGTTTGAAAGTGGACTCCGAGTACCGATTCAAGATCGGGTTAACTTGCACGACCTACCGACTCCACGCCGAGGTATTGGACAAAGCCATTTTGGCCGGTTAACTTGAACAGATACCAGAGCTCGAGAGAACCAGAGAAGAGACAGAATTATGACAAGAGTCGAGCACGCTTACGCCAAGAAGAGACCGAACACCTGACAAGATTAGTTACGGAGGCGGTGAAGGTAATACCAAGCCGATGTGTTCAGATTGTGGAAAGCAGCATTTTGGAGTTTGTCGTCGGACGCCTGGAGCCTGTTATGAATGTGGGGAAATGGGGCATTACGTTAGAGATTGTCCTAAGGGAAAGATCGACAACAAGAAGAAAGGTGAGAACACCTGCAACGCCCGTATGGGTAATGTCAAAAAGGGCCGATGAGACAGGCGAGTGTTTGCACTAGTGCCGGAGATACTCGTACGTCAAACTGTGGTGTCGTATACTTCTAATTTGCTCCTAAATGCTTATGTGTTGGTTGATTCGGCTCTACGCACTCGCTTGTTTCTACTAAGTTTGCCGAGAAGATTAATAGGAACCTAGAACCTCTTGATTATGTGCTATCTGTGGTTCTACTCCGTCTGGATGATCCATGATTGTTGCATCCATTTATAGAGCTTGTGTTGTTGTTATTGAACATGTTGAACTGCTACTTGATTTAATGCCTTTGGATATAGATCATTTTGATGTTATATTGGGAATGGATTGGTTAGTAGCAAATCACGCACTCATTGATTGTGTCTCGAAGAGTGTCACATCGAAACCCCAAACCCGCCGGAAGTTATCTTCCGGGGTAAAGGGGTAGTGCCCCCACCTTATTTAATCTCATCCGTTAGAGCCTATAAGCTAATTCAAAAGGTGTGCCGAGGTTATTTGTGTAGTATATTGAAAGATCGGGATGGAAATGTTAGTTTAGCCGACATCCCGCTTGTTAGTGAGTTCGCCGACGCTCTTTCCCGATGACTTACCCGCCACTTGGTCGATAGAGAAATAGAGTTTACGTTGATATCATATCGTGAACCCACCGATCTCCAAAACACCATACGTAATGGCCCCAAATTAACTTAGGGAATTGAAACCCAGCTTGCAAGAATTGTTGGATAAGGGATTTATTAGGCCGAGCACTTCACCATGGGGAGCACCTGCTTTATTTGTTAAGAAGAAGGATGGCACACTTCGCCTTTGTATCGATTATAGAGAACTCAATAAGGTCACCATTAAGAATAAGTACCCATTACCTAGGATTGATGATTTACTTGATCACTACAAGGAGCACGAGTCTTTTCCAAGATTGACCTTAGGTCGGGCTACCATCACTTAAGGTTAAGGCCGAGGATGTTGAGAAGACCGCTTCCTAACTAGATATGGCCACTACGAATTTTTAGTGATGCCTTTTGACCCACCAATGCCCTCACAGCATTTATGGATTTAATGAACACGCCTTCAAGCCTCACTTAGATGAGTTTGTGGTCGCCTTCATCGATGATATATTGATTTATTCCAAGAGTGAAGTTGAACATGAAAACCATTTGAAACTTGCTTTGCAGATTTTGAGAGACCGGAAATTGTATGCTAAATTTAACAAGTGTGAGTTTTGGCTTTCTACTATTTCATTTCGGGCCATGTAATAAATGAAGGAGGTATTTCATTGATCCGAGCAAAATTGAAGTTGGTGAATTGGCCGAGGCCGACCAATGTATCCGAGGTTCAAGTTTTCGGGTTTGGCGTGTTACTACAGAAGTTCGTGAAGGATTTCTCCAGATTGCAATTCCATTGACACAATTGACTAAGAAGGAGCACCGTATGAATGGATCAAGAACGGAATCGCCTTTCCAGAACTAAAGATCGAGGTTGGTTACAAAGACCAAGATCGGTACTTCCATCGTAAGGAAGAATTTCATGTTTATAGTGATGCATCGCATAAGGGTTTGGGTTGTGTATTAATGCAAGGGGTAAAGTCATAGCTTATGCATCTCCAATTGAAGCCACATGAGAAGAACTATCCTACCCATGATTTGGAGCTAGCAACCGTGGTATTCGCTTTTAAAGATTTGGCGTCATTACTTGTATGGAGCTTCTTGTCGTTTTTACAGATCACAAGAGTTTGAAGTATCTATTCACTCGTATGAATTGAACTTGAGACAAAGAAGATGGCTTGAGTTGTTGAAGGACTATGACATGCATTCAATATCACCAGTGAAAGCTAACAATGTGGCCGACGCCTCGAAAGCGTAAAGTCGGTTGGAAATTTGGCATGTCTAACTTTGATTTCAGCAGAACCAACCATTGTGGAAGAAGTAAAGGCAAGACAAAGCGAGGATGAATTCTTCTGAAAGGTAGCCGATGAGATTGGTACGAAGCCGAGGTCAGGGTACACATTTGAGAACCAAGAGCATAAGTTTGAAGGAAATTGTGTGTGGCCGATGTCCAGAGTCAAAAGGAAGATTTTGCTAGAAGCTCATAATTCCAAGTTTGCGCTCATCCAGAAATACCAAAATGTACCAAGACGTGAAATGTACATTTTGGTGGCCAAACATGAAAAGAGAGATAGCCAATTCGTGTCACGTTGTTTGCATTGTCGCTAGTAAAAGCGTAACATCGAGACCAGCAGGACTTCTACAACCTTTGCCGATCCTCGAGTGGAAGTGGGAACACATCTCCATGGATTTTGTGACCGGACCGCCGAGAACACGTAAAGGTATGGATTCGATTTGGGTTGTGGTAGATAGACTAACCAAGTCAAAGACACTTTTGCCTGTTAAAACTACTTTCAACGCCGATCAACTTGCCTTACTATATGTGAATGAGATTGTTAGACTTCATGGAGTGCCGATGTCAATAGTGTCGGACCGAGATCCGAAGTTCGTTTCCAGGTTTTGGCAAACTCTGCAGAGAGCCTTTGGAGCCGAATCGAGATTTAGTATGTTTTTCATCCCTGCATGATGGGCAAACTGAGAGAACGATTCAGACGCTTGAAGATATGCTTCGACTTTGTGTATTGGATTTCCAAGGAAGTTGGGGAATGCATTTGCCTTGGAATTTGCTTACAACAATAGTTATCAAGCTACCATTGGCATGGCACCATATGAAGCTTTGTACGGAAGAAAGTGTAGATCGCCGATATGTTGGACCGAAGTTGGAGACAAGGCTCTGCTTGGTCCCGAACTCATTCAAGTAACAACAGAGAAGATTAAACTTATTCAAATAGAGGATCAAAACCGCCCAGAGTCGACAAAAAGAGTTATGCCGACCAGAGGAGAAACGAAGTTAGAATTCGGGTTGGGGATCACGTATTCCTAAAGGTTTCACCAATGAAAGGGGTTTCCAGATTTGGGAAGAAAGGTAAATTAGCACCCGTTATATTGGTCCATTTGAAATTCTTGACAAGGTTAACTCCGGTTTCTGACTTGCTTTGCCACCGCATTGAGCCAAGTCCATAACGTGTTTCATGTTTCGATGTTAAGGAAGTATATTCGATCCAATCGCATGTAATTAAATATTCGGGATCGGTTAATGAGAATTTGGGCTATGAGGAGAAGCCGACGCCTATTGTTGATGCACAAGTTAAGCAATTGAGAAACAAGTCGATACCAATGGTAAAGGTGGAATGGAAAGAGCACTATGGCGAGGATGCCACATGGGAAATGGAAGAGGAAATGAGAACTCGACATCCAGAGTTATTCTTGGAACAAGGCATCTTAAGTTTGGGGACCAAACTTCTCTAAGGGGGGTGGGATGTAACAACCCTCACTTTGAATTTGTCTTGTTTGCATGCATATTGTGTAATCTTGCCTTGATAAGTTTGTAATCTTGAGATCTTGTTTTGCTTTTGCTTGGTTAATCGTAACTTGCTTGAACTTGCACCTTGTTTGGAGCTTAGCCGAGGTCAGCTTGGCCTAGTTCGTCTTTGAGCCTTTGGCTTTTGAACGGTTTTGGAACCTTAGCCGACCTCTATCTTCACCCCGGCATGTTTGCCGAGATGTTTTGTGCTTGTGATCTTTGTCCTTGGGTGTATGGCCTAGGCCGAGATGTGGTACACCCTGTGCCAAGGTGTGGCACGCTTAGTCAAGTGTCGCCCTCCCTAGCCGTTGCCTTTGTTGACTGTTGTCAAGTCTTGTCTTTGGCCGAGGTCATTTCACGACGTGTTTTGCCACCAAGCGTGTTGTGTACGCTTTTGTCGAGACTTGTCTTGTCTAGCGCCACTTTTTAACCGCACCAATCCCAGAATGCCACGTGTCCGAAATAAGGCTATGACAAATTACGCACCTATAATATATCATTGTGTATCTTGTTAGCATCATTTGGTCTCAATCTTTGTCTTGCTTAGAGAGAGAAGCTCTAGAACAAGAGTTAGAGTTTTAGAGAGAGAAGTTGAGTCCGGCTTGATCGTGGAAGATCGAACCATTGGATTTCAGCTTTTGAGGTTAGATTCTTGTTCTACATCTATTGTTCTTATCGATCATCTAGCTACATTGCATGATTGGATCTGCTTTTGCATGCCATGCATCGATTTGAAATTGGTTTCGAAAGAGAAAATGATGTTTTTGTGTTCTTGAAGAAGAACCTCGCTTTGATCCAAAGTTTGGAACAAGAATCATGTTTTGTGTTTGTTCTTGCATGGTTTTCTTTAATAAGTACCTAGGTCCATGTTCTTGGACTCCTAGCGCCAAATCTCGATTTTGGATAAAAGAGTTATGATTCTTGCATGCATGTTTTGATGTTCTTGATGCTCATGTTCTTGCATTCTTCTCGTGGAAACTCAGTTTCCGATTTCGTTTTATATGTGGCCATCGTGACCACACCTCGCAAGGAGGTGCGGACCTCGGCATTGTCGATGGAACCCAAAGTGAGTTTCCACGAGTTGGGAGACTTTGCATGTTTCGCTTTTGTTATTTGTTTGGATTCGTGGGAGTGCCGAGATCATTCACTTGTATGGAAAGCATGTCTTGAAAATGTGATTTGCCTTGTGATTTGTCAGACTTTGATCTTTGCTTTGAGCCTACACCGAAGACCGAGGTGAGTGGTGCTTTTAATAAAGCTATGTTAAACGGTTTTTGTTAAACCTTGTCTTGATTTGTTTTGATGAAAGTATTTGTTCGCATGAATGATTAGCCTAACTTGATGTATCATGTATAAGCTTTGTTTTGATGCTATCTCTAAGTCCCTTGGTCGAGGACTATAATCTTCGCAAAGACTAAGTGTAAAAGTCCCTTAGTCAAGGACTCTAAACTTTCAAAGACCATCTTGTTAAAAAGGATACGGTCCTCTCTTGAAAAGATTAGGTGTTAAAGCAGTTACGGCCTAAGTAACACAAGTCCCTTGTGCTAGAGGACTTTAAACTTTCGTAGCATCACTTGGTCAAAAGGGCTACGGGCCTAAGTGACACGTACTCTTGTGTATAAAGGATACGGTCCTTCTTGGAAAAGTTATTTGAGTTAAAAGGGGGCTACGGGCCTAAGTAACATAAGTCCCTTGGGTGGAGGACTATAAACTTTGCAAAGACCACTTTGTTAAAATCGATCTCGATCACACCAATCTTGTTTGCCACTAATGGACTACTACACGCTCGCTTTGTTTGGACAGCCTTTGGTTATGTTCTCACGATGTCGTGAGCATCCTCGAAATGTGTAAGATTCTCAGATGAATACGGTTCATCCCTTGATTCGGTTTAGCTTTGATGTATTTTGCTTTGAAAGAACCTCGCTAATGCTTGTTTTGCTTTGAAGGAACCTCGGCTAATATTTGGATGGTTTTGGCATGTTTTGTTTTGTACAGACTTCGGCCATATTCATGCAAAACCTTTATTTCTTGTACCATTCATCGAAGTTTTCATACTCACCCTCTATATATATGTAGGTGATGAGGTGATGGCGGCGACGCCTAGATGTGTTTGCAAGCCTGCTTTTGGACTACTTGTTTTACGCCGCAAAGTTTTGCATTCTTGTCGGCAATACTGCTTTTACACGCCTTTTGAGTTTACGCCGCCAACTTGAAAATCATGCTTCTTGACTTGTAATTTTGTATTTTGTGCATGCCGCCTAGAAGCCTTTTGATCAAGATTTGTTTTGTATTTTGTTATCTTGGATTGGTTGCGCACTATTTTGTATATGTCTTTACATTTGATTTACGACAAGCTCTAATGGACCATTTGTATTTGATTCATCGCCCGCAATTTTGTGAGCCCCTATGATTACTCTGCAGTGTGTGTGAAATTTTGTAAGTCGCCTTTGGTGATCTCGGATTCTTCGCCATCTCGCACCACCCTACTAGGCGGGGTTAGTCGTGATGATCTATACCTTAACGATCTATTTAGAAATTAAATAAAAAAGAGAATTGAATAAAAAATGGAAGTTTATTGAATTAACTTCCATTGTTAATTTTATGCAACTTCTATTTTTATTCACTTTACTTTTCTATTCAACTTCCTTTTTTATTTCATTATTCAATTTCCATTTTTATTCAACTTCCTTTTTTATTTAATTGCCAAATAGATCGTTAAGGTATTATGTGGAAATTAAATAAAAAAAGAAGTTGAATAGAAAGGGAAATTGAATAAAAATGGAAGTTGAATAGAAAAGGAAATTGAAAATTAAAAATGGAAGTTTATTCAAGAAACCACTATACCTTAACAATCTATTTGGAAATTAAATAAAAAAGGAAGTTGAATAGAAATGGAAGTTTATTCAATAAACCACCATAACTTAACGATCTATTTGGAAATTAAACAAAAAAGTAAGTTGAATAGAAAAGGAAATTGAATAAAAATGGAAGTTGCATAAAATTAAAAATCGAAGTTCATTCAAGAAATCACTTTACCTTAACGATCTATTTGGAAATTAAATAAAAAAGGAAGTTGAATAGAAAAGACAATTGAATAAAAATGAAAGTTGCATAAAATTAAAAATGGAAGTTGCATAAAAATAAAAATCGAAATTCATTCAAGAAACCACTATACCTTAACGATCTATTTGGAAATTAAATAAAAAAAGGAAGTTGAATAGAAAGGGAAATTGAATAAAAATGGAAGTTGAATAAAAATAAAAAAGGAAGTTGCATAAAATTCACAATTGAAGTTCATTCAAGAAACCACTATACCTTAACGATCTATTTGGAAATTAAATAAAAAAAAAAAGGAGCTGAATAGAAAATAAATTGAATAAAAATGGAAGTTGCATAAAATTAAAAGTGGAAGTTTATTCAATAAACCACTATACCTTAACGATCTATTTGGAAATTAAACAAAAAAAGGAAGTTGAATAGAATAGGAAATTGAAAAAAAATGAACTTCGATTTTTAATTTTGTGCAACTTCCATTTTTGTTCAATTTTCAAATAGACCGTTAAGGTATAGTGGTTTATTGAATGAACTTCCATTGTTAATTTTTTTTAAATTTCCAAATAGATCGTTAAGATATTATGACCTCCATTTTTAATTTTATGCGACATCCATTTTTATTCAATTTCCTTTTCTATTCAACTTCCTTTTTTATTTAATTTCTAAATAAATCGTTAAGGTATATTAGTTTCTTGAATTAACTTCTATTGTTAATTTTAGGCAACTTGCATTTTTATTCAATTTCCTTTTCTATTCAACTTCATTTTTTCTTTAATTTCCAAATAGATCGTTAAGGTATAATGGTTTCTTGAATAAACTTCCATTGTTAATTTTATGCAACTTCCATTTTTATTCAACTTCCTTTTGTATTCAACTTCCAAATAGATCATTAAGATATATTGGTTTCTTGAATGAAGTTCCATTGTTAATTATATGCAAGCTTCATTTTTATTTTTATGCAACTTCCATTTTTGTTTTTATTCAATTTCTTTTTCTATTCAACTTCCTTTAATTAATTTCCAAATTGATCGTTAAGTTATAGTGGTTTCTTGAATAAACTTCCATTGTTAAAATTATGCAACTTTCATTTTTATTTTTATTCAACATCCATTTTTATTCAATTTCCTTTTCTATTCAACTTCCTGTTTTATTTAATTTCCAAATAGATCATTAAGGTGTAGTAGTTTCTTGAATGAACTTCCATTTTTATTCAATTTCCTTTTTTATTTAATTTCCAAATAGATCGTTAAGGTATAGTGGTTTATTGAATTAACTTCCATTGTTAATTTAAGGCAACTTCCATTTCAAGAAACCACTATAACTTAACGATCTATTTGGAATCAACTTCCATTGTTAATTTTTATTCAACTTCCTTTTTTTATTTAATTTCCAAATAGATCGTTAAGTTATACTGGTTTATTGAATGAACTTTCATTTTTAATTATATGCAACTTCCATTTTATTTTTACTCAACTTCAATTTTTATTCAATTTCCATTTCTATTCAACTTCCTTTTTTATTTAACTTCCATTTTCATTTTTCTATTCAACTTCTTTTTTTTTAATTTCCAATAGATCGTTAAGGTATAGTGATTTCTTGAATTAACTTCCATTTTTTTGCAACTTCCATTTTTCTTCAATTTCCTTCTCTATTCAAATTCTCTTTTTATTTAATTTCTATATAGATCGTTAAGTTATAGTGGTTTATTGAATGAATTTCCTATTCTATTCAACTTTATTTTTTTATTTGCTTTCCAAATAGATCGCTAAGGTATAATGGTTTTTTGAATAAACTTCAATTTTTAATTACATGCAACTTCCATTTTTATTTTTATTCATCTTCCATTTTTATCCAATTTCATGTTATATTCAACTTCCTTTTTCATTTAATTTCCAAATTGATCGTTAAGACATATTGCTTTCTTGAATGAACTTCTATTTTTATTCAACTTCCATTTTTATTTAATTTCCAAATAGATTTTTATTTTTATTCAACTTCCATTTTTATTCAATTTCCTTTTCTATTCAACTCCCTCTTTTATTTAATTTCCAAAAATTAAAAATGGAAGTTCATTAAAGAAACCACTATAACTTAACGATCAATTTGGAAATTAAATAAAAAAGGACGTTGAATAGAAAAGGAAATTGAATAAAAACAAAAATGGAAGTTGCATAAAAATAAAAATGAAAGTTGTATATAATTAACAATGGAAGTTCATTCAAGAAACCAATATACCTTAATGATCTATTTGGAAGTTGAATACAAAAGGAGGTTGAATAAAAATGGAAGTTGCATAAAATTAACAATGGAAGTTTATTCAAGAAACCATTATACCTTAACGATCTATTTGGAAATTAAATAAAAAATGAGGTTGAATAGAAAATGAAATTGAATAAAAATGCAAGTTGGCTAAAATTAACAATGGAAGTTAATTCAAGAAACCAATATACCTTAATGATCTATTTGGAAATTAAAGAAAAAAGGATGTTGAATAAAAAAGGAAATTGAATAAAAATGGAAGTTGAATAAAATTAAAAATGGAAGTTGCATAAAATTAAAAATGGAAGTTAATTCAAGAAACCATTACACCTTAGCGATCTATTTGGAAAGTAAATAAAAAAATGAAGTTGAATTGAATAGGAAATTGAATAAAAATTTAAGTTGAATAAAAATAAAAATGGAAGTTGCATAAAATTTAAACTTGCATTTTTATTCAACTTCCCTTTTAATTTTGTTTTCAATTCAACTTTTTTTTTTTTTACTTAATTTCCAAATAAATCGCCAGGGTATAGTAGTTTATTTTAATTTCTTTTTCTATTCAATTTCCTTTGTTTTTTAATTTTCAAATAGATCGTTAAGGTATAGTGGTTTATTGAATGAACTTCCGTTTTTACTTTTTGGTTACTTCCATTTTTACTTTTTTTTGACTTCCATTTTTATTCAATTCTCTTTTCCATTCAACATCATTTTTTATTTAATTTCCAAATAGATTCTTGAATGAATTTCTATTATTAATTTTATGCAACTTCCATTTTCTATTCAACTTCCTTTTTTTATTCAATTTTTAATTTTATGCAACTACCATTTTTAGTTTTACGCAACTTCCATTTTTATTTTATGCAACTTCCATTTTTTTTTTTATGCAACTTCTATTTTTATTTTTATTCAACTTCGATTTTTATTTTTATTCAACTTCTAGTTTCTTGAATGAACTTCCATTTTTAATTTCATACAACTTTCATTTTTATTTTTATTTAACTTTTATTTTTATTTTTATTCAACTTCAATTTTTATTTTTATTCAACTTCCATTGTTAATTTTATTCAACTTTCATTTTTATTCAATTTCCTTTTTTATTCAACTTCATTTTTTACTTAATTTCCAAATAGATCGTTAAGGTAGAGTGGTTTCTTAAATGAACTTACATTGTTAATTTTATCCAACTTCCATTTTTATTCAATTTACTTTTCAATTCAACTTCCTTTTTTATTTAATTTCCAAATAGATCGTTAAGTTATAGTGGTTTCTTGAATTAACTTCCATTGTTAATTTAAGGCAACTTCCAGTTTTATTTTTATTGAACTTCCATTTTTCTTCAATTTTTTTTTCTATTCAACTTCCTTTTTTACTTAATTTTCAAATAGATCGTTAAGTTATAGTGATTTTTTGAATTAACTTCCATTTCTAATTTTATTCAACTTCCATTTTTAGTTTTATGCAACATCCCTTAACGATCTATTTGGAAATTAAATTAAAACTGGAAGTTCATTCAATAAACCACTATAACTTATTTTTATTCAACTTCCATTTTTTATTTAATTTCCAAATAGATTGTTATGGTACACTAGTTTCTTGAATGAACTTCCATTTTTGTTCAATTTCTTTTTCTATTCAACTTATTTTTTTATTTAATTTCCAAAGAGATCGTTAAGGTATAGTGTGATCTTGAATGAACCTCCGTTTTTATTTTTATTCAACTTCCATTTTTATTCAATTTTCATTTCTATTCAACTTCCACATAGATCGTTAAGGTATAGTGGTTTCTTGAATGACCTTCCATTTTTAATTTTATGCAACTTTCATTTTTATTTTTATTCGACTTCCATTTTTATTCAATTTCTTTTTCTATGCAACTTCCATTTTTATTTGATTTCCAAATAGATCGTTAAGGTATAGTGGTTTCTTGAATAAACTTCCATTGTTAATTTTAGTCAACTTTCATTTTTATTCAATTTCATGTTCTATTCAACTTCCATTTTTATTTTATTTCAACTTCCATTTTTATTCAATTTACTTTTCTATTCAACTTTCATTTTTATTCAAGTTACTTTTCAATTCAACTTTCTTTTTTATTTAATTTCGTTTTTAATTTAATTTCCAAATAGATCGTTAAGGTATAGTGGTTTCTTAAATTAACTTCCATTGTTAATTTTATGCAACTTCCATTTTTATTTTTATTCAACTTTTGGAAATTAAATAAAAGAGGAAGTTGAATAGAAAAAGAAATTGAATAAAAATAGAAGTTGAATAAAAATAAAAATCTATTTGGAAATTAAATAAAAATGGAAGTTGAACAAAAATGGAAGTTCATTCAAGAAAGCACTATATCTTCATGATATATTTGGAAATTAAATGAAAAAGGAAGTTGAATAGAACATGAAATTGGATAAAAATGGAAGATGAATAAAAATAAAAATGGAAGTTGCATATAATTAAAAATTGAAGTTTATTCAAAAAACCATTATACCTTAGCGATCTATTTGGAAAGTAAATAAAAAAATAAAGTGGAATAGAATAGGAAGTTCATTCAATAGACCACTATAACTTAACGATCTATATGGAAATTAAATAAAAATGAAAGTTGAATAGAGAAGGAAATTGAAGAAAAATGGAAGTTGCATAAAAATAGAAGTTAATTCAAGAAACCACTATACCTTAACGATCTATTGGAAATTAAAAAAAAAAAAAGAAGTTGAATAGAAAATAAAAATGGAAGTTAAATAAAAAAGCAAGTCGAATAGAAATCAAAATTGAATAAAAATTGAAGTTGAGTAAAAATAAAACGGAAGTTGCATATAATTAAAAATGAAAGTTCATTCAATAAACCAGTATAACTTAACGATCTATTTGGAAATTAAATAAAAAAAGGAAGTTGAATAAAAATTAACAATGGAAGTTGATTCCAAATAGATCATTAAGGTATAATGGTTTCTTGAAATGGAAGCTGCCTTAAATTAACAATGGAAGTTAATTCAAGAAACCATTATACCTTAACGATCTATTTGGAAATTAAATAAAAAGGAAATTGAGTAAAAATGGAAGTTCATTGAAGAAATTACTATACCTTAACGATCTATTTGGAAATTATATAAAAAAGAAGTTGAATAAAAAAAGAAATTGAATAAAAATGAAAATTGAAATAAAATAAAAAATGGAAGTTGAACTGAAAAGGAAATTGAATAAAAATGGAAGTTCATTCAAGAAACCGCTCTACCTTAACGATCTATTTGGAAATAAAATAAAAAAGAAAGATAGATAGAAAAACAAATTGAATAAAAATGGAAGTTCAATAAGAATAAAAATGAAAGTTGCATAAAATTAACAATAGAGGTTGAATAGAAAAAGAAATCAAATAAAAATGAAAGTTGAATAAAATTAACAATGAAAGTTCATTCAAGAAACCACTATACTTTAACGATCTATTTGGAAATTAAATAAAAGGAAATTGAATAGAAAAGGAAATTGAATAAAAATGGATGCTGAATAAAAATAAAAATGAAATTTGCATAATTTTAACAATGGAAGTTCATTGACGAAACCACTACACATTAACAATCTATTTGGAAATTAAATATAAAGGGACGTTGAATAGAAAAGGAAATTGAATAAAAACAAAAATGGAAGTTGCATAAAAATAAAAATGAAAGTTGCATGTAATTAACAATGGAAGTTCATTCAAGAAACCAATATACCTCAATGATCTATTTGGAAGTTGAATAAAAATGGAAGTTGCATAAAATTAACAATGGAAGTTTATTCAAGAAACCATTATACCTTAACGATTTATTTGGAAATTAAATAAAAAATGAGGTTGAATAAAAAAGGAAATTGAATAAAAATGCAAGTTGCCTAAAATTAACAATGGAAGTTAATTCAAGAAATCAATATACCTTAACGATCTATTTGGAAATTAAAGAAAAAAGGAAATTGAATAAAAATGGAAGTTGAATAAAATTAAAAATGGAAGTTGCATAAAATTAAAAATGGAAGTTAATTCAAGAAACCATTATACATTAACGATCTATTTGAAAATTAAATAAAAAAGGAAGTTGAATAGAACGGGAAATTGAATAATTATGGAAGTTGAATAAAAATAAAAATGGAAGTTGCATATAATTAAAAATGGAAGTTCATTGAAGAAACCACTATACCTTAACAATCTATTTGGAAATTAAACAAAAAAAAGGAAGTTGAATAGAAATGGAAATTGAATAAAAATTGAAGTTGAATAAAAATAAAAATGGAAGTTGCATATAATTAAAAATGGAAGTTCATTAAAAACAAAAATATCGTTAAGGTACAGTGGTTTCCTAAATGACCTTCCATTGTTAATTTTATTCAATGAACTTCCATTGTTAATCTTATGCAACTTCCATTTTTATTTTTATTCAACTTCCATTTTTATTCAGGTATAATGGTGTCTTAAATCAACTTCCATTGTTAATTTTATACAAATTCCATTTTTATTCAATTTCCTTTTCTATCTATCTTTCTTTTTTATTTAATTTCCAAATAGACTGTTAAGGTATAGTAGTTTTTTGAAAGAACTTCCATTGTTAATTTTATGCAACATCCATTTTTAATTTTATTCAGTTTCCTTTTTTATTTAATTTCTAAATACAATTTCCCTTTCTATTCAACTTTCTTTTCCATTTTTATTTAATTTCCAAATATATTTTTATTTTTATTCAACTTCCATTTTTATTCAATTTCCTTTTCTATTCAACATCCTCTTTTATTTAATTTCCAAAAATTAAAAATGGAAGTTAATTCAAGAAAGCACTATATCTTAACGATCTATTTGGAAATTAACTGAAAAAGGAAGTTGACTAAAAATGGAAGTTGCATAAAATTAACAATGTAAGTTCATTTAAGAAACCCCTATACCTTAACGATCTATTTGGAAATTAAATAGAAAAGGAAGTTGAATAGAAAAGGGAATTGAATAAAAATGGAAATTAAAGAAAAAAGAAAATTGAATAAAAATGGAAGTTTAATTTTATACAACTTCCATTTTTATTTTAAATCAACTTCCATTTTTATTTAATTTCCAAATAGATCGTTACTGTTTTTATTTAATTTCCAGATAGATCGTTAATGTATAGTGTGTTTTTTGAATGAACTTCAATTTTTATTCAATTTCCTTTTCTATTCGACTTCATTTTTTTATTTACTTTCCAAATAGATCGTTAAGGTATAATGGTTTCTTGAATGAACATCCACTTTTAATTTTATGCAACTTCCATTTTTATTTTTGTTCAACTTAAATTTTTATTCAATTTCCTTTTCTATTGAACTTCTTTTTTATTTAATTTCCAAATAGATCGTTAAGGTATAGTGGTTTATTGAATTAAATTCCATTGTTAATTTTATGCAACTACCATTTTTAATTTTATTCAACTTCCATTTTTATGCAATTTCTTTTTCTATAACTTAACGATCTATTTGGAAAGGAAATAAGAAAGAAAGCTGAATAAAAAAGAAAATTGAATAAACATAAAAATGGATGTTGCATACAATTAAAAATTGAAGTTCATCCGATAAACTACTATACCCTAACGATTTATTTGGAAATTAAATAAAAAAGGAAGCTAAATAGAAAAGGAAATTGAATAAAAATGTAAGTTGAATATAAAATGAAAGTTAATAAAAATGGAAGTTGCATAAAAATAAAAATAAAAATGGAAGTTGCATAAAATTAATAATGGAAGTTCATTCAATAAACCACTATACCCTAACGATTTATTTGGAAATTAAGTAAAAAATGAAGTCGAATAGAAAAGGAAATTGAATAAAAATGGAAGTTGCATAAAATTAACAATGGAAGTTCATTTAAGATCACACTATACCTTAACGATATATTGGAAATTAAATAAAAATGGAACTTGAATAGAAAAGGAAATTGAATAACTATGGAAGTTGAATAAAAATAAAAATAGAAGTTCATTCAAGAAACCATTATGCCTTAGAGATCTATTTGAAAATTAATAAAAAAGGAACTTGAATAAAAATGGAAGTTGCATAAAATTAAAAATTGAAGTTCCCTAAAATTAACAATGGAATTTGAATATAAAAGAAAGTTGAATAGAAAAGGAAATTGACCTTAACGATCTATTTGGAATTTAAATATGGAAGTTGGTCTATTTGGGTATTAAATAAAAAAATGAAGTTGCTTAAAATTAACAACGGAAGTTCATTCAAGAAACCACTATACGTTAACGATCTATTTGGAAATTAAATAAAAACGGTTCATTCAATAAACCACTATATACCTTAAAGATCTATGTGGAAATAAAATAAAAATGGAAGTTCTTGAATGAACTTCCATTTTTAATTTTATGCAACTTCCATTTTTCTTAAATCAACTTCCTTTTTTATTTTTATGCAACTTTCATTTTTAATTTTATGCAACTTCCATTTTTATTTTTATTCAATTTCCATTTTTTATTTAATTTATAGCGATCTCGAGTTTTACCCCTTGTTATACAGTGATCCGAACTTGGTTCCGTGGATGTTAGTAGTTGTTTATATCTTGTTTACATCCTTTCATACTTCGTATTTGAGTTATAGGATGTGTTGGGCGGGTTTGTTACAGGTTGGTTGTGTTTGGGAGTCAAGTGTTGCTGCCCATATTTCTGGACCTTCGCTCGAGCGAGCTTCTTGTTTTGGTCCTTCGCTCGAGCCAGGGTTTCTTCGTTCAAGCGAGAGTTGAGTTTTTGTATCTGGTGGATCGAGCCAGAGTGGCTTCGCTCGAGCGAGCGATTGTATCTGGTTCTGGACCTGAGAGTTGTATTTCTTGGCTCGAGCA
This sequence comes from Camellia lanceoleosa, assembly GCA_025200525.1. Lineage (NCBI taxonomy): Eukaryota > Viridiplantae > Streptophyta > Magnoliopsida > Ericales > Theaceae > Camellia > Camellia lanceoleosa. Next base: position 309,026 of record JANUSC010000017.1, read on the forward strand.
AGCTTTTCCTCGCTCGAGTGGTCTGGTTTGTTCTTCGCTCGAGCGAGCAGTCCGTCGCTCGAGCGTGCGTCTGGTTGCAGACCTGAGGGTTTGAGTTGGTGGCTCGAGCGGGCATTCTGTCACTCGAGCGTGCTTCTGGGTTGTTGGCTCGAGCGAGACCTTCTTGGCTCGAGTGAGAGTTTTCTGTATCTGGTCGCTCGAGCGACCAAGTCTTCGCTCGAGCGAGCCTGTTTTATATCAGCGGACAGTAGCAATTTTAAACATCACTTTTTCATTCCCTTTTCTTTTCAAACCCTAGATCCAAGACCCTCTCTCTCTAAACTTACTCTCTCTCTAAGATTTGATCTCTCTAGAGTGTGAATCTACCCTAGGGCCTTTGTTAAAAAGATAAAGGGTGTTGAGAGCTTCAATTTAATCTGAAAAACTTTGGATTTAGAGCACGTTGGTCGTTGGGTCTTCATCTCTGTTTGGGCTCAAACTTCAAGGTAGGGATACCCTACTCCTCTTTATGAGCTTTGTCTTTGAATTTTAGCATTTTGATATGTTAGGGGTTGTTGGGTAATTTTTAGAAAGTTTGGGTCTTTTGTGTAATTTTACAAAAGATGGGGTTTTATATATATATGAACCTATATGCATGTTTGGCATGGAGAAGTGAGATAAATGATGGGTTATTGGTAGAAATGGAACCTTAGGGTTGTTTTTGTTAATTATGGGAAATGCCCTAATTACATTGATGAATTAATTTGTGAAATTAATTTGAGAAATGAGAAATTGAGTTGAAAATGTTGGAATTGGTAATGTATGGGATTAAAGGGTGTAGTTGGATTATTTATCACTCACCGAATTGAAATGTTGATACATTATCCATTTGATGCATTTATTTTCTGTTTAGAGATAACTGCTTTGGGCTATCGGTGGAGTATAGTCTTGATTGTTATAGACAATGCATGATGATTAGGCAAACTAAAACTAATCGATTGAGCATGTTAATGAACATAATGATTGGAATAATACATTAATTTTATGTATTGGATGATTGTATATGACCTATGTGTATATGCATTGTATGTGTGGGAGGAGATAGAGGATGTACTTTACGATTTAGGAAAAGATAGGGGATGGACCTCTAAACCGGATTGTGTGTGACATTGATACAGCACTACAATGTGTATCAAGTGTTGACTACGGAAGTGTTTAAGTTGATTTGATATAGCACTAAAATGTATATCGTTATCAATTGTGAAATATGGAAGTGTTTTTATGTTATGTTGATACAGCACCAAAATGTGTATCTTCGGTAAAGTACGAAAGTGTTTTAAAGATGAGTTGCATTCTCATTAAATTATTTGACTAAGTGTTGAGCCTTGTTTCAAACTCAAAGTTGAAAAAGAAGTGGAAAGAGAATTGTTCCATGGACTTAAATGTCATGAAACCGGAACGTGATATAAGTGGATGTATTTGTGTTGACCATCTATCAACTGCTAATCTTTTAGTCACTGTTCATAGCTGGTTTAGTGTATTTCTACTGGGCTGTGGCTCACCCTATATGGGACATCGTTTTCAGGTACAAGTAGCATGCCACCTCCAAGGACATAGCTTGGGAGGCTAGAGGCAGACAGACTTTTTGGTTGTTTGATCTCCTTTTTGATGTATTACATGTAATTTCAAGCCAAGGGCTTAATGTGTATTTGAGTTAGTACTCTCGTTTTGTAATCAAGTGTTAACTTGGAAAGTCAGAAGTCTGTAAGGCATTTGCTTTTGTTGTTAACATGTAATATTTTTGTAATGAGTTACTCTGATGAATAGAATGATGGTTATCTTTCATATCAATGCATGTCTAGATTGATGGGTTTAATGTTATTATTTTGAGGGCGTTACATAATTCATCTTCCGATTTTATTCAACTTCCATTTCTATTCAACTTCCTTTTTTATTTAATTTCCAAATAGATCGTTAAGGTATAGTGGTTTCTTGAATGAACTTCAATTTTCTATGCAACTTCCATTTTTATTTAACTTCCATTATTATTTTTTGCAAGTTCCATTTTTAATTAATTTCCAAATAGATCGTTAAGGTATAGTGGTTTCTTGAATTAACTTCCATTGTTAATTTTATGCAACTACCATTTTATTTTATTCAACTTTCATTTTTATTTTTATTCAACTTCCATTTTTATTTTTAAACCAAACCCAAATCAAACAATGATGAAATCGAAGAGATCGCTCGTTCACTCACCACTGTCTTAACGATCTATTTGGAAATTCAATAAAAAAGGAAGTTGAATAGAAAAGGAAATTGGAAATTAAATAACCACTATACCTTAACGATCTATTTGGAAATTGAATAAAAATGGAAGTTGAATAAAAATAAAAATGAAAGTTGCATAAAATTAACAATGGAATTTAATTCAAGAAACCACTATACCTTAACGATCTATTTGGAAATTAAATAAAAACGGAAATTGAATAGAAAAAGAAATCGAATAAAAATGGAAGTTGCATAAAATTAACATTGGAAATTAAATAAAAATGGAAGTTGTATAAAATTAAAAATGGAAGTTCATTCAAGAAACCACTATACCTTAACGATCTATTTGGAAGTTGAATAAAAGAGGAAGTTAAATAGAAAAGTTCATTGAATAGAAATGGAAGTTGAATAGAAATGAAAATTGAATAGAAAAGGAAATTGAATAAAAAAGAAAAAAGGAAGTTGAATAGAAATGGAAATTGAATAAAAATGGAAGTTGAATAAAATTAAAAACTGCAAGTTGCCTAAAATTACAAATGGAAGTTCATTCAAGAAACCACTATAACTTAACGATCTATTTGAAAATTAAATAAAAATAAACAGCTAAATAAAAAAAGAAATCGAATAAAAATGGAAGTTGAATAAAAATTATAATGGAAGTTACATAAAATTAACAATGGAAGTTCATTCGAGAAACCACTATACCTTAATGATCTATTTGGAAATTAAATAAAAAATGAAGTTGAATAAAAATGAAAGTGAAATAAAAATAAAAATGGAAGTTTATTTAAGAAACCACTATACCTTAACGATCTATTTGGAAATTAAAAATGCAAGATGAATAAAAATAAAAATGGAAGTAAATAAAATTAAAAATTAAAGTTCATTCAAGAAAACAACTATAACTTAACGATCTATTTGGAAACTAAATAAAAAAGGAAGTTGAATAGAAAAGAAAATTGAATAAAAATGGAAGTTGAATAAAAATAAAAATGGAAGTTGAATAAAAATAAAAATGGAAGTTAATTCGAGAAACCACTATACCTTAACGATCTATTTGGAAATTAAATAAAAAAGGAAATTGAATAAAAATCGAAGTTGCACAAAATTAAAAATGGAAGTTGCATAAAAATTGGAAGATAAATAAAAATAAAAATGGATGTTGCATATAAATAACAATGGAAGTTTATTCAAGAAGCCACTATACCCTAACGATTTATTTGGAAATTAAGTAAAAAATGGAAGTTGAATACAAAAGAAATTGAATAAAAATAAAAGTTGAATAAAAATAAAAATAGAAGTTGCCTAAAATTAACAAAGAAAGTTCATTCAAAAAACCACTATATCTTAACGATCTATTTGGAAATTAAATGAAAAAGAACTTCGAATAAACGAAATTGAATAAAAATGGAAGTTCATTCAAGAAACCACTATACCTTAGCGATCTATTTGGAAATTAAAAAACAAAGGAAGTTGAATAAAACAAGAAGTTGAATAAAAATAAAAATGGAATTTGCATAAAATTAACAATGGAATTTCATTCAAGAAACCACTCTACCTTAACGATCTATTTGGAAATTAAATAAAAAAGGAAGTTGAATAAAAATGGAAGTTAAGGTATTAACAATAGAAGTTGAATAAAAAAGAAAAGTGAATAAAAATGGAAGTTAAATAAAAATAAAAATGGAAGTTCATTCAAGAAACCACTATACCTTAACGATCTATTTGGAAATTAAAAAAAAAAAGAAGTTGGATAGAAAATGAAATCGAATAAACATAAAAATGAATAAAAATGGAAGTTGTATAAAATTAAAAATAAAAAAGGACGTTGAATAAAAATAAAAATGAAAGTTGTATAAAAATAACTATGGAAGTTCATCCATTAAATAAAAAAGAAAGTCGAATAGAAAAATGGAAGTTGAATAAAAATGAAAGTGAATAGAAAAGGAAATTGAATTAAAACAAAAATGGAAGTTCCATAAGATTAACAATGGAAGTTCATTCGAGAAACCACTACACTTTAACAATCTATTTGGAAATTAAATAAAAAAGAAAGTTGAATAGAAAATGAAATTAAATAAAAATGGAAGTTGCCTAAAATTAACAATGGAAGTTGAATAAAAAAGGAAGTTGAATAGAAATGAAAATTGAATAAAATTGGAAGTTGCATAAAATTAAAAATTGAAGTTTATCCAATACACTACTATACCTAAACAATCTATTTGGAAATTAAATAAAAAAGGAAGTTGAATAGAACAAGAAATTGAATAACTATGGAAGTTGAATAAAAATAAAAATGGACGTTGAATAAAAATGGATGTTGAATAAAAATAAAAATAAAAATGGAAGTTGCATAAAATTAAAAATGGAAGTTCATTCAAGAAACCATTATACGTTAACGATCTATTTGGAAATTAAATAAAAAAAGAAGTTGAATAGAAAAGGAAATTAAATAAAAATGGAAGTTGAATTAAAAAAAAAGTATAATAGAGAAGGAAATTGGATAAAAATGGAAGTTGCATGAAAATTAACAACGGAAGTTTATTTAAGAAACCACTATACCTTAACGATCTATTTGGAAATTAATTAAAAAATAAAGTTGAATAAAAATGGAAATGGAATAAAAAATGGAGTTGAATAGAACTAAAAATGGAAGTTAAATAAGAATGAAAATTGCATAAAATTAACAATGGAAGTTCATTCAAAAAACACTATACCTTAACGATATATTTGAAAATGGAAATTAAATAAATAAGGAAGTTAAATAGAAAAGGAAATTGGATAAAACTGCAAGATGAATAAAATTAAAAAAGGAAGTTGAATAAAATTAAAAATGAAAATTCAATAAAATTAAAAATGGAAGTTCATTCAAGAAACCACTATACCTTAACGAACTATTTGGAAATTAAATAAAAAAGTAAATTGAATAAAAATGGAAGTTGAATAGAAAAGGAAGTTGAATAAAAATAAAAATGGAAGTTGCATAAATTAAAAAGGGAAGTTCATTTCAAGAAACCATTATACCTTAACGATCTATTTGTAAATTAAATAAAAAAAGAAGTTGAATACAAAAAGAAATTGAATAGAATTAACAAAATGGAAGTTGAATTAAATAAAAAGGAAGTTGAATAGAAAAGAAAATTAAATAAAAACAAAGAAAGTTGAATAGAAAAGGAAATTGAATAACAATGAAAGTTGCATAAAATTAACAATGGAAGTTCATTAAAAAAACCACTATACCTGAACGATCTATTTGGAAATTAAATAAAAAAAAAGTTGAATAGAAAAGGAAATTGAGCAATGGATGTTGAATAAAAATGGAAGTTGAATAAAAATAAAAATGAAAGTTGCATAAAATTAAAATTGAAGTTCATTCGAGAAACCACTATACCCTAACGATCTATTTGAAAATTAAATAAAAAAAAGTTGAAAAGAAAAGGAAATTGAATAAAATGGAAGTTGAATAAAAATAAAAAAGGAAGTTGAATAAAAAGGACATTGAATAAAAATGGAAGTTGAATAGAACAGGAAATTGAATAAAAAAGGAAGTTGAATAAAAATGGTAGTTGCATAAAATTCAAAATGGAAGTTAAATAAAAATAAAAATAAAAGTTGCATAAAATTAACAATGGAAGTTATTTCAAAAAACTACTATACCTTAACGATCTATTTGGAAATTAAATAAAAAAGAAAGTTGAATAAAAATTGAAGATGAATAAAAATAAAAATGGAAGTTGAATAAAAATGCAAGTTGCATAAAATTAAAAATGGAAGTTGAATAGAAAGGGAAATTAAATAAAAAAAAAGTTGAATAGAATAGGAAACTGAATAAAAGTTGAATAAAAATGGAAGTTCATTCAAGAAACCACTATACCTTAACGATCTATTTAGAAATTAAATAAAAATAGAAGTTGAATAAAAAAGGAAATTGAATAACTATGGAAGTTGAATAAAAATAAAAATGGACGTTGAATAAAAATAGATGTTGAATAAAAATAAAAATAAAAATGGAAGTTGCATAAAATTAAAATGGAAGTTCATTCAAGAAACCACTATACCTTAACGATGTATTTGGAAATTAAAGAAAAAAGGAAATTAAATAAAAAAAGACGTTGAATAGAAAAGGAAATTGAATAAAAATGGAAGTCCTGCAAATTCCATTTTTATTTTTATTCATCTTGCATTTTTATTCAACTTCCTTTTTTATTTGTATTCAACTTCCATTTTTATTAAAAATGGCAGTTCATTGAAGAAACCACTATACCGTAACGATTTATGAACTTCCATTTTTATTCAAGTTACATTTTTATTCGACTTCAATTTTATTCAATTTTCTTTTTTATTTAATTTCCAAATAGATCTTTAGGGTATAGTGGTTTCTTGAATGAACTTACATTGCTATTTTTATTCAACTTCCATTTTTATTCAATTTCCTTTTTTATATTATTTCCAAATAGATCGTTGAGAATAGTGGTTTCTTGAATGAACTTCCATTGTTAATTTTATTCAATTTCCTTTTCTATTTTTATGCAACTTTCATTTTTATTCAACTTCATTTTTCATTTAATTTCCAAATAGATCGTTAAGGCATAGTGGTTTCTTGAATTAACTTCCATTGTTAATTTTAGGCAACTTCCATTTTTATTTCTGTTCAACTTCCATTTTTATTCAATTTTATTTTCTATTCAACTTCATTTTTATTCAATTTCCTTTTTTATTTAATTTCCAAATAGATCGTTACGGTATAATGGTTTCTTGAATGAACTTCCATTTTTATTTTTATTCAATTTCCTTTTCTTTTCAATTTCCTATTCTATTGAACTTCCTTTTTTAGGCAACTTCCATTTTTAATTTTATGCAACTTTCATTTTTATTTTTATTCATCTTCCATTTTTATCCAATTTCCTTTTCTATTCAACATCCTTTTTTATTTAATTTCCAAATAGATCGTTAAGGTATAGTGCTTTCCTGAATGAACTTCAATTTTTAATTTTATTCGACTTCAATTTTATGAAACATCCATTTTTATTCAACTTTCCGTTTTTATTCAACTCCCATTTTTATTAAATTTCCTTTTCTATTCAACTTCCATTTTTATTTTTATTCAACTTCCATTTTTATTTAATTTCCAAATAGATCGTTAAGGTATAGCGGTTTTTTGAAAGAACTTCATTTTTTAATTTTATTCAACTTCCATTTTTATTCAATTTCCTTTTCTATTCAACTTCTTTTTTTTCTTTAATTTCCAAATAGATCGTTAAGGAATAGTGGTTTTTTGAATGAACTTACATTGTTAATTTTATTCAACTTTCATTTTTATTCGATTTCCATTTCTATTCAACTTCATTTTTTGTTTAATTTCCAAATAGATTGTTAAGGTATAGTGGTTTCTTGAATGAACTTCCATTGTTATTTTTATGCAACTTCCATTTTTATTTTTATTCTTATTCAACTTCATTTTTTTTTTTTAAATTTCCTTTTCTATTCAACTTCCATTGTTAATTTTATGCAACTTCCATTTTTATTTTTATGAAACTTTCATTTTTATTCAATTTCCTTTTCTATTCAACGTCCTTTTTTATTCAACTTTCCTTTTTTATTTTTATTCAACTTCCATTTTTTAATTTTATGCAACTTCCATTTTTATTTTTATTCAACTTCCTTTTTTTAATAAATTTCCTTTTTTATTCAATTTCATTTTTTATTTAATTTCCATTTTTATTTTTATTCAGCTTCCATTTTTATTCAATTTCCTTTTCTATTCAACTTCTTTTTTTATGTAATTTCCAAATAGATAGTTATGGTATAATGATTTTTTTGAAAGAACTTCCATTTTTAATTTTATGCAACTTCTATTTTTATTTTTATTCATCTTCCATTTTTAATTCTATTTCCTTTTTCTATTCAACTTCCTTTTTTTATTTAATTTCTTTTTTTCTTTAATTTCCAAATAGATCGTTAATGTATAGTGGTTTTTTGAATGAACTTCCATTGTTAATTTTATGCAACTTCCTTTTTTTATTTAATTTCCAAATAGATCGTTGGGATATAGTAGTTTATTGGATGAATTTCAATTTGTAATTTTATGCAACTTCCATTTTTATTTTTCTTCAATTTCCATTTCTGTTCAACTTCCATTTTTATTCAATTTCCGTTTAATTTCCCAGTAGATCTTTATGGTATAGTGGTTTCTTGAATGAACTTTGATTTTTATTTTTATTCAACTTCCCTTTTTATTCAATTTTCTTTTCTATTCAACTTCCTCTTTTTTTTAATTTACAAATAAACCGTTAAGGTATAGTGGTTTTTGAAAGAATTGCCATTGTTATTTTTATTCAACTTTAATTTTTATTCAATTTCCTTTTTTATTCAACTTTCTTTTTTTCTTTAATTTTCAAATAGATCGTTAAGGTATAGTGTATAAAATTAAAAATGAACTTCAATTTTTAATTTTATACAACTTCCATTTTTATTTTTATTCAACTTCCATTTTTATTCAATTTCCATTTCTATTTTTAACAATGGAAAACTTGCATTTTTATTCAATTTCCATTTTTATTTAATTTCCAAATAGATCATTAAGTTATAGTGGTTTCTTGAATGTCCTTCCATTGTTAATTTTAAGCAACTTGCATTTTTATTCAACTTCATTTTTTATTTAATTTCCAAATAGATCGTTATGCTATAGTAGTTTCTTGAATTAACTTACATTGTTAATTTTATTGAACTTCAATTTTATTGGATGAACTTCCATTTGTAATTTTATGCAACTTCCATTTTTATTTTTATTCAATTTCCATTTTTATTCGACTTCCATTTTTATTCAATTTCCAAATAATTCGTTAAGGTATAGTTGTTTCTCGAATGAACTTCCATTGTTAATTTTATACAACTTCCATTTTTATTTTTATTCAACTTCCATTTTTATTCAACTTCCTTTTTTATTAAATTTCCATTTTATGCAATTTCTATTTTTATTCAATTTTATTTTCTATTCAACTTCAATTTTTATACAATATCCTTTTCTATTAAACTTCCTTTTTTATTTAATTTCCAAATAGATCGTTAAGGTATATTGGTTTCTTGAATGAACTTCCATTGTTAATTTCATGCAACTTCAATTTTTATTTAATTTCCAAATAGATAGTCAATGTATAGTAGTTTCTTCAATGAACCTCCATTTTTATTTTTATTTATTCGACTTCCGTTTTTAATCAATTTTCATTTCTGTTCAACTTCCATTTTTATTTAACTTCCTTTTTTTATTTAATTTCCAAATAGATCGTTAAGGTATAGTGGTTTCTTCAATGAACTTCCATTTTTAATTATATGCAACTTCCATTTATATTTTTATTTAACTTTCAGTTTTATTTAATTTCCAAATAGATCGTTAAGGTATAGCGGTTTCTTGAATGAACTTCCATTGTTTAATTTTATTCAACTTCCATTTATATTTTTATTCAACTTCCATTTTTATTTTTATTCAAATTCCATTTTTATTCAACTTTCTTTTCTTTTCAACTTCCTTTTTTTGTATAATTTCCAAATAGATCGTTAAGGTATACTGGTTTTTTGAAACAATTTCCATTTTATTTTTACTCAACTTCCATTTTTATGCAATTTTTATTTTTATTTTTATTCAACTTCCATTTATATTTTTATTCAACTTCCATTTTTATTTTTATTCAAATTCCATTTTTATTCAACTTTCTTTTCTTTTCAACTTCCTTGTTTTATATAATTTCCAAATAGATCGTTAAGGTATACTGGTTTTTTGAAAGAACTTCCATTTTATTTTTACTCAACTTCCAGTTTTATGCAATTTTTATTTTTATTTTTATTCAACTTCCATTTTTATTCAATTTTATTTTTATTCAACTTCCATTTTTATTCAATTTCCAAATAGATTATTAATGTATAGTGGTTTCTTCAATGAACTTCCATTTTTAATTTTATACAACTGCCATTTATATTTTTATGAAACATCCATTTTTAATTTTATGAAACATCCATTTTTAATTTTATGTAACTTCCATTTTATTTTTACTCAACTTCTATTTTTATTCAATTCTCTTTTCCATTCAACTTCCTTTTTATTCAATTTTCTTTTTTTTATTTAATTTCCAAATAGATCGTTAAGGTATAGTAGTTTCTTGAATGAACTTCCATTATTAATTTTATGCAACTTCCATTTTTATTTTTATCCAATTTTCCTTTTTATTTAATACCCAAATAGATCGTTAAGGTATAGTGGTTTCTTGAATGAACTTCCATTGTTAATTTTATGCAACTTCCATTTTTATTTGTATTCAACTTCCATTTTTATTCAACTTCCTTCTCTATTTAATTTCCAAATAGAAAGTTAAGGTATAGTGGTTTCTTGAATTAACTTCCATTTATATTTTTATTCAACTTAAATTTTTATTCAATTCTATTTTCTATTCAACTTCCATTTATTCAATTTCCTTTTTTATTCAATTTCCAAATAGATCGTTAAGGTATAGTGGTTTCTTGAATAAACTTCCATTTTTATTTCTATTCAACTTCCATTTTTATTCAATTTCCTTCTCTATTCAACTTCCTTTTTTATTTAATTTCCAAATAGATCGTTAAGGTATAGTGGTTTCTTGAATGAACTTCCATTGTTAATTTTATTCAACTTCCTTTTTTATTAAATTTCCTTTTCTATTCAACGTCCTTTTTTATTTAATTTCCAAAATAGATCGTTAGGGTATAGTGGTTTCTTGAATCAACTTCCATTGTTATTTTTACTCAACTTCCATTGTTAATTTTATGCAACTTCCTTTTCTATTGAACTTCATTTTTTATTTACTTTCCAAATAGACCGTTAAGGTATAGTTGTTTCTTGAATGAACTTCCATTATTCAATTTCCTTTTCTATTCAACTTACTTTTTTATTTAATTTCCAAATTGATCGTTAAGATATAGTGGTTTCTTGAATAAACTTTTATTTTTAATTATATGCAACATCCATTTTATGCAACTTCCATTTTTATTTTTAATCAACTTCCATTTTCATTCAATTTCGTTTTCTATTTAACTTTTTTTTTATTTACTTTCCAAATAGATCACTAAGGTATAGTGGTTTCTTGAATGAACTTTCATTGTTAATTTTATGCAACTTCCTTTTTTATTTTTATTGAACTTCTATTTTTATTCAATTTCCTTTTCTATTCAACTTCTTTTTTAATTTAATTTCCAAATAGATCGTTAAGGTATAGTGGTTTATTGCATGAACTTCAATTTTTAATTTTATGCAACTTCCATTTTTATTTTTATTCAACTTCCATTTTTATTCAATTCTATTTTCTATTCAACTTCCTTTTTATTTAATTTCCATTTTTAATTATATGCAACATTCATTTTATGCATCTTCCATTTTTATTTTTATTCAACTTCCGTTTTATTTTTATTCAATTTCCATTTTGATTCAATTTCCAAATATATCGTTAAGGTATAGTGGTTTTTGAATGAATTGCCATTTTAATTTTATGCAAGTTCCATTTTTATTTTTATTGAAATTCCATTTTTATTCAATTTCTTTTTCTATTCATATAGCGATCCGGGTTTTTCCCCTTGTTGTACACTGATCCGGTCTTGGTTCCGTGGATGTTAGCAGTTGTTTATATCTTGTTTTCATCCTTTCGTACTTTGTATTTGAGTTATAGGATGTCTTTGGGCAAGCTTGAACGAGTTGGTTGTGTTTTGAAACCTAGAGTTGATGTCCAGATTTTGGCCTTCACGCTTGAGCAGGGATTTTGACGCTCGAGCGGGCCCTTTGTTGTTGCTTCTCCGCTCGAGCGGGAGTTTTGATGCTTGAGCGTGATTTTTCATCTCCCAGTACTTTTGTCTGCAGGTCTTTAGATGCTCGTCGGAGTTTTGACGCCGAGCATGAACCTTGTTTCGCTTCCTCCGCCGAAGGACCATGTCTGCAAAACTTAGAAGTGCACATCGCGCGAGCTGCGCTGCAAGCTCGAGCGTGAGTTCGAGAATCATGCCTCGAGCGGGGGTTCCACGCCGATGGCCATAGAATCGATGCTCGAAGGGGCTTCCCACCGAGCTGGGGCGCGGGCGTATCACTGGATTTCACTTTTTGGATCACTTTTTCAATACTCTTTCTCTCTCTTACTTTCCCAAACACAGATTTGAGAGCTCCTCTCTCTAAAATCTTACCTTCTCTCTAGCAATTGATCTAGTAGGAGTGGTTTTCTCGTCTTGGGCCTTTGTAAAAGTTGTAGGGATCGTCGAGGGCTTTATTTTGATCCGAAAATTTCTTGGTTTGGAGCATCTTCAATTTCTTCATCATCTTCTTTTGAGCTCCGAATTTGAGGTAGGGATTCCTACTCATTCTTATGTGTTTTAAACTAAATATTGAGCTATTTGTATAGATGGTTTGAGTTAGGAAATTTGGGACTTAGGGTTTCAAAATGAATGAAGGGGGTTTTGTTATTTTTGATTCTTGAATATGTATTTGGGTCTCAAAATGATGGTATTATTGAAGAGTTGTTGATATTTGAACATTTGGGTAAATATTGAGAAATGGAGGAGAAAGCCCTAATTTGTGCACAAGTTAATTGGTATAATTAATTTGGAAAAATTATGAGAGTATGAAATTGAGTTGAATATATTGAAATTGGCTTAGTATGAGATGGAATAGTGAAGTTGGATTTATTAATCGCTCACTTTTGAAATTGTTGATATTTATCTATTGAACGTAATTATTATTTGTTTAGAAATAATTGCTTTGGGCTATCGGTGGAGGATAATCTTGATTGTTGTAGACAATGCATGATGATTAGGAAAACTAAAACTAATCAATTGAGTATGCCATTGAATATGGAAGTTGATATAATACATGAATTTTATGTATTGGTTTGATTATGTGTATGATATGTGTTTATATACATTGTGTTGTCTGGGAGGAGATAGGGGATGTACTCCACGGTTTAGGGGAAGATAGGGGATGGACCTCTAAACCGGATATTGTTTGACATTGATACAGCACTAAAATGTGTATCATATGCGGAACATGGAAGTGTTTTGTTTAACATTGATACAGCACTAAAATGGGTATCATATGTGGAATATGGAAGTGTTTTGTCTGAGACGGATACAGTATTAAAATGTGTATCTATTATGACGCATAAAATGATTAATTTGAGTTGTTATTTCAATTGAAATAGAAACGTTGTTGATTTGGGATGTAATCTCACTTAAAGTATATGGCCAGATTCTGAGCCAAGGTTGTGAATCGAGAATTGGTTATGAGATGAAATAAAAACATGGACACATTGGTCATGTATTTGAAATGAAATATGAATTGATTTATGTGAATTAAACATTTATCAAATGTTGATGTTTTAGTTATTGCTCATACAATGTTTAGCATATCGTTATTGGGCATTGGCTCACCCTTTATGGGACATCATTTTCAGGTACAGGTAGCATGCCACCTCCAAGGACATAGCTTGAAGGGATTAGTGGTTGGGTCATCTTTTGTGATTACTTTATTTGTATTACATGTAAATCAAGCCAAGGGCTTATTTTGTATAGAGTTAGAACTCTTCTTTTTGTAACCAAGTGTTGACTTGGAAAGCTGTAAGCCCATAGGGCATTTGCTTTTGTTGTTAACATGTGATATATTTGTAAGAAATGCTCTGATGAAATGTACTTATGCTTTATTCTCCTATGTCTGAGCATGTTAAGAATGTATGATTATTGGGTTTATTTTGAGGGCGTTACAACTTGGTATCAGAGCGTACCGGGTTCGAATACTTTGGAGTGTGGAAAGTGATTAGTATCACAATCGGTTTGTCTCGCTTGTTAGAGACCTATGTGTGACATTATGTGTTTATTTGATAACATGTTTATGTGACTATGTGGGTATGGGATTTAGTTTCTAGGATGTTGATTGGATCCTTGGGTTTCTGTGAGTCTTGTTGGAAAAGCACTTGATCAATGTTGTTTCTAACCGGAACTCTAGTAACGCATCGGGACTATCATTATCCGGAAATAAAATTCGTAAGTGCTTATGTGTTTATGTACTTACGTGGAGTGAATTATAGTTGTCCATGTATTAGGACGCGAGTGTTTAGTTTTGGCACATTTATGAATGTGCTAATGTTCTTCGTTACCTTTATTAGGATGTCAGGACGAGGAAGAGGTGGTAGATGTGGCAGACGCGGTAGGCAGGAGATGCCTTTACCAGATGATATTCCGGCACAGTAGGAGGGGGTTGCCCAGGCCAATGTGGCCGAGCCAGCAGGTCAAGAGGCTATGGGCGCTTTAGCCCGAGGGATAGTCGATGCTTTAAGGGAGTCTATGGGTATCCTCAGAGTTGAGAATCCAGTTCAAGCTCCAGTGCAGGCCTAGGTTGTTGAGGTAGGGCCTTCTTTCTTGAAAAGGGAGTTCTTCCGGTCTAACCCGGACGAGTTTGTTGAGGATCCAAATGAGCCACTTAAGGCCGACGAGTGGTTGGAGCAGATGAGTAAAACGTTCGAGATGCTTGGCATCGAGGACGGGGCGTTGAAAGTGACCTTGACATCCTTCCAGCTTAAAGGGGGTGCGGGTCAGTGGTGGAATTACATAAGGGGCCGTATTGCTGGCACGTGGGAGACTTTTGTGGAGGCTTTTCAGGAGAAGTACTTGAGAGGGCAATTTATACTGAATTGGGCCGAGCTGGTGGTTGGGCCGAAGTAAGGCCAGGTGAAAGGGTAGTTGTACGACGCCCGGAGTGTTGCGGTAGTCCGGGTTACAGACTTGAGTGGTGTAGCTCGGTTCTTCTTAGTCCGGTCTTAACATACGAAACCGAAGTAGAAGTGAAGAAATGGAGAGCCGAACTAATAACAGTTCGGCTGTAGATGCTTGGTTACTTCGGTCATAGTATGTGTTAAACCGAGGTGAACTTTGACTCAGAATGTCTTTCAGCTTGACTCCCTTATGTTTAGCTCGGCCTTAGCATGGGTACGCCGAGGTAAGGGATAGAAGAAAGGACCGAACTGGTTGTTACTCCGGTTAGTGGGAGTTCGGCTGTAGAGGGACCATCTCACTTGGTTTAAGCAGTGAGGAGGGTGTTGGAGGATAAGCATAATCTTCCAAGAGTATGAGTTCTAGGAGGACTCTATGCAAGGAGGAGTAATCCTAGAAGGATTCTACACTTGGAGGAGTAAGAATCCTACCAGGATTGTGCCACGTGAAATCTATATAAGCTCATCAATAACACCTTTGGAGAGGTAATACAATTTTGCTCCTTGAATACATTGAGCTTTTGCCTTCTTGTCTTGCTTACTGACTTAGGCATCGGAGAGGTTTCCGGCACACACCCGCCGGCCAGCTCACGTTTGTGTTTTTAGGTGGTGGAACGACGACGTATTGAGGAACGCAGACTTGATCAACAGGATTATACGGGAAGGTAAAATTCCTGCCCGTACAATTGGCGCCGTCTGTGGGAATTGACAGACAAGAACAACCTCTTGATCAAGCTTTCTCTTGAACATCAATGGCGAACAACGAAGAACTGCCTCAGTCCGCCGTTGACGGACTAACTCCAGAAGGAGGTGCAAGGCGCGAAGGCCTACCTTTGGTCCCTCCCATGGCGAGCCCGAACCACAAAGGCGTAATTCCGTGAGGGATGCGAGGGCGAAGGAGGAATAGCGACCTCGTCCTCTCGCTCGCAAAGCCCGGAAGACAAAGGCGCAGAATTGATCCTCAAATTGGAGGATCGCGTCGAGAGCAAGACGAATCGATCCGTAAGATGGCAGCGGACATGGAGTCTCTAGCGCAGATGAAAGGAAAAGAAGTGGCGGCAGGAGGGGCGCAACAACAAGACGCCCCTCGCCACTCAAGGTCGTGGTAGGAATTCTACACCCTCTCAACCGAAGAAGCCTCAGGACAGGCGACACGCGATCCGTAACTTCCAGGACTCGTCACTCCAGGTCTGAGAGGACGAGGCCTGAGAGGTCATACACTGAGGGGAGTACCTATTGGCCTTCACATACACACCATACGAGGTCCAGACAGACGGAATTACCTAGGTCGTCCGACCTAAGGTCCATGTTAGAAGAAAAGGCGCGATGGAAGGAGGACGCCAGAGCGCGCGATCCCCACAGGGTTCCTGCCTTGCAGCGATTGGCTCCTCGGACGCATGGAAGCGTCGAGGTTGGAATGCCAAGGCCGCACTTGGCATACGAACCTGCGGATAAGGCATTGGCGAGGCTGCAGACCTCACCATTCGTCCCAGAGATTGAGAACGCACCCCTTCCGTCAGGCTTCCTACAACCCAAATTCACGACGTATGAAGGGAAGACGGACCCTTACACCCACTTTCGCCACTTTCGCCAGGTTATGGCTGTATACCGGCGGAATGAGGCGTTGATGTGTATCATGTTCCCTTCAAGCCTTGGCGACCTGGGCTTGACTTGGTTTGAGAAGCTTCCCGAGGGCAGCATAGCCTCTTGGGCCCAATTGGCAGAAGCGTTTGTAACGCGGTTCAGGACGAACACAAAGACCCCGGTGGAGATCGACCAGTTACTCTCCATCGACATGGGCGACAAGGAGACTTTGAGGTCGTACAACAGTCGCTACTGGGAGACATTCAACCAGATTGGGGACTGCCCAACTAACCTCACCATTGCGCAATACAAAAGAGGCCTTCCAGTCGGGAACAGACTGAGGGACTCTATCACCATGACCCCACCACTCACCATGGAGGCCCTGATGGAGAGAGTGCACCAGCACATCAGGGTGGAAGAGGATGGCGCTCGTGCCAAGGCAAAAACTGGTGTGACCGCAACACCAGAGAAGAAGACCTCAGCAAAGGTCAATACAGTAGGTCGCCGAAACCAAAATAGACAAGGCAGACGAGACAATGATGAAGACCAGGACAAGAGATGGTTGAGAGTCCGAACTGCCATAACCACGGTGTTCAAGAAACCGATCTACCGTATACTCAGTGAGATTCGAGACGAGCCTTTCGTCAAGTGGCCTGCCAAGTTAGGCGAGGCCCAGAAGGATTATGATAACAGATCCAGATGCACCTTCCACAAAGAAAAGGGGCATCGAATCAAAACGCAGACGCCGTTGAGGCAACATCTCGAAGAATTGGTGGCGGCAGCCACCGGATAAATACATAGAAGGAGGCGCAGCCCCAGACCACAACCTCCCCAATGGAATGCCGACGACGCCCGCCACATGGCACCATCAACGTAATCCATGGAGTCTTTGAACCAGAAAGCGAGTATGCGAGCTCGGAGGTTCAATCAAAAAGCGAAACACTTGAGAGAGGTGCTAAGTGCCCAACCAATCGTCAAAAGGGGGAGAACAGAAGCCACAAACATCATGTCCTTTTCGGATAAAGACCTGGACAGAATATATTGCCCACACAACGATGCCTTGGTTGTCACTCTCCGAGTCAAGGATTTTGGCGTCAAGCGGATTGATTGACCAAGGTAGCTCGTCTTGAAATCATGTACTACGAAACTTTCAAGCAACTCAAGTTGCAAGACAAGGACTTAGCCCCTGCCGTATCTCCTTTGATTGGATTCAATTCTATGCCAGAGTGGCCGGTCGGCAAAATCATTCTCCCAGTCGAGGCGAGTGTGGCCGAAGCAAGTGGAATTCAGGTGTTAAAGGTTCCTCCACCTACAACATCATCCTAGGCGTAACATGGTCGCCGCCATGCGCTCGGTGGCATCCTCCTACCACCAAGTGATGAGGTTCCCCAACGACACGGAGTAATAGAAGAGGTTTATGGGGACGAGATAATGTCCAAGCGATTACGTCGCGACAAATGGTAGCTACGCCAAAGGATATGTTCACTCGGTTGAAGAACCGGAGAGTAATGAACTATTCGCGGATGTTGGCATGGTGATCAAAAGCGATGGAGGACCTAGTAGAAGTCGAATAGATGAGAAGAACCGGAAAAGTTCTTCCTACTTGGATCGTCGTTGTCCAAAGACCGAGAGATTGGAAGTCTTGGAGTTCGACCTCAACATCGAAGTGTTCGCTGGACCCCATACGACATGCCGCATTGATCCCAACTTCATCGCCATCAACTCAATGTCCACCCAACCGCTAGACCGGTCATCCAACGCACGCTTGGTCGGCACTCCATCACGCCGAGATAGTGGCGTAAGAGGTGGGTAACTTGTTAGAAGCGGTAGCGATTAGAGGTGCACTACCCCGTGGATCTCTAACGATAGTAGTGCCCAAGAAGAATGGGAAGTGGCGGCGTCTGCGTCGACTACAAGACGGTCAACAAAGCGTGCCCAAAGGATAGTTTCTACCAAGGATAGATCAATTGGTGGACCTAACAATGGACACAAAGAGTTTAGCTTCCTTGACGCTCTGAGAGGCTACCATCGGATAGCCATGCACGAACGGTCAGAAGTGGCGCCCTTCACCACTCCAAGAGGTTGTCTTGCTACAAGGTCATGCCCTTTGGCTGAAGAATCTTGAGGCGACGTTTGAAGAATGGTCACCAAGATGTTTGAGCCATTGTTAGGCGTAACAATGGAGGCTTACATTGACGACATGGTGGTCAAAAGCAAGGATGCGGTGACCATCTAAGGGACCTAGACGAGATGTTCCAGATCCGAAGCAACACAA
Organism: Camellia lanceoleosa; assembly: GCA_025200525.1. Taxonomy (NCBI): domain Eukaryota; kingdom Viridiplantae; phylum Streptophyta; class Magnoliopsida; order Ericales; family Theaceae; genus Camellia; species Camellia lanceoleosa. Next base: position 327,899 of record JANUSC010000017.1, read on the forward strand.
GTGCGCTTTAACGCTTCCAAGTCGCGATTCGTAGGGTCCGCAAGTTTCGGTTTCTGGTGACCAACCGTATCGAGGCGCACCCTCCCAAATCAAAGCAATTCAAGAGTTAGAGAGGCCTAACTCAGTGAAAGAAGTGCAGCACCTCACCGGCATGGCGGCAGCGCTTAACCGATTCATCAGCCGGTCTTCAGACAGATTGCGTCCATTCTTTCAGTCGTTAAAAGCTAAGTTTGAGTGGGACGAAGAATGCATCGAGACTGGAAAGTTTGAAGGAATACATGTCTTCTCCACCACTACTTGTCACCCAGTCCTGAGAAGAACTCTTCCTCTACTTAGCGCTTCTCGGCCAATAAGTGCAAAGGTTGGTTCGGCGAAGGAATCCAACACCTACCCATCTTCTACGCCGAGAAGACATTCTTTGGGAGCGAGACAAGGTACTTGCCTCTAGAGAAGCTAGCAGCCTTAATGATGGCCTCGTGAAATTGACGACTACTTTCACGCCACACCATTGTCGCCCTCACCTTTCCACTAAAAGCTTTGTTTGAGAGGGCAAACTTTTCCCGGCGGATTTTGAAGTGGGCGGTGGAGTTGGGACAATATGATGTGAAGTTCCAACCCAGACCGCAAAGAGCCTAATCTTTGGCACTTTCGCAGAAGTTCACCTCGAAGCCACCAAGTTCCGCCTAATCGATCTGGCGACACAACCAAACTAGGGATGGAGATTGACGGAACAAGGCAACCCCTAGTCCAGGTTACTCCGTGAGCCCGAGGCGCACCATAATAGAGAAGGCAAGGAGAGCAACCTTGCTACACCAAGTCGTAACTCAGATAACCAATGACTTGGTCCTAACGGAAGACAAGGCGATCGCAACCATGGATCATGAAGAAAGCCCCAACGACATTCCAGACCCACAACATCATCCATCCTTCACATGCCGGAAGTTGTTTGTTGGGGAGATGTGGAAGCTCTTTGTGGATGGAGCATCTAACGACATGGCGCAGACTTGGCATAGTCCTCATCTCTCGTAGGCACAGTCGTGGAACAAGCTATCAATCTCGGCTTCTCAAAGATCGAATAATGAAGCGATATAAACGCTTCTTGCAGACTCAAGTCACGGCTACATGAAGGCCACTTAACTAATGGTCTACGACTCACAATTGGTGGTAAATCAAATTTAGCGATTATGAAGCAAAGGATGAAAGAATGGCTAAGTACCAAGACTTAGTCGTAACCGAGATCAAGAAGTTCGAGGCGGTGAGGATAGAAACAGTTAAGGTGGAGGAGAATAGTAGAGCATTTAACTAGCGTGCTTCGCCTCAATGGCGTATACCTTCATCCCACATCCACTATTGATCGACTACCCGCCCAGACCAAGTATTGAAGATCCGTAGTCAAGAGGTATGTTGTGCGGAGTTAGGTCCTTCTTGGATGGATCCCATCATCTTGTTCTGAAGGTCTTAGAAAGAAAAGTAGTGATGCTATTTGGGTGGTTATGTTGACTAAGTCTTCTTCATTCCTATGCATGAGAGATTGTTGAGATCATCTTGCCGATTGTATTGGACATGTGATGTTGACAGTCAGGTGCATTCGTCTGAGATGAGAGATCCTCGTTACTACTAGGTTGTGGCGAGTTTGCGAGTGCATTTGGCACTAAGTTGACCTTTAATCTCACTATCCTTAGGCCGGATCAGTGGGTGGCGTACTATTGATCCTTGAGATATGCGATTGTGTCCTTGACTTTAGTGGGGCGTGAGAGGCACTTGGTTGGTGGGTTGACACCAATAGTTTCGATCTAACATCGGTATGGCAGTTTGAGGAATCCTTTGAGGCGATGTATGGAGTCTCTCGGTTTGTTGGCTGGTGGGTGATGCACCTTTGTTGGGTCGAGTTGGTGAGAAACCCAGAGAAGATTAAACTTATCCGTAGGACTATTCTGACAAAGTGGGTGAGAAGTCATATCTTGGAAGGAAGAAAGTTGGTGTTTGAGATGGGTGATCATGTCTTTAGAAGATATCATAGGCGAATGATGAGATTTGAGAAGAGTGAAGTTATCCTCGGTTTATTGGTCCTTTTAGATCCTTGAGAGGATTGGCGAGAGTCGCTTATCGTTTAGCTTCTACCGCCCGGTTGTCGAAGTTCATGGCGTGTTTCATGTGGTATGCTTGGAGTATGGGCGGATCCATCACATGTATTGGATTGGAGACTTAGAGGTAGATGAGGATGCCTCGTATGAGGAGAGCGTTGGTCTTGGATGGGATCAAGTCTGCGTGGCAAGACCATTCCTTTGGTAAAGGTTTTGTGGAAACATCACGGAGTGGAGGCCACTTGTAGCAGCGTGAGTTGGAGGTCGAGAGAAATATCCGGACTTATTTGTGGATGTTTGAGCGATTATGTTATATATGTATTGTTGTATTGTTGGACTTTAAGATCATTAAGTATGTCTTAAGTAAGAAAACATTATAAATTTTTGGTTTATGGAAATATTGTAGAAGCTGCCTTGATATGGGAGTTGATTGTAATATTGCATATGGCCATATTATAGATGCGAGATGTATCGTGAAAATTGTTTATGATATGAAATTGTAAACCATGTATGTTGAAAATGGTGAGCGAGGAAAGGAAATGCATGATGAAATGTATTTGTTATGTCTCTTGACAAGAGATGAAATAACTCTTTGTACTCTTTAGCCAAAGTATGGGAATGGCTACAAAGAGTGGTTGGCTGGATTAAACCAACTCTTTGTACTCTTTAGCCGAAGTAAGTTACATCGGCTGAAGAGTGGTTGGCTGGATTAAACCAACTCTTTGTACTCTTCAGCCGAAGTATGTTATATCGGCCGAAGAGTGGTTGGCTGGATTAAACCAACTCTTTGTACTCTTCAGCCGAAGTAAGTTACATCGGCTAAAGAGTGGTTGGCTAGTGAGTTAGATAGCTAACCAAGATCACAGTTGTGTAAATAAATTCATTACAAGTGCAGACATACATACACAACCGAAATAAGACTTGAGGGAAAGATTTTTTTCATTCAAATTCAAAAGCAAGTACAAATCGTAATTTGCTGAAGGTTACAAGAGATCAGAAAAAAAAAAAAAGAAAAAAAGCAAGGTTCAATTGAAGAGATCATCTATTTTGACATCGATTTGATCGGCCCCAGTGGTATGTACTCCGTGTCTGCGGCTAAAGATCTCGGTTAGAATTCGACTCTGCATTTTCAATTGTTGCCTCCAACTTGATGGGTCACCGGTTTGATCACGGGTTAGTCGAGTCTCGTTCTTCTCCATCATCGTCATCATCGTCATCAGAAGAACCGAGAGGGCAATTTATACTGAATTGGGCGGTGGTGGTTGGGCGAAATAGGCGGTGAAAGGGTAGTTATCTGACAATAGGAGTGTTCGGTAGTGATCAGATTCTGAGACTTTGGTGTAGCTCGGTTCTTCTTAGTCGGTCTTAACATCTGAAACCAGTAGAAGTGAAGAAATGGAGGCCGAGACTAATACTTGATTCATGTAGATGCTTGGTTACCGGTCATAGTATGTGTTAAACCGAGTGAACTTTGACTTTCGAGAATGTCTTCGACTTGACTCCCTTATGTTTAGCTCGGCCTTAGCATAGATCAGAAGAACTGGATTTGATATGTACAGCGTGGGAGTTAATTTGTTAGTGGTTAGTGGGAGCAGCATGAGTAAGGGATAGAAGAAGAAAGGGCGAGTTTATTTTTAGGTTAGTAGGTTAAATAAAACGTAGAGGACCATCTCACTTGGTTTAGCGGTGAGGAGGGTTGTTGGAGGATAAGCATAATCTTCCAGAGTATGAGTTCTAGGAGGACTCTATGGTCACGAGGAGGTAATCCTGAAAGGATTCTACACTTGGAGGTAAGAATCCTACGAGGATTGTGCCACGTGAAATCTATATAAGCTCATCAATAACACCTTTGGAGAGGTAATACAATTTTGCTCCTTGAATACATTGAGCTTTTGCCTTCTTGTCTTGCTTGACTTAGGCATCGGAGAGGTTTAGGCACACACCGCGGCGACTCACGTTGTGTTTTTGGTGGTGGCAGCGGCGTATTGAGGCAGAGACTTGATCCGCGAGTTATCACGGGAAGGTAAAATTCTGCCGTCTGATGCTATCTCCAGCGGTCGAGGAGAAAGGTGAAAGACGGTTGCGGCTTTGCGGATTGAGTTCTTGATTGGTCGAGTATGAAATTTGTTTTACTAAGCATCGAGTTACTTTGAACTTGGCGTCGAGGAGCGCCTTTATGCTCGAGTTGAGAAGAGGTTGGTAGCGGCCTCAAGATGAGAAGTTAGGGGTTCTATGATCGAGACTATGGGTGCTTGGTTGATGATGCCCATATGGAATCATGATGCGAGGAGGAGGAGAGACGTAGAGGCTCAAGAGGCAGGGATGGTCAGTGATGGCGGGAGGCAGAGGTGCTAACCCTCAGTGATCTCGGTGGTGTTGCTAGATCGACCTTTCAGTCTGCAGTGCGGGCTCGGGAAGAGGCAATCAGGGAGATATCACCTGTTACAAGTGTGGTCAATCAGGCCACAAGGCTTGGTTTGCCTCTGAGAGGAGGAGGTCAGCTGCTTCATCTTACTAGACCCTTGAGCCAAAGTCGAGGAGCCGGCCCTTGTCTTGTTATCGGTGTATTGACTGGGCACTGAAGAGGTTTTGCCTGAGTTGAGTGCCACTTGGTAGCGTTTGGTTCTAAGCGAACCACAGGGGTTTTGGCCATTTCTCGATCTGTCGCGGGCCTCGAGGCCAATCCGGGATCTTTGTCGTCGATGCATGCGATCGTATGCCGAGGGTGGCGGGTGGATCGAGACCTCTTGGCGCGTGTATCTTTATTCCGGGCATGATCTTGTACTGCTCCGTCGGTTGTGAGAGAGGTACCTTCTTGTTTTAACTCGGTTGCTAGTGTATTGATTGATCTGGTGCATCTCATTCTTTTGTATCTGCTACATTTGCATCTGTTTGGGATTGGAGTTGTACGATTAGCATCTCCTATTTGTGTAATATCACCTATTGGGGTGAGTTGATTTTGAAACAAGGATGTAGGGGTTGTGATATAGAATTGATCATGGCTTCCATTTCCGTTTGTAGTGATGCCCATGTCGATTTGATGTTATTTTGGGTATGGATAGCTATCGTCATACCGGTCATATTGATTGCTACCGCGAGAGTCCTGTTTGTACCTTGAGTGGGGATTGTTTCCATTTTACGGGGATCGGGTTGGTAGTGTGTTGCCAGGTGTATGATCCATGATGAGTGAGCTTAGTGGTCTACTTGCACTTTTTGAGTAGTGAGTGTGGTGAGACCCGGTGTGTTGCGAGAGTGGTTTGTGAGTACTCGGACGTCTTTCCCGAGGATCTTGTTGGTTGCCACCTCGCCGAGATTGAGTTCTCTATTGATCTAGTGCGGCCTGTGATTTATGGCACCTTACCGTTTTGCTCGGCGAATTGGTTGAGTTGAAGGTTCGGCTCGAGAATTATTTGGATAAGGGCTTTATTAAGCCTAGTGTTTACGTGGGGAGCACCGACCCTCTTTGCTAAAAAGAAAGATGGCGCCTTGAGACTTTGTATCGACTAGGAAGTTGAATAAGACTCTGGTTAGAATAAGTACCCATGCCGTATAGATGATCTGTTTGACCGATTGAAGGGGTCGTTGTTTCTCTAAGATAGACTTGAGGTCGGGTTACCACGAGTTGAGGTCGAGGAGGAGGATATCGAAGGCGGCATTAGTATCTTGGTATGGCCATTATAATTCTGGTGATGCCATTTGGGCTCACCAATGCCGGCGATCTTTATGGATTTGATGAACCCGGATATTCGAGAATTCTTAGATCGCTTTGTGGTCATTTTTGTGGACGACATTCTCATCTATTCACCTTGGAGGAGGAGCACGAGGAACACTTGAGAGTGGTGCTCGAGTTACTTAGAACCCATAAATTTGTATACCAAGTTTGGGAAGTGTGAGTTACGGCTGGAGAAGTCAAGTTCTTAGGCCATGTGGTTTCGAAGAAGGGGTGTCTGTTGATACATCAAGATTGAGGCGATTCAAGATTGGGCCTGACCTAAGAGTGTGTTTGAGATCCGCAGTTTTCTGGGATTAGCTGGGTATTACCGCCGGTTTGTGAAGGATTTCTCCAGGTTAGTGTCATGACCCGAACCCGCCCCTATGGGTTAAGGCCATAACCCAAGAATCATGAGATTACCTCGACCTCAAACCAAACAAGACAAAACTCATCGAGTAAAAGGCCAAATGGAAGCAAATTAAAAACTTTGTCCATAGAGCCGTGCTTATATGCATATCAAAACATTCGGACATCGTATGTTAATAACTCTACAGAAAGCATAGCAACATAAATTTACATCAGACAGGATCATTCAAAAGCCCAGTCAACCATTCAAAACTATATATAGGCGTACTCAAAACTTACTTGACTTGACAACATAGAATAGAATGACATAAAAGGCAAAGGCAAGTCTCGTCGTGAGACGCAAGTGACTCTCCAAAACCTTTGTTGTTCCACAGAGACTTCAAATTTGGGTTTGGACTTCCTTGGCTCACCTACAAACACATGAATGGCGTGGCGAAAGCCCGATGAATAATATCAAATAAAGAATATACTTTGGAACAATGTACATCAAAGCGACCTTGGGCCCAATTTGCATTCTAACTAATACATACATACATACATGGGCATATGTAAGTCAAGTAACTAAAGTTCCAATACATTCCACGGCCTCGGGCCAATTCATTCATGTCCATCGACCTTGACCCACATTTATTATCAAGCGGCCTTCGCCCACATTTTATCAAACGGCCTTGCCGATCATCTATATCAATCGCCTTCGCCCAATCATTTATCAATCGACCTTTGGCCCAATCATTTATATCAATCGGTCTTTGGCCCAATCATTTATCAATCGGCCTTCGGCCCAATCACTTATTAATCGGCCTTTGGCCCAATCATTTATATCAATCGGCCTTTGGCCCAATCATTTATCAATCAGCCTTCGGCCCAATCACTTATCAATCGGCCTTTGGCCCAATCATTTATATCAATCGGCCTTTGGCCCAATCATTTATCAATCGGCCTTCGGCCCATATATCAAACTGGCTCTTAGGCCTTTATATCAAACTGGCACATAGGCCTTTCAGACTTTTATATCAAACTGTGTCCACCCTTCAAATTAATGAACTTTACATACTTACATAGAAGTAGCAATTGGACAACAACATATATCGATATTACTCACGGTGATCGGTTGGTTGAATTGCCAGGCTTGACCCTACATATCACATAACACATATGGGTCACAAATAATTCAATCCGTTCTTTAATTCACATATTCCTCATTAGGCTACATTCTTATCTCTTTAATTCAATTACAATGCTCAATGTCTGCCTAAGAGTGCTTACAAGTGAAAAGAGAACGGAAAAGAACCTGAGAATACATTTTTAGAATTTGAAAGGGTCCCGCTCGGCGTGGACTTCCTTCAGCGGACCCTTAAGCTTGCAAAGTCTTGGCTACCTCAAATTCCCGCTCAAACATGGACTCGGACGCTCGGCGGACTTCGACTTCCATAGCTCCCGCTCGGCGTCAACTTCCCGCCGGCGGGCACCATGTCGACAAAAATCTTTGGGAACTCGATTTTCCGCCGGCGGCCATTACCCCGCCGAGTGGACATCAAAATTGGAAAACCCAGTTGTGTTCTTGAGCTCTAATTCGAATACTCAGCCACATTACTTGCATGCAATGGCCCAAATCTCAAATTTAATCATGCTAACATGACACCAATGCAGGATTACAACATTAGGAAGCTCAATTTCTTGATTTATCTACATGCATGTCTCAAAACCCATTCCAATATGGTAAAATCATGCATTCAAGCTCATCTCTCAATTATTCAAACATGCATGCTAATATTTGACCTTATTTCCAACCCAAACAAAGCAAATGGTGTTCATTCTCATGGAATACAACAAAAGCATGTTTGCATGTAAGATTTAGCACCTTCACTTCCATGTTCAACTCGATACATGCTAGATTATGCAATTCTACAACCATTACATATATGCATGCCTTCATTGACCATCAAATAAACACAAACAACTCAATTTCCTCAACATCAAGCTAACTCATGTTCTTGATCATCAAATACACTTGAATCTACACATTTACAACAAAAATCCATGAGTTCACTTACCTAGGAGCTTTAATCTTCTAAGCTCTTGTCAATTCTTGAGCCAATTCTCCAAAATTTCCAAGCTTTAAGCCAAATTAGCACAATTCCTCTCCCTTTCTCTCACTATGGCCGGCCCTCTCTTTCTTCCTATTGTCTAACCCAGATTTTGAGTTCATATGGGCTAAAGGAGAGTATAGTGCTATTATACAACAAATCCCACTAACATTTTATTTAATATAAAATAGTTGAGCACTCAGTTCATCAATTAAATCGACTTAATCTGGCCCGAACCAATTTTTAATTAAATTTCACCGTAGGCTCTAAAAATTATGCCAATCACAATGCGCAATCAATTTTGGGTTACGTGGCGATAAGGCCCTCAATTTAATTTCGGCGGTAAAATCAAGCAGATATTCCTACGGTGAGCAGATGGAAATTCAAAACCACATATATTCACATAATTGGCACACCAAATCATATCAAACATATAATCAAATTCATATTAAGGACCAATTAGCTAATTACGGAACAGGCATCACGGTCTCCCCTTTAGGAAGTTTGGTCCTCCAAACTTAATTACATGGCCAAAAATAATTCGGAATACTTTCTTATTCAACGGTTCCATTCCCTTTTTAGTTATCCACTCAATCTCAAAATTAGTCAACACTCTGTTCTCAATCAGTCAAAGACTCAACTTTTCCTCCATACAAGGCTTGTATGGTATTAAACCAAACTAGAGCGTAAGCTATTGTCATAAACAAAGTTTGCCAATGATGGATAGATTTCCCCAACTGCCTCGGAAATCTAAAACATATATTTGTAGCATTCCCTCCAGAATCTAAAAGGTTCCTTCTGACTGTACATCAATTTACAGATGTGAAGTAGCGCCGAATCACAATTCAATTTCCATTGCCTCTTGAAGGCTTGTCAGAATTCAAACATATTTCAGGATTTCTGTCTAAGCAACAGACACTGGGACCCCATACAAACAAACAACCTTATTAATGTAAACAGTGGCCAGTCTACAAGCATCATATGAAAATGTCACAAGGAGGAAACGAGCAAATTAAGTAATTCCTCATACAACAACCCAAACGGGATTTACACCTTGAGTGCTCAAGGTAGCCCCACAATGAAATTCGTAGTCACATATATCCCTATTTCCATTCCGAAATAGGGAGAGTGTGAAGCAGTTCCGCCACTAACTGATATTCGACTTCGACCTGTTGGCACCAAAAATATTTAGTCACATTCACCAATTGCCCTTTTCAAGGTAGGTCACCAACATATTTATTTCAATGTCGGCTAACTTTACCACAGAAGTTCGGTCTATTCCTTGTCACAAAAGTTCAATTCATTTCTCAATAATTCCACAATTCACAATCGATTGATTATTTAGTCCAATGACTCATCACAATTATCAAGGTCAATCAAAAGTCTTGAGAATATAAGGTGGATCGAATCTTGATTCCCGAATCAACAAAGGTAACATCGAGGTAATTAACCACACAATACACATAGTCGAGACATCCCCATATCTTGATTGTAAGTACAATAACATCGAAGCGAGCAATTTCGACATAATACCGTGTTCTCAATTCATTCAACGGTTCTGATTCACAATTGAGTTCAATATTTAATTCCTGTTCTATTGAGTCCTTCCACATTATCGATAGTCATCAAAAGCATAAGGCAATTTGTATATAAACCTCCATAATGGCAAAAGCGTTATCAAAGGAGTCAATCACATGTTAAGCACAATTTACACATCCTCAAGGCCCCAATTACGAATATAATGGCATTGGGCGGTATTCACAAGGCATCTTGAATTCGCACACTTACGGATAATCGATTTCTCAAAGCTTCTTGGATGTCTATAACATCGCATAACACCAAAGGATGACATTAGGACAAAACAAAGGAATAATCGTCTCGAGAATCAAGCACACCCATTCACGACCGTCGGTGGCCGACTCGAGATCGATTAGTCAAACCCACCGTCTGGCGCCGGTGGCAAAAGGTATCTCAATCAAAGGTGCTACATAAACGCGTCCCCTAGCGAAAGGGCGTCTCACGAATGTCATCAAAAGCAGACACAATACCACTTACTATAACTTTGATTTCCGAAATCCGATAACCTTTGAAACAAACACATGAAACATATTACGATGAGTCGAGGATAAATATTCAGTACGGTTCACAATCAAATCAATCTGTTGTCATCGGTTTCTGTAGCGTCAAACAAGCAAGAACATGATAACACACACGTTGTTCCTTAAGACACCCAATCACTGGATTTGCACAATTCAGTTCATCTATAACACATATGTCCTCAATAGTTGAAGGTTGGTTCTCAATGGTGTTCATAGGTAGATCAATCTGTTGATAGCCCACAAAAGGTCTTTCAAATAAGTCAAGTACTCCAAAATTCAAGTTTTGGGTCCATCAGTTTTCCTGCCAATAATAATCTGGCCATTCATTTATAGACAATTCTTAACCCCCTTTTACAAAATCAACTCAGATAGAGGTTCTTATCAATCAATCCAAGCAAAGGTCTTGTCAGATTAAATCAAACAAAGGTCCCATCAAATTATATCCAATGAGGGTTCTATCGGGTCAATTCAGACAAAGGTTCTATTGGATCAAGTGAGATAGAAGTTTTCTCAAATAGGGTACATTTGATTCTGTAAAGCTAAACCGTTTGTTTAGGCACATGGTGATAGTTTCTAGCGCCCTAAGTTTATCGGTTCTCAAGGTCATATCGAATCATTCATCTGTTGTTCATATCAAAGTGTCTCAAATCATGTGCAATCTGGTATTGTCCACATAAGTTCAGGTATAGTTACATAAACATGCAAGTGTTCATATCAGGAGGTACGTATCATAATTAGTATAGCAGTTCCCAAATAAGCCTTATATGCAAGAACATGGTGCGATAATACATTATCTGAGTTCTCGGTACACATAGTATAGGATTATTACATAAAAGTTCCAAATTAGTCACAAAAGCAAAGGTTTATGAGTTAAACCCAATATAGCCACATAGCCCAATCAATTTTCTACCAATCAAAATACATGATCTCACAATTATAGAGTTCATCATTTAAGGTACTCAACTCGGTCACATGATCATCGAGTCATAATCCCAGTGGTTTAGTCATTGAAGACAGTAATGTATCAAATCACCTTAAGCATAGATTCAGATGTACATGTGCATGTGCAGAGTTAATCGATATCCCAATACATATTTCACAAATTCCCCCACGGAGCATATACATTCAATGAATACGGTCTCAATCTTGTGGGCATAACCAATCTAGATACACATGCAGCAAATATGAAAGGATATGCCGATTCGAATCAAATAATATCCCAAGCAAAGATGTACACATGTACTAATTCAGAATCCATCAACACATAAGCATTCATTTGTAAACAATATAGATACATGGGATAACAATCACAGTATTCTGAGTGCTTTCTGGGTGAGTGTAATTACTCTATCTGGTAGCAATTCCTACCACTGGTACGAATCTAGCTGAGGCAGAACATTTATTCACATTTGCTCAGTTCGGGAACAATTCCTTACCATATGATCCATTTTACCATAGCTATAACAAGCCTCAGAAGCCCGATAACAAACTCTTCGGTGTTTCTTACACTGATGGTGACAAAAATTCTTGCCATAGCGGCAACTGACGTTACTGTCTTAAGATCTCTATCATTTCCTGTACCATTCTTTCCAGTCTATCAAGTCGGGCTGTGGAAGAGCCTTCCAGCTCGTATGCCCTAACTCAATCCATACCCTACACAATCTCTTATTAAGCTTTGCCAAATACGGGGGTGTCCAATACAAAAATAAACACATAATCACATTCGTACATAGGCACGTCTTTATATTCTCATTTCACATATCATATGCAATTAATCACATATGTAACAGATAATTGTATACTTATCAGATATCGCATGCTGAACATTTACTAAGTAATTATATACTCAAATCATGTTCATATTTCGCATAGACACCCGTAGGCAAAATTGAATGCACATAAACAACTTTTCATGGTTCATATATTCATGTATGTGCATCATAACAAAACAAACTTGTTATACACATTAGCGTAACAATTTATACCTCATATTCGAACCATGTGTGGTACTTCCTTTAGCGTGACATATCATGTTGGTCAAGCATATTAACATACCTCATACATAGGCCACGGTATTGTTTCCCCGGCGAGGGCACGTGCCCGATAGTATTTCCCGAGCTAGGGCCTCATGACCATAAGCCGCGATATTATGTCCCTTGGGCAAGGGCCTCCTAAGGATACCACAATTATGTTCAAGAAGAATTTAGGCAATCATTCATTTATACCAAACTTAGCATTAGGCATTCATTCATTTATACCCAACATAGCATTATACTTTATACAAAGATTCACAAGTATGCATATACCAGAGAGCATACGTATTCCAAAGGTTCACCATGCAAGCAATTTACGAATTATAGCACATAACTGTTCATATCGAATCACTTAAGCATGTTCTTGATGCTTTCAGATTTATATTTATCACATGAATGCATCCTAGATCTTTTCTAGACGCTCATTGCTCTTTTGGACAAGTGTGTGAGTTATTAACTCGTGCTCTGATACCACTCTGTCATGACCTGAACCCGCCCCTATGGGTTAAGGCCATAACCGGCCAGTAATCATGAGATTACCTACGGCCTCAAATCAAACAAGACAAAACTCATCAGAGTAAAAGGGGCCAAACGGAAGCAAATTAAAAATTTTGTCCATAGAGCCGTGCTTATATGCATATCAAAACATTCCAAACATACGTATGTTAATAACTCACAAAAAGCATAGCAACATAAATTTACGTACGACATGATCATTCAAAAGCTGAGTCAACCAAACAAAACTATATATAGGCGTGCTTAAAACTTACGACATGACAACATAGAATAGAACGACATAAAAGGCGAAGGCAAGTCTCGTCGTGAGGCATGAGGACTCTCCAAAACCTTTGTTGTTCCATCTGAGACTTCACGATTTGGGTTTGGACTTCCTTGGCTCACCTACAAACACATGAATGAGCGTGAGCGAAAGCCCAGTGAATAATATCAAATAAAGAATATACTTTGGAACAATGTACATCAAACGGCCTTGGGCCCAATTTGCATTTCTAACTAATACATACATACATACATAGGCATATGTAAGTCAAGTAACTGAAGTTCCAATACATTCCATGGCCTCGGGCCCAATTCATTCATGTCCATCGGCCTTCGGCCCACATTTATTATCAAACGGCCTTCGGTCCACATTTTATGAAACGGCCTTCAGCCCAGTCATCTATATCAATCGGTCTTCGGCCCAATCATTTATCAATCGGCCTTTGGCCCAATCATTTATATCAATCGGCCTTTGGCCCAATCATTTATCAATCGGCCTTCGGCCCAATCACTTATCAATCGGCCTTTGGCCCAATCATTTATCAATCGGCCTTCGGCCCAATCACTTATCAATCGGCCTTTGGCCCAATCATTTATATCAATCGGCCTTTGGCCCAATCATTTATCAATCGGCCTTCGGCCCATATATCAAACTGGCTCTTAGGCCTTTATATGAAACTGGCACATAGGCCTTTCAGACTTTTATATCAAACTGTGTCCACCCTTCAAATTAATGAACTTTACATACTTACATAGAAGTAGCAATTGGACAACAACATATGTCAGATATTACTCACAGTGATCGGTTGGTTGAATTGCCCTGGAGCTTGACCCTACATATCACATAACACATATGGGTCACAAATAATTCAATCCGTTCTTTAATTCACATATTCCTCTTTAGGCTACATTCTTATCTCTTTAATTCAATTACAATGCTCAATGTATGCCTAAGAGTTCTTACAAGTGAAAGAGAACGGAAAACAGAACACAGAATACATTTTTAGAATTTCAGAAAACAGGGTCCACGCTCGAGCGTGGACTTCCCCGCTCGAGCGGACCCTTAAGCCTGCAAAAGTGCTGGCTACCTCAAATTCCCGCTCGAGCATGAACTCGGCCGCTCGAGCAGACTTCGTGACTACATAACTCCCCGCTCCGCTCGAGCGTCAACTTCCCCGCTCGAGCGTCGATTTTCCCGCTCAAGCGGCCATTACCCTTTCGGCGGACATCAAAATTCTGGAAAACCCAGATTGTGTTCTTGAGCTCTAATTCGAATTCCCAGCCACATTACTTGCATGCAATGGCCCAAATCTCAAATTTAATCATGCTAACATGACACCAATGCAGGATTACAACATTAGGAAGCTCAATTTCTTGATTTATCTACATGCATGTCTCAAAACCCATTCCAATATGGTAAAATCATGCATTCAAGCTCATCTCTCAATTATTCAAACATGCATGCTAATATTTGACCTTATTTCCAACCCAAACAAAGCAAATGGTGTTCATTCTCATGGAATACAACAAAAGCATGTTTGCATGTAAGATTTAGCACCTTCACTTCCATGTTCAACTCGATACATGCTAGATTATGCAATTCTACAACCATTACATATATGCATGCCTTCATTAACCATCAAATAAACACAAACAACTCAATTTCCTCAACATCAAGCTAACTCATGTTCTTGATCATCAAATACACTTGAATCTACACATTTACAACAAAAATCCATGAGTTCACTTACCTAGGAGCTTTAATCTTCTAAGCTCTAGTCAATTCTTGAGCCAATTCTCCAAAATTTCTAAGCTTTAAGCCAAATTAGCACAATTCCTCTCCCTTTCTCTCACTATGGCCGGCCCTCTCTTTCTTCCTATTGTCTAACCTAGATTTTGAGTTCATATGGGCCAAAGGAGAGTATAGTGCTATTATACAACAAATCCCACTAACATTTTATTTAATATAAAATAGTTGAGCACTCAGTTCATCAATTAAATCGACTTAATCTGGCCCGAACCAATTTTCAATTAAATTTCACCGTAGGCTCTAAAAATTATGCCAATCACAATGGCGCAATCAATTTTGGGTTACGTGGCGATAAGGCCCTCAATTTAATTCTGAGCGGTAAAATCAAGCAGATATTCCTACGGTGAGCAGATGGAAATTCAAAACCACATATATTCACATAATTGGCACACCAAATCATATCAAACATATAATCAAATTCATATTAAGGACCAATTAGCTAATTACGGAGCAGGGCATCACGGTTAACCGCCGTTGACTAGAATGACTCGGAAGAGTCAAATTTGTATGGAGTGAGACTTGCGGAAAGTCGTTCCAAGAGTGAAAGTTAGGTTGACCCTTTGCTCGGTCTTGATTATTCCGAGAGAGGGTTGGGTTATCGTCTATTGTGATGCCTCACGATAGGTTTGGGTTGTGTGTTGATGCAAGAGGGAAAAGTGGTTGCCTATGGCTCACGTCGATTGAAAATACGAGAAGAATTACCCTACACATGACCTAGAGCTAGCAGCAGTGATCTTTGCCTTGAAAATCTGGAGGCACTACCTTTATGGTGAGAGATTCGAGGTGTTCTCGGATCATAAGAGTCTGAAATATCTGTTTACACAAAAAGACTTGAACTTGAGGCAGAGGAGGTGGATGGAGTTTATTGAGGATTACGACTTCGAGTTGCACTATCATCCAGGCAAGGCCAATGTTGTGGCCGATGCCCTTAGCAGGAAATCCATTAGTAATGTAGCTTGTATAGCCATCCGAGAGTGGGAGTGTTAGGTGCGCTTGGCGAGTTTGATTTGCTTATGGGCGAATCTGTTGAGGCTACGGCCTTGTTTTCTATTGTTGCTCAGCCTACACTTGTGACTCGAGTGTTAGAGACACAGAGAGGTGACCTTGAGGTAGAATCCTCCAGAAGATCTCGATTGGGAAGGTTAAGAAGGGTTTGACGGTGTATCCGACCAGTGTGAGATCTGAGACTGTTTGTTTGTCTTGAGTCTTGCGAGAGGAGGTACTCAAGAGTTTCGTCATTCACGCCTTGCGATGCATCTAGGAGGCACTAAGATGTATCGGGATTTGGGACACCAGTTTTGGTGGCGGGGTATGAAGAGAGATGTGGCAGTTTTCGTGTCTAAGTGCCTTACTTGTTAGCAAGTGAAGGCCGAACATCAGAGGCCAGCGAGTTTGTTACAACCCTTGCCTATTCTTAGAGTGGAAGTGGGAGCATGTGTGGCGCCCTCAAAATAATACATAAAACCCATCATTTTAGACATGCAATGATATAAGAGAAATCAACACCTTCCTAGTCATCAGAGTAATTCTTACAACAATATTACATGTTAACAACAAAATCAAATGCCTGTGAACTTCTGACTTTCAAGTCAACACTTGGTTACAAAAGAAGAGTACTAACTCTATACAAAATAAGCCCTTGGCTTAATATACATGTAATACAAACAAAATAATCAAAAAGAGTCTTCAACTTCCATAACCATCCAAGCTATGTCCTTGGAGGTGGCATGCTACTGGCACGAAAATGATGTCCCATATAGGGTGAGCCAACGCCCGATGAGAGATATGCTAAACACAATATGAGCAGTAACTAAGACATTAGCAACTGATAAATGTTTGACTCACATAAACCAATTCATATACCACTTTCATTACATGACCACAGTGTCCATATTTCATTTCATTTTCCATTTCTTATCAAATTCACGATTCACAACAACGGCTCAGAACCTGGCCAACAATTTACATGAGATAGTGACTCATATTACACATTTCCCATTTCTTATCAAATTCACGATTCACAACAATGGCTCAGAACCTGGCCAACAATTTACATGAGATAGTGACTCATATTACACATTTCCCATTTCACAATAGATAAGCATACTAGCTATATCAACACTTCGTTAGATAGGCATATAAGCAATATCAACATCTCAACAGATAATCATACAAGTTGTATCCACACTTCCATAGGTAAGCATATGAGCTATATCAACGCTTCCATAGATAAGCATATGAGCTATATCAACGGAGTCCATCCCCTATCTTCTCCCAAACAACGTCTGGTTTAGAGGTCCATCCCCTATCTTTCCCTAAACCGTGGAGTACATCCCCTATCTCCTTCCATACACTAGCATTATACAAACATAGGTCATATACATAATCAATCAATACATAAAATTAATGTATTCTTTCAACCGTCATATTCGATGACACAACCAATCGATTAGTTTTAGTTTGCCTAATCATCATGCATTGTCTACAACAATCAAAACTACCCTCCACCGGTAGCCCAAAACAATTATTTCTACACAGATAATAAAAGCACCAACAGATGAATTATTTGTAATTTCAAAAGTGAACGGTTTACTAATCCGACTCCACTATTCCATCTCATAATGAACCACTATCATTTTATTCAACTCAATTCCACAAATCTATAACTTTCCCAAATTAATTATACCAAATAATTTATACACAATTTAGGGCTTTCTCCTCCATTTCTCGATATTAACCCAAAGGTTCAAAAATCAACAACCAACGACTAAATCATCATTTTGAAACCCAAAATACATATTATGAGCCAAAATCACAAAACCCTCTTTTATGCATTTTGAAACCCTAGATCCCAAAATCAAAACATTTGAACAACATGCCCAATACCTAGGTCAAAACTCATAAGAGTGAGTAGGAATCCCTACCTCAAATTAAGACCCAAAGGAACAAGAAGACCAAACTCAAAGTGCTCCAAATTCCAAACTTTTAGGATCAAAAGCAGCGCCTCGACGATCAACACAACTTTTACAAAGGCCGACGAAAAGGGAAGCACTCTAACTAGATCAAACCCTAGAGAGAAGGGAGTTTCTAGAGAGAGGAGCTCTCAAAAATGGATTTTTGAAAAGTAAGAGAGAGAAAGAAAGTGTAAAAAGTGATTCAAAAATGCCCAGCTGCCCTCAGTTATACGACAGGTTCGCTCGAGCGGAAAACACAACGCTCGAGCGTCAAGAACAAAAATTTGGGTCCGCTCGAGCGCAATAAGTCCCGCTCGAGCGCCAAGACACAAGAGTGAAACACATCCGCTCAAGCGCGAAAAACCAGTCCACTCGAGCGTGGATTATCCCATCCCAGAACTTTCACAAAAAATGTACTACCTACTCGAGCGCCAACAAGCCCGCTCGAGCGCGATCCGCTCGAGTGTAGTAAACCCGCTCGAGTGTAGAAATCACACCTGCAGAAGTTTTGTAGGGACACAAAATGCTGGAAGGGTGTAAACCCCGCTCGAGCGTAGGAATACCCGCTTGAGCAGAACGACCAAAAATTGGGCAACAAGAAATTAGACCAAGGCTCAACCCACCTGCTCGAAACATGCCCAACATATCCTAAAACTCAATCAAATGGAATTAAAAGACGACAACAAGGTAGACATAACTACCAACCCCACGGAACCAAGTCCGAAATACAACTGAACAGTAAAGGGAATACCGGGATCGCTGTAGCATGTCACTATGGACTTCGTTGTAGGTCTTCCGAGGACTCAGCGGAATAGTGATGCTATTTGGGTGGTTGTAGACCGGTTGACTAAGTCGGCGCACGTCATTCCTATGTGCGTGAGAGATTCGGTAGATCATCTTGCTGACTTGTATATTCGGGATATAGTGAGGTTGCACGGGGTCCCGATGGCGATTGTCTCGAGATAGAGATCCTCGTTTCTTGCCGAGGTTGTGACAGAGTTTGTAGAGTTGCTTGGGTACTAAGTTGACCTTTACTACGGCTTATCAGCCTCAAAGCGGCAGGCGATCGGCGTACTATTCAGATCCTTGAGGATATGCTTGAGGTTGTGTCCTTGACTTTAGTGGGGCGTGGGAGAAGCACTTGCCCTTGGTGGAGTTTGCCTACAACAAGTTTCGATCTAATATCGGTATGGCACGTTTGAGGCCTTGTATGGTCGACGTGTAGGTCTCGGTTTGTTGGGCGAGGTGGGTGATACACCTTTGTTGGATCCGGAGTTGGTGAGAAGCAGCGGAGAAAGTTGAGCTTATCCGTAGGAGGCTTATTCTGACCAAATTAAATCCGTAAATCTTATGCTTGGACCGTGGAGGCGACCTTTATTATTTGAGGTGGGTGATCATGTCTTTCTAAAGATATCACCTAGGCGGGGATTCATAAGGTTTGGGAATAGTGGGAAGTTATCCCCTCGGTTTATTAGCCCTTTTGAGATCCTTGAGAGGATTGGCGAGGTTGCCTATCATTTAGCCTTGCCGCCGCAGTTGTTCAGAGTTCATGACGTGTTTCATGTGAGTATGCTTCAGAAGTATGAGCCAGATCCATGGCATGTATTCGATTGGACCGACTTAGAGGTTGATGAGGATGCCTCGTATGAGGAAAGACCGGTTCTGGTCTTGGATAGGCGGGATCAATTCTTGCGAGGCAAGACCATTCCCTTGGTAAAAGTCTTGTGGAAACATCACGGGGTGGAGGAAGCCACTTGGGAATGTGAGTTGGAGGTCCGAGAGAAATATCCGGATCTATTTGTGGATGTTTGAGTATATGTTGTGTATTTTGTAGTATTAGTGGACCTTAAAAGTATTGAATATATCTAAGGTTGTAAAACATGGTATATGTTTTGGTTTAATGGAAGTATTTTGAAACTTGCCTCGAAATGGAAGTTTAATGTAACATTGCATATGTTGATTATATTGTAGAAATGAAATTATATCATGAAAAATGAATATGATATGGAAATGGGAATCATGTATATTGTAAACTGTTGAAATGGAAAGAAATGCATGTTGAAATGTATATGTTGTGAGATGCCTCTTGACAAGAGATGGAATGACCGGGATGGGTCGAGTTATTGAATGTTGAATGTAACATTGTTTAAAATGGAGAAAAACTTGTTCTTTTGAAAACTTGCACTTAATTTGGGGACAAAATTCTTTAAGGGAGGTTATAGGGATCCGGGTTTTACCTTGTTGTCTGATGATCCGGACTTGATTAAAGTGGATGTTAGCAGTTGTTTATATCTTGTTTACATCCTTTCGTACTTTGTATTTGAGTTATAGGATGTGTTGGGCAGGTTTGAAACAGGTTGGTTGTGTTTTGAAACCTAGAGTTGATGCCCAAATTTTGGCCTTCACGCTCAAGTGAGGATTTTGGCCTTTCGGCGGGCCCTTTGTTGTTGCTTCTCGCTCGGCGGGAGTTTTGGCCTTCGGCGTGATTTTCCATCTCCAGTACTTTTGTCTGCGAGTCTTGAGCCTTTCGGCGGGAGTTTTGGCCTTTCGGCGTAAACCTGTTTTCGTTCCTCCGCTCGGCGGGACCATGTCTGCAAAACTTCTAAAAGTGTGCAATCTCGCTCGGCGCTTTTGAAGCTTCGGCGTGAGTCAGAATCGATGCTCGGCGGGGTTTCCACGCCGGCGGGCGACTGGTATATCACTTCGGGATTTCACTTTTTGTATCACTTTTTCAACACTCTTTCTCTCTCTTACTTTCCCAAACACAGATTTGAGAGCCCCTCTCTCTAAAATCTTACATTCTCTCTAGGGATTGATCTAGTAGGAGTGGTTTCCTCGTCTTGGGCCTTTTTAAAAGTTGTAGGGATCGTCGAGGGCTTTATTTTGATCCGAAAATTTCTTGGTTTGGAGCATCTTCAATTTCTTTATCATCTTCTTTTGAGCTCCGAATTTGAGATAGGGATTCCTACTCATTCTTATGTGTTTTAACCTAAATATTGAGCTATTTGTATAGATGGTTTGAGTTGGGAAATTTGGGACTTAGGGTTTCAAAATGAATAAAGGGGGTTTTGTTATTTTTGATTCTTGAATATGTATTTGGGTCTCAAAATGATGGTATTGTTGAAGAGTTGCTGATATTTGAACCTTTGGGTAAATATTAAGAAATGGGGGAAAAAGCCCTAATTTGTGCACAAATTAATTGGTATAATTAATTTGGGAAAATCATGAGAGTATGAAATTGAGTTGAATATATTGAAATTGGCTCAGTATGAGATGGAATAGTGAAGTTGGATTTATTAATCGCTCACTTTTGAAATTGTTGATATTTATCTGTTGAACGTAATTATTATCTGTTTAGAAATAATTGCTTTGGGCTATCGGTGGAGGATGGTCTTGATTGTTGTAGACAATGCATGAAGATTAGGCAAACTAAAACTAATCAATTGAGTATGCAATTGAATATGGCGGTTGATATAATACATGAATTTTATGTATTGGTTTGATTATGTGTATGATATGTGTTTATATACATTGTGTTGTGTCGGAGGAGATAGGGGATGTACTCCACGGTTTAGGGAAAGATGGGGGATGGACCTCTAAACCGGATATCGTTTGACATTGATACAACACTAAAATGTGTATCATAAGCGGAACATGGAAGTGTTTTGTTTAACATTGATACAACACTAAAATGTGTATCATGTGTGGAATATGGAAATGTTTTGTCGAGAGGCAGTCTGATACTAAAATGTGTATCTATTATGAAGCATGAAATGATTAATTTGAGTTGTTATTTCAATTGAAATAGAAAGCGTTGTTGATTTGGGATGTAATCTCACTTAAAGTATATGGCGGAGTTACGAGCGGGGTTGTGAATCGAGAATTGGTTATGAGATGAAATAAAAACATGGACACATTGGTCATGTATTTGAAATGAAATATGAATTGATTTATGTGAATTAAACATTTATCAAATCTTGATGTTTTAGTTATTGCTCGTACAATGTTTAGCATATCTCTCTTGGCGTTGGCTCACCCTTTATGGAACATCATTTTTAGTGGTGTAGCATGCCACCTCCAAGGACATTGCTTGAGGGGATTAGTGGCTGGGTCATCTTTTGTGATTACTTTATTTGTATTACATGTAAATCAAGCCAAGGGCTTATTTTGTATAGAGTTAGAATTCTTCTTTTTGTAACCAAGTGTTGACTTGGAAAATTTGTAAGCCCATAGGGCATTGCTTTTGTTGTTAACATGTGATACATTTGTAAGAAATACTCTGATGAAATGTACTTATGCTTTATTCTCCTATGTCTGAGCATGTTAAGAATGTATGATTATTGGGTTTATTTTGATGGCGTTACAATTCAACTTCATTTTTTATTTAATTTCCAAATAGATCGTTAAGGTATAGTGGTTTCTTGAATGAACTTCCATTTTTATTTTTATGCAACTTCCATTTATATTTTTATTCAACTTCCATATTTATTCAATTTACTTTTCTATTCAACTTCCTTTTTTATTTAATTGCCAAATAGATCATTAAGATATAGTGGTTTTTTGAATGAACTTTCATTTTTATTTTTATTCAACTTCCATTTTTATTTTTATTCAACTTCTATTTTTATCCAATTTCCTTTTGTATTCAACTTCATTTTTTATTTAACTTCCAAATAGATCGTTTTGATATATTCGTTTCTTGAATGAACTTCCATTGTTAATTTTATGCAACTTCCAGTTTTATTTTCATTGAACTTTCTTTTTTATAAAAATGGAAGTTGCATAAAATTAAAATTTGAAGTTCATTTAAAAAACCACTATGCATTAACGATCTATTTGTAAATTAAATAAAAAAATGAAGTTGAATAAAATAGAAAATTAAATAAAAATAGAAGTTACATAAAATTAAAAATGGAAGTTCATTCAAGAAACTACTATACCTTAACGATCTATTTGAAAATTAAATAGAAAAGGAAATTGAATAAAAATCGAAGTTGCATAAAATTAAAAATGTAAGTTCATTCAAGAAATAACAATACCTTAATGATCTATTTGGAAATTAAATATAAAAGGAAGTTGAATAGAAAATAGAATTGAATAAAAATGGAAGTTGTATAAAATTAACAATGGAAGTTAATTCAAAAAACCACTATGCATTAACGATCTATTTGGAAATTAAATAAAATCGGAAGATGAAAAAAAATAAAAATGGAAGTTGAATAGAGAAGGAAATTTAACAAAAAAGGTAGTTGAATAAAAATAAAAATGGAAGTTGCATAAAATTAAAAATGTAAGTTTATTCAAGAAACCACAATACCTTAATGATCTATTTGGAAATTAAAAAAAAAATGAAGTTGAATAGAAAAAGAAATCGAATAAAAATGGAAGTTGTATAAAATTAAAAATGACAGTTCATTGAAGAAATCGCTATACCTTAACGATCTATTTCAAAATTTAAAAAAAAGAAATTAAATAAAAATGGAATTTGCATGAAAATAAAAATAGAAATTCATTCAAGAAACCACTATACCTTAACAATCTATTTGAAAATTAAAGAAAAAAGGAAGTTGAATAGAAAATAGAATTGAATAAAATAAAAATGGAAGTTGCCTAAAATTAACAATGGAAGTTAATTCAAGAAACTACTATACCTTAAAGATCTATTTGGAAATAAAATAAAAATGAAAGTTGCCTAAAATTAACAATGGAAGTTAATTCAAGAAACCAGTATACCCTAACGATCAATTGGGAAATTTATTTTTATTCAACTTCAATTTTTAATTTCATACAACTTTTATTTTTATTTTTATTCAACTTCCATTTTTATTCAATTTCTATTTTTATTCAATTTCCTTTTCTATTCAACTTCCTATTTTTTTTAATTTCCCAATTGATCGTTAAGGTATACTGGTTTCTTGAATGAACTTCCATTGTTAATTTTATTGAATTTTTCATTTTTTAATTTTATTCAACTTCCATTTTTATTCAATTTATTTTTCTATTCAACTTTTTTTTTTTTTGGAAATGGAAATTAAATAAAAAAATGAAAGTTGCATAAAATTACAAATGGAAGTTACATAAAAATCGGAAGATGAATAAAAATAAAAATGAAAGTTGCATAAAATTAATAATGGAAGTTCATTAAAGAAACCACTATACCTTAACGATCTATTTGGAAATTAAATAAAAAAGGAAATTGAATAGAAAACAATTGAATAAATATGGAAGTTGAATAAAAATAAAAATACAAGTCGCCTAAAATTAACAATGGAAATTCATTCAAAAAAACCACTATACCTTAACAATCTATTTGCAAATTAAATAAAAAGGAAGTTGAATAGAAAAGGAAATTAAATAAAAAAAAGGAAGTTGAATAGAAAAGGGAATTGAATAAAAATAAAAATGGAAGTTGAATAGAGAAGGAAATTTAACAAAAAAGGTAGTTGAATAAAATCATTTTATGGAAGTTGAATAAAAATAAAAATGGAAGTTGACTAAAAATAAAAATCGAAGTTCATTCCAGAAACTACTATACCTTAACAAATTATTTAGAAATTGAATAAAAAAGGGAGTTGAATGGAATCGGAACATGAATAAAATTAAAAGTGGATGTTCATTCAAGAAACCACTATACGTTAACGATCAATTTGGAAATTAAATAAAAAAAAAGAAGTTGAATAGAAAAGAAAATTGAATAAAAAGGGAAGTTGAATAAAAAAAAGAAGTTGAATAGAAAATAAAATTGAATAAAAAAGGAAGTTGAATTGAAAAGAGAATTGAATAAAAATGGAAGTTGAATAAAATTAAAAATTGAAGTTGAACAAAAATAGAAGTTGAATAAAAATAAAAATGGAAGTTGCATAAAATAAAAATCGAAGTTCATTCAAGAAATCACTATACCTTAACGATCTATTTGGAAATTAAATAAAAAAGAAAGTTGCATTAAATTTAACAATGGAAGTTCATTCAAGAAACCATTATACCTGAACAATCTATTTGGAAATTAAGTAAAAAATGAAGTCGAATAGAAAATAGAATTGAATAAAAAAGGAAGTTGAATGGAAAAGAGAATTGAATAAAAATGAAAGTTGAGTAAAAATAAAACTAGAAGTTGAATAAAAATAAAAATGGAAGTTGAATAAAATAATAATGGAAGTTCGTTCAAGAAACCAGTATACATTAGCGATCTATTTGGAAATTAAATAAAAAAGAAAGTTGAATAGAAAAGGAAATTGAATAAAAATGGAAGTTCATTCAAAAAACCACTATACCTTAAAGATCTATTGGGAAATTAAAAGGAAATTGAATAAAAATGGAAGTTGCATAAAATTAAAAATGGAAGTTCATTGAAGTTGAATAAAATTAAAAATGGAAGTTGAATAGAGAAGGAAATTTAACAAAAAAGGTAGTTGAATACAAACAAAAATGGAAGTTGAATATAAATAAAAATGGATGTCGCATAAAATTAAAAATTGAAGTTCATTCAAGAAACCACTATACCTTAACAATCTATTTGGAAATTAAAAATGGAAGTTGCATAAAATTAAAAATGGCAGTTCATTCAGAAAACCATTATACCATGACGATCTATGTGGAAATTAAATAAAAATGAAAGTTAAATAGAACATGAAATTGAATAACAATGGAAGTTGAATAAAAATGAAGTTGATCCATGAAACCACTATACCTTAGCGATCTATTTGGAAATTAACTAAAAAAGAAAGTTGAATAGACAAGGAAATTGAATAAAAATGGAAGTTGCATAAAATGAAAATTGAAATTGCATAACATTAAAAGTGGAAGTTCTTTTAAGATACCACTATACCTTAACGATCTATTTGGAAAAAAAAAAAAAAAAAAAGTTCAATAGAAAATGAAGTTGAATAAAAATTGAAGTTGCATAAAATTAACAATGTAAGTTGCATAAAAAAAAAAGTTCAATAGAAAATTAACTCACGAGCGTAATTTTCCACCTCCCAGTACTTTTGTCTGAGTCTTGAGCCGTTTGAGTTTTGGCCTCGGCGTGACCCTTTGTTTTCGTTCCTCCGTTAGAACAGGAAGTTTGACGCTCGAGCGGGGACCATGTCTGTAAAACTCCTGGAAGTGTGTAATCTACGCTCGAGTGGCGCTTTTGACGCTCGAGTGTGAGTCTGTGTCTGACGCTCAAACGGGGGTTCCCATGCTCGAGCGGGGCGACTGGTATATCATTTCGGGATTCGACTTTTTGAATCACTTTTTGGTTTCCTTTCTCTCTCCTACTTTTCAAAAAAATACCATTGGAGACCACCTCTCTCTAAAACCTTCACTTCTCTCTAAGTATTGATCTAGTTAGAGTGTTCTCCTACCCTTTGGCCTTTACAAAAAGTGTGGGGATTGTTAAGGACTACATTTTGATCCGAGAATTTTAGGATTTGGGACACCTTCGTTTTCTTCATCTTCTTCGTTGGGATTCATCTCTTGAGGTAGGGATTCCTACTCATTCTTATGTGTTTTAACATAAATATTGAGCTATTTGTATAGATGGTTTGAGTTGGGAAATTTTGGGACTTAGGGTTTCAAAATGAATAAAGGGGGTTTTGTTATTTTGACTCTTGAATATGTATTTGGGTCTCAAAATGATGGTATTGTTGAAGAGTTGTTGATATTTGAACCTTTAGGTTAATATTGAAAACGGGAAAGCCCAATTTGTGCATAAATTAATTCGTATAATTAATTTGGAAAAATTATGAGAATATAAAATTGAGTTGAATATATTGAAATTGGCTCATTATGAGATGGAATAGTGAAGTTGGATTTATTAATCGCTCACTTTTGGAATTGTTGATATTTATCATTGAGCGTAATTATTATCTGTTTAGAAATAATTGCTTTGGGCTATCGGTGGAGGATATTCCTGATTGTTGTAGACAATGTATAATGATTAGACAAACTAAAACTAATCAATTAAGTATGCCATTGAATATGGCGGTTGATATAATACATGAATTTTATGTATTGGTTTGATTATGTATATGATATGTGTTTATATACACTATGTTGTGTGAGAGGAGATATGGGATGTACTCCACAGTTTAGGGGAAGATAGGGGATGGACCTCTAAACCGGATATCATTTGACATTGATAGAGCACTAAAATGTGTATCATATGTGGAATATGGAAGTGTTTTGTTTGACATTGATATAGCACTAAAATGTGTATCATATGTGGAATATGGAAGTGTTTTGTCTGAGATGGATATAGTACTAAAATGTATATCTATTATGAAACATGAAATGATTAATTAGTCGTTATTTCAATTGAAATAGAAATGTTGTTGATATGGGATGTGATCTCACCTAAAGTATATGGTCAGGTTCTGAGCCCGGGTTGTGAATTGAGAATTGGTTAAGAGATGGAATAAAAACATGGACACATTGGTCATGTATTTGAAATGAAATATGAATTGATTTATGTGAATTAAACATTTATCAAATGTTGATATTTTAGTTATTGCCCACACTATGTTTAGCATATCTCTACTGGTGTTGGCTCACCCTATATGGGACATCATTTTCAGGTACAGGTAGCATGCCACCTCCAAGGACGTAGCTTGAAAGGATTAGTGGCTAGGTCATCTTTTGTGATTACTTTATTTGTACTACATGAAAATCAAGCCAAGGGCTTATTTTGTATAGAGTTAGAACTCTTTTTTTTGTAACCAAGTGTTGACTTGGAATGCTGTAAGCCCATAGGGCATTGCTTTTGTTGTTAACATGTAATACATTTGTAAGAAATACTCTGATGAAATGTACTTATGCTTTATTCTCCTATGTCTGAGCATGTTAAGAATGTATGATTATTGGGTTTATTTTGAGGGCGTTACAACTTGGTATCAGAGCGTACCGAGTTTGAATACTTTGGGTACGTGGGAAGTGACTAGTATCACAATGGGTTTGTCTCGCTTGTTAGAGACTTACGTGTAATGTTTTGTGTTTATATGATAACACATTTATATGGTTATTTGGGTATGGAATTTAATTTCTAGGATGTTGATTGGATCCTTGGGTTTCTGTGAGTCTTGTTGGAAAAGCACTTGATCAATGCTGTTTCTAACCGGAACTCTAGTAACGCCTCAGGACTATCATTATCCGGAAATGAAATTCGTAAGTACTTATGTGATTATGTGCTTACATGGAGTGAATTACAGTTGTCCATGCATTAGGACATGAGTGTTATAGTTTCGGCACATTTGTGAATGTGCTAATGTTCTTCGTTACCTTTATTAGGATGTCAGGACGAGGACGTAATGGTAGGCGTGGTAGGCCTAGGAGGAAGGAAGTGCCTGTCGAGCGAGAATCCGTGATGCAGAGGAGTCGGCCGAGCCAATGTGGCCAAGCAGTCAAGTCAGCTATGGGCGCTTTAGCAGGTGGGATAGCCAATGCTTTGAGAGAATCTATGGGCATTCTTAGAGTGAGAATCGATTCGAGCCCAAGTTCGAGCCCAGTTGTGGATGCAGGGCCTTCCTACGAGAGATAGTTCTTCCGGTCTAATCCGGACGAGTTTGTCGGTCATTCGAAGGAGCCACTTAAGGCAGATGAGTGGTTGGAACAAATGGCAAAGACGTTCGAGATGCTAGGCATCGAGGACGGAGCCTTGAAAGTGATCTTGGCATCTTTCCAGTTGAAGGGAGATGCGGGTCAGTGGTGGAAATTGGTGAAGGGCCGTTTGGATGGCACTTGGGAGGCTTTTGTGAATGCTTTCCAAGAGAAGTCCTTATCTCCAGCTGTCAGGGAGAAGGCGAGACCCGCCGATTCTGCCAGCATTTGAGTGCTTCAGTGGCTAAGTTTGAGGCTGCATTTACTAGCTTGTCCAGGTTTGCACCTGAACTTGTGGCGTCCAAGGAACGCCGTTGTATCAAGTTTGAGAAGAAGTTGAGGCGCGACCTCAAGATGAGAATTGGCAGGTTTATGACTCGAGACTATGGGTGTTTGGTTGATGCTGCAGCCCATATAGAGATCATGATGCAGGAGGAGGAGGGGCAGAAAGGCTCCAAGAGGAGTCATGATGGTCAAGGTGATGGCAGGAGACAGAGGGGTTCACCTCACCCCAGCGATCTCGAGAGTTTGCCAGTTAGTGCTGCCCGCTTGAGTGGCACATCCAGTGCATTTTGACTCGGTCGGTCACGAGCCTCGAGGGCCAATCGAGGCTTCATCGTCGATCAGGCAGCGATCTTTTGCTCCTAGAGGTGGCGGAGTTGATCGAGGGCCTCAGGCGTGTATGTCGTTAGAGAGGTACCTTTGCTTTTTTTGCAACTCGGTTGCTAATGTGTTGATTGATACGGGTGCATCTCATTCCTTTGTATCTACTGCATTTGCATCTGTTTTGGGTTTGGGGTTGGCACAGTTAGCATCTCCTATATGTGTTGTATCACCTGTTGGGGCCGAGTTGATTTTGAAACAAGGGTGTAGGGTGTGATATAGAGGTAGCGGATAAACTTCCGTTTCCTTTGTAATTATGCCCATGTCGAGATTTGATATTATTTTGGGTATGGGTAGTTATCGTCATACCGGTCATTATCGATTGTTACCGCCAGGTCACAAGATGTACCTTGATGGGGATTGTTTCCATTTCTTGGGGACGGTTGGTAGTGTGTTGCCACGGTATATGATCCATGAGGCGAGTGAGCTTAGTGGTCTTCTTGCTAGCCTTTTGAGTAGTGAGTGTGATGAGACCCATCAGTATTCGAGAGTGGTTTGTGAGTACTCGGACGTGTTTCCCGAGGATCTTGTCAGTTTGCCACCTCACCAAGAGATTGAGTTCTCCATTGATCTAGTGCCCAGCACGACGTCGATTTCTATGGCACCTTATCATTTTGCCTGGCGAGTTGAGTGAGTTGAAGATTGACTCAGAGTTACTAGATAAGGGCTTTATTCGCCCTAGTGTTTCGCCGTGGGATGCACCAGCCCTCTTTGCTAAAAAGAAAGATGGTGCCTTGAGACTTTGCATTGATTACCGCAAGTTGAGTCGGGCTACGGTTAAGAATAAGTACCCTATGCCCGTATAGATGACTGTTTGACAGTTGAAGGGTTCGTTGTTTCTCTAAGATAGACTTGAGATCGGGTTACCACCGGTTGAGGGTCGAGGAGGAGGATATTCCGAAGACGGCATTCCATACGCGGTATGGCCATTATGAGTTTCTGGTGATGCCATTTGGGCTCACCAATGCACTGGCAGTGTTTATGGATTTGATGAACCGGATATTCCAGGAATTCTTAGATCGCTTTGTGGTCATTTTCGTGGACGACATTCTGATTTATTCGCCTTTTGAGGAGGAGCACGAGGAACACTTGAGAGTGGTGCTTGAATTGCTTAGAGCCCATAGGCTGTATGCCAAGTTTGGGAAGTGTGAGTTCTGGCTAGGAAAGGTCAAGTTCTGAGTGTGAGATACTGAGACCGCTTGTTCGTACCGGAGTCTTGCCGAGAGGAGGTACTCCGAGAGTTTCACCATTCACGCCTTGCGGTGCATCTGGGAGGCACTAAGATGTATCATGATTTGGGTCGCCAGTTTTAGTGGCGGGGTATGAAGAGAGATGTGGCAGCTTTCGTGTCTAAGTGCCTTACTTGTCAGCAAGTGAAGGTCGAGCATCAGAGGCCAGCGGGTTTGTTGCAACCCTTGCCTATTGCCGAGTGGAAGTGGGAGCATATCACTATGGACTTCGTTGTAGGTCTTCCGAGGACTCAGCGGGGTAGTGATGCTATTTGGGTGGTTGTAGACCAGTTGACTAAGTCGGCGCACTTTATCCCTATGTGCATGAAAGATTCGGTAGATCATCATGCCGATTTGTATATTCGGGACATAGTGAGGTTGCACGGGGTCTCGGTGACGATCGTCTCAGATAGAGATCCTCGTTTTACTGCTAGGTTGTGGCAGAGTTTGCAGAATGCCTTGGGCACTAAGTTGACCTTTAGCTTATCATCCTCGGTGACAGGCAGTCCGAGCGTACTATTCAGATCCTTGAGGATATGCTTCGAGGTTGTGTCCTTGACTTTAGTAGGACGTGGGAGAGGCACTTGCCCTTGGTGGAGTTTGCCTACAACAACAGTTTTCAGTCAAGTATCGGTATGGCACCGTTTGAGGCCTTGTATGGTCGACCGTGTAGGTCTCCAGTTTGTTGGGCCGAGGTGGGTGAGGCACCTTTGTTGGGCCTGGAGTTGGTGAGGGAAACGACGGAGAAGGTTGAGCTTATCCGTAGGAGGCTTGTGACAGCCTAGAGTTGCCAAAAGAGTTATGTCGACCGCAGGAGGAGGCCTTTGGCATTTGAGATGGGTGATCATGTTTTTCTGAAAATATCACCTAGGCGGGGTTTGATGAGGTTTGGAAAGAGTGGGACGTTATCCCCTCGGTTTATTGGCCCTTTTGAGATCCTTGAGAGGATTGGCGAGGTTGCTTACCGTTTAGCTTTACCGCCTAGCTTGTCCCGGGTACATGGCGTGTTTCATGTTAGTATGCTTGAAGTATGAGCGGACCCGTCACATGTATTAGATTGGACCGACTTGGAGGTAGATTAGGATGCCTCGTATGAGGAGACCGTTCGGGTCTTGGATAGGCGGGAGCAAGTCTTGCGAGCAAGACCATTCCTTTAGTAAAGGTTTTTACGGAAGCATCACGAGTGGAGGAAGCCACACAGGAATGTGAGTTGGAAGTCCGTGAGAAATATCCGGACTTGTTTGTAATTGTTTAACCATGTATTGGGATTTTGTAATATTAATGAACTTTAAGAGCATTAAATTTGTCTTGAGTTGTAAAACATCGTATATGTTTTGGATTTATGGAAGTATTTTGAAATTTGCCTTGGAATGGAAGTTTAATGTAACATTGCATAAGTTGAATGTATTGTAGGAATGGAATTATAGCACGAATATTGAATATGATAAGAAATTGTGAAAAATGTACTGAAATTGGTAGATTTGAAGGAAAAGCATGCTAATAATGCATATTGTGTATATATTGTGAAATGCCTCTTGAATAGAGATGGAATGACCGATAATGGGTCAAGTTGTTGGAAAATGAATTATGATGTTGTTGAGAATTGAGAAAAACTTGTTTTTGAAAACTTGTGCTTAATTTCGGGGACGAAATTCTTTAAGGGGGGAGGGTTATAGCGATCCCGGTTTTCCTTTCCTTTGTATATTGTGTTCCAGACTTGGTTCCGTGGTTGTGTTGTTGTCTTATTCTCATTTCTTTCCCTTACTCTTTGTATTTGAGTCTTGGGTTGTGTTGGGCAGGTTTGAAACAGGTTGGTTGTGTTTTGAAACCTAGAGTTGATGCCCAGATTTTGGCCTTCACGCTTCGAAGGGCTTTTGACGCCGAGCGGGCCCTTTGTTGTTGCTTCTCCGCCGGCGGGCGTTTTGACACTCGGCGTAATTTTTCACCTCCCAAGATTTTTGTCTGCAGTCTTGATGCTCGGCAGAGTTTTGACCTTTCGGCGTGACCTTTGTTTTCGTTCCTCCGGGCGGAAGTTTAGCCTTTCGGCGGGGACCATGTCTGCAAAACTCGAAGTGTGTAATCTCGCCGAGCGGGCGCTTTTTTCGAGCATGAGTTTGTACCGGCCGGCGGGGTTCCCACGCCGAGTGGGGCATCACTTCAGGATTCGACTTTTTGGATCACTTTTTGGTTTCCTTTCTCTCTTCTACTTTTCAAAAAAACACCATTGGAGACCACCTCTCTCTAAAACCTTCACTTCTCTCTAGGTATTGATCTGGTTAGATTGTTCTCCTACCCATTGGCCTTTACAAAAAAGTGTGGGGATCGTTGAGGACTACATTTTGATCCGAGAATTTTAGGATTTGGGGCCTCTTCGTTTTCTTCATCTTCTTCGTTGGGATTCATCTCTTGAGGTCGGGATTCCTACTCATTCTTATGTGTTTTAACATACATATTGAGCTATTTGTATAGATGGTTTGAGTTGGGAAATTTTGGGACTTAGGGTTTCAAAATGAATAAAGGGGGTTTTGTTATTTTGACTCTTGAATATGTATTTGGGTCTCAAAATGATGGTATTGTTGAAGAGTTGTTGATATTTGAATGTTTATGTTAATATTGAAAGCAGGGAGAAAGCCCTAATTTGTGCATAAATTAATTGGTATAATTAATTTAGGAAATTTATGAGAATATAAAATTAAGTTGAATATGTTGAAATTGACTCATTATGAGATGGAATAGGGAAGTTGGATTTATTAATCGCTCACTTTTGGAATTGTTGATATTTATCTGTTGAACGTAATTATTATCTGTTTAGAAATAATTGCTTTGGGCTATCGGTGGAGAATAGTCTTGATTGTTGTAGACAATGTATGATGATTAGGCAAACTAAAACTAATCAATTAAGTATGCCATTGAATATGGCGGTTGATATAATACATGAATTTTATGTATTGGTTTGATTATGTATATGATATGTGTTTATATACATTGTATTGTGTGGGAGGAGATAGGGGATGTACTCCACGGTTTAGGGAAAGATAGGGGATGGACCTCTAAACCGGATTTTGTTTGACATTGATACAGCACTAAAATGTGTATCATATGTGGAATATGGAAGTGTTTGTTTGACATTGATGCAGCACTAAAATGTGTATCATATGTGGAATATGGAAGTGTTTTATCTGAGATGGATATAGTACTAAAATGTATATCTATTATGAAGCATGAAATGATTAATTTGAGTTGTTATTTCAATTGAGATAGAAACGTTGTTGTTATGGGATGTATTCTCACCTAAAGTATATGGCCAGGTTTTGAGCTAGGGTTGTGAATTGAGAATTGGTTAAGAGATTGAATAAAAACATGGACCCATTGGTCATGTATTTGAAATGAAATATGAATTGATCTATGCGAATTAAACATTTATCAAATGCTGATGTTTTTGTTATTGCCCACATTATGTTTAGCATACCTCTACTGGGCGTTGGCTCACCCTATATGGGACATCATTTTCAGGTACAGGTAGCATGCCACCTCCAAGGACGTAGCTTGAGAGGATTAGTGGCTGGGTCATCTTTTGTGATTACTTTATTTGTACTACATGTAAATTAAGCCAAGGGCTTATTTTGTATAGAATTAGAACTCTTCTTTTTGTAACCAAGTGTTGACTTGGAAATCTGTAAGCCCATAGGGCATTGCTTTTGTTGTTAACATGTAATATATTTGTAGTAAATACTCTGATGAAATGTACTTATGCTTTATTCTCCTATGTCTGAGCATGTTAAGAATGTATGATTATTGGGTTTATTTTGAGGGCGTTACAAGTTTATTAGATGAACTTCCATTTTTAATTTTATTTAACTTCCATTTTTATTTTTATTCAATTTCCTATTCTATTCAACTTCTATTTTTTATTTTATTTCAATTTCCTTTTCTATTCGACTTCCTTTTTTATTTAATTTCAAAATAGATCGTGAATGCATAGTGGTTTAATTTTCAAATAGATCGTTAGGGTATAGTGGTTTCTTGAATGAATTTCCATTGTTAATTTTATGTAACTTCCACTTTTATTTTTATTCAACTTCCTTTTTTAATTTTATGCAACTTCCATTTTTATTTTTATTCAACTTCCATTTTTATTTTTATGCAAATTTCATTTTATTTTTATCCAACTTCCATTTTTATTTAATTTCCTTTTCTATTCAACTTCCTCCTTTTTTTTTTAAATTTCCAAATAGATCGTTAAGGTATAGTGGTTTCTTGAATGAACTTCCATTATTATTTTTATTCAACTTCCATTGTTATTTTTATTCATCTAATTTCCAAATAGATTGTTAAGTTATAGTGGTTTCTTGAATGAACATCCACTTTTAATTTTATGCAACTTCCATTTTTAATTTTATTCAACTTCCATTTTTATTCAATTTCCTATTCTATTCAACTTCGTTTTTTTATTTACTTTCCAAATAGATCACTAAGGTATAGTGGTTTCTGGAATGAACTTCCATTTTAAATTTTATGCAACTTCCATTTTTATTCAATTTCCTTTTTTATTTAATTTCCAAATTGATTGTTACGATATAGTGGTTTCTTGAATGAACTTACATTTTTAATTTTATGCAACTTTCATTTTTATTCAATTTCCTTTTCTATTCAACTTCCTTTATTTTTTAATTTCCAAATAGATCGTTAAGGTATAGTGGTTTCTCGAATGAACTTTCGTTTTTAATTTAATGCAACTTCTAGTTTTAATTTTATTCAACTTCCATTTTTATTCAATTTCCTATTCTATTCAACTTTGTTTTTTATTTACTTTCCAAATAGATCGCTAAGGTATATTGGTTTCTTGAATTAACTTCCATTTTTAATTTTATGCAACTTCCATTTTATTTGAATAGAAAAGAAATTGGATAAAAATGGAAGTTAATTCAGAAAACACTATATAACGATCTATTTGGAAATTAAATAAAGGAGCTGAAAAAGAAATTGAATAAAATGAAGTTGAATAAAAATAGAAGTTAATTCAATTCTATTTTCTTGAATGAATTGGCATTTTTAATTTTATGCAACTTCCATTTTTGTTTTTATTCAATTTCCTTTTCTATTCAACGTCCTTTTTTATTTAATTTCCAAATAGATCGTTAGGGTATAGTAGTTTTTCAAATGAAGCGCCATTTTAATTTTATGCAACTTCCATTTTTATTCAACTTCCATTTGTATTCAACTTCCTTTTTATTTAATTTTCAAATAGACCGTTAAAGTATAGTGGTTTCTTAAATGAACTTACATTGTTAATTTTATGCAACTTCCATTTTCATTTTATTCAATTACCTTTTCTATTCAACTTCCTTTTTTATTCAATTTCATTCTCTATTCAACTCCTTTTTTATTTAATTTCCAAATAGATCGTTAAGGTATAGTGGTCCATTTTTATTCAACTTCCTTCTTTTTTTTAATTTCCATATAGATTGTTAAGGTGTAGTGGTTTATTGGATGAACTTCCATTTTAATTATATGCAACTTCCATTTTATTTTTACTCAACTTCTATTTTTATTCAATTTCATTTTCTATTCAACTTCCATTTTTATTTAATTTCCAAATAGATCGTTAAGGTATAGTGGTTTCTTGAATTAACTTCCATTTTTAATTTTATGAAACATCCATTTTAATTTTATTCATCTTCGATTTTAATTTTATGCAACTTCCATTTTTATTTTTATTCATCTTGCATTTTTATCCAATTTCCATTTCTATTCAACTTCATTTTTTTATTTAATTTTGAAATAGATCGTTAAGGTATAGTGGTTTCTTAAATGAACTTACATTGTTAATTTTATGCAACTTCCATTTTTGTTTCTATTCAACTTCCTTTTTTATTTAATTTCCAAATAGATCGTTAAGGTATAGTGGTTTCTTCAATTAACTTCCATTTTTAATTTTATGCAACTTCCATTTTTATTCAATTTCCTTTTTTTATTCAACTTGCATTTTTAATTTAATGCAACTTTCATTTTTATTCGATTTCTTTTTCTATTCAACTTCCTTTTTATTTTTATTCAACTTCCTTTTCATTTTTATTCAACTTCCATTTTTAATTTTATTCAAATTTCAAATAGATCGTTACGGTATAGTAGTTTTTTGAATAAAAATGGAAGTTGAAGAAAGAAAATAATTGATGTTGAATAGAAAAGGATATTGAATAAAAAAGGAAATTGAATAAAAATGGAAGTTGAATAAAAATAAAAATGGAAGTTGCATAAAATTAACAATGCAAGTTCATTCATGAAACCACTATACCTTAACGATCTATTTGGAAATTAACTAAAAAATGAAGTTGAATAGAAAAGGAAATGATCAATTTGGAAATTAAATAAAAAATAAAGTTGAATAAAAATGGAAATTGAATAAAAATGGAATTTGCATAAAATTAAAAATGGCAGTTCATTGAAGAAACCACTATACCTTAACGGTCTATTTGAAAATTAAATAAAAAAAAGAAAGTTGAATAGAAAAGTAAAATAAATAAAAATGGAAGTTGCATAAAATTAAAAATTGAATAGAAAACAAAATTGAATAAAAATGCAAGTTGCCTAAAATTAACAATGGAAGTTAATTCAAAAAACCACTATACCTTAACGATCTATTTGAAAATTAAACAAAAAAAGAAGTTGAATAGAGATGGAAGTTGAATAAAATAAAAATGGAAGTTGCCTAAAATTAACAATAAAAGTTCATTCAAGAAACCACTATACCATAACGATCTATTTGGAAATTACATAAAAAATGAAGTTGAATAGAAATGGAAATTGGATAAAACTAGAAGTTGCATAAAATTAAAAATGGAAGTTCAATGAAGAAACCACTATACCTTAACAATCTATTTGGAAATTAAAGAAAAAAGGAAGTTGAATAGAAATGGAAATGGAAATGAAAATTGAATAAAATGGAAGTTGTATAAAACTAAAAATCAAGTTCATTCAAGAAACCACTATACCTTAACAATCTATTTTGAAATTAAAATGGAAGTTGTATGAAAATAAAAATGAAAGTGGAATAAAATGGAAGTTGCATAAACTTAAATAAAAAGGAAATTGAATAGAAAAGGAAATTTAATAAAAATGGAAGTTGAATAAAAAAAATCAAGTTCATTCAAGAAACCACTATACCTTAACAATCTATTTGGAAATTAAAGAAAAAGGAAGTTGAGCAGAAAAGGAAATTGGATAAAAATTGAAGTTGAATAAAAATAAAATTGGAAGTTCATTCCAAACATTAAAAATGGAAGTTCATTCAAGAAACCACTATACCATAACGGTCTATTTGGAAATTAAATAAAAAAAGGAAGTTGACTAAAAAAGGAAATTAAATAAAAATGGAAGTTGCATAAAATTACAAATGAAAGTTTATTCAAGAAACCACTATACCTTAACGGTCTATTTGAAAATTAAATAAAAAAGGAAGTTGAATAAAAAAGAAATTGAATAAAAATAGAAGTTGAATGAAATAAAAATGGAAGTTGCACAAAATTTAAAATGGAAGTTGCATAAAATTAACAATGGAAGTTCATTCAAGAAACCATTATACCTTAACGATCTATTTGGAAATTTAAAAAAAAAAGAAAAAAGAAGTTGAATAGAAAAGTAAATTAGATAAAACTAGAAGTTGAATAAAAATTAAAATGGAGGTTGCGTAAAACTTACAATGGAAGTTCTTTCAAGAAACCACTATACCTTAACGATCTATTTGGAAATTAAATAAAAAAGGAAGTTGAGTAAAAATTAAATAAAAAAGGAAATTGGATAGAACTAGAAGTTGAATAAAAATAAAAATGGAAGTTGCATAAAATTAAAAATGGCAGTTCATTCAAAAAAACCACTATACCATGACGATCTATGTGGTAATTAAATAAAAATGGAAGTTGAATAAAAATGAAGTTGATTCAAGAAACCACTATACCGTAGTGATCTATTTGGAAATTAACTAAAAATGAAAGTTGAATAGAAAAGGAAATTAAATAAAAATTGAAGTTGAATACAAATAAAAATGGAAGTTGAATAAAATTAAAAATGGAAGTTGCCTAAAATTAAAAATGGTAGTTGAATAGAAAAGAAAATTGGATAAAAATTGAAGTTGAATAAAATTAAAAATGGAAGTTCATAAAAATAAAAATTGAATGAATAAAAATAAAAATGAAAGTTGAATAAAAATAAAAGGGGATTTGCATCCACTTCCATTTTGATTCAATGTCCTTTTTTAGTCAATTTCCATTTTTATTCAATTTCCAAATGGATCTTTAAGGTATAGTGGTTTCTTGAATCAACTTCAATTTCCATTTTATTAAATAAAAAAATGAAGTTGAATAGAAAAAGAAATCGAATAAAAATGGAAGTTGAATAAAAATAAAAATAGAATTTGCATGAAATTAACAATGGAATTTAATCCAATAAACTACTATACCCTAACAATCTATTTGGAAATTAAATAAAAAATGAAGTTGAATAGACAAGAAAATTGAACAAAAATGGAAGTTGAGTAAAATTAACAATGTAAGTTCATTCAAGAAACCACTATACCTTAACGATCTATTTGGAAATTAAATAAAAAAGGAAGTTGAATAGAAAAGGAAATTGAATAAAAATAAAAATGGAAGTTGAATAAAAATGGAAGTTGCATAAAATTAAAAATGGAAGTTGCATAAAATTAAAAATGGAAGTTCATTCAAGAAACCACTATACCATAACGATCTATTTGGAAATTATATAAAAAAAAATAAGTTGAATAGAAAAAGAAATTGAATAAAAATGAAAGTTGAATAGAAAAGGAAATTCAATAAAAATAAAACTGGAAGTTGCATAAAATTAACAATGGAAGTTCATTCAAGAAACTACTATACCTTAACGATTTATTTAGAAATTAAATAAAAAAGAAATTGAATAAAAATGGAAGTTGAATAGAAAAGGACATTGAATAAAAATGAAAATAAAAATGGAAGTTGAGTAAAATTAAAAATGGAAGTTCATTCAAGAAACCACTATACCTTAACGATCTATTTGGAGATTAAATAAAAAAGGAAATTGAATAAAAATGGAAGTTGCATAAAATGGATGTTGAATAAAAATAAAAATAAAAATGGAAGTTGAATAGAAAAGGAAATTGAATGAAAATGCAAGATGAATAAAAAAAAAAAAAGAAAAAGAAGTTGAATAGAGAAGGAAATTTAACAAAAAAGGTAGTTGAATAAAATTAAAAATGAAAGTTGCATAAAATGAATAATGGAAGTTCATTGAAGAAACCACTATACCTTAATGACCGATTTGGAAATTAAAGAAAAAAAAGAAGTTGAATAGAAAAAGGAAATTGAATAAAAAAGGAAGTTGAATGGAAAAGAGAATTGAATAAATATGGAAGTTCAATAAAAGTAAAAAAGGAAATTGAATAAAAAAGGAAATTGAATAAAAATGGAAGTTGAATAGAAAAGGAAATTGAATAAAAAAAGAAGTTGAATAGAAAATAGAATTAAATAAAAATGGAAGTTGAGTAAAAATAAAACTGAAAGTTCATTCAAGAAACCACTATACCTTAACGATTTATTTGGAATTTAAATAAAAAAGAAAGTTGGACAGAAAAAGAAATTGAATAAAAATGGAAGTTGAATAAAAATAAAAATGAAATTTGCATAAAATTAATAATGGAAGTTCATTCAAGAAAGCACTATATTTTAACGATCTATTTGGAAATTAAAAAAAAATGAAGTTAAATAGAAAAGGAAATTGAATAAAAATGGAAGTTGAATAAAAATAAAAATGGAAGTTGTATAAAATAAAAAAGGAAGTTGAATAAAAATAAAAATGGAAGTTGCATAAAATTAACAATGGAAGTTCATTCATGAAACCACTATACCTTAACGATCTATTTGGAAATTTCATTGTTAATTTTATGCAACTTCCATTTTTATTTAATTTTCTTTTTTTATTTTTTTTTTTTTTATTTAATTTAAAACGAGATCTTGTTTTTCTTTTTTAAATGATTTTTTTTTTTTTTTTTTTTTTTTTTTTTTTTTTTTTTTTATTTTTTTTTTTTTTTTTTTTTTTTTTTTTATTTTTTTTTTTTTTAATTTCATTGTTAATTTTATGCAACTTCATTTTTATTTTTTTTTTCTCTATTCAAC
The DNA here is from genome assembly GCA_025200525.1 of Camellia lanceoleosa. Taxonomy (NCBI): domain Eukaryota; kingdom Viridiplantae; phylum Streptophyta; class Magnoliopsida; order Ericales; family Theaceae; genus Camellia; species Camellia lanceoleosa. The sequence goes on from JANUSC010000017.1 coordinate 368,454, forward strand.
TTTCTTTAATATTTAATTTCCAAATAAATCGTTAAGGTATAGTGGTTTCTTGAATGAACTTCCAGTTTTATTTTTAGTCAACTTTCATTTTTATTCAATTCTATTTTCTATTCAACTTCCTTTTTTATTTAATTTCCAAATAGATCGTTAAGGTATAGTGGTTTTTTGAATGAATTTCTATTTTTAATTTTACACAACTTCCATTTTTATTCGATTTATTTTTCTATTCAACTTCCATTTTTATTTAATTTCCAAATAGATCTTTAAGGTATAGTGGTGTCATGAATGAACTTCCATTATTAATTTTATGCAACTTCCATTTTTATTTTTATTCAACTTCCTTTTTTATTTTATACAACTTTCATTTTTATTTTTATTCAACTTCCTTTTTTATTTAATTTCCTGATAAATCGTTAAGGTAGAATGGTTTCCTGAATGAACTTCCATTGTTAATTTTATACAACTTCCATTTATATTTTTATTCAACTTACTTTTTTATTTAATTTCCTTTTTATTCAATTTCCTTTTTTATTTAATTTCCAAATAATTCGTTAAGTTATAGTGGTTTTTTGAATTAACTTCCTTTTTTTTATTTTTATTCAACTTCTAGTTTGATCTAATTTCCTTTTGTATTCAACTTCCTTTTTTATTTAATTGCCAAATAGATCGTTAAGGTATAGTGGTTTCTTAAATGAACTTCCATTTTTATTTTATGCAATTTTCTATTTTTATTTTTATTTAACTTCCATTTTTATCCAATTTCCTTTTCTATTCAACTTTCTTTTTTATTTAATTTCCAAAAAGATCGTTAAGGTATAGTGGTTTCTTGAATGAACTTTCTCTGTTAATTTTAGGCAACTTCCAGTTTTATTTTTATTGAACTTCCATTTTTATTCAATTTCATTTTTTTATTCAACTTTATTTTTTATTTAATTTCCTTTTCTATGCAACTTCCATTTTATTTAATTTCCAAATAGATCTTTAAGGGATAGTGGTTTCTTGAATGAACTTCCATTTTTATTTTTATTCAACTTCGATTTTTATTCAATTTCCTTTTCTATTCAACTTCTTTTTTTTATTTAATTTCCAAATAAATCGTTAAGGTATAGTGGTTTTTTGAATGAATTGTCATTTTTAATTTTATGCAACTTCCATTTTTATTCAATTTCTTTTTTTATTCAACTACATTTTTTTATTTACTTTCCAAATAGATTGCTAAGGTATAGTGGTTTCTTGAATTAACTTCCATTGTTAACGCATAGTGGTTTCTTGAATGAACTTCCATTTTTATCTTTATTCATCTTCCATTTTTATTCAATTTCCATTTTTATTCAACTTCTTTTTTATTTTAATTTCCAAATAGATCGTTAAGTTATATTCCATTGAATTTTTTTATTTCTATTCAACTTCATTTTTCATTCAATTTCATTTTCTATTCAACTTTCATTTTTATTTAATTTCCAAATAGACCGTTAAGGTATAGTAGTTTCTTGAATGAACTTCCATTTTTATTTTTATCCAACTTCCATTTTTATCCAATTTTCTTTTCAATTCAACTTCATTTTTTATTCAACATCCATTTTTATTCAATTCCATTTCTATTCAACTTCCTTTTTTCTTTAATACCCAAATAGATCGTTAAGGTATAGTGGTTTCTTGAATGAACTTCAATTTTTAATTTTAGGCAACTTGCATTTTTCTTCAATTTTGTTTTCTACTCAACTTTCTTTTTTTTTATTTAATTTCCAAATAGATCGTTAAGGTACAGTGGTTTCTTAAATGAACTTCCATTTTTAATTTTATGCAACTGCCATTGTTATTTTTATTCAACTTCAATTTTTATTCAATTTCCTTTTCTGTTCAACTTCTTCTTTTTTTTTTAATTTCCAAATAGATCGTTAAGGTATTCAATTTCCTTTTATATTCAACGTCTTTTTATTTAATTTCTAAATAGATCGTTAAGGTATAGTGGTTTTTTTGAATAAACTTTCTTTTTTAATTTTCTGCGACTTCCATTTTTATTTTTACTCAACTTCCATTTTTATTCAATTTCCATTTTTATTTAATTTCGTTTTCTATTCGAGTTCATTTTTATTTACTTTCCGAATAGATCGTTAAGGTATATTGGTTTCTTAAATGAACTTCCATTGTTATTCAACTTCAATTTTTATTCAATTTTGGTTTCTTGAATGAACTTCCATTGTTAATTTTATGCAACTTCCATTTTCATTTTTATTCAACTTCTGGTTTTATCTAATTTCCTTTTGTATTCAACTTCCTTTTTTATTCAATTTCCTTTTCTATTCATCTTCCTTTTTGATTTAATCTCCAAATAGATCGTTAAGGTATAGTGGTTTCTTGAATGAATTTCCATTTTTAATTTTATGCAACTTCATTTTTATTTTTATTCAATTTCCATTTCTATTCAACTTCCTTTTCTATTTAATTTCCAAATAGATCGTTAAGGTATATTGGTTTCTTGAATTAACTTCCATTATTAATTTTATGCAACTTCCATTTTTATTTTTATTTTTAGGCAACTTCCATTTTTAATTTCCAAATAGATCGTTAAGTTATAGTGGTTTCTTGAATAAACTTCCATTGTTATTTTTATGCAATTTCCATTTTGATTGGATGAACTCCAATTTTAATTTTATGCAACTTCCATTTTATTCAACTTCTATTTTTATTCAAGTTACTTTTTTATTCAACTTCTTTTTTATTTAATTTCCAAATAATTCGTTAAGGTATAGTGGTTTCTTGAATGAACTTTTATTGTTAATTTTATGCAACTTCCATATTTATTTTTATTCAACTTCCATTTTTATTCAATTTCCTTCTCTATTCAACTTCTTTTTTTGTTTAATTTCCAAATAAATCGTTAGGGTATAATGGTTTCTTGAATAAACTTCCATTTTTAATTTTATGCAAGTTTCATTTTTATTCAATTTATTTTCTATTCAACTCCTTTTTTTTTATTTAATTTCCAAATAGATCGTTAAGGTATAGTGGTTTCTTGAATTAACTTCCGTTTTTATTTTTATTCAACTTCTATTTTTATTCAATTTCCCTTTCTATTCAACTTCCTCTTTTATTTAATTTCCAAATAGATCGTTAATGCATAGTGGTTTCTTGAATCAACTTCCATTGTTAATTTTAGGCAACTTCTATTTCTATTTTTATTCAACTTCCATTTTTATGCAATTTCCATTTCTATTCAAGTTACTTTTCAATTCAACTTCCTTTTTTATTTAATCTCCAAATAGATCGTTAAGGTATAGTGGTTTCTTGAATGAACTTTCATTTTTAATTTTATGCAACTTCCATTTTTATTTTTATTCATCTTCCATTTTTATTCAATTTCTTTTTCTATTCGATTTTTTTATTTATTTAATTTTCAAATAGGTCGTTAAGGTATAGTGGTTTCTAAAATGAACTTCCATTGTTAATTTTATGCAACTCCTTTTCTTTATTTAATTTCCAAATAGATCGTTAAGGTATAGTGGTTTCTGGAATGAACTTCCATTTTTAATTTTGTGAAACATCCATTTTTAATTTAATTTCCTGTTCTATTCAACTTCATTTTTTTTATATTTAATTTCCAAATAGACCGTTAAGGTATAATGGTTTTTTGAATGAACTTCCAATGTTAATTATATGCAACTTCATTTATATTTTTATTCAACTTCCATTTTTTATTCAATTTCCATTTCGATTCAATTTCCTTTTTTATTTTATTTTGTTTGCTATTCAACGTCCTTTTTTATTTAATTTCCAAATAGACCGTTAAGGTATTGTGGTTTCTTGATTGAACTTCCATTTTTAATTTTATTCAACTTCCATTGTTAATCTTTTCTATTTGACTTCATTATTTATTTAATTTCCAAATAGATTGTTAATGTATAGTGGTTTTTTCAATGAACTTCCATTTTTAATTTTATGCAACTTCCATTTTTATTTTTATTCAACTTCTAGTTTTATCCAATTTCCTTTTGTATTCAACTTCCTTTTTTATTCAATTTCCTTTTCTATTCATCTTCCTTTTTGATTTAATCTCCAAATAGAGCATTAAGGTATAGTGGTTTCTTGAATGAAATTCCATTTTTAATTTTATGCAACTTCATTTTTATTTTTATTTAATTTCCATTTCTATTCAATTTCCTTTTCTATTTAATTTCCAAATAGATCGTTATGGTATATTGGTTTCTTGAATTAACTTCCATTGTTAATTTTATGCAACTTCCATTTTTATTTTTATTTTTAGGCAACTTCAATTTTTAATTTCCAAATAGATCGTTAAGTTTTAGTGGTTTCTTGAATAAACTTCCATTGTTATTTTTATGCAATTTCCATTTTGATTGGATGAACTTCAATTTTAATTTTATGCAACTTCCATTTTATTCAACTTCCATTTTTATTCAAGTTACTTTTTTATTCAACTTCTTTTTTATTTAATTTCCAAATAATTCGTTAAGGCATAGTGGTTTCTTGAATGAACTTTTATTATTAATTTTATGCAACTTCCATTTTTATTTTCATTCAACTTCCATTTTTATTCAATTTCCTTCTCTATTCAACTTCTTTTTTTGTTTAATTTCCAAATAAATCATTAGGGTATAGTGGTTTCTTGAATAAACTTCCATTTTTAATTTTATGCAAGTTCCATTTTTATTCAGTTTATTTTCTATTCAACTCCTTTTTTTTTTATTTAATTTCTAAATAGATCGTTAAGGTATAGTGGTTTCTTCAATTAACTTCCGTTTTTATTTTTATTCAACTTCCATTTTTATTGAATTTCCCTTTCCATTCAACTTCTTTTTTTATTTAATTTCCAAATAGATCGTTAATGCATAGTGGTTTCTCGAATCAACTTCCATTGTTAATTTTAGGCAACTTCTATTTTTATTTTTATTCAACTTCCATTTTTATGCAATTTCCATTTCTATTCAAGTTACTTTTCAATTCAACTTCCTTTTTTATTTAATCTCCAAATAGATCGTTAAGGTATAGTGGTTTCTTGAATGAACTTTCATTTTTAATTTTATGCAACTTCCATTTTTATATTTATTCATCTTCTATTTTTATTCAATTTCTTTTTCTATTCGATTTTTTTATTTATTTAATTTTCAAATAAGTCATTAAGGTATAGTGGTTTCTAAAATGAACTTCCATTGTTAATTTTATGCAACTCCTTTTCTTTATTTAATTTCCAAATAGATCGTTAAGGTATAGTGGTTTCTGGAATCAACTTCCATTTTTAATTTTATGAAACATCCATTTTTAATTTATTTTCCTTTTCTATTCAACTTCCTTTTTTTTTATTTAATTTCCAAATAGACCGTTAATGTATAATAGTTTTTTGAATGAACTTCCAATGTTAATTATATGCAACTTCATTTATATTTTTACTCAACTTCCATTTTTTATTCAATTTCCATTTCTATTCAACTTCCTATTTTATTCAATTTTGTTTTCTATTCAACGTCCTTTTTTATTTAATTTCCAAATAGACCGTTAAGATATTGTGGTTTCTTGATTGAACTTCCATTTTTAATTTTATTCAACTTCCATTGTTAATCTTTTCTATTTGACTTCATTTTTTATTTAATTTTCAAATAGATTGTTAAGGTATAGTGGTTTCTTCAATGAACTTCCATTTTTAATTTTTTGCAACTTCCATTTTTATTTTTATTCAACTTCCATTTTCATTCAATTTCCTTTTCTATTCGACTTCATTTTTTACTTAATTTCCAAATAAATCGTTAGGGTATAGTGGTTTCTTGAATAAACTTCCATTTTTAATGTTATTCAAATTCCTTTTTTTATTTAATTTCCAAATAGATTGTTAAGGTATAGTGATTTCTTGAATGAATTTCCATTGTTAATTTTATGCAACTTCCATTTTTATTTTTATTCAACTTCTATTTTTATCCAATTTCCTTTTCTATTCAACTTCCTTTTTTCTATAATTTCCAAATAGATCATTTAGGTATAGTGGTTTTTTGAATGAACTTCCATTGTTAATTTTATGCAACTTCCAATTTTATTTTTATTCAACTTCCTTTTCTATTCAACTTCCATTTTTATTTAATCTCCAAAAGGAAGTTGAATAGAAAAGGAAATTGAATAAAAATGGAAATGGATGTCGCATAAAATTAAAAATGAAAGTTGCATAAAATTAAAAATGGAAGTTGAATAAAATTAAAAATTGAAGTTGAATAAAATTAAAAATGGAAGTTGCATAAAATTAACAATGGAAGTTCATTCAAGAAACCACTATACCTCAACGATCTATTTGGAAATTAAATAAAAAAGAAAGTTGAATAAAAAAGGAAATTGAATAAAAACAAAAATGGAAGTTGCATAAAATTAAAATGGAAGTTAATTTCCAAATAGATCGTTAAGGTATAGTGGTTTTTGAAAGAACTTTTATTGTTAATTTTACTCAACTTCCATTTTATTTTTATTCAACTTCCATTTTTATGTAATTTGTTTTTCTATTCAACTTCTTTTTTTATTTAGTTTCCAAATAGATCGTTAAGGTATAATGGTTTCTTGAATTAAATTCCATTGTTAATTTTAGGCAACTTCATTTTTTATTCAATATCTTTTTCTATTCAACTTCAATTTTTATTAAATTTCCATTTCTATTCAACTTCCTTTTTTATTTAATTTCCAAATAGATCGTTAAGGTATAGTGGTTTTTTGAACGAACTTCCATTTTTAATTTTATGCAACTTCGATTTTTATTAAATTTCCTTTTCTATTCAACTTCCTTTTTTATTTAATTTCCAAATAGATCGTTAAGTATAGTGGTTTCTTGAATGAATTTCCATTTTAATTTTATAGACTTCCATTTTTATTTTTATTCAACTTCCATTTTTATTCAATTTACTTTTCTATTCAACTTCCTTTTTATGTAATTTCCAAATAGATCGTTAAGATATAGTGGTTTCTGGAAATAACTTCCATTGTTAAATTTATGCAAGTTCCACTTTTATTTTTCTTCAACTTCCATTTTTATTCAATTTCATTTTCTATTCAACTTCCTTTTTTTTTGAATTGAAAAGTAACTTGAATAAAAATGGAAGTGGAAAAAAATAAAAAATTTTAATTTCCAAATAGATCGTTAAGGTATTATGGTTTCTTGAATGAACTTACATTGTTAATTTTATGCAACATCCATTTCTATTCAACTTTCTTTTTTATTTAATTTCCACAGAGATCGTCAAGGTGTAGTGGTTTCCTGAATGAACTTTCATTGTTAATTTTATGCAACTTCCTTTTTTATTTAATTTCTAAATAGATTGTTAAGGTTTAATGGTTTCTTAAATGAACTTCCATTGTTAATTTTGTGGAACTTTCATTTTTATTTTTATTCAACTTCCATTTTTATTCAACTTTCTTTTTCTATTAAACTTCCTTTTTTATTTAATTTCCAAATAGATCGTTAAGGTATAGTGGTTTCTTGAATAAACTTCCATTGTTAAAAATGCAAGATGAATAAAAATAAAAATGGAAGTTGCAAAAAATTAACAATGGAAGTTCATTCAAGAAACCACTATACCTTGACGATCTATGTGGAAATTAAATAAAAAGAGAAGTTGAATAAAAAATGGAAATTAAATAAAAAAGGTCGTTGAATAGAAATAAAAACTGAAGTTAAATAGAAAAGGAAATTGAATAAAAATGGAAGTTGAATAAAAATAAAAATGGAAACTGCATCAAAATTGAAAATGCAAGTTCATTCAGGAAACCACTGTACCTTAACGATATATTTGGAAATTAAATAAAAAAAAGGAGTTGAATAGAAAATAAATTGGATAAACTTGTATACCATAACGATCTATTTGGATAACGATCTATTTGGATAAACTTGTTCATTCAAGAAACTTGTATACCATAACGATCTATTTGGAAATTAAATAAAAAAGGAAGTTGAATACAAATAAAAATGGAAGTTGCATAAAATTAACAATGGAATTTAATTCAAGAAACCACTACACCTTAACGATCTATTTGGAAATTAAATAAAAATGGAAGTTGAATAAAAACAAAAATAGAAGTTGAATAAAAACAAAAATGAAATTTGCATAAAATTAACAAGGGAAGTTCATTCAATAAACCACTATAACTTAACGATCTATTTGGAAATTGAATAAAAATGAAAATTAAATAAAAAACGAAATTGGATAAAAAAAAAAATGGAAGTTGCATAAAATTAAAAATGGAAGTTGAATAAAAATAAAAATGAAAGTTGCATAAAAATAAAATGGAAGTTGCATAAGGAAATTGAATAAAAGTGGAAGTTGCATAAAATTAAAAATGGAAGCTGAATAAAAATAAAAATAAAAGTTGCATAAAATTAAAAATGGAAGTTCATTGAAGAAACCACTATACCTTAACGATCTATTTGGAAATTAAATAAAAAAGGAAATTGAATAGAAAAGAAAATTGAATCAAAATGGAAGTTGCATTAAATTAAAAATGGAAGTTCATTCGGGAAACCACTATACCTTAACGATCTATTTGGAAATTAAATAAAAAAAGAAGTTGAATAGAAAAGGAAATTGAATAAAAATGGAAGTTGAAATTGAATAAAAATGGAAGTTGAATAAAAATAAAAATGGAAGTTGCATAAAATTAAAAATGGAAGTTACATAAAATTAAAAATTGATGTTTCATAAAATTAAAAAAAGAAGTTGAATAGAAAAGGAAAGTGAATAAAAAAGGAAGTTGCATTAAATTAAAAATGGAAGTTTATTCGAGAAACCACTATACCTTAACGATCTATTTGGAAATTAAATAAGAAACGAAGTTGAATAAAAAAAAATTAAATAAAAAAGGAAGTTGAATAAAATTAAAAATGGATGTTGCATAAAATTAACAATGGAAGTTCATTCAAGAAACCACTATACCTTAACGATCTATTTGGAAATTAAATAAAAAAGGAAATTAAATAGAATAGGAAATTGAATAAAAATGGAAGTTGCATAAAACTAAAAATGGAAGTTCATTCAAGAAACCATTATACCTTAACGATCTATTTGGAAAGTAAATAAAAAAATGAAGTTGAATAGAATAGTAAATTGAATAAAATGGAAGTTGCATAAAACTAAAAATGGAAGTTAATTCAAGAACCACTATACCTTAATGAATTATTTGGAAATTAAATAAAAAAGGAAGTTCAATAGAAAAGGAAATTGAATAAAATCGGAAGATGAATAAAAATGAAAAAGGAAGTTGAATAGACACTACATGAAATTGCACTTTTGGCAACTACTTTTAGCGACGACGTCAATTTTTCATCGCCAAAAGTATATTTTTGGCGACACGATGATCAATTTCGTTGGTAAAAGTATACCTTTACGACGCAATTTGCTACCGTCATTGAAAAAGCATAACATTCTTTTAGCGCCAAAATTTTTGGTTGGCCAAAATTCGTAACTTTTAGCTACGAGGCTTATGTTTTAGCAACACAATGAGCGTTGCTATTAGTGTGCATACTTTTGGCGACGACAAGTTGGCGTGGGTAAAGAGTTAACCATTTAGCGACGATAACACTATTCGTCGGTAAAAGTTTTGCAAGTGGAATGATGTGATATAGTGATTTGTATTTTTTATTACAATTTTTCAAAGAGTTTTAAATATTCTATTTATTGAATTATAAAATTAAAATGATCATTGAATTAGATCACAAAATGAACCCATTAAGCCCAAACACACTCTTAAGTTGAGATGACTAATTTTAGATAATTTAAACTTTTTCAAAGAATATGGTTAGATTATCAATTTCAATATGTTCGGTTTTATTTTCAAAAACTAGTTTCAAATTTTTTTTCCTAAAAAACTAAAAAAAATTGGGTGAAATAAGAAATACTTATTATTTTTGTATATTTTTATCTTTTACGTCATAAATACTTTTTAAAATTTTAAAAATATAATTTTGATTTTTATTGCTCTCAAATTATTTTTAACTTTTTCAAAAAAATAAATCTAAAAATGGTTTATTATTATTATTATTATTATTATTATTATTATTATTATTATTATTATTATTATTATTATTATTATTATTTTGGTTGTGATTTGATTATCGGACGATGGCAAATTCCCTTTTAAAATTCTCTCTTTTTTTTTTCCCTCATCAAATCTCCCCTCATCCATCTCCATGATTTCACTCTTTACTACTACAAAAATAATTAAAGATCACACTTTGACAATTGAAAATATCTCACTTTTAGTGGAAGTGTGATAAAAAATTAAATTAAATTGATATTTTAATCACACTTAATTTGAGTAAGTGTGATAATATTTATTTTTTAATCTCACTTTTTAAATAAGTGTGAAAATATCTTCTTTTTTTAATCACATTTTCTAAATACGTGTGATTGTATGTATTTTTTTTTTAATTTTAATTTTATATAAAACAATTTCCTCTTTTCTAATTCATAAAAATTCAAACTGGCCTTGACCTTTTTTTTTTCTTTTTTTAAATTGTGTAGTAGAGCAACCCACACACACAACACAACACAATTCAATTCATTTTTTTTTTTAAGATTCCCAAACCTATCTCTCACTCACTCCTCTCTCCAAACCCTAACCCTACATCCTTTGATCGGCGGCGACTACGAGCAGCAGCGGCCTGCAGCGGTGGTGAGCGACTGAGGTCTCCAAGATACAAAACACAATATGTTCAAATGAATTGTGCCTTTTATGTTTCTAAACGTAATCTGAAGAATATGAGCAATTCGATAGGCCATAACTTGATTCACCATAATTTGCTTGCTCTTGTGGTGCTAGAGCATCAAAGTAAGATCAATTCCTCTTGCATTTCTAGTTACAATTTGTTTCAAGTTCAGGCAAATTCAAAGATTCGAAAGTCGCATATCACTTCCAAATTCTGGGGAAAATGTCTGAATTTACGGAAAACGAAGTTGCCGATGGGAACAAATCGAGTGCTTTCTATTTTTCCTCAGTCTGTGTTAGCCACCGATCCAACTTCTAAGGTACACTATCAATTTCTAACCTATTTTTTTCCCCTCCTTTGCACCGTTTACGTCATTGTGTTCAATTGAATGAATTTATTAGTCCAATTGATTATCTCGTTAGTATTTTTTAACTCAAGTTTATAATTTTTCCCACATGCCACTTATTTGTTTATTTTTCATATAAAAAAAAAACACTCAATTGAACCAAATTGAGACAGAGTGATAAATTCATGGTTAAAAGCGAGTCAATTGAAATCATAGGGAGAAAAATGACACAGGAAGTAACAAAGTACATAGACTACCATTTTAATTTGCCCATTGAATAACTTTTGGAATTAGCTTTTGGGTTTTTTCCATTTTGGTTGAAAATTTTTCAATGTGAAGAGCAATGACAGATATTACAAACGATGATTTGAGTTACTGGTTTGGATGTCAGTTGATTTTGACTATTTCTTTCATCGTAGCAACTTACAGAAAGTTCAACCTTGATGGAAATACTAAATTACAGGTATAAACACCATAGGCTTTTGCATTTGTAATTGACACCAAAAATTTTGTTGGGTTTAGATGAATTCAAATACCTGAATCTTTCAGATAGATAATGTATTCAACATGAGATTCTTGTATTCTATCCAATTGAACAGGTGGTTGTTAGTGCTCCTACTTGAGTTCTCAGATCGAAATAGATATGCAGGTCACTAATACTAGTGGCACCTTAGTTCTTCACTGGGGTGGGATACAAAATGGAAAAGAGTAAGTACACTTGTAAATATCACCTCACCTTTCAAGATATCACAAGTGTACTTACTCTTTTCCATTTTGTAAATAGCACCTCACCTTTCAGGATATCACAAGTGTAAGTACAGTGGTAAATACTAGTGGCACCTTAGTTCTTCATTGGGGTATATTGGGTCCTCTTGATTTTAAAGGTGGTAGAGTGGAGGTGCTTGCTGGATTCCTGGTCTGCTGCTAGTGTGGTGGCTGTTTTGATTGTTGTTAGTTTAGTTGGGGTGATATTCTGAAAGGTGAGGTACATGGGGAGTTTGATCTGTTGCTGTATGGAAGCTTTCTGTTGTTCTGCTTCTGTTTTGTTGCTTTTGATTGTTTGTTGCCTTGATGCGTGTAGTCTGGTGTCTCAGGGAGTTTTGTTCTACCCTGCTTTGTTGTATTGTTGACCTGCAGCTGCTGTGATATCTGGTGAGAAGGTGCTTGGGTTAATGAAGCAGTAGTGTGGATCTGCTCCTGTTTTTTGGTGTAGTACTGCATCAGTCATGGGGGTGGTCCTCAGGGCTTTGGAGGTCCAATGCTTGTATTTGGGATCTGCTGTGTATCATTGGTTTGGAGTTGTGCATGCTATGTCTGTTGATCTGTTTTGGCTTTATCACAAAGGGAGTTTACTGATCTGCTTGGCTTAGCTCAAGGATGCTGTTGTTATATTTGGTTTAGTCTTAAGGCTCCTGCCTGTAAGTTGGCTGCTGATGGAACTCATTGGCTTGGAGTTGTGTTGATGGAGTTTTTGTCTGAACCTGAGCATGGTGGTTTAATTAGCATGCAGGAGGCACCTTCCTCAATTCTGTGTTCTGCTGTAGTGTTTTGCTTCTTGCTGAATGTTCTGCTGTAGTGTGCTTGCTGCTGTGATGCTAAGAGTAAATTTGCTGGTGTGCTTGCTGCTGTGATGCCAAGAGTAAATTTGGGCAATTTGCTGGTGTATTGCTGTGGCAAGGGAAGCTGCTGCTGGAGGCTGGTCTGGTTGCTGTAGGAGGCTGCTTTGGTTTGGCTGGTAATGTCTTGGTTGGGGTAGTCTGCTGCTCGTCTGGTAGATTGTTGCTGATTGCTGCTGTTGTTTTGGTTGATTGGTTGCAGTTGAATTGGGTGTTGTTGCTATGTTGGATGTTTGTTGTTTTTTCTTTCTTTATCTTGTTTGGTTGCTTCTGATTGGTTTCTCACCAATCTTGGGGTAGTGCTAGCAAATGAATGTGCTTCCTTTGCGGTGCCAACCTAGTTGGGATCGTGAAGGTTAGATATGATGCTTTGTGCACTCCCCCGCTTTATTGATGTAATTTACGCATGTTTTGTGCTATTATATTAATAAAGCTTTTTTTGCTGATAAAAAATATATATATATAGATAATGATTTGCTTTGATTCAAGTTTTGAGCTATAGCATTAAAATGTTTTATGTTACTTTTGTCATTTTTTCACGCTGTTAGAATTATGTATTTTTCAAATTGCAAAACTGCTGGAATGGAAAAAGCTAACAAAGATAAAGCATCATCTGAATCTTACATATTTTGGGGTGTTCTGGCTTGTCACTAGTCTGTCCAATAATGCATCTAAAAATCCTTATTTTTGTCTGTTCATATTTGACCACGAAAAGCATGATCACTGACTTATTGATCTTGCAGCCTGTGGATTATGAGCCTTCATTCTTGAAGCGCATAGAACAAGAAGCTCATAACCCATGGACTAAAAATCCTTTGAAAATTGAGAGGTTGGGAATGTCAACAACAAACATTTTGTATTAGCTCTCAAGGTAAAGATATAAGATTGCGAGAACGATGAGACATTTGGATCCCTTGTTCAAATTTTGAGTTTTGTAATTGGAAATTATGTAGGTTAAGAGTATGCTTGATCCTTGTGAAGATGAAAATGATGACATTCAAGAGGCGATGATGTGAGCTTGGGAGCTGATTTTGTACAAAGGGATGAGAATTCGAATCATGCTGAGGTCTTGTGTTAACATTTCTTTCTTGTTTGTTCTCCATGAGCCTCACTAATCTTTGAAAGCTTGATTTACCATATAGAACAAGTGTTCAGTTAACTACTTGCCAATTTGTAACCCACTTAAGGTTAGCCATCCGCAAGATAACCAATACATAGTCGCCAATAGGTAATTACATGTCTTTGTGCTCGCTAGTTCAAATTTTGTTTACATATTAGGTGTTTCCAGATTCTCTGAAGTTTGAAATGTGAATGACATTAGTTCTTTTGACAGATAAGCAGCAGAATTGTGATGATAATGGTTGACATGGTTGATGAAGGTGATAACAACCCATGATGGGTTTCTTGATGCCAAAAGCAACCGGAGGGTAGGTATGTTCAGTCAAATTTTAAGTTCTATTTTTTTTAAAAAAATTTAAATGCTTTTTAAAACTTTTTGGCGTTAAATGTCACAGACAAACGTGTGATCCATTCTGATCTGACTGAGATAAAACTAATGGAAGTCAAGAAAGTCTTGGACATTGATGCCATGGTGATGTTTAAAATTTTCTAGAAATTCATAATTGCACACATCTTGAAATATTTTTGTGTTGATCTTTTGGAACTCTATCAAATTGAACAGGATTTGGATATTAATGAATCACATAACAAGTCCAACCACGTTGAATTTCAGAAAATGGGTAAGTGGATTAGAATACTCGCATGCTTATGCTTCATTATCTAGTGGTTTTTGTACTTTGCAACAATAGAAACTAAGAATGCTCATTGATGATCAGGGATCAATAGGGACATGTCCACTTGTGGAATGCTCCACTCCATTGGATCGAGATCTCACACATGTGGGACATGTCCACGATCGGATTATAGTTCTTTTTATTTTGATATGAAGCATCAAAGACAATTTATTGATCTCAGGTCCCATAGAGAGAAGAAAGAGATTCTAGAATTAAACAGTGAGTATTTTTCAAAGATTTTATTGGAGTGATTTGGTACATGTTAATTTTTAGGTATATTTTATGCATTATTTTGATTTTGGTTTTGCATGTATATTATATATATATGTATGAATTATTGGGGGGTTCATAAAACCCTATTCTTTGATTTGTAGAGAATTAAATTGAAAGAGCATTGTGCTTGAGTTATTTGTCCCTTCCCAATAAATAAATAAATAAATAATTGGTGTGTTCTGTTCCTGAGCATCATTCTAAATGAACTGAATAAACCAGATTAATGTGGGTTTGACAGTCAGCTTGAATCAGTGTGGTTTTAAATTAAGAATGGTTTAGAAAAATCAGCATCTGCCACTCAGATTTGTTCCTATGACTAAATGCAGACTTTGATGTAGGAGTTTCATAATAAGTTATGCTGTTATGGTTTCCCCTTACTGTCTGAAACATATACAAATATCGGTGTTCAATTCAAGACTCTCAATCACAATGGTAAACGTAACAGTATATCCCAATTTGCTCTGTTGTTGTTTGGTTGCCTAGAAATGATAGAAAGGGAAGAGATGACAGTGCTTTTGAGTCTTGTTTGATATACTATTATTGTTTATTTTCAAGATTTGAAGTTTGTTCTTTATCTTGGGTTTTGAGTTCTTCAATATTTTAGCACTTGACATTTTGGTTCTTTACCCTTCCTATATGTATTTTTATAATAAAATGGATAGCAATATTACACTGAATGAGCATCACTTTTTAGCCTAAAACTTATTAAAAAAAGGTTAAAAAACTTGACAAATTATATAAAAAAAGTCAAATTTTCTCAGATTTTTTCATAAAAAATTAAAAAAAGTCATCCTAAACATAATTTTTTACTTCATATTTTAATTAAAAAATTAAAAATTACTAAAATAGCATGATACCAAACGAGGATTCCTTAAGCTATGTTTGGATCTTGCATTGTCATGGGAAAGGAAAATGAAACTGAAATTATATATATATATATATTCAATTTCTTCTCATTTTTCCTTTCTTTTTCTGTTCACTCCACAAATCCAAGATATTTTTTTTTTTTCCATTTTTTTCCTTTCCTCTTCATAATTCCAAGATCCAAACTCAACTTTAAATGGTTAAAGTAGATTAGTTCAATGTATTTGTATGTCTTGGACTTGAATTGAGATTAGTTCAATGTATTTGGTGTAGTTGAGGATAGCTCAAACATTAGTGGCCTGTCTTATTGGGCAGATTATAGCATAAGATTGAAATTCTTAATTATTGGGACTCCCATTCTAGTGTTTGGTTGTAATTTTTGTCATTCGGATTAGATTCCAATGGATATTCTATCTAACAAAATCGATAGAATCCTACAACTTACATGAAAAAAATGATAAAAGGACAAAAATATATATATGTAGTATATATTCATCTATATTGAATTGCAGATATAGAAATGATAGAATCATTTTTTATTGAACCACTTGGATATTATATACAAAAATATGCTATTCTTTGTAGCATCATGCGTAATTAAATCCTCCAAGCAGTTCAAGCCAAATTAGAAGTTCCGGTTGATGGAGGCATTGAAACATTACATTAACGCTGTGTTTGGATCATGGATTTCTAAATCCCTATCCAAATCCATGATCCAAAAATAGGATTCAAACCTTGGGCCTTGTCAATGTTGTTATTGGTGGGTGAGCATTCACAACTAATTCTGTGGTTAAACTTCCATAATTGGATGATTGGATACTTTATGCAAACCCGATTATGTTACATTTGATTTTCACTTAAACAATCTCCTTGTAAAGCTCATATAGTTGTGGATTTGCACCATTGTACATGGGAAAGTTTTCAATGAGCATCTACAAACAAAATTAGAACACCCAAGGTGATTCAAATAAAATACCAAGAGATATTTACGTGAAATTTGGTTAATTTGGACCTTTCTACATCCATTAAATCTAGCTTACATCTGAGTTGTAATTGACATTGTGTTATATTTGATGCACAAGCTTTGTTTACTGTGTATGCAAGGTTTATATGGGTAGTATTCGATCCTTTGTGAAATTTCATATTTTCTATAATCTTTACCCCCATATCCTTGTAATTGTCCTGTGATGATGTGAAGGTTTACCAACTTCTGGGTGATATCAAGCTAGAATTCGATGATTCTCATGCTTCATATATTGAAGAAACATATTCGCGAGTACTGGACTTGGATACTGCAACTACGAAAGTGAAATATTCTGTAGGTGAAGTTGAATTCGTGAGGGAACATTTTGCCTCAAATCCTGATCAAGTGATCGTGACAAAGATTTCAGGAAGCAAATCAAAGGTCTCTCTCCTTTATGGTATCTCTAGACAGCAAACTACATCATCATTCGAGTGTAAATGGTAAAAATCAAATTATCATGGAAGGAAGTTGCCCCGGTTGAATATCAAAACCTTTTTCATCGTGTCTCACTGCAACTTTCGAAAAGCTCAAAGAATGTTGGAGAAAATGGGTGTTTGGATAGGAAGAAACATTTGTCCTCTGCGACTGATCTGTTTTCAAAAAATAGTGAAGATAAGATGGTTTCAACTGCAGAGAGGGTGAAATCTTTTCAAACTGATGAAGATCCCTCTTTAGTGGAGCTTTTGTTCCAAAGATGGTTGATATCTACTTATTTCTGTTCACTACCGAACTCAAGTGGCAAACTTGCAGGGAATATGGAACAAGGATATTGAGCAAGCATGGGAGTAAGCTCGCTCTCTCTCTCTCTCTCTCTCTCTCTCTCTCTCTCTCTCTCTCTGTGCATGGTATGTTGTAATTTTCTCCTTGATGCAAGTGCATAGTGAAATCTTCTTTCTTTTTTTCTTCCCTTTTAAGAAATTAGCTTCTAAGAGAGATGGGAGAGAGTTGGAAAGATAGAATTTTTAAGCCATAAAAACAGCAATATTGCCTTTCAATCTGTACTTCATTTTATATTAGTCTTCGATGTAACATAATTTCTCTGCTTCCTGTTGATGAAAAAAGCATATGTATTTTTGCATCTACTAATGTGACCTTTTCCTTTTAACTCTCCAATGGCTCAACACTTGAATATTAATCTTCAAATGAACTATTGGCCCTCCCTTCCATGCAACCTTCATGAGTGCAGAGCCCTTGTTTGATTACATTTTGTCTTTGTCGATCAATGGAAGTAAAGCGCCAAAGTAAGAATATCTTTCACTTATCAAACATTAACGGTCCTTATGAACTGTTGTTTTATTCATTTTGTGTGATCACATGTGGTATTGTGTATATATGTATATTTGTTTTTCTGCAAGCCATCATTTGGAGCTTAGTATTTTTTATTTTTTTTGAAAGACTGAATAGGTAAAAAATATGTATGTATGCATATAAAATTTGTACATCAAAGTAGTTAGGTAGGTCAAGACAAAGGATGAACTCTGTGATTGGTGTTTTCCATGATAAATTGTTCTATTTAAGCATTCTATATTCTTTATAAACACTATTGTTTTTATTTAGTCACAGAATGTTGTCAGTGAACTGTGAAGCAAATGGTTGGGTTGCACATCAGGTGTCAAATATATGGGCAAAAACATCTCCTGACCGAGGTCAGGCTGTTTGGGCTTTATGGCAAATGGGTGGAGCATGGATTTGTACTCATCTATGGGAACATTATACTTATACTATGGACAAAGTAAGATTTGCTTATACTTATAATGGGAGCATTATACTTATACTTGTTGGGCTGCTGCTGCTGCAATGTTGTTGTGAGGCAGCTGCTACTAGATGTTGGTCTGTTGGATAAGTTTGTGGGTGATTTTCATGCCGTTTTGCATGTCTTTGTTAGTTTCATGTTGTCATTTTGTTATCTGTTCTTTCTAATGTGGGTTCACAATTTGGATGTATTTGGGTATTTTAGTGACTTTACCCTTTTAGGTTTTATACATTTCTTCTAAAAGCAGTATCAGTAGTGTTTTTTTTGCTTGCACATCAACTTTAGATGATTTCATATCAATGTTATTAGTTTGTAATAGTGGTGCCTGAGGGATGCCTCTTGTAAATCTGTAAATCTTATAAAAATATATAAATTATTTTCAATTATTTTTGTTAGTAAATGTGTCGCCAAAAGTTTATGTTTGCCCACTCATATTGTGTTGCTTGAAGTGTATTTTTTGCCAATGCCAATTTATCATTGTCAAAAGTAAACATTTATCGACAAACAAATCGTCGGTAAATGGCAACATTTATCGACGTAAATGTGTTGTCAAAAGTTTATTTTTGCCCACTCATATTGTGTTGCTAAATGTGTATTTTTTGCCAATGCTAATTTGTCGTTGCCAAAAGTGAAGTTTTATCGACAAACAAATCGTAGGCAAATGACAACATTTACCGACGTAAATGTGTCGCCAAAAGTTTACTTTTGCCGACGCATATTTTGTTGCTAAAAGTATATTTTTTGCCCATGCAAATTTGTGTCACGAAAAGTGCCACACAATCATCATATTTGAATGACTTTTAGCGACGCAAGGTAAGTTGCCGACGATGGATGAAGACTTTTATCGACGACTATGTTCATCGCTAAATGTATTACTTTTACCAACGCAATGATAATTTCGTCGGCAAAAACTTTTGCCGACTCACTTTTGCCTACGGGTTGCCAACGTAGCTTGGTGTGTCGGCAAAACTCTTTGCTGACGAATTTTCCCTTTTAGCAACATATTTTGTTGCGTTGCAAAAAATGTAATTTCTTGTAGTGAGAAAAGGAAATTAAATAAAACAAGAAGTTGAATAGAAAAGGAAGTTGAATAAAAATGGAAGTTGAATAAAAAAAAAATGGGTGTCACATAAAATTAAAAATGGAGGTTCATCCAATAAACTACCATACCTTAACGATCTATTTGGAAATTAAATAAAAAAGGAAGTTTAATAGAAAATGATATTGAATAAAAATGGAAGTTCATTTGAGAAACCACTATACCTTAACGATCTATTTGGAAATTAAATATAAAAGGAAATTGAATAAAAATGGAAGTTGCCTAAAAATGAAAATGAAAGTTCATTCAAGAAATCACTATACCTTAACAATATATTTGGAAATTAAATAAAAAAAAAAAGGAAGTTGAATAGAAAATGAAATTGAATAAAAATAGAAGTTGAACAAAAGTAAAAATCGAAGTTCATTCAATAAACCACTATACCTTAACAATCTATTTGGAAATTAAATAAAAAAAGAAGTTGAATAGAAAAGGAAATTGAAAAAAATAAAAATGGAAGTGGAAATTAAATAAAAAAGGAGTTGAATAGAAAATAGAATTGAATAACAATGGAAGTTGCACAAAATTTAAAATGAAAGTTCTTTCAAGAAACTACTATACCTCAACGATTTATTTGTAAATTAAAAAAAAAAGAAGAAGTTGAATAGAAAAGTAAATTGAATAAAAATAGAAGTTGAATAAAAATAAAATGGAAGTTGAATAAAAATAAAAATGGAAGTTAAATAGAGAAGGAAATTTCACAAAAAAGGTAGATGAATAAAAATAAAAAGGGAAGTTGTATAAAATTAAAAATGGAAGTTCATTCAATAAACCAGTATAACTTAACGATCTATTTGGAAATTGAATAAAAAAGGAAGTTGAAAAGAAAAGTAAATTGAATAAAAATGGAAGTTGAATAAAAATAAAAATGGAAGTTGCATAAAATTAACAATGGATGTTCATTCAAGAAACCACTATACGTTAACGATCTATTTGGAAATTAAATAAAAAAAGAAGTTCAATAGAAAAGGAAATTGAATAAAAAAAAGGAAGTGGAATGGAAAAGGAAATTGATTGAAAATGTAAGTTGAATAAAAATAAAAATGGAAGTTGCATAAAATTAAAAATGGAAGTTCATTTAAGAAATCACTATACCTTGATGATCTATTTGGAAATTAAAAATAAAAATGGAAGTTGCATAAAATTAACATTGGAAGTTAATTCAAAAAACTACTATACCTTAGCGATCTATTTGAAAATTAAATAAAAAAGGCAGTTGAATAGAAAAAGAAGTTCATTCAAGAAACCACTATATCTTAACGATCTATTTGGAAATCAAAGAAAAATTGAAATTAAATAAAAAAAAGGAAGTTGAATAGAAAAGGAAATAGAATTAAAAATGGTAGTTG
Source organism: Camellia lanceoleosa (assembly GCA_025200525.1). Lineage (NCBI taxonomy): Eukaryota > Viridiplantae > Streptophyta > Magnoliopsida > Ericales > Theaceae > Camellia > Camellia lanceoleosa. The sequence goes on from JANUSC010000017.1 coordinate 389,261, forward strand.
AATAAAAATAAAAATGGAAGTTGCATAAAATTAAAAATGGAAGTTCTTTCAAAAAACCACTATACCATAACGATCTATTTGGAAATTACATAAAAAAGGAAGTTGAATAGAAAAGGAAATTGAATAAAAATGGAAGTTGAATAAAAATAAAAATGGAAATTAAATAAAAAATGAAGTTGAATAAAAAAGGAAATTTAATAAAAATGGAAGTTGAATAAAAATAAAAATGGAAGTTGAATAAAAATAAAAAGGAAAGTTGAATAAAAAAAGACGTTAAATAGAAAAGGAAATTGAATAAAAATAAAAATGGAAGTTGCATAAAAATAAAAATGGAAGTTAAATAGAAAAGGATATTGAATAAAAATGCAAGTTGCATAAAAATAAAAATGGAAGTTGAATAAAAATAAAAATGGAAGTTGCTTAAAATTAAAAATGGCAGTTGAATAAAATTAAAATTGGAATTCATTTCAGAAACCAGTATAACTTAACGACCTATTTGGAAATTGAATAAAAAAGGAAGTTGAAAAGAAAAGTAAATTGAATAAAAATGGAAGTTGAATAAAAATAAAAATGAAAGTTGAATAGAAATGGAAATTTAACAAAAAAGGTAGTTGAATAAAAAACAAAATTGAATAAAAATGGAGGTTGAATAGAAAACAAAATTGAATAAAAATGGAAGTTGCAAAAAATTAACAACGGAAGTTCATTCAAGAAACCACTATACCTTAACAATCTATTTGGAAATTAAAGAAAAAAGAAGTTGAATAGAAATGGAAATCGAATAGAAAAGGAAATTGAATAAAAATTGAAGTCGAATAAAAATAAAAATGGAAGTTGCGTAAAATTAAAAATGGAAGTTGCATAAAATTAACAACGGAAGTTCATTCAAGAAACCATTATATCTTAACAATCTATTTGGAAATTAAATAAAAAAGGAAGTTGAATAGAAATGGAAATTGAATATAAAAGGAAATTGAATAAAAATTGAAGTCGAATAAAATAAAAATTGAAGTTGCATAAAGTTAACAATGGAAGTTAACTCAAGAAACCACTATACGTTAAAGATCTATTTGGAAATTAAATAAAAAGGAACGTTGAATAGAAAAGGAAATTGAATAAAAACAAAAATGGATGTTGCATAAAATTAAAAAAAAGAAGTTGAATAAAAATATAAATGAAAGTTGCATATAATTAAAAATGGAAGTTCACTCAAGAAACCACTCTACCTTAACGATCTATTTGGAAATTAAAAATAAAATAAAAAATGAAGTTGAATAGAATAGGAACTTGAATAAAAACGGAAGTTGAATAAAAATAAAAAAGAAAATTGAATAAAAATGGAAGTTCATTCAAGAAACCACTATACCTTAACAATCTATTTGGAAATTAAATAAAAAATGAAGTTGAATAGAATAGGAACTTGAATAAAAATTGAAGTTAAATAAAAATAAAAATGGAAGTTCATTCAGGAAACCACTATACCATAATGATCTATTTGGAAATTAAATAAAAAATGAAGTTGAATAGAAAAGGGAATTGAATAAAAAGAAAAATGAAAGTTTCATAAAAATAAAAATGGAAGTTCCATAAAATTAACACTGGAAGTTAATTCAAGTAACCACGCATAAGATTAAAAATGGAAGTTGCATAAAATTAACAATGGAAGTTCATTAGGAAACCACTATACCTTAACAATCTATTTGGAAATTAAAGAAAAAATGAAGTTGAATAGAAAATGAAATTTATTAAAAAAGGAAGTTGAATAAAAATAAAAGGGGAAGTTCATTCGAGAAACCACTATACGTTAACGATCAATTTGGAAATTAAATATAAAATGAAAATGAATAGAAAAGGAAATTGAATAAAAAGTGAAGTTGAATAAAAATAAAAATGGAAGTTGCATAAAATTAAAAATGAAAGTTCATTCAAGAAACCAATAATAATTTTATTCGACTTCCATTTTTATTCAATTTCCCTTTCTATTCAACTTTCTTTTTTATTGAATCTCCAAATAGATCGTTAAGGTATAGTTGTTTCTTGAATGAACTTCCATTTTTTATTTTATGCAACTTCCATTTTTATTCAATTTCCTTTTCTATTGAACTTCTTTTTTTATTCAATTTCCAAATAGATCGTTAAGGTGTAGTGGTTTCTTGAATAAACTTCCATTTTTAATTTTGATGCAACTTTCATTTTTATTTTTATTCAACTTCCATTTTTAATTTTATTCAATTTCCTTTTCTATTCAACTTCATTTTTTTTTTTAACGATCTATTTGGAAAGTAAATAACAAAATGAAGTTGAAGAGAAATAAAAATGGAAGTTGTATAAAATAAAAATGGAAGTTGCATAAAATTAAAAAATGAAGTTAAATAGAAAAGGAAATTGAATAAAAATAGAAGTTGCATAAAATAAAAAATGGATGTCATTCAGGAAACCATTAGACCTTAACGATCTATTTGGAAATTAAATAAAAAATGAAGTTCTCCTTTTATTTTTATTCAACATCAATTTTTATTCAATGTCCTTCTCTATTCAACTTCTTTTTTTATTTAATTTCCAAATAGATCGTTAAGGTAGAGTGGTTTCCTGAACGAACTGACATTTTATTTTTATTCAACTTCCATTTTTATGCAATTTCCATTTCATTTTAATTTCCTTTTCTATTCAATTTCCTTTTCTTTTTAATTTCCATATAGATCGTTAAGGTATAGTGGTTTCTTGAATGAACTTTCATTTTTAATTTTATGCAACTTCCATTTTTATTCGATTTTTTTTTCTATTCATTTTCCTTTTCTATTCAACTTCCATTTTATTTAACTTCGATTTTTATTTTTATTCAACTTCCATTTTTATTCAATTTCCTTGTCTATTCAACGGCATTTTTTATTTAATTTCCAAATAGATCATTAAGGTATAGTGGTTTCTTCAATGAACTTCCATGTTTATTTCTATTCAACTTCTTTGTTATTTAATTTCCAAATAATTCACACATAAGGTATAGTGGTTTCTTGAATGAACTTCCTTTGTTAATTTTATGCAACTTTCATTTTTAGTTTTATTCAACTTCCATTTTTATTTCATCTCCAAATAGATCGTTATGAAAATTTCATTTTTATTCAACTTCCTTTTTTATTTAATTTCCACATAGATCGTCAAGGTATAGTGGTTTCTTGAATGAACTTCCATTGTTAATTTTATGCAACTTCCATTTTTATTTTTATTCGACTTGCATTTTTATGCAATTTCCGTTTCTATTCAACTTCATTTTCTATTCAACTTTCTTTTTTATATAATTTCTAAATAGATCGTTAAGGTATAGTGGTTTCTCGAATAAACTTCCATTTTTAATTTTATGCAACTTCTAGTTTTATCCAATTTCCATTTCTATTCAACTTCCTTTTTCATTTAATTTCCAAATAGATCGTTAAGTTATAGTGGTTTCTCAAATGAACTTCCATTTTGAATAAAAATTGTTAGGACCTATCTTGTCAAAATCCCGCGCACAAAACTGTGTAATTGAGTTGTAATTTTCCTAAGTTTTTTGCCTTCCTCGCTCGAGCCAGGAAGTGCTCGCTCGAGCGAAGGTCTGCGTCTGGGCAAAACACAGGCTATGATTGTGCTCGGCGAAGAGCATGGTGGCTCGAGCGCGATTATGCGTCTCTTGAACACCGCAGGATGTTTTCCTCGCCGGCGAGGTCACTAGTAGAAATCACGCGATTTACACTCCTCGCTCGGCGAGAGGATCTCGCCGAGCGAGCTTGAATCCGGAAATTTTCAAATGCTTGGTTTCTTCGAGATTGGGACTCTTTTGGTTTTCTATAAGTAGATGGTTTTCTCCTAAAACCAATCTAACTTTTCTAGATCGATTCAAGAATTCTAGAGTTTTGTTTGAAGTGTTCTTACGAAAGTTTGATAAGTTTTCTTTGATGTTCTTAAGAGAGTTCTAAAACTCATGAGTTGATATTCATACATCAAAGAGGTTGATACTTGATATTCAAGAGTGTTCTCTTGGTAGAATCGAAGATCATTACGTAAAGTCTCAAAAGGTGTTTGTTTCTTTACGTAGTCGTTAATTCGACAAGTGAAGTTGAGGAGTGGAACCAACTTCGAGAATCGAAGGCGTGGTGAAAGAGTTACGAAGATTGAGACAAATTGACTAGGTTGGGTAATTTGTATGGTTTCTTTGTAACCTTGTAGTCCTTGATGAGTGGATTGATTAGTGGCGGTTCGCCCGTGGTTTTGATTACAATTGAAGGTTCTTCAATTGTGGTTTTCACGTAAAAATCGATTGTGTTGATTTATTATTTATTTCTAAGAAACAAACAAACTAAAATCACATTCGTAAGTGCTTGATGGTTTTAGATTGAGTGTTTTTGGAATTTTGGCTTTGGAATATTTTAATCCTTATCTAATCACGAATCACATAGGATTTTCAATTGGTATCGAGCGGTCACTCTTTGTTTTTTTCAAAACTATAGGAGTGTGATTTTGTGTGACTAGTTTTATGGATTCTATTCGTGAAGGTAACTCGACTCATAGACCCCTTTACTAGGCGGTACAAACTATTCTTATTGGAAAGCTCGCATGAGAGCATTTTTAAAATCTATCGATGAGAAAGTTTGGCCTTTGTTGTCTTTGGGTGGAGTGAACCTACTATCACTATAGATGGCATTGATATTCCTAAACCTCTAGATAAATGGGACACAACCGATTATCGAACTCGAGTTGGACGACAAGGCTCTCAACTCCCTCTTACGCTCTGTCACACTGAAGAATTCCGTCAATTTGCACGTGTGAAATAGCAAAAGAGGCGTGGGATATTCTTGAAACAATTCACGAAGGAACTACCTCTGTCAAAAGGTCAAAATTTCAACGTCTCACATCTGTCTTCGAAACCCTTTTTATGCGCGATGATGAGACGTTTGATGATTTCTATGCAAAACTTCGATGATATCGTGAATTCTGTTTCACTCTCGGTGAAAAAAATCCGGAAGCTAAAGTTGTGGGAAAAATTTTGAGGTCCCTTCGAGAGGTTCCAATCAAAGGTGATGACCATTGAGGAGGCTCGAATGTTGATACCCTCAAGCTCGATCAATTGGTTGGAAATTTGCGGACTTATGAAGCACACCAAATTTCTAAGAAAAAGCAAAAAAGAAAGTATGGCTTTCACAAGTACTCATGAGGCGCAAAACCTCCGGAGGCCCGAATTTGATTTAGAGTGCGAGATGACGGCTATGCTTACAAAAGCAGTTTAAAAATTTTTAAAAAGCCTAATTTGAGCCCCTATTTCAAAAGAGAAGAGTAATGACAAACCCAAAACTTTTCCACCAAAATCAGCTCAAACTCTGAAAAAAGAAGGTTGTTAGGGGCGAGGTCAAGTGCTTTGAATGTCAAGGGTTTGGCCACATATCCCATGAATGCCCTCTGAAAAGAATCGGAAGAAAGTCTACACCGTAACTTGGGATGATGAAAGCGGGTCGGAGCAAGAACCCGAAGAACCTGAATCTGGTGAAGATGGGGATAGTGCTTTCATGGCATTTTGGGCCACGGTTTCTCAACCTCTTCCAAAGCCTTCGGGATCAGCCCGTGGTCAAAACTTGCATCATGCTCCCACCTTTGATGGGACCAACTACCTGTATTGGAAAATCAGAATGAGGGCTTTTCTGAGAGCCTTTGAACCAGAAGGTTGGCAAACCATTGAAGAAGATACAGAAAGTGCAGATAATCCGGGCAATCGAGAGCCCTAATCATTATTCGTGGAGCAATTTCTAATGAAGAACGACAGCGGGTCGCTCCTTTGCACAAAGGCTAAAGATGCATGGGAAATTCGAGCCAATTCCATGAAAGAGGAGATTCACCTTCACCTCCATCCAACGACTTGTCTGCCTTGGTTGCCAGATTGGATGAGGTTAAGAAGAATGAGGAGCAAAGAGAGGATGATGAACTATCTGAAGACATTGATGAGGTCAATGGTGAAGAACTACAACAAGCTTACGAGAAGCTGTACGAGGAATCTCTGAATTTGTCTAGAAGCAACGACAAACTCTCTCTCATGCTCAAACCATGCGACAGTGAGAATGTCCGACTCAAAGGAGAACTCTTGACAAAGAAAGCGAATGTCATCAAGATCTCAAGTGACAGGCAAGACTTATGTGGAAAACTTCTGTCCTGTGAAACTGAAAGGAATGAACTTCTGAGGGTGTATTCCACATATGAAGAAAAGCTTGAAAGTCTTGAGTTGTCACAAAGCGCATTGGAAGAGAAAGTCGAACGAAGAGGAAGAACTCCGTATTGCTAGAGCAACAATTGCCATGTGGAACAAAGGTTCCAGATCTCTAGAAGACATACTTGGGTCTCAACAAATGGGTTCTGACAAAAGAGGGCTAGGCTATGGTACGACAGCTCACAAGGAACAGGCCTCTACTTCACATAACTTGAAGACTCAAGCAAAGGGCAAATTGAAGATAGACCAGGTTGATCCTTCTCTTCATCAAGCAAAAGCTGGTAAGATCAACAAAAGGCAGGTACAACCTGTTTTTATTTGTCATCACTGTGGTAGGTATGGCCACATTCGTCCTTACTGTTTTGTATTGTTTGGTAAGGTGTCTCAAAAGGGTAGAAATTCTAACACTTTTTGGGTCAGGAGACAACCTTACATGTCTAGAACACCAAGACTAAAAAGATTTGGGTTAGAAAAGATGATTTGACTTGTTTTGTTGCTCACATTGCTCTAAAAGCACGTGACTCACACATGTGGTATCTTGATAGTGGGTGCTCTCGTCATATGTCATTAACAAATCCTACTTCACCTCCTTGAAAAATATGAAGGAGGAATTGTTACTTTTGGAGATGGCGGCACTTCTAGAGTCATTGGTAAGGGCTCTATAAGTGTTCTTTGGTCTTCAAGCTAGATAATGCCTTACTTGTTGATGGTCTTAAAGCTAATCTTTTGAGCATTAGTCAAATGTGTGATTCCCATCATGAAGTATTGTTTTCAAAAGATAAATGTGAAATTTTGGATAAAAGAAATCTTGTTTTACATGGGGTTCGCACATCGATAAGCTGCTATGGGATTCTTACTACTAATGATCTCACTTGCCATTACGCCATCATAAGTAACATTGATCTGTGGCATCAAAGATTAGGTCACATGAATTTCAAAGACCTAACTAAGATAGCCAACAAAGAACTTGTGAGAGGAGTACCTAAACTAGGTAAAATTTGAGCCACGTGTGTGGACCATATCGACAGCAAGCAAACCCGTGCTCGCATAAAAAGGTGAAACGACTTAACAACCAAAGCGTCCTCTTGAATTGGTTCACATGGATTTAATGGGTCCTACTCATGAAAGCATTGGAGGTAAAAGATACATTTTTTAAGCGTTGATGATTTTACTCGATTCTCATGGGTAAATTTTTAAGGAAAAATCGATACCTTTGATGCTTTCGGGCTTTAGTCCTTAAAATCCAAAATGAACAAGGTGTTCCCATTGGGCGTATCATAAGAATCCGGCAGTCATGGTCGTGAATTTGAAAATAGTTCGTTTTCGGATTTTTGTGATATGCATGGAATTAAGCATGAGTTTTCAGCACCTATTACTCCACAACAAAATGGAGTTGTTGAGAGGAAAAACAGAGTTGTTCAAGAAATGGCTAGGGTCATGCTCCTTAGTAAGAGTCTTCCTCCAAAGTTTTGGGCCGAAGCCTTAAATACTGCTGTTTATGTGATAAATCGTGTGTATTTAAGGCCCGGCACTTTATAAACTCCTTATGAATTGTGGAAGGGTATGAAACCTAATGTAAAATACTTCAAAACTTTTGGGAGTAAGTGTTACATCTTCAAAGATAGAGAGCCCTTGGGCAAATTTGACTCAAGTGATGAAGGTATTTTTCTAGAGTATTCAACCAACGGAGGGCTTTTCGAGTCTATAACTGCGAACTTCATCATTAATGGAATCTATCAATGTGGTTATAGATGACAGTTCACCTACTTGACAACAAATGAGGATGACAATGGTGAGCTTCCAATCTTGGATCTTGAACCACAAAATCAAGGAGATCTTTGTGGCTCAATCACAAGAAATTGTTACTGACACCATCCTCACAGGTAAGTTCAAGTCCAAAGAGTGCTCAAAAGAACGGACTCCTGTTTCTCCGATCACCCAAAGTCTGAACTTAAACCATCGGCAAGGGTGAAACTGAATCATCCCGTTCAACAGTAATTGGGAGTGTTTGGATCGAATGAAAACCCGAAGACAGATTCGGGATGAGGTATCACATATGTGTTATGTTTCTTTGATTGAACCTAAGAATGTTAAAGAGGCCTTGCTAGATGATAGTTGGGTTAATGCTATGCATGAAGAATTAGGTCAATTTGAACGTAACAAAGTTTGGACTCTTGTTCCCAGACCTAGAGACATGAATGTGATAGGTACCAAGTGGATCTTTAAAAATAAATCTGATGAGAATGGTACTGTTGTGAGAAATAAAGCTAGGTTGGTTGCTCATTGCTACACACAAGTAGAGGGTATTGACTATGATGAGACGTTTGCCCCAGTTGCACGTCTCGAATCCATTCGCATATTACTTGGTGTTGCATGTTTTCTTGGCTTTAAATTGTTTCAAATGGATGTGAAAAGTGCTTTTTTGAATGGGTACTTAAAAGAAGAGGCATATGTTGAGCAACCAAAAGGGTTTGAGGACACGAAATGTCCTAATCATGTCAACAAGTTAGACAAGGCTTTGTATGGGTTGAAACAAGCCCCTCGGGCTTGGTATGATAGGCGTACTACCTTTCTTCTTGATAATGATTTTCAAAGGGGTAGTGTGGATAAGACATTATTTGTGAAACATACTAAGTCTCATATTCTTGTTGCTCGGATCTATGTTGATGATATTGTGTTTGGTTCACTTCGATCATCTTGTGAAATATTTTTCGGATTGCATGACACATGAGTTTGAGATGAGCATGATGGGAGAGTTGTTTTATTTTTTGGGTCTCCAAAATAAAAAGTCTCCTCGGGTATATTTGTTTCTCGATCTAAGTATGCTAAAATCTTGTGTCAAAGTTTGGTCTTGAGTCACAAGCATGCCCGCACTCCCATGAGCACCACTCTTCACCTTTCCAAAGATTCCACTGGTATTGATGTTGATCCTACCCTTTATAGGAGTATGATAGGGAGTCTTTTGTATCTCACAGCCAGTCGTCCTGATATTTCCTTCAGTGTTTGTAACGCCCTGGAAATAATGACATTTAACCCAACAATATTGACATGCTACGATATATAAAAGATCCACGTTCTTTCATTCAACAGGGTTCTATTACAAAACGTATTACATGTTAACAACAAAAGCAAATGCCCTAAGGGCTTCTGACTTTCCAAGTTAACACTTGGTTACAAGAAAATAGAGTGCTAGCTCATTTACACATTAAGCCCTAGGCTTGAATTTACATGTAACACGCAAAAGGAAAGACAAACAAAAGTCCATCCGCCACTAGCCTTCCAAGCTAAGTCCTTGGAGGTGGCATGCTACCATACACGAAAATGATGTTCCCATATAGGGTGAGCCACGGCCAAAGAGAAATATACTAAACCCGAGTTATAAATAATGACTAAAAGACTAACAATTGATAGATGGCCAACTCTTTTACATTCTTTCATCACTTCAACAAATATAAACAAAAGCAGATATATTCACACTTTCCATGACAAGCATACATGCTCGCCAATATTTTCTTGATAAGCATACATGCTCTATCTACGGAGTTCATCCCCTATCTCCTCCCAGTAACATCCGGTTTAGAGGTCCATCCCCTATCTTCCCCTAAACCGCGGAGTCCATCCCCTATCTCCTCCAACACAACACAATGCATATATATAACAATTATACACATCACATATCAATACATAAAATCAATGTATTCTTTCCATCGTCATAACCCATGACCCAATTCTATCTCAATTCCTCATTTTTCCACAATTAATTATTCAAATTAATAAATCCATGTAATTAGGACATTTCCATAATTAACATTACAACCCTTAGGTTCCAATTTCACTAATGTTTCAACATTAATTCCATGTTTCTATACCAAACATGCTTCTAGGTTTATTATAGACAAAACCCCAACTTTTGTAAAATTACACAATGGCCCAAAGTTTCCCAAAATTTCACAACAACTACCAACATATCAAAATGCTAAAATTCAAAGACAAAATCTATAAAAAGGAGTAGGATATCCCTACCTCAAAGTTTGAGCTCAAAAGGAGATGAAGACCCAACACCCAACTTGCTCCAAAACCTAATATTTTCGATTATATCAAAGCCCAAGTCACCCTCTACCTTTTAACAAAGCACTTAGGGAAGATTCACCCTATAGGAGATGATTTCTTAGAGAGAAGGCAAGTCTAGAGAGAGGCTCTCGATTTAGGGTTTTAAAAGTAAAAGCTTCAAAAAGTGAAGTTTAGATCGCCTGTTGCGAATCGATATAAACAGCTCGCTCGGCGAAGACTTGGTCGCCGAGCGACGGACTGAAAACCGTAGCTCGAGCCAAAAAGGTCTCGCCGAGCCAACATCCTAGAAGCTCGCTCGGCGAAGAAAGCTCGCCGAGCAGAACTCGACCTTCAGTTCGCAACTAGACGACGCTCGGCGGACGAACCGCTTCGCCGAAGCGAAGACCGAACCAGATCGCTCGAGCGAAGAATCAGCTCGCTCGAGCCAGAAATCATGGTGTTCAGGTCCAGCCCAGACGCAGTCGCTCGCTCGAGCGAAGCCGCTCTGGCTCGACCCACCAGACACAAAACTCAACGCTCGCTCGAGCGACCAACTCCTCGCTCGAGCGAAGGACAAAAATTCTGGGCAGCAACCCTTGGCTCCCGAATACAACCAACCTGAAACAAACCTGCCCAACACATCCTATAACTCAAGTACAATATATGAAAGGACGTAAACAGGACAACAATCCACTACCAACATCCACGGACACACGTCCGGATCACTGTACAACAAGGGGTAAACCCGGGATCGCTATAACCTCCCCCCCTTAAAGAATTTCGTCCCCGAAATTAAAACAAGTTTTTGAAAAGCAAGCCTTTTTCTCCATTTTAAACAATGTCATAACACAACATTTAATAATTCGACCCATTACCGGTCATCCATCTCCTATTAAGAGGCATTTCTCAACATGTACTTTTCAACATGCAATTTCTTTCCATTTCAACCATTTTCCACATATATGGTTTACAATTTATATCATAAGCAATAATCATGATACGATTTTATTTCTATAATATAGCCAACATATGCAATATTATAATCAACTCCCATAACAAGGCAAGTTCTACAACATTTACATTAACCAAAACATACACCATGTTTTACAACTTAAGACATTTCAAATGTTCTTAAAGTTCATTACAATTACAAAATTGCAACACTTGATTACACATCAACAAATAAGTCCGGATATTTCTCACGGACCCCCAACTCACGTTCCCAAGTGGCCTCCTCCACTCCGTGATGTTTCCACAAAACCTTAACCAAAGGGATGGTCTTACCACGCAGGACTTGATCCCGCCTATCCAAGACCTGAACCGGTCTCTCCTCATACGAGGCATCCTCATCTACCTCTAAGTCGGTCCAATCCAACACGTGTGATGGATCCGCTCATACTTCAAGCATACTTACATGAAACTCCTCATCAACTCCGGCCATCTGTGGCAGCAATGCTAAACGCTAAGCAAACTCGCCAATCCCCTCAAGGACCTCAAAGGACCAATAAACCGAGGGACAACTTCACTCTTCCCAAATCTCAACAAACCCCGCCTAGGTGATATCTTGAAAAGACGTGATCACCCACCTCAAACTCTAACGGTCTCCTTCTACGGTCATAGGACTTCGGCGACTCTGGTCAGAACAAGCCTCCTCTGGATAAGCTCAACTTTCTCCGTCTCCCTAACCAACTCCGGACCCAACAAAGGTGTGTCACCCACCTCGGCCCAACAAACTGGAGACCTACAAGGTCGGCCATACAAGGCCTCAAATGGTGCCATACCGATACTAGACTGAAAACTGTTATTGTAGGCAAACTCCACCAGCGGTAAGTGCCTCTCCCATGTCCCACTGAAATCAAGGACACAACCCCGAAGCATATCCTCAAGGATCTGAATGGTACGCTCGGACTGCCCATCAGTCTGAGGATGATAAGCTGTACTAAAGGTCAACTTAGTACCTAAAGCACTCTGCAAACTCTGCCACAACCTAGCAGTAAAACGAGGATCTCTATCTGAGACGATCGTCACTGGGACCCCGTGCAATCTCACTATGTCCCGAACATACAAGTCGGCAAGATGATCTACTGAATCTCTCACGCGCATTGGAATGAAATGCGCCGACTTGGTCAACCGGTCTACAACCACCCAAATAGTATCACTACCCCGCTGAGTCTTCGGAAGACCTACAACGAAGTCCATGGTGACATGCTCCCACTTCCACTCGGCAATAGGCAAGGGTTGTAACAAACCCGCTGGCCTTTGATGCTCGGCCTTCACTTGCTGACAAGTAAGGCACTTAGACACGAAGACTGCCACATCTCTCTTCATACCCCGCCACCAAAACTGACGACCCAAATCCCGATACATCTTAGTACCTCCCGGATGCACCGCAAGGCGCGAATGATGGAACTCTCGGAGTACCTCCTCTCGACAGGACTCCGGCACAAACGGACGGTCTCGGTATCTCAAACTCAGGTCGGGATACGCCGTCAAACCTTTCTCAACTTTCCCACTGGAGATCTTCTCTCTGAGAGATTCTACCTCAAGATCACCTCTCTGTGCCTCTAACACTCGAGTCACAAGTGTAGGCTGCGCAACCACAGAAAACAAGGCCGCAGCCTCAACGGATTCGCCCAGAAGCAAGTCAAACTCGCCAAGTACCCCCAACATCTCCCACTCTCGGATGGCTACACAACCTACATCACTAATGGATTTCCTACTAAGAGCATCGGCCACAACATTGGCCTTCCCTGGGTGATAATGCAACTCGAAGTCGTAATCTTCTATAAACTCCATCCACCTTCTCTGCCTCAAGTTCAAGTCTTTCTGTGAAAACAGATACTTCAGACTTTTATGATCCGAGAACACCTCGAATCTCTCACCATAAAGGTAGTGCCTCCAGATTTTCAAGGCAAAAATCACAGCCGCTAACTCTAGGTCGTGTGTAGGGTAGTTCTTCTCGTGTATTTTTAACTGACGTGAGCCATAAGCTACCACTTTCCCTCCCTGCATCAACACACAACCCAAACCCTCTCGTGAGGCATCACAATAGACTGCATAACCCAACCCTCTCTCCGGAATAATCAAGACTGGAGCGGTGGTCAATCTAACCTTCAACTCCTGAAACGACTTTTCACAAGTCTCACTCCATACAAATTTGACTCCCTGGCGAGTCAACCTAGTCAACGGCGAAGCTAACCTGGAGAAATCTTTCACAAATCGACGATAGTACCCAGCTAATCCCAGAAAACTGCGGATCTCAAACACACTCTTAGGCTGTGCCCAATCTTGCACTGCCTCAGTCTTGGATGTATCAACAGACACCCCTTCCCCGGAAACTACATGGCCTAAGAACTTGACTTCTCTTAGCCAGAACTCGCACTTCCCAAACTTGGCATACAGCCTATGGGCTCTAAGCAATTCAAGCACCACTCTCAAGTGTTCCTCGTGCTCTTGCTCTGAGGGTGAATAGATAAGAATATCATCCACAAAACGACCACAAAAGCGATCCAAGAATTCGGAAAATCCGGTTCATCAAGTCCATAAAAAGGCCGGTGCGTTAGTAAGCCCAAATGGCATCACCGAAACTCATAATGGCCATACCGTGCGGAATGCCGTCTTGAATATCCTCCTCTCTGACCCTCAACTGGTGGTAACCTGATCTCAAGTCTATCTTAGAGAAACAACGGGAACCCTTCAACTGGTCAAACAAGTCATCTATACGGGGCATAGGGTACTTATTCTTAACTGTAGCCCGATTCAACTTCCGGTAATCGATACACAACCTCAAGGCACCGTCTTTCTTTTTAGCAAAGAGGGCCGGTGCTCCCCACGGCGATACACTAGGGCGAATGAAGCCCTTATCTAGCAATTCTTGGAGTTGAACTTTCAACTCAATCAACTCTCTGGGCAAAAGCGATAAGGTGCCATAGAAATCGGCCGCGTCGCACTAAATCAATAGAGAACTCTGTCTCTCGGTGGGGTGGCAAATCAATAAGATCCTCGGGAAAGACATCTGCGTATTCACAAACTACCCTTGGCAACTCAATCTGGGTCTCATCATATTCACCATTCTCAAAACTAGCAAGTAAACTACCAAGCTCATTCCGCCTTCATGACCGCACTGCTGGCACAATACTACCAACCCGGTCTCCTAAAAAGTGGAAAAACTCCCCGTTCACTGTACAGCAGGTAACCCTCTGGCGGTAGCAATCAATAACCGCCCGGTATGACGATAACCAGTCCATACCCAAAATAACATCAAAGCCCTTCATGGGCATAACTACAAATGGAAAAGGAAGTCGATGATCGTCGACCTCTATATCACAACCTCTACATCCGTGCCTCAAAATTAACTCACCCCAATAGGTGACACGCAAATAGGAGATGCTAAAAGTGCTAACTCCAGTTCCAACACAGATGCAAATGCAGCAGATACAAAAGAATGAGATGCACCCGTGTCAATCAACACTCTAGCAACCGAATTGCAAAACAAAAAGGTACCTCTCACTACTGATGGAGCCGGTACTAGGTCTGTGATAACGGATACACGCTCAGAGGCCCCTGATCTACCTGCTCGCCTCTCGGAGCATAGGATTTGTTATCGTTGGACGACGAAGCCCCCGGATTGGCCCTCGAGGCCTGCACAGACTGAGCTGGCTGAAATCCCTGCGTCTGTCTAGAACCAGACGCTCCTGAAGTGGCACTCAACCGTGGGCAATACCTCTTCATGTGCCCGGGCTGTCCACACTGGTAACACGATACGGGCTGCCCCCTGCCCGAACTCTGACTCTGTGGTCTGGCTGACGAAGAAGCAGCTCTCTGACCCCCGCCCTTCAGTGGGCAAACAGAAGCCTTGTGACCCGGCTGGCCACACTTGTAACAGGTGAACTCTCCCTGACTGCCCCTCCCGGAGCACACTTTCAGTCTGGGAAAGTCGACCTGACCAAACCACCCTGGGACGGCTGAGGATTATAACCCCTCTGCCTCCTACCATCACCCTGTCCCTCTTGGCCCCTCTTGGAGCCCCCATGTTTCTCTTCTTCTCCCTCCTGCATCATCAGCTCCATATGAGCTGCAGCATCCACCAAATGCCTGTACTCTCGAATGTAAGGTCCACCAACTTTCAACTTGAGGTCCCACCTCAACTTCCGCTCAAACTCATAGCAACGGCGCTCCTCTGTCGCCACAAGTTCAGGTGCAAACCTGGACAAGCTAGTAAATGTAGCCTCAAACTCGGCCACAGACAAACCATCCTGCTTAAGCTTGGTAAACTGATCCCTTAGTCTCTCTCTAGCCACTGCGGATAAAAACCTCTCCTGGAAAGCATTCACATACGCCTCCCAAGTACCACCCACACGAACTTTCTCATACTTCCACCATTGACCGCATCTCCTTGGTGGAAGGATGCCAAGGTCACTTTCAATGCTCCGTCCTCGATGCCTAGCATTTGAGCGTTTACTCATCTGTTCTAGCCACTGTGCGCCTTCAATGGCTCCTTAGGATCCCCAACAAACTCCTCCGGGTTAGACCGAAGAACTCCCTCTTCAAGAAAGAAGGTCCGCCTCGGTTGCACGATTTCTGCTCGAGAATACCTAAGGCCCTGCTATCTCTCGGGCCAAGGCACCCATAGCTCTTGACCCAGCTCGGCCACATTGGCTCGACCAACCCTTCTGAATCGCCGAACTTCATCCGGTAATGGCACTTCCTGCCTCCTAGGCCTACCACGCCTACCACCTCTTGCTCGTCCTGACATCCTAATAAAGGTAACACAAAACATTAGCACATTTGTCAACGTGCCAAAACTAAACACTCACGTCCTAATACATGAATAACTGTAATTCATTCCACGTAAGCACATAAACACATAAGCACTTACGAATTTCATTTCCGGATGATGATAGTCCCAAGGCGTTACTAGAGTACCGGTTAGAAACAGCATTGATCAAGTGCCTTTCCAACAAGACTCCCAGAAACCCAAAGACCCAATCAACATCCTAGAAACTAAATCCCATACCCAAATAATCACATAAGCATGTTATCACATAAACATATAACAGTACACCTAAGTCTCTATCAAGCGAGACAAACCCATTGTGATCCTAATCACTTCTCACATACCCAAAGTATTCGAACCCGGTACGCTCTGATACCAAGTTGTAACGCCCTGGAAATAATGACATTTAACCCAACAATATTGACATGCTACGATATATAAAAGATCCACGTTCTTTCATTCAACAGGGTTCTATTACAAAACGTATTACATGTTAACAACAAAAGCAAATGCCCTAAGGGCTTCTGACTTTCAAGTTAACACTTGGTTACAAGAAAATAGAGTGCTAGCTCATTTACACATTAAGCCCTAGGCTTGAATTTACATGTAACACGCAAAAGGAAAGACAAACAAAAGTCCATCCGCCACTAGCCTTCCAAGCTAAGTCCTTGGAGGTGGCATGCTACGATACACGAAAATGATGTTCCCATATAGGGTGAGCCACGGCCAAGAGAAATATACTAAACCGTTATAAATAATGACTAAAAGACTAACAATTGATAGATGGCCAACTCTTTTACATTCTTTCATCACTTCAACAAATATAAACAAAACAGATATATTCACACTTTCCATGACAAGCATACATGCTCTGCCAATATTTTCTAGATAAGCATACATGCTCTATCTACGGAGTTCATCCCCTATCTCCTCCCAGTAACATCCGGTTTAGAGGTCCATCCCCTATCTTCCCCTAAACCGCGGAGTCCATCCCCTATCTCCTCCAACACAACACAATGCATATATATAACAATTATACACATCACATATCAATACATAAAATCAATGTATTCTTTCCATCGTCATAACCCATGACCCAATTCTATCTCAATTCCTCATTTTTCCACAATTAATTATTCAAATTAATAAATCCATGTAATTAGGACATTTCCATAATTAACATTACAACCCTTAGGTTCCAATTTCACTAATGTTTCAACATTAATTCCATGTTTCTATACCAAACATGCTTCTAGGTTTATTATAGACAAAACCCCAACTTTTGTAAAATTACACAATGGCCCAAAGTTTCCCAAAATTTCACAACAACTACCAACATATCAAAATGCTAAAATTCAAAGACAAAATCTATAAAAAGGAGTAGGATATCCCTACCTCAAAGTTTGAGCTCAAAAGGAGATGAAGACCCAACACCCAACTTGCTCCAAAACCGAATATTTTCAGATTATATCAAAGCCCAAGTCACCCTCTACCTTTTTAACAAAGCACTTAGGGAAGATTCACCCTCTAGGGAGATGATTTCTTAGAGAGAAGGCAAGTCTAGAGAGAGAGGCTCTCAGATTTAGGGTTTTAAAAAGTAAAAGCTTCAAAAAAGTGAAGTTTAGATCGCTGGCCGCTAATCGATATATGAGCTCGCTCGGCGAAGACTTGGTCGCTCGGCGACGGAACCTGGAAACCGTAGCACGAGCCAAATAGGTCACGCTCGAGCCAACAGCCTAGAAGCTCGCCTCGGCGAAGAAAAGATCGCTCGAGTCAGGAACTCGACCTTCAGTTCGCAATTAGACGCGACGCTCGGCGGCGAACCGCCGCTCGGCGAAGGCCGAACGATCGCTCGGCGAAGAATCAGCTCGCCGAGCGAAATCATGGTGTTGAGTCCAGCCCGAGCCGATCGCTTCGCTCAGCGAAGCCGCCTGGCTCGACCCACCAGACACAAAACTCAACGCTCGCTCGGCGACCAACTCCTCGCCGGCGAAGGACAAAATTTACAAGCAACCCTTGGCTCCGAATACAACCAACACAAACAAACCTGCCCAACACATCCTATAACTCAAGTACAATATATGAAAGGACGTAAACAGGACAACAATCCACTACCAACATCCACGGACACACGTCCGGATCACTGTACAACAAGGGGTAAACCCGGGATCGCTATAGTGTTGGTGTCTGTGCCCGTTACCAAGCCAATCCTAAAGAGTCTCACCTTCTTGCGGTAAAACGCATCATCAAGTATGTTAATGGGACCTTGGGGTTTGGGGTTTGGTTTTCAACGATACTACAAATTGAAATTATTGGTTTTTCGATGCCGATCAAGCGGTGTGCTGATGATAGGAAAAGTACTTCGGGGGGTTGTTTTTACCTTGGGAATAATCTGGTTTCTTGGCATAGTAAAAAGCAAAATGCTATCTCTCTGTCTACTGCTGAGGCTGAATACATTGCTGCAGGGAGTTGTTGTGCCCAAATGTTGTGGATGAAGCAAATGCTTCATGATTATGGAATTGAACAGAACACTCTCACTCTTTTTTGTGATAACACAAGTGCCATAAACATTTCAAAAAACTTAGGAAAATTACAACTCAATTACACAGTTTTGTGCGCGGGATTTTGACAAGATAGGTCCTAACAATCTCCCCCTTTGTCAATACCCGGACAAAACTTTCTAAACAAGATTCCTAACCAAAAGATCTAACTAAAACAATTACAACTCAACTAATGACCTAATAAATTACAACTCGATGAAAAGAAAACAATGAATCCAAACTAGAGAACCATCCAATCATTAAGCTGTATAAATAAACCAACAACCGACCGTTGAGCTGTAAAGAAACCAACATAAGCATGCATTCCTCAAACACAACCAATCCTGCAGATTAAAACCATTAGATACATCCAGACATATATTCAACATATTAGATACATCCAGACATATATTTCCAATACCCCTTGATCTTCTTCGTTTTGAGTTTCTTAGAAAGACCTTGGGTGTAATGTCTCAGTAACTAGGCTGTTTCTTGTAAGGTGAGTGTGAGTGGTTGACTTACTGTTCTTGAATATGATTATCTGTGTTTGAGTTCTGATATCTTTTCATCAAAATTTATATGAACACTGCTCATGCTGCATACAAGATCTTTTTCATCTTTGTTCATAGCTCATTCTGAATGCCCATACTCATTTACTTCATGATCTCATTCTATACACATCCTTGAGATAAACTGTTGCAGGGGTTTCCGCACAAGTGATCAAAGTTCTCTATGGACCACTGACAGTGTTTCTTGTACTCTTACAGAGGAATTGACCTATACTGGTATATCATGGATGATGTTAAGTCTCTTAACCATCTACCATCTTATTTCACTTCCATGGTTTCTCCCTCAGTACATGATTTCCGGGCATGAGGAAAAGGCTACCTCAGAGGCACCAACCAGGTCATCATTTTGATTTCATTCTTCTCTGGTTTGGACTCCATACTCTTGAGCGTGTATGCCACCAGTGAGTGCCCACAAGAAAGAAAAGTTTAACAAAAAAAATAAAAATAAAAAATAAATAAAAAATAAAAGGGGGATTATTGTCTGAGGGGGAGCTTCTGCATTTACTCAACAAATACCCCGTGATTCCCAGTGGTTTGACTTTTCTTTGTGATGGTCAGTTATTCTTGTTGGAGGTCCAGCCATCAGATCACTACGAGGATTAACTCTAGCTTTTATTTTGTTTTATTTTCGGATTGGGATTGTGGTGTGCTCTGCCTCCATCTCGAATTTCTTTTTGCATTTTTTTTTGCTACTGATTTAGCTTGTTTCATACTCTCAGCTACTTGGTTTGGTTGTTATGATTTGCATTGCTTCTAGGGTTCTGCATTGATTCTAGGGTCTTGCTTTTGGTTGATTTTTCTTGGGAGTAGATTTGTTTGATTTTTGGGGGTTTGCTTATCTACGGTTTTGTCCTTATCTCATGCTCTAGGGTTCATGGTGTTTCGTATATATTTTGCATTTGGGACAGTTGTGTTATTTGCAAGGGTTATATTGTTTAACATTGGGCATTGAGGGTTTTTTAATTCTCATCTTGGCATTGCTTGATTGTTCAAACCGGTTGACCATATGTGCCATATTTTGCTACTGCCATTGTTTATTGTTCATCCAGGTTTTTGTTTTGGTTATCATTTGCTTAGCCTGAATACTCCTTGTTTGTTCTAATGGGCAATTGATATCTGGTTTCAATCTGTTTGTCTCTTAACCCTCATGTTTGCTTTACCTCTGTGCTTATCTGATTTTTTTCTTAATGTTGCACTCATGGTTTTTGTTGGACTAATGAACTCATGCTGTTTATCTGTGTTTCTTGGTTTGGCCTTGGGGTTGTGGGGTGGTCTGTTTTTGGATTGTGCCTTGTTCTGTCTTCCATCTGTCTCTGTTGTGTCTCTGTGGTATGTTTAGTAATGGCAGAACCTTCCAAGCGTCGCAAGATGGCTGTTTCACGCCCTTCCTTCAATACCTCCAAGTTTGAGTCAAAAGAAAAGGCTAAACTGTTTAGGGAGTCTTATGACTCTCGGAAAGTTCATTTGGAACGAAATGTTTTATCTAATGCATTTGAGGTGATTCCTATTCGGTCTTTATTTGATCCCTTAGGTGGTGACCAAGTGTTACACTTTTCCGGTCCCCAAAACCTTAGTCTCATTCGCGAGTTTTATTGTAATATGCATTCTATTAATCGCGAAGGTTGTACTTTTCACACTTGGGTTAGGAAAAAATCTCTTGTTATCACTGATGATGTGTTTCATGAGTTCCTTGGTCTTCCAGCTATTGATGATTGTCATTTCCCAATTCTTACCCGGGCTGGTATTAATTTTGATATGGTTGCTTCCGAATTGTGTGGTGTTTCGAGGACTTGGATCGCTGGGGCTCTCATTCAGCAGAATGAGATGCTTCCTCGGTTCCGTCTTCTTAACATCATAGTGTGCGCCAACATTTTTGTCACCACCCATTCATCTCATATTTCTCAGGACCAGGGGTATGTTTTATACTGTATTCATCATCGCCTTCCTATTGACCTTCCAGAGATGATTATATCAAAAATGATTGGAGTTTTCGAGGGCCGAAAATCTTTGGGGCTTCCCTATGGGTGTTTTCTTCACCGTTTTCTCTCTTCTCTTAATGTCCCTGTTTTTGACGACGATGAGTTTGCTTCTCCTGTTAAACCTATTACCAAACTCACCGTCTCACAGAGTCAGGCCCACGTTAGGGGGAGTGGGTCCGGTGTTGGGGGTTCTCATGCAGGTGATCCCGGAGTTGCAGGTGGTGATGATGATCCTCTTGCTGAGGAGGCGGAGGTTGAGGCTGCCCATGCAGGACCAGCAGCGGATACTCCTGATTTGGATCCAGCTCTTGCACATCGTCTTGATCATATCGATGCTCGCCTTGATGAGCACGGTGCTATGTTGTCCCAGATTTTATCTCTTCTTCAGTTGCAGCATCCTCCACCATCTTCCTAGTGGTTGTTGTTTTTGGTTTGTTTTCTCTTTACTTTTGTTTTTCCCGGACAAAAAGGGGGAGATGATTTGGTATATTGGATATAGGTTGATGTTTGGATATTTGTTTTAGCTATTTGGATATTGGATGTTTGGATATTTGTTTTAGATATTTGGATATTGGATTTATATGATGGATGTATATTTTGGGTATTGGAAATATATGTCTGGATGTATCTAATATGTTGAATATATGTCTGGATGTATCTAATGGTTTTAATCTGCAGGATTGGTTGTGTTTGAGGAATGCATGCTTATGTTGGTTTCTTTACAGCTCAACGGGTTGTTGGTTTATTTATACAGCTCAATGATTGGATGGTTCTCTAGTTTGGATTCATTGTTTTCTTTTCATCGAGTTGTAATTTATTAGGTCATTAGTTGAGTTGTAATTGTTTTAGTTAGATCTTTTGGTTAGGAATCTTGTTTAGAAAGTTTTGTCCGGGTATTGACAAAGGGGGAGATTGTTAGGACCTATCTTGTCAAAATCCCGCGCACAAAACTGTGTAATT
Organism: Camellia lanceoleosa; assembly: GCA_025200525.1. NCBI lineage: Eukaryota > Viridiplantae > Streptophyta > Magnoliopsida > Ericales > Theaceae > Camellia > Camellia lanceoleosa. The sequence continues at coordinate 411,361 of JANUSC010000017.1, forward strand.
GAGTTGTAATTTTCCTAAGTTTTTTGCCTTCCTCGCTCGAGCCAGGAAGTGCTCGCTCGAGCGAAGGTCTGCGTCTGGGCAAAACCTGAAGGCTATGATTGTGCGCTCGAGCGAAGAGCATGGTGGCTCGAGCGCAGCATTGCGTCTCTACTGAACCTGCAAGGATGTTTTCCTCGCTCGAGCGAGGTCACTAGTAGAAATCACGCGATTTACACTCCTCGCTCGAGCGAGAGGATCCTCGCTCGAGCGAGCTTCAGAATCCGGGAAATTTTCAAGTAACTGGTTTCTTTCAGGATTGGGACTCTTTTGGTTTTCTATAAGTAGATGGTTTTCTCCTAAAACCAATCTAACTTTTTCTAGATCAGATTCAAGAATTCTAGAGTTTTGTTTGAAGTGTTCTTCTGAAAGTTTGATAAGTTTTCTTTGATGTTCTTAAGAGAGTACAAAAACTCATGAGTTGATATTCATACATCAGAGAGGTTGATACTTGATATTCAAGAGTGTTCTCTTCGGTAGAATCCGAAGATCATTACGTAAAGTCTCAAAAGGTGTTTGTTTCTTTTCGTAGTCGTTAATTCGACAAGTGAAGTTGAGGAGTGGAACCAACTTGAGAATCGGTTCGTGGCGGCGTGGTGAAAGAGTTCTGAAGATTCGAGACAAATTGACTAGGTTGGGTAATTTGTATGGTTTCTTTGTAACCTTGTAGTCCTTCAGTAGTGGATTGATTAGTGGCGGTTCGCCCGTGGTTTTTGATTACAATTGAAGGTTCTTCAATTGTGGTTTTTCCACGTAAAAAATCGATTGTGTTGATTTATTATTTATTCCTAAGAAACAAACAAACTAAAATCACATTCGTAAGTGCTTGATGATTTTAGATTGAGTGTTTTTGGAATTTTTGGCTTTGGAATATTTTAATCCTTATCTAATCACGAATCACATAGGATTTTCAAAAATGGAAGGTTAATAAAAATAAAAATGGAATTTGCATAAAATTAACAATGGAAGTTCATTCAAGAAACCACTATACCTGAATAAAAATGGAAGTTGAATAAAAATAAAAATGGAAGTTGCATAAGATTAACAATGGAAGTTCATTGACTAAAATTAACAATGGAAGGTCATTCAGGAAACCACTGTACCTTAACGATCTTTTTGTTTTTAATGAACTTCGATTTTTAATTTTATGCAACTTCATTTTCTATTCAGCTTCATTTTTTTTTTTTATTCAACTTCCCTTTTTATTTTTATTCAACTACCTTTTTTGTTAAATTTCCTTCTCTATTCAGCTTCCATTTCTGTTTTTATTCAATTTCTTTTTCTATTCAACGTCATCTTCTATTCAACTTCCTTTTTTATTTAATTGCCAAATAGATCATTAAGGTATAATTAAAAATGGAAGTTGCATAAAATTAACAGTGGAAATTCATTCAATAAACCAATATACCTTAACGATCTATTTGGAAATTAAAATTAACAATGCAAGTTCATTGAAGAAACCACTATACCTTAACGATCTATTTGGAAAGTAAATAAAAAAGGAAATTGAATAAAAATAGAAGTTGCATAGAAAAGGAAGTTGAATAGAAAAGGAAATTAAATAAAAATGAAAGCTGCACAAAATTAAAAATGAATGTTTCATAAAATTAAAAATGGAAGTTCATTCAAAAAACCACTATATCTTGACGATCTATTTGGAAATTAAATAAAAAAATGAAGTTGAGTAGAAAAGCAAGTTGAATATCAAAGGAAGTTGAATAGAAAAGGAAATTGAAAATTAAAAATGGCAGTTCATTGAAGAAACCACTATACCTTAACGGTCTATTTGAAAATTAAATAAAAAAAGAAGTTGAATAGAAAAGAAAATTAAATAAAAATGGAAGTTCATTGAAGAAACCACTATACCTTAACGATCTATTTGGAAATTAAATAAAAAAGAAAGTTGAATAAAAAAAGAAATTGAATAAAAACAAAAATGGAAGTTGCATAAAATTAAAAATGGAAGTTCATTGAAGAAACCACTATACCTTAACGATCTATTTGGAAATTAAATAAAAAATGGAAGTTGAATAAAAATAAAAATAGAATTTGCATAAAATTAACAATGGAAGTTCATTCAAGAAACAACTATACCTTAACGATCTATTTGGAAATTAAATAAAAAAGAAAGTTGAATAAAATAGGAAATTGAATAAAAACAAAAATGGAAGTTGCAGAAAATTTAAAATGGAAGTTCATTCAAGAAACTATATACCTTAACGAATTATTTGAAAATTAAATAAAAAAAGCAAGTTGAATAGAAACTAGAATTGAATAAAAATGAAAGTTGCATAAGATTAACAATCGAAGTTCATTCAACTTCAATTTTTATTCAATTTCCTTTTCTATTCAGCTTCCTTTTTTTATTTAATTTTCAATTAGATCGTTAGGGTATAGTAGTTGAATAAAAATAAAAATGGAAATTGTATAACATTAAAAATGGAAGTTGCATAAAATTAACAATGGAAGTTCATTCAACTTCCATTTTTATTCAATTTCCTTTTCTGTTCAGCTTCCTTTTTTTATTTAATTTTGAAATAGATCGTTAAGGTATTATGGTTTCTTAAATTAAATTCCATTGTTAATTTTATGCAAATTCCATTTTTATTTTTATTCAACTTCCATTTTTAATTTTATGCAACTTCCATTTTTATTCAACTTTCTTTTTTATTTAATTTCCAAATAGATCGTTAAGGTATGTTGTTTCTTGAATGACCTTCCATTGTTAATTATAGACAACTTCCATTTTTATATTTGGAAATAAAATAAAAAAGTAAGTTGAATAGAAAAGGAAGTTGAATAAAATCGGAAGATGAATAAAAACAAAAATGGAAGTTGCATAAGATTAACAATGGAAGTTAATTCAAGAAACAACATACCTTAACGATCTATTTGGAAATTAAATAAAAAAGGAAGTTGAATAGAAAACAAAATTGAATAAAAATGGAAGTTGCATAAAATTAACAATGGAAGTCGAATAAAATTAAAAATGGAAGTTCATTCAAGAAACCATTATACGTTAACGATTTATTTGGGTATTAAATAAAAAGGAAAATTGGATAAAAATGGAAGATGAATAAAAAGATCATTAAGGTATAGTGGTTTCTTGAATAAACTTCCATTATTAATTTTATTCAACTTCCATTTTTATTCAATTTCCTTTTCTATTCAACTTCATTTTGTATTTGATTTCCAAGTAGATCGTTAAGATATAGTGGTTTCTTGATTCAACTTCCATTTTTATTCAATTTCTTTTTCTATTCAACTTCATTTTTTATTTAATTTTCAAATAGATCGTTAAGGTATTATGGTTTCTTTATTCAACTTCCATTTTTATTCTCTTTCCTATTCTATTCAACTTTCTCTTTTTATTTAATTTCCAAAAAGATCGTTAAGGTGTAGTGGTTTCTTGAATGAACTTCCATTTTTAATTTTATACAATTTTCATTTTTTATTTTATGCAAGTTCCTTTTTTATTTAATTTTCAAATAGACCGTTAAGATATAGTGGTTTCTTGAATGAACTTCCATACTTAACTTTATGCAACTTCCATTTTTTATTTTATGCAACTTCCTTTTTTATCCAATTTGCTTTTCTATTCAACTTCCTTTTCTATTCAATTTCTAAATAGATCGTTAAGGTATAGTGGTTTCTTGAGTGAACTTCCATTGCTAATTTTATGCAACTTCCATTTTAATTTTTATTCAACTTTCATTTTTATTCAATTTCCTTTTCTATTCAACTTCCATTTTAATTTTATGCAAGTTCCATTTTTATTCAATTTCCTTTTTAGTTCAGCTTCTTTTTTTTTTTTTTTTTAATTTCCAAATAGATCGTTAGGGTATAGTAGTTTATTGTGTGATCTTGAATGAACTTCGATTTTTAATTTTAGGCAACTTGCATTTTTATTCAACTTCCTTTGTTTTTTAATTTCCGAATAGATCTATAGGATATAGTGGTTTTTTGAATGAACTTCCATTTTTAATTTTATGCAACTTTCATTTTTTTTTTATTCAACTTCCTTTTTTATTCGACTTCCAAATAGATCGTTAAGTTATAGTGGTTTCTTAAATAAACTTTCATTGTTATTTTTATGCAATTTCTATTTTTATTTTTATTCAACTTCCATTTTTATTCAATTTCCATTTCTATTCAACTTCCTTTTTTATTCAATTTCCAAATAGATCGTTAAGGTATAGCAGTTTCTTGAATGAACTTCTATTTTTAATTTTATGCAACTTCCATTTTTATTTTTATTCAACTTCCTTTGTTTTTTATTCAATTTCCTTTTCTATTCAACGTCCTTTTTTATTTAACTTTCAGATAGATCATTAGGCTATAGTAGTTTATTGAATGAACTTAAATTTTTAATTTTATACAACTTCTATTTTTATTCAACTTTCTTTTTTATTTAATTTCCAAATAGATCGTTAAGGAATAGTGGTTTCTTCAATGAACTTTGATTTTTATTTTTATTCAACTTTAATTTTTATTCAATTTGTTTTTCTATCTATCTTCCTTTTTTATTTAATTTCCAAATAGATCGTTAAGGCATAGTGGTTTTTTGAATGAACTTCCATTTTTAATTTTATGGAACTTCTATTTTTATTTTTATTCAACTTCCTTTTTTATTAAATTTCCTTTTTCTGTTCAACTTACTTTTTTATTTAATTTCCAAATAGATCGTTAAGGTATAGTGGTTTCTTGAATGAACTTCCATTTTTATTCAACTTTCTTTTTTATTTTTATTTAACTTCCATTTTTATTCAATTCTATTTTTTGTATTCAACTTCCTCTTTTATTTAATTTCCAAATAGATCGCTAAGGTATATTGGTTTCTTAAATGAACTTCAATTTTTAATTTTATGCAACTTCCATTTTTATTTTTATTCAAGTTCCGTTTGTATTCAATTATTTTATCTCTTTAACTTTCATTTTTATTTAATTTCCATTTTTATTCAACTTCCATTTTTATTCAATTTCCTTTTCTATTCAACTTTCTTTTATATTCAACTTCCCTTGTTAATTTTATGCAACTTCTATTTTTATTTTTATTAAACTTCCATTTTTATTCAATTTTCTTTTCTATTCAACTTCATTTTTTATTCAATATATTTTTCTATTCAACTTTCTTTTTTTATTTAATTTCCAAATAGATCGTTAAGGTATAGTAGTTTCTTGAATGAACTTCGATTTTTATTTTTATTCAACTTTCATTTTTATTCAATTTTTCTTTCTATTCAACTTATTTTTCTATTCAACTTCCATTTTTGTTTTTATTCAACTTCCATTTTTATTCAACTTTCCTTTTTATTTAATACCCAAATAGATCGTTAAGGTATAATGGTTTCTTGAATTAACTTTCCTTATTAATTTTTTCAACTTCCATTTTTATTCAATTTGTTTTTCTATCTACCTTTCTTTTTTATTTAATTTCCAAATAGATTGTTAAGGTATAGTTGTTTCTTGAATGAACTTACATTGCTAATTTTATACAACTTCTATTTTTATTCAATTTCCTTTTCTATTCAACTTCATTTTTTACTTAATTTCCAAATAAATCATTAAGGTATAGTGGTTTCTTCAATGAGCTTCAATTGTTAATTTTATGCAACTTCCATTTTTATTCAATTTCCTTCTTTATTCAACTTCTTTTTTTGTTTAATTTCCAAATAGATCGTTAAGGTATAGTGGTTTCTTGAATGAACTTCAATTTTTAATTTTATGCAACTTTCATTTTTAATTTTATTCAACTTCCATTTTTATTCAATTTCCTTTTCTATTGAACTTCTTTTTTTATTCAACTTCCATTTTTAATCTTATGCAACTTCCATTTTTAATCTTATGCAACTTCCATTTTTATTTTTATTCAACTTCCATTTTTATTAAATTTCCTTTTCTAGGCAACTTCCTTTTTTATTTTTATTCAACTTCCCTTTTTATGCAACTTCCTTTTCTATTCGACTTTCTTTTTTATTTAATTTCCAAATAGATCGTTAAGGTATAGTGGTTTCTTAAACGAACTTCTATTGGTAGTTTTATGCAATTTTCATTTTTATTTTTATTCAATTTCCATTTTTATTCAATTTATTTTTCTATCAATCTTTATTTTTTATTTAATTTCCAAATTGATTGTTAACGTATAGTGGTTTCTTTAATGAACTTACATTGTTATATTATTCAACTTCCATTTTTATTTTTATTCAACTTCCATTTTTATTAAATTTCCTTTTCTAGGCAACTTCCATTTTTATTTTTATTCAAATTTCGTTTTTATTCAACTTCCATTTTTATTAAATTTCCTTTTCTATTCAACTTCCATTTTTATTTTTATTCAACTTCTTTTTTTATTTAATTTCCAAATAGATTATTAAGGTATAGTAGTTTGTTGAAAGAATTCTACTATACCTTAACGATCTATTTAGAAATTTAATAAAAAAAGAAGTTGAATAGAAAAAGAAATTGAATAAAAATGAAAGTCGAATAAAATTAAAAATAAAAGTTGAATAAAATTAAAAATGGATGTTGCATAAATCTAATAATGGAAGTTCATTCAAGAAACCACTATACCTTAACGATCTATTTGAAAATTAAATAAAAATAGGAAGTCAAATAGAAAAGGAAATTAAATGAAAATGAAAGTTGCATAAAATTAAAAATGGAAGCTAATTCAAGAAACCACTATACCTTAACGATCTATTTGTAAATTGAATAAAAATGGAAGTTAAATAAAAATAAAAATGGAAGTTGCATAAAATTAAAAATTGAAGTTCATTCAAGAAACCTCTATACCTTAACAATCTATTTGGAAATTAAACAAAAAAAGAAGTTGAATAGAGAAGGAAACTGGATAAAAAAATGAAGTTGAATAAAAATGGAAGTTGCATAAAATTAAAAATGGAAGTTCATTCAAAAAACCACTATACCTTAACATTCTATTTGGAAATTAAATAAAAAAGGAAGTTGAATAGAAAAGGAAATTGGATAAAAATAGAAGTTGAATAAAAATAAAAATGAATGGTGCATAAAATTAACAATGGAAGTTAATTCAAGAAACCACTATACCTTAATGATCTATTTGGAAATTAAATAAAAAAAGAAGTTCAATAGAAAAGGAAATTGAATATAATCGGAAGATGAATAAAAATAAAAGTGGAAGTTGCATAAAATAATAATGGAAGTTCATTCAAGAAACCACTATACCTTAACGATTTATTTGGAAATTAAATAAAAAAGAAAGTTGAATAGAAAAGGAAATTGAATAAAAATGGAAGTTGAATAAAAGTAAAAATCGAAGTTGAATAAAAATGAAAGTTCATTGAAGAAACCACTATACCTTAACGATCTATTTGGAAATTAAAGAAAAAAAGAAGTTGAATAGAAAATGAAATTGAATACCAATGGAAGTTGAATACAAATAGAATGGAAGTTCATTCAAGAAACCATTATACCTTAACGATCTATTTGGAAATTAAATAAAAAAGGAAATTGAATATAAATGGAAGTTGAATAAAAATATAATTGGAAGTTACATATAATTAAAAATGGAAGTTCTTTCAAGAAGCCACTATACCTTAACAATCTATTTGCAAATTAAATAAAAAAAGGAAGTTGAATAGAAAAGGAAATTGAATAAAAATGGAAGTTGAATAAAAATGGAAGTTGAATAAAAATAAAATGAAAGTTGCATAAAATAATAACGGAAGTTCATTCAAGAAACCACTATACCTTAACGATTTATTTGAAAATTAAATAAAAAATGAAGTTGAATAAAAATAAAAATGGAAGTTGCATAAAATTAACAATGGAAGGTCATTCAAGCAACCACTCTACCTTAACGATCTATTTGGAAATTAAATAAAAAAGGAAGTTGAATAGAAAAAGAAATCAAATAAAAATGAAAGTTGAATAACATTAAAATTGGATGTTTCATTCAAGTTAAAAATTGAAGTTCTTCCAATAAACCACTATACCATAATGATCTATTTGGAAATTAAATAAAAAAGGACGTTGAATAGAAAATGAAATTGAATAAAAATGCAAGTTGAATAAAAATAAAACGGGATTGAATAAAAATGGAAGTTGAGTAAAAATAAAATTGGAAGTTGCATAACATTAAAAATGGAAGTTCATTCAAGAAACCACTATACCTTAACGATCTATTTGGAAATTAAATAAATAAGGAAGTTAAATAGAAAAGGAAATTGAATAAAAATGAAAGTTTCATAAAATTAAAATTGAAAGTTCATTGAAGAAACCACTATATCTTAACGATCTATTTGGAAATTAAATAAAAAAAAAAAGTTGAATAGAAAATGAAATTGAATAAAAAGGGAAGTTGCATAAAATAATAATGGAAGTTCATTCAAGAAACCACTATACCCTACAGATCTATTTGGAAATTGAATAAAAACGGAAGTTGAATAAAAATAAAAATAAAAATAAAAGTTGAATAAAAAAGCAAAGTTGAATAAAAATGCAAGGTGAATAAAAAAAGGAAGTTGAATAGAATAGGAAATTGAATAAAAATGGAAGTTAATTCTGGAAACCACTATACCTTAATGATCTATTTGGCAATAACATAAAAAAGGATGTTGAATAGAAAAGGAAATTGGATAAAAATGGAAGATGAATAAAAATAAAAATGGAAGTTGCATAAAATTAACAATAGAAGTTCATTCAAGAAACCACTATACCTTAACAATCTATTTGGAAATAAAATAAAAAAGGAAGTTGAATAGAAAATGAAATTGAATAAAAAGGGAAGTTGCATAAAATGAAAAATGAAAGTTCATTCAGGAGACCACTATACCTTAATGAATTATTTGGAAATTAAATAAAAAAGAAAGTTGAATAAAAATGAAAGTTGAATAAAAATAAAAATGGAAGTTGCCTAAAGTTAACAATGGAAGTTTATTCAAGAAACCACTATAACTTAACGATCTATTTGAAAATTAAATAAAAATGGAAGTTGAATAAAAATAAAAATAAAAATTGGATAAAACTACAAGTTGAATAAAAATAAAAATGGAAGTTGAATAAAAATGGAATTTGAAAAAAAATGGAAGTCGAATGAAAAAGGAAGTTGAATAAAAATGAAGTTGATTCGAGAAACCATTATACCTTAGTGATCTATTTGGAAAGTAAATAAAAAAATGAAGTTGAATAGAATAGGAAATTGAATAAAAATGGAAGTCACATAAAATTTAAAATGGAAAATCATTCAAGAAACCACTATACCTTAACGATCTATTTGGAAATTAAAGAAAAAAAGGAAGTTGAATAGAAAACAAAATTGAATAAAAATGCAAGTTGCCTAAAATTAACAATGGAAGTTAATTCAAGAAATCATTATACCTTAGCGATCTAGTTGGAAATTAAATAAAAAAAAAAGTTGAATAGAAAAGGAAATTGAATAAAAATGGAAGTTGAATAAAATTAAAAATGGAAGTTGCATAAAATTAAAAATGGAAGTTCATTCAAGAAACCACTATACCTTGATGATCTATGTGGAAATTAAAAAAAAAAAAAGAAGTTCAATAGAAAAGGAAATTGAACAGACAAGGAAATTGAATAAAAATAAAAATGGAAGTTGAATAAAAATAAAAATGGAAGTTGCATAAAAATAACAATGGAAGTTCATTTAAGAAACCACTATACCTTAACGATCTATTTGGAAACTAAATAAAAATGGAAGTTGAACAGAAATGGAAATTGAATAAAAATGGAAATTGAATAAAAATAAAAATGGAAGTTTCATACAATTAAAAATGGTAATTCGTTGAAGAAACCACTATACCATAACGATCTTTTTGGAAATTAAATAAAAAAAGCAAGTTGAATAGAAAAATAAATTGAATAAAAATGGAAGTTCATTCAAGAAACCACTATACCTTAACGATCTATTTGGAAACTAAATAAAAAAGAAAGTCGAACAAAAATGGAAGTTCATTCAAAAAACCACTATACCTTAACGATCTATTTGGAAATTAAATAAAAAAGGAAGTTGAATAAAAATGGAAGTTGAATAAAATTAAAAATTGAAGTTGCATAAAATTAACATTAAAAGTTCATTGAAGAAAGCACTATAACTTAACGATCTATTTGGAAATTAAATAAAAAAGGAAGTTGAATAAAAAATAGAATTGAATAAAAATGGAAGATGAATAAAAATAAAAATGGATGTTGCATAAAATTAAAAATGAAAGTTGAATAAAAATGAAATTTGAATAGAAAAGAAATTGAATAAAAATGAAAGTTGAATAAAAATAAAAATGGAAGTTGCATACAATTAAAAATGGAAGTTCATTCAAGAAACCACTATATCTTAACGATCTATTTGGAAATTAAGTAAAAAAATGAAGTCGAATAGAAAAGATTAAAAATTGAAGTTCATTCAAAAGACCACTATACCTTAACGATCTATTTGGAAATTAAATAAAAAATGAAGTTGAATAGAATAGGAAATTGAATAAAAATGGAAGTTTATTTAAGAAACCACTATACCTTAATGATCTATTTGGAAATTAAATAAAAAAAGAAAGTTGAATAGAAAAGGAAGTTGCATAAAATTTAAAATGGAAATTGCATGACATTAAAAATGGCAATTTATTCAATGAACCACTATACCTTAACGATCTATTTGGAAATTAAATAAAAAAGAGGAGTTGAATAGAACATGAAATTGAATAACAATGGAAGTTGAATAAAAATAAAAATGAAAGTTGCATAAAATTAACAATGGAAGTTCATTCAATAAACCAGTATAACTTAACGATCTATTTGGAAATTAAATAAAAAATGAAGTTGAATAAAAATATAAATGGAAGTTGCATATAATTAAAAATTGAAGTTCATTCAGGAAACCACTCTACCTTAACGATCTATTTGGAAATTAAATAAAAAAATGAAGTTGAATAGAATAGGAAATTGAATAAAAATGGAAGTTGTATAAAATTAACAATGGAAGTTCATTCAACAAACCACTATACCTTGACGATCTATTTGGAAAATAAAAATCAAATAAAAATGGAAGTTGAATAAAAATAAAAATGGAAATTCTTCCAAGTAACCACTATACCTTAACGATCTATTTGGAAATTAAAGAAAAAAGGAAGTTGAATAGAAATGGAAATTGAATAAAAATGGAAGTTGAATAAAAATAAAAATAAAAATGGAAGTTGCATAAAATTAACAATGTAAGTTCATCCAATAAACTACTATACCCTAACGATCTATTTGGAAATTAAATAAAAAAACGAAACTGAACAGAAAAGGAAATTGAATAAAAATGGAATTTGAATAAAAATAAAAATGCAAGTTGCCTAAAATTAACAATGGAAGTTAATTCAAGAAACCGCTATACCTTAACGATCTATTTGGAAATTAAATAAAAAAGGAAGTTCAATAGAAAAAGAAATCGAATAAAAATGGAAGTTGCATAAAATTAAAAATGGAAGTTCCTTTGAGAAACCACTATACCTTAAAGATCTATTTGGAAAGTAAATAAAAAAATGAAGTTAAATAGACAATGAAATTTAATAAAAAAGGAAGTTGAATAAAAATAAAAATGGAAGTTGCATAAAATTAAAAATGGAAGTTCATTCAAGAAACTATTATACCTTAACGATCTATTTGGAAATTAAAAAACAAAGGAAGTTGAACAAAAATGGAAATTGCATAAAATTAACAATGGAAGTTCATTCAAGAAATCACTATACCTTAACGATCTATTTGAATAAAAATGGAAGTTGCCTAAAATTAACAATTGAAGTTCATTCAAGAAACCACTATAACTTAACGATTTATTTGGAAATTAAATAAAAAAAGAAAGTTGAATAGAATAGGAAAATGAATAAAAATGGAAGTGGCATAAAATTAAAATTGAAAGTTCATTCAATATCCCACTATACCTTAACGGTCTATTTGGGTATTAAATAAAAAGGAAGTTGAATAGAAAAGGAAATTAAATAAAAATGGAAGTTGAATAGAAAACGAAATTGAATAAAAATGGAAGTTCACTCAAGAAACCACTATACCTTAATGAATTATTTGGAAATTAAATAAAAAAAGGAAGTTGAATAGAAAAGGAAATTGAATAAAAATGAAAGTTGAGTAAAAATAAAATTGGAAGTTGCATAAAAATAAAAATGGAAGTTCATTCAAGAAACCACTATACCTTAACGATCTAATTGGAAATTGAATAGAAAAGAACGTTGAATACAAAAGGAAATTGCATAAAAACAAAAATAGAAGTTGCATAAAATTAAAAATAGAAGTTCATCGAAGAAATCACTATACCTTAACGATCTATTTAGAAATTAAATAAAAAAGGAAGTTGAATTGAAAAGAAAATTGGATAAAAATGGAAGTTGAATAAAAATAAAAATGGAAGTTGCATAAAATTAACAATGGAAGTTCATTCAAGAAACCACTATACCTTAATTTTATGCAACTTCGATTTTTGTTTTTATTCAATTTCCTTTTCTATTCAACGTCGTTTTCTATTCAATTTCCAATTAGATCGTTAAGGTATAGTGGTTACTTGGAAGAACTTCAATTTTTATTTTTATTCAACTTCCATTTTTATTTAATTTCCTTTTCTATTTAACTTCATTTTTTATTTAATTTCCAAATAGATCGTTAAGGTATTATGGTTTCTTGAATGAACTTCCATTTTTAATGTTATACAACTTCCCTTTTTATTTTTTATTTCCAAATAGATCGTCAAGGTACAGTGGTTTCTTGAATGAACTTCCATTTTTAATTTTATGCAACTTCCATTTTATTTTTACTCAACTTCCATTTTTATTCAATTCTCTTTTCCATTCAACTTCATTTTTCATTTAATTGCCAAATAGATCATTAAGGTATAGTGGTTTCTTGAATGAACTTCCATTTTTAGTTAATTCAAAAAACCACTATACCTTAACAATCTATTCGGAAATTAAATAAATAAGGAAGTTGAATAGAAAAGGACATTGAATAAAAACAAAAATGGAAGTTCATTCAAGAAACCACTATACCCTAAGGATTTATTTGGAAATTAAGTTGAATAGAAAAAGAAATAAAATAAAAAATAGAAGTTGAATAAAAATGGAATTTGCATAAAATTAACAATAAAAGGAAATTGAATAAAAATGGAAGATGAATAAAAATAAAAATGGATGTTTCATAAAATTAAAAATGAAAGTTCATTCAAGAAACCACTATACCTTAACGATCTATTTGAAAATTATACCCTAACGATCTATTTGGAAATTGAATAAAAGAGGAAGTCAAATAAAAAAGTTCATTGAATAGAAATGGAAATTGAATAAAAATGGAAGTTGAATAAAAATAAAAATCGAAGTTCATAAAATTGAATATAAGTTAACGATCTATTTGCAAATTAAATAAAAAAGGAAGTTGAATAAAAATAAAAATGAAAGTTGCAAAAAATTAAAAATGAAAGTTGAATAAAAATAAAAATGGAAGTTGCATAAAATAATAATGGAAGGTCATTTAAGAAACCATTATACCTTAATGAACTATTTGGGAAATTAAATCAAAAAGGAAGTTGAATAGAAAAGGAAATTGAATAAAAATGGAAGTTGAGTAAAATTAAAAATGAAAATTGCATCAAATTAAAAATGGAAGTTAATTCAAGAAACCACTTTACCTTAACGATCTATTTGGAAATTGAATAAAAAAGGAAGTTGAATAAAAATGGAAATTGAATAAAAATGGAAGTTAAATAAAATTAAAAAAGGAGGTTCATTCAAGAAACCACTATACCTTAACGATCTATTTGGAAATTAAATAAAAAAGGAAATTGAATAAAAATTGAAGTTGAATAAAATAAAAATGCAAGTTGCCTAAAATTAACAATGGAAGTTCAAGTTGAATAGAAAACAAAATTGAATAAAAATGCAAGTTGCCTAAAATTAACAATGGAAGTTAATTCAAGAAACCTGAATACTTTTGGAAATTAAATAAAAAAGGAAGGTAAATAAAAATAAAAATGGAAGTTGCATAAAATTAAAGAATGGAAGTTCATTCAAGAAAGCATTACATCTTAACAATCTATTTGGAAATAAAATAAAAAAGGAAGTTGAATAGAAAAGGAAATTGGATAAAAATAGAAGTTAAATAAAAAATGAAGCTGAATGAACTTCCATTTTTATTTCTATTCAACTTCCATTTTTATTCAATTTCCTTTTCTATTTTTATGCAACTTTCATTTTTATTCAACTTCATTTTTCATTTAATTTCCAAATAGATCGTTAAGGTATAGTGGTTTCTTAAATGAACTTCCATTTTTAATTTTATGCAACTTCCATTTTTATTTCTATTCAACTTCCTTTTGTATTCAACTTTCTTTTTTATTTAATTTCCAAATAGATCGTTAAGGTATAATGGTTTCTTAAATGAGCTTCCATTGTTAATTTTGTGCAACTTCCAGTTTTATTTTTATTCATCTTCCGATTTTATCCAATTTCCTTTTCTATTCAACTTCCTGTTTTATTTAATTTCTAAATAGATCGTCAAGGTATAGTAGTTTCTTGCATAAAATAAAAAATAGAAGTTCATTCAAGAAACCACTATACCTTAACGGCCTATTTGGAAATTAAATAAAAAAAAAAAAGGAAGTTGAATAGAAAAGGAAATTGAATAAAAATGGAAGTTGAGTAAAAATAAAAATGGAATTTGAATAAAATTAAAAATTGAAGTTGCATAAAATTAACAATGGAAGTTCATTTTTATTTAATTTCCAAATAGATCGCTAAGGTATAGTGGTTTTTTGAATGAATTGCCATTTTTAATTTTATGCAACTTCCATTTTTAATTTTATTCAACTTCCATTTTTATTCAATTCTATTTTCTATTCAACTTCTAATTTCCAAATAGATCTATTTTATTGAACTTCCATTTTTATTCAATTTCCTTTTCCATTTAATCTCCAAATAGATCGTTAAGGTATAGTGTTTTCTTGAATGAACTTCCATTTTTTTAAATTTATGCAATGTCTATTTTTATTTGATTTCCTTCTCTATTCAACTTCCTTATTTATTAAATTTCCAAATAGATCGTTAAGGTAGAGTGGTTTTTATTTAATTTCCCTTTCAATTTAACTGCCTTTTTTATTTAATTTCCAAATAGATCGTTAAGGTATAGTGGTTTCTTGAATCAACTTCCATTGTTAATTTTATGCGACTACCATTTTATTTTATTCAACTTTCATTTTTATTTAACTTCAACTTCCATTTTTATTTTTATTCAACTTCCATTTTTATTCAATTTCCTTTTCTATTCAACTTTCTTTTTTATTTAATTTCCAAATAAATCGTTAAGGTATTGTGGTTTCTTGAATGAACTTCCATTATTATTTTATGCAACTTCCATTTTTAATTTTATGCAACTTCCTTATTTTATTCAACTTCAATTGTTATTGAATTTTGTTTTCTATTCAACTTCCATTTTTATTCAATTTTGTTTTTTATTCAACTACCTTTTTTTGTTAAATTTCTATTTCTATTCAATTTCCTTGTCTATTCAACTTATTTTTTTATTTAATTTTTCCTCAACTTCCTTTTATATTTAATTTCCAAATAGATCGTTAAGGTATAGTGGTTTCTTGAATGAACTTCCATTGTTAATTTTATGTAACTTCCATTTTTATTTTTATTCATCTTCCTATTTTATTCAATTTACATTTCTATTCAACTTCCTCTTTTTTTTTTTTTAATTTACAAATAGATCATTAAGGTACAGTGGTTTCTTGAATTAACTTCCATTTTTGATTTTATGCAACTTCCATTTTCAATCAATTTCTTTTTCTATTCAACTTCCATTATAGCGAATTCCGGTCTTTTTCCATTTGATTGTTCTATCCAGACTTACGTTCCGTAGATCCTGTTGTTATATATTTGTTGTTGTCGTCCTTTAATTCCTTATTTTTGAGTTATAGGATGTTTTGGGACAGGTTGGTTACAGGCTGGGATTGTTTGGGAGCAAAGGGTTGCTGTCCAGAATTTTGGTCCTTCGCTCAAGCGAGAAGTTTGTCGCTCGAGCGAGCTCTTTGTTTTTTGCCCTTTGCTCGAGCCAGGGTTTCTTTTGCTCGAGCGAGAGACTGCGTCTAGTATAGACCTGACAGCTGTATTTCTTGGCTCGAGCGAGCTTTCCTTCGCTCGAGCAAGCGAAGTGTATGTTTTCGAGTTCTTCGCTCGAGCGTGCTTTTGGGTTACAGACCTGAAGCATCGTGTTGTTGGCTCGAGCGAGTCTTCCTACGCTCGAGCGAGTATTCTTTGTGTCTGGTCGCTCGAGCGACCAAGTCTTCGCTCGAGCTAGCCTGTTTTATTTAAATATGCAGCAGCGGTTTTAAATACACTTTTTCATCCTCTTTTTGATTTTAGAACCCTAGGTCCGTGTTTTCTATCCCTCCACTCACCTTGTCTCTTAGGTTTCATCTATTATTAAGGTGTTCCTACCCTAGGTTCTTTATTAAAAAGATAGAGGGACACGAGGGGTTCACTTTAATCTGAGAGTTTGGCGGTTTGGAGCACTTTGGATTTTGGGTCATCATCTCCATCATCTCCATCATCTCCATTTGAGTTATTCACTTCGAGGTAGGGATTTCCTACTCCATATTACAGGTTTTGTCCTAAGCTTTGGTATTTTTGATATGTTGGTGTCGTTTGATAGTTTTGGAAAAACTAGGGATTGTATCATAATTTGAAAAATAGGAAATTATTTATATACTAAATTCCATGTGATTGTGAATCATGAAAAATGACAGATAGAGTTAAGTTGATAAAATTGAACCTTAGGGTTAATTTTAAGGAAAAGGGGAAAAGCCCTAATTGTTGTAATAAATTAATTTGTATAATTAATTTTGGGAAAATCATGGAATTAAGTTTAATTCATGAAATTGGGGAAACTATGGGATTAAATGGTGTAGTTGAATAGTTTAATCACTCACCTATGAAAATGTTGAGTTTACATTTGTTGATACATTTATTTCCTGTTTAGAAATAACTGTTTTGGGCTATCGGTGGAGGATAGTCGTGATTGTTGTAGACATTGCATGTTGATTAGGGAAAACTGAAACTAATCACATTGAATGAGTCATTAGATATGACAGTTGAATTAATACAGCGAATCTATGTATTGATTGAATATTGCATGTTAACCATCTATCGAATGCTATTGCTTTAGTCAATTCTTATATTTGGTTTAGTATATTTCTGCTGGGCTGTGGCTCACCCTATACGGGAACATCATTTTCAGGTTCACGTGATATGCTACCTCCAAGAAATTAGCTTGGAAGGATTTGGAGTTGAAGACTCTGTTTAGATTAGTTGTTATTTTGTTTTGTTTTGATATTACATGTAAACTCAAGCCATGGGCTTAATGTGTAATTGAGTTAGTACTCAGACTTTTGTGTCCAAGTGTTGGCTTGGAAAGATGTAAGCCCGTAGGGCATTTACTTTCGTTATTACATGTAATGTCTTTTAATAAGGTTTTGTTTTTCTTAATCAATGCATGTGAATATTTTATATATTATGGGTTTATTTTGAGGACGTGACAACTTGGTATCAGAGCGTACTGGGTTCGAATACTTTGGGTACGTGGGAAGTGATTAGTATCACAATGGGTTTGTCTCGCTTGATAGAGACTTAGATATACTGCTATATGCTTATATGATGACATGTTTATGTGATTATGTGGTATGGGATTTAATTTCTAGGATGTTGATTGGATCCTGGAGTTTCTATGAGTCTTGTTAGAAAAGCACTTGATCAATACTGTTTCTAACCGGAACTCTAATAACGCCTCGGGACTGTCATTATCCAGGAATAAAATTCGTAGGTGCTTATGTGATTATGTGCTTACATGGAGTGAATTACTGTTGTCCAATGCATTAGGATGTGAGTGTTATAGCTTCGGTACATTTATTAATGTGCAAACGTATTAATTGTTTTGTTACCTTTATTAGGATGTCAGGACGAGGACGAGAATGTGGTAGGCGTGGTAGGCAGGAGATGCCCATACCGGATGAGATTCTGGAGCAGCAGGAGGGTATTGGCCAGGCCAATGTGGCCGAGCTAGTAGGTCAGCAGGCTATGGCCGTTTTGGCCCGAGAGATAGCAGGGGCATTCAGGGAGTCTGTGGGCATTCTCAGGGCTGAGAATCAAGTCCAGGTTCATGTTGCAGATGCAGGGCCTGCATTTCTAAGGACAGAGTTCTTCTGGTCTAACCCGGACGAGTTTGTGGGTGATCCAAAAGAGCCGCTTAAGGCAGATGAATGGCTCGAACAGACAACGAAGACGTTTGAGATGCTTGGCATCGAGGACGGGGTTCTGAAGGTGACCTTGGCATCTTTCCAACTTAAGGGGGATGCGGGTCAGTGGTGGAAATTCACGAGAGGCCGTATAGGAGGGACTTGGGAGGCCTTTGTTGACGCTTTTCAGGAGAAGTTCCTGTCTCCACTTAAGCATTTGAGTTCTTCTGTACGAGTTTGAGGCCGATTTACCGGTTGTCCGAGTTTGCACTGAGCTTGTGGCGTCTGAGGAACGCCATTTAGAGTTCGAGAAGAAGTTGAGGCATGGCCTCAAGATGAG
Source organism: Camellia lanceoleosa (assembly GCA_025200525.1). NCBI lineage: Eukaryota > Viridiplantae > Streptophyta > Magnoliopsida > Ericales > Theaceae > Camellia > Camellia lanceoleosa. The sequence goes on from JANUSC010000017.1 coordinate 429,999, forward strand.
TTGGGGTTCTATGACCCGAGAGTATGGGCGTCTGGTGGAATCTGCGGCCCATATGGAGATCATGATGCAAGCGGATGAGGAGAGGCGAGAGGGCTCCAAGAGGAGTCAAGATGGCGAGTGATGGCAGGAGATGAGGGGTTTTAACCTCGCTAGCCTCGAGTAACTTTACTAGATCGACTTTTCCAAAGGCCGAGTTCGGGAAAGGCGGGGAGACATTACCTGTTTCAAGTGTGGTCAGCTGGGCCACAAGCCTCCAGCTTGCCCGCAGAAGGGAGGAGGGCAGAGAGCAGCGTCATCTTCGGCCCGATCTCAGAGCTAGAGTCAGGGTAGAGGCCAGTCACTCTCATGTTATCAGTGTGGTCAGGCAGGGCACCTGAAGAGGTTTTGCTTGCAGTTGAGTGGCACATCTAGTGCATCTAGTTTGAGGCAGACTCAGAGTCATCAGCCGGCTCAGTCTGTTCAGGCCTCGAGGGCCAATCAGGGGGGCTTCATCGTCCCAGTCTGTGCAGCAGTCTTATGCTCCTAGGGGTGAGCAGGTTGATCAGAGACCGTCTGGACGTGTGCATGCTGTTACCGCGCAGGATCTTGTACCGGTTCCATCTGTTGTGAGAGGTACCTTCTTGTTTTGCAACTCAGTTGCTAGTGTATTGATAGATACAGGAGCATCTCATTCTTTTATATCTGCTGCATTTGCATCTGTTTTGGGATTGGAGTTGGCACAGTTAGCATCTCCTATATGTGTAGTATCACCTGTTAGGGGTGAGTTGATTTTGAAACACGAATGTAGAGGTTGTGATATAGAGGTCGCTGATCGTCGGCTTCCTTTTCCTTTTGTAGTTATGCCCATGTCGGGATTTGATGTTATTTTGGGTATGGACTGGTTATCGTCATATCGAGCTGTTATTGACTGCTACCGCCAGAGGGTCACAGTTTGTACCTTGAGCGGGGAGTGTTTTTATTTTCTGGGGCATCGGGTTGGTAGTGTTTTGCCACCGGTGTATGATCCGCGAGGGCGGAGTGAGTTGAGTGGTCTTCTTGCTAGCCTTTTGGGTAGTGAGTGTGATGAGACCCCATCAGGTTGCCGAGAGTGGTTTGTGAGTACTGGACGTCTTTCCCAAGGATCTTGTTAGTTTGCCACCTCAGAGAGATTGAGTTCTCTATTGATCTAGTGCACGGCCACGATTTCTATGGCACCATATCGTTTTGCCCCGAGTTGGTTGAGTTGAAGATTCAACCTGTGAGTTGCTAAATAAGGGCTATATTCGCCCAAGTGTTTCAGTGGGAGCACCGCCTTCTTTGCTAAAAAGAAAGGTGGTGCCTTGAGACTCAGTCGATTACGGAAGTTGAATCGGGCTACGGTCAAGAATAAGTACCCTATGCCTCGTATAGATGATCTGTTCGATCAGTTGAAGGGTTCCCGTTGTTTCTCTAAGATAGACTTGAGATCGGGTTACCACCAGTTAAGAGTCAGGGAGGAGGACATTCCGAAGACGGCATTCCGTACGCGGTATGGCCATTATGAGTTTCTGGTGATGCCATTTGGGCTCACCAATGCCCTGGTAGTCTTTATGGACTTGATGAACCGGATCTTCCAGGAATTCTTGGATCGTTTCGTAGTCGTTTTTGTGGACGACATTCTCATCTATTCGCCTTCCGAGGAAGAGCACGAGGAGCACTTGAGAGTGGTGCTTGAGTTACTTAGAGCCCATAAGCTTTATGCCAAGTTTGGAAAGTGTGAGTTCTGACTAGGAGAAGTCAAGTTCTTAGGCCATGTGGTTTCTGGGGAAGGGGTGTCTGTTGATACATCCAAGATTGAGGCAGTGCAAGATTAGGCACAGCCTAAGAGTGTGTTTGAAATCAGCTCGGGATTAGCTGGGTACTACCGACGGTTTGTGAAGGATTTCTTCAGGTTAGCTTCGCCGTTGACTAGACTGACTCGGAAGGGAGTCAAATTTGTATAGAGTGAGACTTGTGAAAAGTCGTTCCAAGAGCTGAAGTTAGATTGACCACCGCTCCGGTCTTGATTATTCTGGAGAGAGGGTTGGGTTACGCGGTTTATTGTGATGCCTCACGAGAAGGTTTGGGTTGTGTGTTGATGCAAGAGGGGAAAGTGGTTGCCTATGGCTCACGTCAATTGAAAATACACGAGAAGAATTACCCTACACATGACCTAGAGTTAGCAGCTGTGATCTTTGCCTTGAAGATTTGGAGGCATTATCTTTATGGTGAGCGGTTCGAGGTATTCTCGGATCATAAGAGTCTAAAATATCTGTTTACACAGAAAGACTTGAACTTGAGGCAGAGGAGGTGGATGGAGTTCATTGAGGATTATGACTTCGAGTTGCATTATCATCCGGGGAAGGCTAATGTGGTGGCTGATGCCCTTAGCAGGAAATATGTTGGTGACATAGCTAGTATAGCCATCCGGGAATGGGAGATGTTGGGTGCACTTGGGGAGTTTGATTTGCTTCAGGCGAATCCATTGAGGTTCTTGACCTTGTTTTACATTGTTGCGCAGCCTACACTTGTGACTCGAGTGTTAGAGGCACAGAGAGGTGACCTTGAGGTGGAATCTCCCAGAGAAGATCTCCGATGGGAAGGTTGAGAAGGGTTTGACTGTATCCCACGAGTGTGAGATACCGAGACCGTCTGCTTGTGCCGAGTCTTGCCGAGAGGAGGTACTTGAGAGTTTCACCATTCACGTCTTGCGGTGCATCCGGAGGCACTAAGATGTATCGGCATTTGGGTCGCCAGTTTTGGTGGCGAGGTATGAAGAGAGATGTGGCAGCTTTCGTGTCTAAGTGCCTTACTTGTCAGCAAGTGAAGGCCGAGCATCAGAGGCCAGCGGGTTTGTTACAACCCTTGCCTATTGCCGAGTGGAAGTGGGAGCATGTCACTATGGACTTCGTTGTAGGTCTTCTGAAGACTCAGCGGGGTAGTGATGCTATTTGGGTGGTTGTAGACCGGTTGACTAAGTCGGCGCACTTCATTCCTATGCGCGTGAAAGATTCAGTAGATCATCTTGCCGACTTGTATATTCGGGACATAGTGAGATTGCACGGGGTCCCAGTGACGATCGTCTCAGATAGAGACCCTCGTTTTACTGCTAGGTTGTGGTAGAGTTTGCAGAGTGCCTTAGGCACTAAGTTGACCTTTAGCACGGCTTATCATCCTCAGACTGACGGGCAGTCCGAAAGGCATTATTCAGATCATTGAGGATATGCTTCGGGGTTGTGTTCTCGATTTCAGTGGGTCGTGGGAGAGGCACTTGCCTTCAGTGAAGTTTGCCTACAACAACAGTTTCCAGTCTAGTATCGGTATGGCACCGTTTGAGGCCTTGTATGGCCGACCGTGTAGGTCTCCAGTTTGTTGGGCCGAGGTGAGTGATGCACCTTTGTTGGGTCCAGAGTTGGTGAGGGAAACGACGGAAAAGGTTGAGCTTATCCGTAGGAGGCTTGTTACAGCCCAGAGTCGTCAGAAATCATATGCCGACCGTAGGAGGAGACCTTTGGTATTTGAGGTGGGTGATCATGTCTTTCTAAAGATATCACCTAGGCGGGGATTGATGAGATTCGGGAAGAGTGGGAAGTTGTCCCCTCGATTTATTGGCCCTTTTGAGATCCTTGAGAGGATCGGTGAGGCTGCCTATCGTTTAGCTTTGCCACCGCAGTTATCCGGAGTACATGACGTGTTTCATGTGAGTATGCTTCGGAAGTATGAGCCGGATCCATCGCATGTGTTGGATTGGACCGACTTAGAGGTTGACGAGGATGCCTCGTATGAGGAGAGACCGGTTCGGGTCTTGGATAGGCGAGAGCAAGTCTTGCAAGGCAAGACCATCCCTTTGGTAAAAGTCTTGTGGAAACATCACGGAGTGGAGGAAGTCACTTGGGAACATGAGTTGGAAGTCCGCGAGAAATATCCGGACATGTTTGTTGATGTGTAATCATGTATTGAGACTTTATAATATTATCGAACTTTAACAACATTATGTGTGTCTTAAGTTGTAAAACATTGAAAATGTTTTGGTTTAATGGAAGTAATTTGAAACTTGCCTTATAATGGAAGTTTAGTGTAACATTGCACATGTTGAATGTGTTGTAGAATTGGAGTTATATCATGAAATAGAATATGATATGAAAATGGGAATCATGTACATTGAAAACTGTTGAAATTGAAAGGAAATTGCATATTGATAATGCAGGTTGAAATATATATTGTCAAATGCCTCTTGATAAGAGATGAAATGACCGGTATTGGGTCAAGTTGTTTATTATTGTAGTGTAATATCATTGGAAATTGAGAAAAACCTGTTTTTGAAAACTTATGCTTAATTTCGGGACGAAATTCTTTAAGGGGAGGTTATAGCGACCGGTCTTTCCATTTGGTTGTTGTATCCATCTTACGCCCGTAGATCCTGTTGTTATATATTTGTTGTTGTCGCCTTTAATTCCTTATTTTTGAGTTATAGGATGTTTTGGGACAAAGTTGGTTCTGAGTTGGGAGTGTTTGGGAGCAAAGGGTTGTCGAAATTTTGGTCCTTCGCCGGCGAGAAGTTTGTCGCTCGAGCGAGCTCTTTGTTTTTGGCCCTTCGCTCGAGCCAGGGTTTCTTCGCTCGAGCGAGAGACTGCGTCTAGTATAAACCTGAGAGCTGTATTTCTTGGCTCGAGCGAGCTTTCCTTCGCTCGCTGTTTTTGAATTCTTCGCTCGAGCGAGCATTCTGTCGCTCGAGCGTGCTTCTGGGTTGCAGACCTAAAGCATCGTGTTGTTGGCTCGAGCGAGTCTTCCTACGCTCGAGCGAGTATTCTTTAATGCAGTCGCCGGCGACCAAGTCTTCGCTCGAGCGAGCTTGTTTTATTTAAATACGCAGCAGCGGTTTTAAATACACTTTTTCATCCTCTTTTTTATTTCAGAACCCTAGGTCAGTGTTTTCCATCCCTCCACTCACCTTCTCTCTTAGCTTTCATCTATTATTAAGGTGTTCCTACCCTAGGTTCTTTATTAAAAAGATAGAGGGACACGAGGGCTTCACTTTAATCTGAGAGTTTGGCGGTTTGGAGCACTTTGGATTTTAGGTCATCATCTCCATTATCTCCATTTGAGTTCTTCACTTCGAGGTAGGGATTTCCTACTCCATATTATAGGTTTTGTCCTAAGCTTTGGTATTTTTGATATGTTGGTGTCGTTTGATAGTTTTGGAAAAACTAGGGTTTGTATCATAATTTGAAAAATAGGAAATTGTTTATATACTAAATTCCATGTGATTGTGAATCATGAAAAATGACATAGATAGAGTTAAGTTGATAAAATTGAACCTTAGGGTTAATTTTGAGGAAAGGGGGAAAAGCCCTAATTGTTGTAATAAATTAATTTGTATAATTAATTTTGAAAAAATCGTGGAATTAAGTTTAATTCATGAAATTGGGGAAACTATGGGATTAAATGGTGTAGTTGAATAGTTTAATCACTCACCTATGAAAATGTTGAGTTTACATTTGTTGATACATTTATTTCCTGTTTAGAAATAACTGTTTTGGGCTATCGGTGGAGGATAGTCGTGATTGTTGTAGACATTGCATGTTGATTAGGGAAAATTGAAACTAATCACATTGAATGAGTCATTAGATATGACAGTTGAATTAATACAGCGAATCTGTGTATTGATTGAATATTGTGTATGACAAGTGTTTAATACATTGTATATGCATATTGTTTGGGAGGAGATAGGGGATGTACTCCATGGTTTGAGGGAAGATAGGGGATGGACTCTCAAACCTGTTTAGGAGGAGAAAGGGGATGGACTCCATTAGTACAGCAAATATGTGTACTTATTGATTTATGGAAGTGTTTTAGTATGAGCCTTAGTCTCATTTGATTTGTTGATATTGGAAGTAATGTTAATGTGAGATGTAATCTCATTATTATTATTTGGCCAGGTTCTGAGCCAAGTCTGTATAATTGGAAAGTTGAATAATAACGTAAAGAGAAACGTGTCATGGACATTATTGTCATGAAACTGTAAAGAGATATAATGGATTTAATAGTGTTAAACATATCGAATGCTATTGCTTTAGTCAATTCTTATATTTGGTTTAATATATTTCTGCTAGGCTGTGGTTCACCCTATACGGGAACATCATTTTCAGGTTCAGGTAATATGCTACCTCCAAGGAATTAGCTTGGAAGGATTTGGAGTTGAAGACTCTGTTTAGATTAGTTGTTATTTTGTTTTGTTTTGATATTACATGTAAACTCAAGCCAGGGGCTTAATGTGTAATTGAGTTAGTACTCAGACTTTTGTGTCCAAGTGTTGGCTTGGAAAGATGTAAGCCCGTAGGGCATTTACTTTCGTTATTACATGTAATGCCTTTTAATAAGGTTTTGTTTTTCTTAATCAATGCATGTGAATATTTGATATATTATGGGTTTATTTTGAGGGCGTGACATCCATTCTATTTGTATTCAACTTCCATTTGTATGCAATTTCCTTTTCTATTCAACTTCATTTTTAACTTAATTTCCTGATAAATCGTTAAGGTATAGTGGTTTCTTGAATTAACTTCCATTTTTAATTTTATGCAACTTCAATTTTTATTCAACTTCCTTTTTTATTTAATTTCCAAATAGATCGTTAGGGTATAGTAGTTTATTGGATGAACTTCCATTTTGAATTTTATTCAACTTTCTTTTTTATTTAATTTCCAAATAGATCGCTAAGGTATAGTGGTTTCTTGAATGAACTTCTATTTTTATTTTTATTCAACTTCCATTTTGTTAATTTTATGCAACTTTCATTTTTAATTTTATGCAACTTCCATTTTTATTTTTATTCAACTTCCATAATTATTCAATTTCCTTGTCTATTCAACTTCCTTTTTATTTAATTTCCAAATAGAGCGTTATGGTATAGTGGTTTCTTGAATAAAAATGGAAGTTCATTCAAGAAACCACTATACCTTAACGATTTACTTGGAAATTAAATAAAAAAGGAAATTGAATAAAAGTAAAAATGGAAGTTGAATAAAAATAAAAATGGAAGTCGAAGTTCAATGGTTTTTTGAATGAACTTCCATTTGTAATTTTATGAAACCACTATACCATAACGATCTATTTGGAAATTAAATAAAAAAGAAAGTTGAATAAAAATAAAAATAGAATTGAATAAAAAAGGAAGTGGAATAAAAATGGAAGCTTATTGAAGAAATCATTATACCTTAACGATCTATTTGGAAATTAAAAATAAAAAAAGAAAGTTGAATAGAAAATAGAATTGAATAAAAATCGAAGTTTATTCAAGAAACCCAAATAGATTGTTAAGGTATAATGGTTTCTTAAATGAACTTCCATTGTTAATTTCATGCAAATTTCATTTTTATTTTTATTCATCTTGCATTTTTATCCAATTTTCTTTTCTATTCAACTTACATTTTTATTTTTATTCATTTTCCATTTTCATTTTTATTCAACTTTCATTTTTATTCGACTTCCATTTTTGTTCAAATAGAAAAGGATGTCATTCAAGAAACCACTATGCCTTAACAATCTATTTGCAAATTGAATAAAAATGGAAATGGAATAAAAATAAAAATGGAAGTTCATTCAAGAAACCACTATACCTTAACGATCTATTTGGAAATTAAATAAAAAAGAAAGTTCAATTGAAAAGGAAATTCAATAAAAATGAAAGTTGAATAAAACTAAAAATGGAAGTTGCATAAAATTGGAAATTAAATAAAAAAAGAAGTTAAATAGAAAAGAAAATTGAATAGAATAGGAATTTGAATAAAAATGGAAGTTGAATAAAAATAAAAATGAAAGTTCTTTCAAGAAACCACCATACCTTAACGATCTATTTGGAAAGTAAATAAAAAAATGAAGTTGAATAGAATAGGAAATTGAATAAAAATAGAAGTGGAATAAAATTAAAAATGGAAGTTGAATAAAAAAGGAAATTGAATAAAAATGAAGTTGAATAGAAAAGTAAATTGAATTAAAAATCAGAGTTGCATAAAATTAACAATGGAAGTTAATTAAAAATGGAAGTTGAATAAAAATAAAAATGAAAGTTTCATAAAATTAACAATGGAAGTTCATTCAAGAAACCACTATACCTTAACGATCTATTTGGAAATTAAATAAAAAAGAAAGTTGAATATAATTAAAAATGAAGTTGAATAGAATAGAAAATTAAATAAAAATGGAAGTTGTATATAATTAAAAATTGAAGTTAATTCAAGAAACCACTATACCTTAACGATCTATTTGAAAATTAAAGAAAAATGGAAGTTGAATAAAAATAAAAATCGAAGTTCAATCAAGAAACCACTATACCTTAACGATCTATTTAGAAATTAAATAAAAATTGAAGTTGAATAAAAATAAAATTGGAAGATGAATAGAAAAGAAAATTGAATGAAAATGGAAGTTGATTAAAAATAAAAATGGAAGTTGCATATAATTAAAAATGGAAGTTGCGTAAAATTAACAATGGAATTTAATTCAAGAAACCATTACACCTTAAAGATCTATTTGGAAAGTAAATAAAAAAATGAAGTTGAATAAAATTAAAAATGTAAGTTCATTCAAGAAACCGCTATACCTTAACGATCTATATGGAAATTAAACAAAAATAGGAAATTGAATAGAAATGGAAGTTCATTCAAGAAACCACTATACCTTAACGATCTATGTGGAAATTAAATAAAAATAGGAAATTGAATAGAAATGGAAGTTCATTCAAGAAGCAATATACTTTAACGATCTATTTGGAAATTAAATAAAAATGGAAGTTGAATAAAATTAAAAATGGAAGCTGAATAAAAATAAAAATGGAAGTTGCATAAAATTAACAATAGATGTTCATTCAAGAAACCATTGTACCTTAACGATCAATTTGGAAATTAAATAAAAAAGAAAGCTGAATAGAAATGGAAGTTGAATAAAAAAGGAAATTGAATAGAAATTGAAGTTGAATAAAAAAGGAAATTGAATAAAAATAAAAATGGAAGTTTATTCAAGAAACCACTATACCTTAACGATCTATTTGGAAATTAAATAAAAAAATGAAGTTGAATAGAAAAATAAATCGAATAAAAATGGAAGTTAAATAAAAATAAAAGTTGAAGTTGAAGTTGAATAAAAATAACAATGGAAGTTGCATAAAATTAAAAATGGATGTTTCATAAAATTAACAATGGAAGTTAATTCAAAAAACCACTATACCTTAACGATTTATTTGGAAATTAAATAAAAAATGAAGTTGAATAGAAAGGGAAATTGAATAAAAATGGTAGTTGAATAAGAATAAAAGTTCATTCAAGAAACTAGTATACCATAACGATTAATTGGAAATTAAAAAAAAAAAAGGAAGTTGAATAGAAAATAAATTGAATAAAAATAGAACTTGAATAAAAATAAAAATGGAAGTTGTATAAAATTAAAAATTGAAGTTCATTCAATAAATCACTATACCTTAAAGATCTATTTGGAAATAAAATAAAAATAGAAGTTGAATAAAAATAAAAATAGAATTTGCTTAAAATTAACAATGGAAGTTCATTCAAGAAACCACTATACCTTAACGATCTATTTGGAAATAAAATAAAGATAGAAGTTGAATAAAAATAAAAATAAAAATAGAATTTGTATAAAATTAACAATGGAAGTTCATTCAAGAAACCACTATACCTTAACGATCTATTTGGAAATTAAATAAAAAAGAAAGTTGAATAAAAATGGAAGTTGAATAAAAATAAAAATAAAAATTGCATCAAATTAAAAATGCAAGTTCATTCAAGAAACCATTATACCATAAAGATCTATTCGGAAATTAAATCAAAATGGAAGTTGAATAAAATTAAAAATGGAAGTTCATTTAAGAAACTACTATACCCTAACGGTCTATTTGGAAATTAAATAAAAAAGGAAGTTAAATAGAAGTGGAAGTTGAATAGAAAAGGAAATTAAATAAAAATGGAAGTTGAATAGAAAAGGAAATTGAATAAAAATGCAAGATGAATAAAAATAAAAAAAGAAGTTGAATAGAGAAGGAAATTGAATAAAAATGGAATTTGAATAAAAATGGATGTTTCATAAAATTAAAAATCGAAGTTCATTCAAGAAACCACTATACCTTAACGATCTATGTGGAAATTAAATAGAAAAGGAAATTGAATAAAAAAGGAAGTTACATAAAAAAAGAAATTAAATAAAAATGGAAGTTGAATAAAAATAAAAATGTAAGTTCAATAAAAATAAAAGGGGAAATTCATTCAAAAACCACTATACCTTAACGGTCTATTTGGAAATAAAATAAACAAAGAAGTTGAATAGAGAAGGAAATTGAATAGAAATGGAAGTTGAGTAAAAATAAAAGTGGAAGTTGAATAAAAATAAAAGGGGAAATTCATTCAAGAAACCACTATACCTTAACGGTCTATTTGGAAATAAAATAAAAAAAGAAGTTGAATAGAGAAGAAAATTGAATAAAAATGGAAGTTGAGTAAAAATAAAAGTTGAATAGAAAAGGACGTTGAATAGAAAATGAAATTGAATAAAAATGAAAGTTGCATAAAATTGAAAATGGAAGTTCATTCAAGAAACCACTATACCTTAATGATTTATTTGGAAATTAAATAAAAATGAAAGTTGAATAAAATTAAAAATTGAAGTTGCATAAAATTGAATAAAAATTGAAGTTGAATAAAAATAAAAATGGAAGTTGAATAGAAAAGGATATTGAATAAAAATTGAAGTTGAATAAAAATAAAAATGGAAGTTGCATAAAATTAAAAATGGGAGTTCATTCAAGAAACCAATATACCTTAACGATCTATTTGGGTATTAAATAAAAATGGAAGTTGAATAAAAATGGAAGTTGAATAAAATAAAAATGGAAGTTGCCCACTTTTAAACTGGAAGTTCATTCAAGAAACCACTATACGTTAACGATCAATTTGGAAATTAAATAAAAAAGAAAGTTGAATAAAAATAAAAATAGAAGTTGAATAAAAATAAAAATAAAAATTGCATCAAATTAAAAATGGAAGTTCATTCAAAAAATCGATGTTAATTCAAGAAACCACTATACGTTAACGATCAATTTGGAAATTAAATAAAAAAGAAAGATAGATAGAAAAACAAATTGAATAAAAATTGAAGTGGAATAGAAAAGGAAATTGGATAAAAATTGAAGTTGAAAAAAAATATAAATGGAAGTTGCATAAAATTAAAAATGGAAGTTCAGTGAAGAAACCACTATACCTTAACAATCTATTTGGAAATTAAAGAAAAAAGGAAGTTGAATAGAAATGGAAATTGAATAAAAATGGAAATTGAATAAAATTAAAAATTGAAGTTGCATAAAATTACAAATGGAAGTTCACTCAGGAAACCACTCTACCTTAACGATCTATTTGGAAATTAAAGAAAAAAGGAAGCTGAATAGAAAAAGAAATCGAATAAAAATGGAAGTTGAATAAAAATAAAAATAGAAGTTCATTCCAGAAACCACTATACCTTAACGATCTATTTGGAAATTTACTAAAAAAGAAAGTTGAATAAACAAGGAAATTGAATAAAAATGAAAGTTGAATAAAAATTTAAAATGGAAGTTCATTTAACAAACCACTATACCTTAATTGTAACGCCCTCAAAATTTAGCCCATTAAATATAAAACATAACATACATTATTAAAAGAAAACATTATATTATTTCATTCATCAGAGTATTACGAAATAAAGTATCAAAATAAATGCCCTACGGGCTTACATCTTGCCAAGCCAACACTTGGACACAATTTCATGAGTTCTAACTCAAAACAAATAAAGCCCTAGGCTTGAATGTTTACATAGTTCAAATAAAACAAATAAAACATATAAAGCAAGTCTTCAAGTCCAAATCCTCACAAGCTAAGTCTTTGGAGGTAGTGAACCACCTGAACCTGAAAATGAAGTTCCCATATAGGGTGAGTCACAGCCCAGTAGAGAAATACTAAACCAAGCATAAGAATTAACTAAAGCAGTAGCACCCGATACATGGTTAACACAAGATAATTAATTTAAAATTAATTATGACACGAATGTCTACATTGTCTATGACACATGGTCTATGACACAATACACCTTCCATTTATACAGACATGGCTCAGAACCTGGCCAAACAACTCAACAAGAATAACAGATCAGGTTGAACCTTTCTTATACAGAATAAACACACATGCTGGTGTTATAACAATCTCAATTAAATCCACTTCCATACTTCCTTACTGATACACATGGTGGTGATGTATCATATCAACAACTAATAGAAATATTTCTATTATCAATAAGCACCCACATATGTGATGCTACTGGAGTCCATCCCCTATCTTCTCCCAACAAATCCGGTTTAGAGGTACATCCCCTAAACCGTGGAGTTCATCCCCTATCTCCTCCAAAACCAAATGCATATGCAACACAATCAATATTTGACATACACAACACATAATCAATACACGAATATTCTGTATTAATTCAACAGTCAAATAAACGACTCAATTTCAGTTATACCTAAGCTGCATGCAAGGTCTACAACAATCAATAGCTATCCTCCACCGATAGCCCAAAACAATTATTTCTAAGCAAGAAATAACTATAACACTAAATGTAATTTCGATATTCTCAAAGGTAAGTATTTAAACTACCAAATACATCATTAAACCATTAACTTTCCAGTCTCATGAATTTAACCCACTATCACAATCTTCCCTTAAATTAATTATATAAATTAATCTATGACAAAACCCTAAGGTTTCTCCCAAAATTACCAAACTACCCCCACATACCAAAATACCACTACTTAGGATTAAAACGTATAAATGGAGTAGGAAATCCCTACCTCGAAGAAATAACTCAAAAAGGAGAAGATGAAGATGATGCCCAAAACTTCAAAGTGCTCCAAACCAACAATTTCTCAGATTAAATGAAAGCCCTCACTCTCTTCTACCTTTTTAATGAAGAAACTAGGGTGGAAACACACTCTAGATAGATCAATCCGAAGAGAGAAGGTGGGTTGGGAGAGAGAGAACTCGTAATTTAGGGTTTGGAATCTGAAAGAAGATGAAAAACTGATTAAAAACCCGCTGCTGCCTATATAAACTGGACAGGCCCGCTCGAGCGTAAAACACACCGCTCGAGCGTAAAGAACAAAACAAGGTCCGCTCGAGCTCAATGATAACCGCTCGAGCGTAGATTCCCCCATTCCAGAACCCACGCGAAGAATACACTACCCGCTCGAGCGTCAACAATACCGCTCGAGCTCAACCCGCTCGAGCGTATAAAAACCCGCCGGCGTAGAACTCTCACCGCAAGTTTTGCAGGACCAAAAATACTGGAAGAGTGTAAACCCCGCCGAGCTCGGGAATGTCCGCCGAGCGAAAGGCTAAAACCGGGCAACCAACATCTAGACCAAGGCTCAACCCAACTGTTCGAAACACGCCCAACATATCCTAAAACTCGATCAAATAGAATTAAAGGATGACAACAACAATCTGATAACAACGAAATCTACGGAACATAAGCTCGAATACAGTAAACAAATGGGAAAGACCGGGGTCGCTATAACCTCCCCCCCCTAAAAGAATTTCGTCCCCGAAATTAAGCATAAGTTTGTAAAAATAAGTTTTTCTCAATTCCCAATGATATTATAAAACAATATTAAACAATTTGACCCAATACTGGTCACTTCATCTCTTATCAAGAGTCATCTCACAATATGTATAAATCAACATATATTCAACCTGCATCAGTATTATGCATTACTCCTTTCAATGTTAACAATTTCCATATCATTATTCAAGTTCATGATATAAACAACACATTCAATATATAAATGTTATATTTCACTTCCAAAAAGGGCAAGTTCAGATGTTAACATTAAACCCAAAACATTCTCAATGTTTTCCAACTTAAGACATATATAAAATTCTCAAGTTCCACAATATTATATAATCTAAATACAAGATTACAAATCAATAAACATATCTGGATATTTCTCACGGACTTCCAACTCACGTTCCCAAATGGCCTCCTCCTCAAGTGATGCTTCCACAAATTTTCACCAAAGGGATGGTCTTGCCATAAAACTTGATCCGCCTATCCAAAACCGTACCGGTCTCTCCTCATACGAGACATCCTCATCAACAACTAAATCAGTCCAATCCAGCACATGTAGCGGATCGCTCATACTTCAAGCATACTCACATGAAACACGTCATGAACTCAGGATAAGCTGCGGTGGCAAAGCTAAGCGATAAGACCTCGCCAATCCTCTCAAGGATCTCAAAAGGCCCAATAAACCGAGGGACAACTTCGCTCTTCCCAAACCTCATCAAACCTCGTTTGGGTGATATCTTCAAAAGACATGATCACCCACCTCAAACACCAAGGTCTCCTCCTCGTCGGCATAAGATTTCGGCGACTGCGAACATAACAAGCCTCTTACGGATAAGCTCAACTTTCTCCGTCGTTTCCCTCACCAACTCCGGACCCAACAAAGGTGCATCACCCACCTCGGCCCAACAAACAGGAGATCTACACGGTCGGCCATACAAGGCCTGAAACGGTGCCATACCAATACTAGACTGAAAACTGTTGTTGTAGGCAAACTCCACTAATGGCAAGTGCCTCTCCCACGACCCACTAAAGTCGAAAACACAACCCCGAAGCATATCCTCAAGGATCTGAATAGTACGCTCGGACTGCCCGTCAATCTGAGGATGATAAGCCGTGCTAAAAGTCAACTTAGTGCCTAAAGCACTCTGCAAACTCTGCCACAACAGCGAGAAAGCGAGATCTCTATCTCGAGGCGATCGTCCTTTGGGACCCGTGCAACCTCACTATGTCCCGGATATATAAGTCGGCAAGATGATCTACCGATCTCTAACACGCATAGGAATGAAGTGCGCCGACTTCGTCAACCGGTCTACAACCACCCAAATAGCATCACTACCTCGCTGAGTCCTCGGAAGACCCACAACGAAGTCCATAGTGACATGCTCCCACTTCCACTCGGCAATAGGCAGCGGTTGCAACAAACTCGCTGGCCTCTGATGCTCGGCCTTCACTTGCTGACAAGTAAGGCACCTAGATACGAAAGCTGCCACATCTCTCTTCATACCCCGCCACCAAAACTGGCGGCCCAAATCCTGATACATCTTAGTACCACTCGGATGCACCGCAAGGCACGAATGATGAAACACTCGGAGTACCTCCTCTCGGCAAGACTCCGGCACAAACAGACGGTCTCAGTATCTCACACTCAGGTCGGGATACACCGCCAAACCCTTCTCAACCTTCCCAATGGAAATCTTTTCTCGGAGAGATTCTACCTCAAGATCACCTTTCTGAGCCTCTAACACTCGAGTCACAAGTGTAGGCTGTGCAACAACAGAAAACAAGGCCGCAGCCTCTACGGATTCGCCCAGATGCAAATCAAACTCCCCAACTGCACCCAACATTTCCCACTCCCGAATGGCTATACTAGCTAAGTCACCAACAGATTTCCTACTAAGGGCATCGGCCACAACATTGGCCTTCCCCGGATGATAGTGCAACTCGAAGTCATAATCCTCAATGAACTCCATCCACCTCCTCTGCCTCAAATTCGGTCTTTACGTAACAGATATTTGAACTCTTATGATCGGAGAATACCTCAAATTTCTTACCATCTGAGATAATGCCTCCAAATCTTCAAGGCAAATATTACATTGTTAACTCTAAGTCGTGCGTAGGGTAATTCTTCTCATGAATTTTCAAGCGGCGAGAGCCATAGGCAACCACTTTCCCTTCTTGCATTAACACACAACCTGCTCTCGTGAGGCGTCACAATAAACTGCATAACCCAACCCTCTCTCCCGAATAATCAAGACCGAGCAAAGGGTCAATCTAACTTTCAACCCCTGAAACGACTTTTAAGTCTCCTCCAAACAAATTTGACTCCTTAAGTCAATCTAGTCAACGGTGAAGCTAACCTGGAGAAATCTTTCACAAACCGACGGTAATACCCAGCTAATCCCAGAAAACTGCGGATCTCAAACACACTCTTAGGCTGTGCCCAATCTTGCACTGCCTCAGTCTTGGATGTATCAACAGACACTCCTTCCCCAGAAACTACATGGCCTAAGAACTTCACCTCTTTTAGCCAGAACTCACACTTCCCGAACTTAGCATAAAGCTTATGGGCTCTAAGTAACTCTAGCACCACTCTCAAGTGTGCCTCATGCTCCTCCTCTGAAGGTGAATAAATCAAAATGTCGTCCACAAAGACGACTACAAAATGATCCAAAAATTCCCGGAAGATCCGGTTCATCAAATCCATAAACACTGCCGGTGCATTGGTGAGCCCAAACGGCATCACCAGGAACTCATAGTGGCCATACGTCTGGAATGCCGTCTTCGGAATATCCTCCTCCCCGACTCTCAACTGATGATAACCTGATCTCAAGTCTATCTTAGAGAAACAACGGGAACCCTTCAACTGATCGAACAGATCATCTATACGAGGCATAGGGTACTTATTCTTAACCGTAGCCCAATTCAACTTCCAGTAATCTATACAAAGTCTCAAAGCACCACCTTTCTTCTTAGCAAATAGGGGCGGTGCTCCCTCACGGCTACTAGAGGCGAATATAGCCCTTATCTAACAACTCACAGGTTGAATCTTCAACTCAACTAACTCGGTGGGGCAAAAGCGATATGGTGCCATAGAAATTGGCGCCCGTCTTGGCACTAGGTCAATAGAGAACCCAATCTCTCGCTGAGGTGGCAAACTAACAAGATCCTCGGGAAAAACGTCCGAATACTCACAAACCACCCTCGGCAATACAATCTGAGTCTCATCACCCTCACTAATCAAAAGACTAGCAAGCAGACCACTAAGCTCACTCCGCCCTCGCGGATCATAACCCGGTGGCAAAACACTACCAACCCGGTCCCCCAGAAAACGAAAACACTCCCCGTTCACGGTACAACAAGTGACCCTCGTGGTAGCAATCAATAAGCGCCGGTATGGCGACAACCAATCCATACCCAAAATAACATCAAAGCCCTTCATGGGCATAACGACAAAAGAGAAAGGGATTCTATGATCATCGACCTTTGTGGCCCAACCCCTAACACCTTGTTCCAAAATCATTCCACCTACAAGAGGTGACACTACACAAATAGGAGTCGCTAACTGTGCTAACTCCAACTCCAAAACAGATGCAAATGCAGCAGACACAAACGAATGAGATGCACCCGTATCGATCAAAACACTAGCAATGAATTGCAAAACAAGAAGGTACCTCTCACAACCGACGGACGATACAAGATCCTCGCGCATAAAAGATACACGCCTGCAGACGACCTCGATCAACTGCTCACCTCGGGAAGATCACTGCCTGTTGGGACGAAGAAGCCCCTGATTGGCCCTCAAGGCTGAATCGATGGAGCGGCGGTGACTCTGTCGCCTCGAACCAGATGCACCAGACGTGCCACCCAAGCAGGCAAAACCTCTTCATGTGCCCCTTGACCGCATACTGAAACAAGAGAGCGGTGGCCTCTGCCATGACTCTCGCTCTGCGATCGAGTAGAAGATATCGCTCTCTAAACTCCTCCCCTCAGAGGACAAACAGGAGACTTGTGGCCCAGCTGACCACACTACACACAGGTAATGTCTCTCGACCGCCTTTTCCGAACTAGCACTCGGCCTTTGGAAAAGTAGATCTAGAAAAACTACTCTGAGGCTGCTGAGGAGTGAAACCCCTCTGTCTTCTGCCCTCACTCTAGCCATCCTGACTCCTCTTGGAGCCTTTCTGCCTTTCCCCCTCTTCCTGCATCATAGTCTCGGTATGGGTCACGATCAACCAAACGCCCAAAATCCCGAATCATAGACCCGACAACTCTTAGCATGAGGCCACGCCTCAACTTCTTCTCAAACTCAATGCAACGGCGTTCCTCAGTCGCCACCAACTCAGTGCAAACCTGGACAAACTAGTGAATGACCTCAAACTCGCCATCGATAAACATTACGCTCAAGATGGCAAACCGATCTCTCAACTTCTCTGAGCAGTGAGGCAGTACTTCTCTGGCATCAACAAAAGCCTTCCAAGTACCTCCAATACGACCCTTGGTGAACTTCCACCATTGACCCGCATCCCCTTTCAGCTGAAAAGATGCCAAGGTCACCTTCAGTGCCTCATCTTCGATGCCTAGCATCTCAAACGTTTTCGTTGTCTGTTCGAGCCATTCGTCTGCCTTAAGCGGCTCGCTAGGATCACCTAAAAACTCGTCCGGGTGAGACCGGAAGAACTCTCTCTTCGTAAAAGAAGGTCCTCAGATTCGCCACAACAACCGAGCACGATTCTAAGCCCTAAGAATGCCCTCTGACTCCCTAAAAGCTCCTGCTATCTCTTGGGCCAAAGCGCCTATAACCTGCTGTCCTACTGGCTCGGCCACATTGGCCTGGCCAACACCCTCCTGAACTGCCGGAATTTCCTCCGGTATAGGCACTTCCTGCCTGGTCTGCCTACCACGCCTACCATGACCTCGTCCTCGTCCTCACATCCTAATAAAGGAAACAAAGACGTTAGCACTCTAAATAATATGCCAAAACTATGACACTCGCGTCCTAATACATTGGACAACAATAAATCATTCCACGTAAGCACATAATCACATAAGCACCTACGAATTTCATTCCTGGATAATGACAGTCCCGAGGCGTCACTGTAGTTCCGGTTGGAAACAACATTGATCAAGTGCCTTTCCAACAAGACTTTCAGAAACTCAAGGGTCCAATCAATATCCTAGAAACTACATTCCATACCCACATAGTCACATAAACATGTTATCAATTAAACATATAACATTACACTAAGTCTCTATCAAACGAGACGAACCCATTGTGATACTAATCACTTCCCACGTACCCAAAGTATTCAAACCCGGTACGCTCTGATACCAAGTTGTAACGCCCTCAAAATTTAGCCCATTAAATATAAAACATAACATACATTATTAAAAGAAAACATTATATTATTTCATTCATCAGAGTATTACGAAATAAAGTATCAAAATAAATGCCCTACGGGCTTACATCTTGCCAAGCCAACACTTGGACACAATTTCATGAGTTCTAACTCAAAACAAATAAAGCCCTAGGCTTGAATGTTTACATAGTTCAAATAAAACAAATAAAACATATAAAGCAAGTCTTCAAGTCCAAATCCTCACAAGCTAAGTCTTTGGAGGTAGTGAACCACCTGAACCTGAAAATGAAGTTCCCATATAGGGTGAGCCACAGCCCAGTAGAGAAATACTAAACCAAGCATAAGAATTAACTAAAGCAGTAGCACCCGATACATGGTTAACACAAGATAATTAATTTAAAATTAATTATGACACGAATGTCTACATTGTCTATGACACATGGTCTATGACACAATACACCTTCCATTTATACAGACATGGCTCAGAACCTGGCCAAACAACTCAACAAGAATAACAGATCAGGTTGAACCTTTCTTATACAGAATAAACACACATGCTGGTGTTATAACAATCTCAATTAAATCCACTTCCATACTTCCTTACTGATACACATGGTGGTGATGTATCATATCAACAACTAATAGAAATATTTCTATTATCAATAAGCACCCACATATGTGATGCTACTGGAGTCCATCCCCTATCTCCTCCCAACAAATCCGGTTTAGAGGTCCATCCCCTATCTTCCCCTAAACCGTGGAGTTCATCCCCTATCTCCTCCAAAACCAAATGCATATGCAACACAATCAATATTTGACATACACAACACATAATCAATACACGAATATTCTGTATTAATTCAACAGTCAAATAAACGACTCAATTTCAGTTATACCTAAGCCGCATGCAAGGTCTACAACAATCAATAGCTATCCTCCACCGATAGCCCAAAACAATTATTTCTAAGCAAGAAATAACTATAACACTAAATGTAATTTCGATATTCACAAAGGTAAGTATTTAAACTACCAAATACATCATTAAACCATTAACTTTCGGTCTCATGAATTTAACCCACTATCACAATCTTTCCTTAAATTAATTATATAAATTAATCTATGACAAAACCCTAAGGTTTCTCCCAAAATTACCAAACTACCCCCACATACCAAAATACCACTACTTAGGATTAAAACGTATAAATGGAGTAGGAAATCCCTACCTCGAAGAAATAACTCAAAATGAGAAGATGAAGATGATGCCCAAAACTTCAAAGTGCTCCAAACCAACAATTTCTCAGATTAAATGAAAGCCCTCACTCTCTTCTACCTTTTTAATGAAGAAACTAGGGTGGAAACACACTCTAGATAGATCAATCCGAAGAGAGAAGGTGGGTTGGGAGAGAGAGAACTCGTAATTTAGGGTTTGGAATCTGAAAGAAGATGAAAAACTGATTAAAAACCCGCTGCTGCCTATATAAACTGGACAAGCCCGCTCGAGCGTAAAACACACCGCTCGAGCATAAAGAACAAAAAACAAGGTCCGCTCGAGCTCAATGATAACCGCGCGAGCGTAGATTCCCCCATTCCAGAACCCACGCGGAGAACACACTATCCGCTCGAGCGCCAACAATACCGCTCGAGCTCAACCCACTCGAGCGTATAAAAACCCGCTCGAGCGTAGAACTCTCACCTGCAGAAGTTTTGCAGGGACCAAAAATACTGGAAGAGTGTAAACCCCGCTCGAGCTCAGGAATGTCCGCTCGAGCGGAAAGGCTAAAAACTGGGCAACCAACATCTAGACCAAGGCTCAACCCAACTGTTCGAAACACGCCCAACACATCCTAAAACTCGATCAAATAGAATTAAAGGATGACAACAACAATCTGATAACAACGAAATCTACGGAACATAAGCCCGAATACAGTAAACAAATGGGAAAGACCGGGGTCGCTATATTAATGATCTATTTGAAAATTGAGTAAAAAAGGAAATTGAATAGAAATGGAAATTGAATAAAAAAGGATATTGAAATAGAGCGTTATGGTATAGTGGTTTCTTGAATGAACTTCCATTTTTAATTTTAGGCAACTTGCATTTTTATTTTTATTCAACTTCCATTTTTATTTGTATTCAACTTCCATTTTTATTCAATTTCACAATAGATCGTTAAGTTATAGTGGTTTCTTGAATGAACTTCCATTTTTAATTTTATTCAACTTCCATTTTTAATTTGATGCAACTTCCACTTTGAATTGAATTTTATTTTCTATTCAACTTCCTTTTTTATTTAATTTCCATATAGATCGTTAAGGTATAGTGGTTTCTCGAATGAACATCCACTTTTAATTTTATGCAACTTTCATTTTCATTTTTATTCAACTTCCATTTTGATTCAATGTCCTTTTGTAGTCAATTTCTTTTTTTATTTAATTTTCAAATAGACCGTTAAGGGGTATAGTGGTTTCTTGAATGAACTTCCATTTTTATCAACATCCATTTTTATTCAATTTCCTATTCTATTCAACTTCATTTTTTTATTTACTTTCCAAATAGATCGCTAAGGTATAGTGGTTTCTTGAATGAAATTCCATTGTTAATTTTATGCAACTTCGATTTTTATTCAATTTCCTTTTCTGTTCAACTTCTTTTTTTATTTAATTTCCAAATAGATCGTTAAGGTATAGTGGTTTATTGAATGAACTTCCACTTTTATTTTTATTCAACTTCGATTTTTATTCAAGTTCAATAAAGAAGGAAATTGAATAAAAAAGGAAGTTGAATAAAAATAACTATGGAAGTTGCATAAAATTAAAAATGGAAGTTCATTCAAGAAACCACTATACCTTAATGATTTATTTGGAAATTAAATAAAAAAAGGAAGTTGAATACAAATAAAAATGGAAGTTGCATAAAATTAAAAATGGAAGTTCATTGAACAAACCACTATACCTTAACGGTCTATTTGGAAATTACATAAAAAAGGAAGTTGAATAGAAAATGAAATTGAATCAAAATGGAAGTTGAATAAAAATGGAAATTGAATAAAAAGGGAAGTTGAATAAAATTAAAATGGAAGTTGCATAAAAAAGAAAGTTGAATAAAAATGGAAGTTGCATTTTTATTTTTACTCGACTTCCATTTTTAATCAATTTCCATTTCTGTTCAACTTCATTTTTATTTGTATTCAACTTCCATTTTTATTTTTATTCAACTTCCATTTTTATGCAATTTCCATTTCTGTTCAATTTCTTTTTTATTTAATTTCCAGATAGATCGTTAAGGTATAGTGGTTTCTTGAATGAACTTCTATTTTTATTTTTATTCAACTTCCATAGTTATTTTTATTCAACTTCCTTTTTTATTCAATTTCCTTTTTTATTGAACTTCATTTTTTATTTAATTTCCAAATAGACCGTTAAGGTATAGCGGTTTCTTCAATGAACTGCCATTTTTAATTTTATGCAACATCCATTTTTATTTTTATTCATCTTCCGATTTTATTCAATTTCCTTTTTCATTCCACTTCCATTTTTTATTTAGTTTCCAAATAGATCGTTATGGTATAGTGGTTTCTTCAATGAACTTCCATTTTTAATTTTACATAACTTTCTTTTTTATATAATTTCCTTTTCTATTCAACTTACATTTTTAATTTTATGCAACTGCCATTTTTATTCAATTTACATTTTTATTTTTATTCAACTTCCATTTTTAATTTAATTCAAATTCCTTTTTTATTCAACTTGCTTTTTTATTTTATGCAACTTCCGTTTTTATTTTTATTCAATTTCATTTTCTATTGAACTTCTTTTTTTATTTAATTTTCAAATAGATCGTTAAGGTATAGTGGTTTCTTAAATGAACTTCGACTTCATTTTTTACTTAATTTCCAAATAAATCGTTAGGGTATAGTGGTTTCTTGAATGAACTTCAATTTTTATTTTCATTCAAGAAACCACTATGCCTTAAAAAAGAAGAAGAAGTTGAATAGAAATAAAAAAGGAAGTTTAATAGAAAAGGAAATGGAAGTTGCATAAAAATAGAAGTTGCATAAAAATAAAAATGGAAGTTGCATAACAAAAATGTAAGTTCATTCAAGAAATCACTCTTAACGATCTATTTGGAAATTAAATAAGAAAGAAAGCTGAATAAAAATATAAGTTGAATAAAAATAAAAATGGAAGTTGCATAAAATCAATTTCCAAATAGATCGCTAAGTTATAGTGATTTCTCGAATGAACTTCCATTGTTAATTTTAGGCAACTTCCATTTTTATTTTTATTCAACTTCCATTTTTATTCAATTTCCTTTTCTGTTCAACTTCATTTTTTTATTTAATTTCCAAATAGATCATTAAGGTATAGTGGTTTCTTGAATGAACTTCCATTGTTAATTTTATGCAACTTCCATTTTTATTCAACTTCCTTTTTTATTTAATTTTCAAAGAGACCGTTAAGGTATAGTGGTTTCTTGAAAGAACTTCCATTATTAATTTTATACAACTTCCATTTTTATTGAATCAACTTCCATTGTGAATTTTATTTAACTTCCATTTTTATTCAATTTCTTTTTTATTTAATTTCCAGATAGATCGTTAAGGTATAGTGGTTTCAACTTCCTTTTCTATTCAATTTCATTTTTTTACTTAATTTCCAGATTGATCGTTAAGGTATAGTGGTTTCTTGAATAAACTTTTATTGTTAATTTTACTCAACTTCGATTTTTATTTTTATTCAACTTCTATTTTTATTTAATTTTCAAATTGATCGTTAAGGTATAGTGGTTTCTTCAATCAACTGCCATTTTTAATTTTATACAACTTCCATTTTTAATTTTATGCAACTTCCATTTTTATTTAATTTCCTTTTCTATTCAACTTCCTTTTTTATTTAATTTGCAAATAGATCGTTAAGGTATGTGGTTTCTTGAATGAACTTCCATTGTTAATTTTATGCAACTTCCATTTTTATTCAACTTCCTTTTTTATTTAATTTCCAAATAGATCGTTAAGGTATAGTGGTTTCTTGAATAAACTGCCATTTTTATTTTTATTCAACTTCCATTTTTATTCAATTTCCTTTTCTATTCAACTTCCTTTTATATTTAATTTCCAAATAGATCGTTAAGATATAGTGGATTCTTGAATGAACTTCCATTTTTATTTTTATTCAACTTCGATTTTTATTTTTATTCAATTTCCTTTTCTATTCAACTTCCTTTTTTTATTTAATTTCCAAATAATTAAAAATCGAAGTTCATTCAATAAACCATTATACCTTAACGATGTATTTGGAAATTGAATAAAATTGGAAGTTGAATAAAAATAAAAAAGGAAGTTGCAAAAAAATAAAAATCCAAGTTCATTCAGGAAACCACTATACATTAACGATCTATTTGGAAATTAAATAAAAAAGGAAGTTGAATAGAAAAGGAAATTAAATAAAAAAAAAAGGAAGTTGAATAGAAAACAAAATTGAATAAAAATAAAAATGAAAGTTGAATAGAAATGGAGATTGAATAGAAAAGGAAATTTAATAAAAGAGGAAGTTGAATAAAAATAAAAGGGGAAGTTGCATAAAATTAAAAATGGAAGTTCATTCAACAAACCACTATTTCTTAACGATCTATTTGGAAATTGAATAAAAATGGAAGTTGAATAAAAATAAAAATGGAAGTTCATTCAAGAAACCACTATGCCTTAACAATCTATTTGGAAATTAAACAAAAAATGAAGTTGAATAGAAATGGAAATTGGATAAAAATGAAAGTTGAATAAAAATAAAAATAGAAAAGGAAATTGAATAAAAATTGAAGTTGAATAAAAATAAAATTGGAAGTTGAATAAAAATAAAAATGGAAGTTGAATAGACTGTTGGAAATTAAATCAAAAAGGAAGTTGAATAGAAAAGTAAATTGAATAAATATGGAAGTTGAATAAAAATAAAAATGGAAATTGAACAAAAATGGAAGTTGCATATAATTAAAAATGGATGTTCATTCAAGAAACCACTATACCTTAACGATCTATTTGGAAATTAAAAAAAAAAAAAAAGAAGTTGAATAAAAATGAAAGTTGAATAAAAATAAAAATCGAAGTTCATTCAAGAAACCACTATACCTTAATAATCAATTTGGAAATTAAATAAAAAAAGAAGTTCAATAGAAAAGGAAATTGAATGAAAATGGAAGTTGCCTAAAATTAACAATGGAAGTTAATTCAAAAAACCACTATAACTTAACGATCTATTTGGAAATTAAATAAAAAAGGACGTTGAATAGAAAAGGAAATTAAATAAAAATAAAAATGGAAGTTCATAAAATTAACAATGGAAGTTCATTGAAGAAACCACTATACCTTAATGATCTATTTGGATAAGGTATAATGGTTTTTGAATGAACTTCCATTGTTAATTTTATGCAAATTCCATTTTTATTTTTATTCATCTTGCATTTTTATCCAATTTCCTTTTCTATTCAACTTTCATTTTTATTTAATTTCCAAATAGATCGTTAAGGTATATTGGTTTCTTGAATGAACTTCCATTTTTAATTTTATTTAACTTTCTTTTTTAATTTAAAAAAACAAAGGAAGTTGAATAAAAAATGAAAAAGAAAGTTGAATAAAATTAAAAATGGAAGTTGCATAAAATTAACAAATGGAAGATGAATAAAAATAAATAGAAGTTGCATATAAATAAAAATGGAAGTTGCATATAATTAAAAATGGAAGTTCATTCAAGAAACTACTATACCTTGACGATGAATAAAAATAAAAATGGATGTTGCATAGAAAAGGAAATTTAATAAAAAAGTTAATTAAAAATGGAAATTGAATAAAAATTGAAGTTGAATAAAAATAAAAATGGAAGTTGCATAAAATAATAATTGAATAAAAATGAAAGTTGAATAAAAATAAAAATGGAAGTTGCATAAAATTAAAAATGGAAGTTCATTCAAGAAACCACTATAACTTAATGATCTATTTGAAAATTAAACAAAAAAGGAAGTTGAATAAAAATAAAAATGGAAGTTGCATAAAATTAAAAATGAAAGTTCAATCAAGAAACCATTATAGCTTAGCGATCTATTTGGAAATTAAAAAACAAAGGAAGTTGAATAAAAATGGAAGTTGAATAAAATTAAAAATGGAAGTTTCATACAAATAAAAGTGGAAGTTGCATAAAAATGGAAATTGCATAAAAATGAAAGTTACATAAAATTGAAGTTTATTCAAGAAACCACTATACCTTAACGATCTATTTGGAAATTAAATAGAAAAGGAAATTGAATAGAAATGGAAATTGCATAAAAATCGGAAGATGAATAAAAATAAAAATGGAAGTTGCATAAAATTAACAATGGAAGTTCTTTCAAGAAACCATTATACCTTAACAATCTATTTGGAAATTAACTAAAAAAAGAATTTTATTCAAGAAACCGCTATATACCATAAAGATCTATTGGGAAATTAAATCAAAAAGGAAGTTGAATAGAAATGGGAATTGAATAAAAATGGAAGTTGAATAAAAATAAAAATGGAAGTTGCATAAAACTAAAAATGGAAGTTCATTCAAGAAACCACTATACCTTAATGATTTATATGGAAATTAAATAAAAATGAAAGTTGAATAAAAATAAAAAGGGAAGTTGAATAAAAAAGGAAATTGAATAAAAATTGAAGTTGAATAAAAATAAAAATGAAAGTTCATTCAAAAAACTACTATACCTTAATGATTTATTTGGAAATTAAATAAAAATGAACTTCCATTGTTAATTTTATGCAACTTCCATTTTTATTCAATTTCCTATTCTATTCAACTTCCTCTTTTTATTTTATTTCCAAATAGATCGTTAAGGTATAGTGGTTTCTTGAATAAACTTCCATTTTTAATTTTATGCAACTTCCATTTTTATTCAATTTCCTATTCTATTCAACTTCCTCTTTTTATTTAATTTCCAAATACATCGTTAAGGTATAGTGGTTTCTTGAATGAACTTCCATTTTTAATTTTATGCAACTTCCATTTTTTCTTTTATGCAACTTCCTTTTTTATTCAATTTGCTTTTCTATTCAACTTCATTTTTTATTTAATTTCCAAATAGATCGTTAAGGTATAGTGGTTTCTTGAATGAACCTCCATTTTTAATTTTATGCAACATCCATTTTCATTTTTATGAATTTACATTGTTAATTTTATGCAACTTCCATTTTTTATTTAATTTCCAAATAGATCGTTAAGTTATAGTAGTTTATTAGATGAACTTCAATTTTTAATTTTATGCAACTTCCATTTCTATTCAATTTCCTTTTCTATTCAACTTTTTGTTTTTATTCAACTTCCTTTGTTTTTTTATTTCCAAGTAGATCGTTAAGGTATAGTGGTTTCTTGAATGAATTTTCAATTTTAATTTTATGAAACTTCCATTTTTAATTTTATTCAACTTCCATTTTTATTCAATATCCTTTTCTATTCAACTTCCTTTTTTATTTAATTTCCAAATAGATCGATAAGGCATAGTGGTTTCTTGAATGAACTTCGATTTTTAATTTTATGCAACTTTCATTTTCTATTCAACGTCCATTTTATTTTTGTTCAACTTCAATTTTTATTCAATTTTGTTTTCTATTCAACTTCCTTTTTTATTTAATTTCCAAATAGATCGTTAAGGTATAGTAGTTTTTTGAATGAACTTCCATTGTTAATTTTATGCAACTTCCAGTTTTATTTTTATGCAACTTCCATTTTTATTCAATTTCCTTTTCTATTCAACTTCATTTTTTACTTAATTTCCAAATAAATCGTTAAGGTATAGTGGTTTCTTGAATGAACTTCAATTTTTAATTTTATGCAACTTCCATTTTTATTTAATTTCTATTTTTATTTATTTCCAAATAGATCGTTAAGGTATAGTGGTTTCTATTCAACTTCTTTTTTCGTTCAAATAGAAAGGGATGTCATTCAAGAAACCACTATACCTTAACAATCTATTTGGAAATTAAACAAAAAATGAAGTTGAATAGAAAGAAGGAAATTGAATAAAAATGAAAGCTGAATAAAAATAAAAATGGAAGTTGCATAAAATTAACAATGGAAGTTTATTCAATTTCCTTTTCTATTCAACTTCCATTTTTATTTTTATTCATCTTCTGATTTTATTCAATTTCCTTTTCTATTCAACATCCTTTTTTATTTAATTTCCAAATAGATCGTTAAGGTATAGTGGTTTCTTGATTTCCAAATAGAATGTTAGGGTATTATGGTTTATTGGATGAATTTCGATTTTTATTTTTATGCAAATTCCATTTTTGTTTTTATTCAATTTTCATTTTTAATTTTATTCAACTTCCGTTGTTTTTTAATTTCCAAATAGATTGCTAAGGTATAATGGTTTCTTGAATGAACTTTCATTTTTAATTTTATGCAACTTCCATTTTTATTTTTATTCAACTTCCTTTTTTATTTAATTTCCAAATAGATCGTTAAGGTATAGTGGTTTCTTTAATGAACTTCCATTTTTAATTTTATGCAACTTCCATTTTTTATTTAATTTCCTATTCTATTCAATTTCATTTTTTTTATTTAATTTCGAAATAGATCGTTAATGCATAGTGGTCTTTTAAATCAACTTCAATTGTGAATTTTATTCAACTTCAATTTTTATTCAATTTCCAAATAGGAAGTTCAACTTCCAAATAGATCGCTAAGGTATAATGGTTTCTTGAATTAACTTCCAATGTTAATTTTATGCAACTTCCACTTTTATTTTTATTCAACTTCATTTTTATTCAATTTACTTTTCTATTCAACTTCCCTTTCCATTTTTATTCAATTTTTAATTTTATTCAATTTCCTATTGTATTCAACTTACTTTTTTATTTAATTTCCAAATAGATCGTTATGGTATAGTGGTTTCTTGAATGAACTTCCATTTTTAATTTTATGCAACTTCCATTTTCATTTTTATTCAACTTCTATTTTTATTCAATTTCCCTTTCTATTTAACTTCATTTTTTACTTAATTTCCAAATAAATCATTAGGGTATAGTGGTTTCTTGAATGAATTAACAATGGAAGTTCATCCAAGATCCCACTATAACTTAACAATCTATTTGGAAATTAAATAAAAAAGAAAGTTGAATAGAGAAGGAAATTGAATAAAAATGGAAGTTGAATAAAAATAAAAATGAAAGTTACATAAAATTAAAAATGAAAGTTCATTCAAAAAATCACTATACCATAACGATCTATTTGGAAATTAAGTAAAAAAAGAAAGTTGAATAAAAATAAAAATGGAAGTTCATTCAAGAAACCACTATACCTTAACGATCTCTTTCGAAATTAATTAAAAAAGGAAGTTGAATAGAAAAGGAAATTGAATTAAAAATGCAAGTTCATCCAATAAACTACTATACCTTGACGATCTATTTCGAAATTGAATAAAAAAGGAAGTTGAATAGAAAATGAAATTGAATAAAAATGGCAGTTCATTGAAGAAACCACTATACCTTAACGATCTATTTGGAAATTAAAAAAAGAGGAAGTTGAATAGAAAAGGAAATTTAATAAAAAAAAAAGGAAGTTGAATAGAAATAAAAATGGAAGTTGAATAAAAATAAAAATTGAAGTTGATTCAATATCTCAACTTCCATTTTTATTTAATTTCCTTTTCTATTCAACTTCATTTTTATTCAAGAATGAGCTTTTATTGTGAATTTTTTGCAACTTCCTTTTTTATTTTTATTCAACTTCATTTTGATTCAATGTCCTTTTGTAGTCAATTTCCTTTTTTATTTAATTTCCAAATAGATCGTTAAGATATAGTACTTTCTTGAATGAACTTCCATTTTTATTTTTATTCAACTTCCATTTTTATTTAATTTCCAAATAGATCGTTAGGGTGTAGTAGTTTATTGGATGAACTTCAATTTTTAATTTTATTCAACTTTCTTTTTTATTTAATTTCCAAATAGATCGTTAGGGTGTAGTAGTTTATTGGATGAACTTCAATTTTTAATTTTATTCAACTTTCTTTTTTATTTAATTTCCAAATAGATCGCTAAGGTATAGTGGTTTCTTGAACGAACTTCTATTTTTATTTTTATTTTTATTCAACTTCCATTTTGTTAATTTTATGCAAATTTCATTTTTAATTTTACGCAATTTCCATTTTTATTTTTATTCAACTTCCATAGTTATTCAATTTCCTTGTCTATTCAACTTCCTTTTTATTTAATTTCCAAATAGATCGTTAAGGTACAGTGGTTTCTTGAATGAACTTCCATTTTTTAATGAACTTCCATTTTTAATTTATGCAACTTCGTTTTCTAATTTTATTCAACTTCTTTTTTTATTGAATCAACTTCAATTGTGAATTTTATTCAACTTCCATTTTTATTCAATTTCCAAATAGGAAGTTCAACTTCCAAATAGATCGCTAAGGTATAGTGGTTTCTTGAATTAACTTCCATTGTTAATTTTAGGCAACTTCCATTTTTATTTTTACTCAACTTCCATTTTTATTCAACTTTCTTTTTTATTTAATTTCCAAATAGATCATTAAGGTATAGTGGTTTCTTAAATGAACTTTCACTTGTAATTTTATGCAACTTTTATTTTTATTTTTATTCAACTTCCATTTTTATTCAATTTCCCTTTCTATTCAGCTTCTTCTTTTTATTTAATTTCCGAAGAGATCGTTAAGTTATAGTGGTTTATTCAACTTTTATTTTTATTCAATTTCATTTTCTATTTAATTTCCAAATAGATCGTTAAGGTATAGTGGTTTCTTGAATGAACTTCCATTGTTAATTTTATGCGACTTCCATTTTTATTTTAATTCAACTTTCATTTTTATTCAATTTTCTTTTCTGTTCAACTTCATTTTTTATTTAATTTCCAAATAGATCGTTAATGTATAGAAGAATTCATTCAAGAAACCACTATACCTTAATGAATTATTTGGAAATTAAATAAAAAAGGTAGTTGAATAGAAAAGAAGTTGAATAAAAATAACTATGGAAGTTGAATAAAAAAGGAAATTGAATAAAAATGGAAGTTGAATACAAATAGAATGGAAGTTCATTCAAGAAACCACTATACCTTAACGATCTATTTGGAAATTAAATAGAAAATGAAATTGAATAAAAATAGAAGTTGAATAAACCACTATAACTTAACGATCTCTTTGGAAATTAAATAAAAAATGAAGTGGAATAGAAAGGAAAATTAAATAAAAATGGAAGTTGCATAAAATTAATAATGGAAGTTCATTGAAGAAACCACTATACCTTAACGACCTATTTGGAAAAGGAAATTTAAGTTGAATAAAAATGGAAATGGAAGTTGAATAAAATTAAAAATTGAAGTCGCATAAAATTAACATTGGAAGTTCATTTAAGAAACCACTATACCTTAACGATCTATTTGGAAATTAACTAAAAAATGAAGTTGAATAGAACAGGAAATTGGATAAAAATGGAAGTTGAATGAATATAAAAATGAAAGTTGCGTAAAATTAAAAATGAAAGTTCATCCAATAAACTACTATACCTTAAAGATCTATTTGGAAATAAAATAAAAATGGAAGTTGAATAGAACATGAAATTGAATAACAATGGAAGTTGCATAAAATTAACAATGGAAGTTCATCCAATAAACTACTATACCCTAACGATCTATTTGGAAATTAAATAAAAAAAGGACGTTGAATAGAAATGGAAATTGCATAAAAATGGAAGTTGAATAGAAAAGTAAATTGAATAAAAATGGAAGTTGAGTAAAAATAAAATAGAAGTTGCATAAAATTAAAAATGGAAGTTGCATAAAAATATCATTGGAAGTTCATTGAAGAAACCACATACCTTAACAATATATTTGGAAATTAAAGAAAAAAGGAAGTTGAATAGACAAGGAAATTGAATAAAGATGGAAATTGAATAAAAAAGGAAATTGAATAAAAAAGTAAGTTAAACAGGAAAGGAAATTGAATAAAAATGGAAGTTAAATAAAAATAAAAAATGATGTTTCATAAAATTAAAAATGGAAGTTAATTCAAAAAAGCACTATACCTTAACAATCTATTTGGAAGTTGAATAGAAAAGCAAATTAAATAAAAAGGAAGTTGAATAGAAAAAGAAATCGAATAAAAATGGAAGTTGCATAAAATTAAAAATGGAAGTTCATAAAATTAAAAAAGGATGTTTCATAAAATTAAAAATGGAAGTTAATTCAAAAAATCACTATACCTTAACGATCTATTTGGAAATTGAGTAAAAAAAGAAGTTGAATAAAAATGGAAGTTGCCTAAAAATAAAACTGGAAGTTCATTCAAGTAACCACTATACCTTAGCGATCTATTTGGAAAGTAAATAAAAGAGGAAGTTGAATAGAAAAGAAGTTGAATAAAAATGGAAGTTGCGTAAAACTTACAATGGAAGTTAATTCAAGAAACCACTATAGTGTTGAATAAAAAAGGAAAATTGAATAAAAATGAAAGTGAAATAAAAATTAAAATGCATGAAATTAAAATGGAAGTTAATTCAGGAAACCACTATACCTTAGCGATCTATTTGGAAAGTAAATAAAAAAAATGAAGTTGAATAGAAAAGGAAATTACATAAAAATGGAAGTTGAATACAAATAAAAATGTAAGTTCAATAAAAATGAAAATGGAAGTTCATTCAAAAACCACTATACCTTAACGATCTATTTGCAAATTAAAAAAAAGAGGAAGTTGAATAAAAATAAAAATGGATGTTTCATAAAATTAAAAATGGAAGTTCATTCGAGAAACCACTATACCTTAACAATTTATTTAGAAATTAAACAAAAAATGAAGTTGAATAGAAGAAAGGAAATTGAATAAAAATGAAAGCTGAATAAAAATTATAATGGAAGTTACATAAAATTAAAAATGGAAGTTCATTCAAGATCACACTATACCTTAACGATCTATTTTGAAATTAAATAAAAAATGAAGTTGAATAGAAAAGGAAATTGAATAAAAATGGAAGTTGAATAAAAATAAAAAAATAGAAGTTGAATAGAAATAATAGTGGAAGTTCATTCAAGAAACCACTATACCTTAAATATCTATTTGGAAATTAAATAAAAAAAGAAGTTGAATAGAAAAGAAGTTGAATAAAAATGGAAGTTGAATAAAATAAAAATGGAAGTTGCATATAATTAAAAATGGAAGTTGAATAGAATAGGAAATTGAATAAAAATGGAAGTTGAATAAAAGTAAAAAAAGAAGTTGCATAAAATTAAAACTTGAAGTTCATCCAATAAACCACTCTACCTTAACGATCTATTTGGAAATTAAATAAAAAAGGACGTTGAATAAAAATGGAAAGTGAATAAAAATAAAAATAGAAGTTTCATAAAATTAACAATGGAAGTTTATTGAAGAAACCACTATACCTTAACGGTCTATTTGAAAATTAAATAAAAAAGAAAGTTGAATAGAAAAGAAAATTAAATAAAAAATGAAGTTGAATAGAAAAAAAAAATTCAATAAAAATGGAAGTTGCATAAAATTAAAAATGGAAGTTAATTCAAGAAACCATTATACCTTAGCGATCTATTTCGAAAGTAAATAAAAAACTGAAGTTGAATAGAATAGGAAATTGAATAAAAATGGAAGTTCATTCAAGAAGCCACTATACTTTAACGATTTATTTGTAAATTAAAAAAAGAGGAAGTTGAATAGAGAAGGAAATTTAATAAAAATGGAAGTTGAATAAAAATAAAAATGGAAGTTGCATAAAATAATAATGGAAGTTCATTCAAGAAACCACTATACCTTAACGATTTATTTGGAAATTAAATAAAAAAGAAAGTTGAATAGAAAAGGAAATTGAATAAAAATGGAAGTTGAATAAAAATAAAAATGGAAGTTGAATGGAAAAGAGAATTGAATAAAAATGGAAGTTGAATAAAAATAAAAATGGAAGATGAATAAAATTAAGAATGGAAGTTCATTCAAGAAACCACTATACCATAACGATCTTTTTGAAAATTAAATAAAAAAGGAAGTTGAATAGAAAATGAAATTGAATAAAAATAAAAATGGAAGTTGAATAAAATTAAAAGTGGAAGTTCTTCCAAGTAACCACTATACCGTAACGATCTATTTGGAAATTAAATAAAAAAGGAAATTGAATAGAAATGGAAATTGAATAAAAATGGAAGTTGAATAAAATTAAATAGAAAAGGAAATTAAATAAAAATGGAAGATGAATAAAAATAAAAATAAAAATCAAAGTTCATTCAAGAAACCACTATACCTTAACGATTTATTTGGAAATTAAATAAAAAAAGGAAGTTGAATAGAAAAGGGAATTGAATAAAAATAAAAATGGCAGTTCATTGAAGAAACCATTGTACCTTAACGATTTATTCAACTTCTATTTTTATTCAATTTTCTTTTCTATTCAACTTCATTTTTTATTTAATTCCCACATAGATCGTCAAGGTAACTTCAGGAAACCACTATACCTTGACGATCTGTGTGGAAATTAAATAAAAAATAAAGTTGAATAGAAAAGGAAATTGAATAAAAATGGAAGTTGAATAAAAATATAAATAGAAGTTGCGTAAAACTTAAAATGGAAGTTGCATAAAATTGAAAATGGAAGTTCATTCAAGAAACCACTATACCTTAATGATTTATTTGGAAATTAAATAAAAATGGAAGTTGCATAAAATTAAAAATTGAAGTTGCATAAAATTCATTATAGCGATCCCGGGTTTTACCCCTTGTTGTACAGTGATCCGGACTTGGTTCCGTTGATGTTAGCAGTTGTTTATATCTTGTTTACATCCTTTCGTACTTTGTATTTGAGTTATAGGATGTGTTGGACAGGTTTGAAACAGGTTGGTTGTGTTTTGAAACCTAGAGTTGATGCCCAGATTTTGGCCTTCACGCTCGAGCGGGGCTTTTGATGCTCGAGCGGGCCCTTTGTTGTTGCTTCTCCGCTCGAGCGAGAGTTTTGACGCTCGAGCGTGAACCTTTGTTTTTGTTCCTCCGCTCGAGCGGGGACCATGTCTGCAAAACTTCTGGAAGTGTGCAATCTACCCTCGAGCGGCACTTTTGAAGCTCGAGCGTGAGTCTGTGTTTGACGCTCGAGCGGGGGTTTCCACACTCGAGCGGGGAGACTGGTATATCACTTCGGGATTTCACTTTTTGGATCACTTTTTCAACACTCTTTCTCTCTCTTACTATAACAACCCTCACTTCACCCTAGTCATACTTGCATATATTACATGATCTTGTCTTGATATGTTGCATTTGCAAACCTTGATTTGTCTGGCACATGTGTTACTCGCATGGTCTGTTCCTTGTTTGGTGTGTGTTTTAGCCGAGGTCATCTTAAGCCTAGGTCGCTCCTTTGATACTCTTACACCTAGAACCATCTTGAGGTTTCTTTGGTTGACCTCCACTCACTTCCGACATATTGGCGAGATGTCATTATCTAGTAGGGTGTTCGCCACCAAGGCGAGATGTGTATATCTGGGCCGTGATGTTATTCTTGAACCCAAGTGATCTTGTTCTGGTAGTGCACCGAGACCGAGGTGTGGCACATCTAGGCCGAGGTGTGGCACAGCTAGGCCAAGTGTTGTCCTTCCTAGCCGAGATCATTGATACCTTACTTGCCCAAGCCTAGCCGAGATTGTTACTTGCCGGAGTGCCTTACCATCTAACTTGTTGAACACACTTTATCATAGTCTTGTCTTTTCAATCAGTCACCTTTTTGAGTTGAACCAACTAACCATTGCCACGTGTCCGGGCTGAGTGTTAAGTCAGCCGGCGAGCCTAGAAATGTATCATTTTGTATCATATCTTTGTTCTTGAGGAGAGAGAAGCTCTAGGAGAAGAAGAGAAGTTCTTGAGGAAGGAATAGATTTTCAAGCTTGATTCTTTGAGTTCAAACCGTTTGATTCGTGTTTTGAGGTTAGAATCTTGACCTACTCTCGTTGTTCTTATTGATCATCCAGCTGCATTGCATGATCGAATCTGTTCTGCATGGATTGATTTAAAGTTGGTTTTAGAAAGAGAAAGTTAGTGTTCATGTGTTCTTGAAGAAAAGCCTTGTTTGATCCGAAAACTTGCATCAAGATTCATGTTTTGTGTTTGTTTTCCTAAGATCTTCAAGTATGGGTACCCAGGCTATGTTTTCGAACTCATAGAATAAAATCTCAGATTTGGTAATAACAAGTTGTGATTGAGCATTCATATTTTTCATGTTTTTCATGTTCATGTTCTTCATGTTCTTGTGAGAGGAAACCCAGATTTTTCCCGACTTCATTTCCTTGAATGTGGCCATCGGGACCTCACCTCGGCGAGGAGGTGCGGGACCTCGGCCAAGACCTGGTTAGTGCCCAGCATGTTTCCCGAGTTGAGAAACAGTGTTTTGCTTCGATTTGACTTAGTTTTGAAGAATGGCGAGATCATTTGTATGCATGTGGAGCTGGTTTGAAAGTGCATTCAATAAATTTGCCATGTGTTTGTAGGACTTGGACTTGCCTTGACCCCGACGTTTGAAGAACTATGTGAGTGGTATTTTTAATAAAGTTATGTTGTAAAGCTTTGATAAAACCTTGTTTTGCCTCGTTCGAAAAGTATTTGGAAGCATGAATGATTATTCCTAGTTGCAATAAAAATTATCTTGTTTTGATGACATTCTTGGAAGTCCGTACGTGCTAAGGGACTATAAGCATTTGTAGCACAACATTTTTGGAAGTCCGTACGTGCTAAGGGACTATAAGCATTTGTAGCACAACCTTTTGGAAGTACGTACGTGCTAAGGGACTATAAGCATTTGTAGCACAACCTTTGGAAGTCTGTATGTGTTAGGGGACTCTAAGCATTTGTAGCACAAGTCGTTACTGTCCGGGGACTATAATGCAACGACACCATGCTTTGAGATATCTCCCTTGTCTTGCCAAGTTTTCACAGATCACAAGAGTTTGAAGTACTTATTCACTCAGAAGGAATTAAATTTGAGGCAGAGAAGATGGCTGGAATTATTGAAGGACTATGACATACAGATTCAGTATCACCCAGGCAAAGCAAACTCGGTAGCCGATGCATTGAGCAAGAAGTCAGTGGGAAGTTTGGCATGCTTAGCCATGATCTTGGCGGAGCCGACTATCATTGAAGAAGTAAAGGCGAGGCAGATGGAGGACGAACTCCTGAAGAAGGTAGCTAATGAAATTATCACCAGGCCGAGGTCCGGGTACACCTTTGAGAATGAAGTGCTTAAGTTTGAAGGAAGATTGTGCGTGGCCAACATCCCTGTAACGCCCTCAAAATAATGACATTAAACCCAACAATATTGACATGCTATGATATATAAAAGATCCACGTCCTTTCATTCAACAGGGTTCTATTACAATTAGCATTACATGTTAACAACAAAAGCAAATGCCCTAAGGGCTTACAGCTTTCCAAGTTAACACTTGGTTACAAGAAAGTAGAGTGCTAACTCATTTATACATTAAGCCCTTGGCTTGAATTTACATGTAATATTACAGAAGGAAAGACAACCAAAAAGTCCGTCCGCCACTAGCCTTCCAAGCTAAGTCCTTGGAGGTGGCATGCTACAATGCACTGAAAATAATGTTCCCATATAGGGTGAGCCACAGCCCAGTAGAAATATACTAAACCAGTTATGAATAATGACTAAAAGATTAACAGTTGATAGATGGCCATCTCTTTTACACTCTTTCATAACATAATACAATTCCAAGACGTTTAGGTCTATATTTCCTTTTCACTTGCCATATCATAACCTTGGCTCAAACATCTCACATGAGACAAGCACTCATGCCAACACATTTCACTTCAACAAATATAAACATAACAGTCATATTCATACTTTGCAGGACAAGCATAAGCATACATCCATACATTTCTAGATAAGCATACATGCTCTATCTCTGGAGTTCATCCCCTATCTCCTCCCAATAACATCCGGTTTAGAGGTCCATCCCTATCTTCCCTAAACCATGAATTACATCCCCTATCTCCTCCAACACAACACAATGTATATAAACAACAATTATACACATCACATATCAATACATAAAATCAATGTATTCTATCCATCGTTATAATTCATAACATAACAACCCTTAGGTTCCAATTTCACTAATGTTTCAACATTAATTCCATGTTTCTATACCAAACATGCTTCTAGGTTTATTATAGACAAAACCCCAAACTTTTATAAAATTACACAATGGCCCAAAGTTTCCCAAAATTACACAACAACTACCAACATATCAAAATGCTAAAAATTAAAGACAAGACTCATGAAGAGGAGTAGGATATCCCTACCTCAAAAGATGAGCTCCAAAGGAGAAGGACCCAAAACCAAAATGCTCCAAACACCAAACTATTCGGATCAAAATGACGCCCTCGACGATCAACACCCTTTTTGTGAAGACAAAAGGTGAACAACACACTCTAGCTAGATCAACACTTAGAGAGAAGTTATGGTTTTTGGTGAGAAGCTCTGAAAATGGCGTTTTGGTAAAGTAAGAGAAAGAAGATAAGTCAAAAGTGATTTAAAATGCCCGATCCACTCGGTTATCTGACAGTCCGCTCGGCGTAAGACTCTCCGCTCGGCGTAAAGACACATAAACGAGTTCCGCTCGGCGCAACATTGTCGCTCGAGCTCGAAGACACAAAGTTCATCCGCTCGGCGTAGATCGGCCAGCTCGGCCGAGTCTCCCCTCAACTCTCACCAAAAACATCAGGCGCTAAAGACCCGCTCGGCGCATAAACCACACTTGCGAAGTTTTGCGGTGCACGAAATCTTGAAAGGGTGCATTCTCCGCCGGCGCCAAAACCTCCGCCGGCGTACAAGCAACAACAACCCATCCGCTCGGCGCAAACATGTCCGCTCGGCGGACTAAAAACTCGGGCAACTAGACTTGGTTCTAAAGCTTAACCAACTGTGACAAACCTTGCCCAACACATCACGTAACTCAAAAACAAAGCAAGAAAGGACGTAAATAAGACAATACTCAATTACCAACATCCACGGACACATGGGACCACTACTCTAACAAGGGGTAAATCGGACCGCTATAACCTCCCCCCCTTAAGGAATTTCGTCCCCGAAATTAAAACAAGTTTTGAAAGGCAAGTTTTCCTCTCCTTTAAACAATGTTATACCACAACATTACACAATTCGACCCATTACCGGTCATTCCATCTCTCATCAAGAGACATTTAACAATATATACATTTCCACATGCATTTTCCTTCCATTTCAACCATTTCCCACATAGATGGTTTACAATTCATATCATAAGCAATAATCATGATACAATTCCATTTCTATAATATGGCCAACATATGCACTATTATAATCAACTCCCATAACAAGGCAAGTTCTACAACATCTCATTAACCAAAACATGCTCCATGTTTTACAACTTAAGGCATTTCAAATGTTCTTTAAGTTCATTACAATTACACAATTGCAACACTTGATTACACATCAATAAATAAGTCCGGATATTTCTCGCGGACTCCCAACTCACGTTCCCAAGTGGCCTCCTCCACTCCGTGATGTTTCCACAAAACCTTAACCAAAGGGATGGTCTTGCCACGCAGATTTGATCCCGCCTATCCAAGACTGAACCGGTCTCTCCTCATCTGAGGCACCCTCATCTACCTCTAAGTCGGTCCAATCCAACACGTGTGATGGATCCGGCTCATACTTCAAGCATACTCACATGAAACACGTCATGAACTCCGCCAACTGTGGCGGCAAAGCTAAACGATAAGCAACCTCGCCAATCCGCTCAAGGATCTCAAAGGACCAATAAACCGAGGATAACTTCCCACTCTTCCCAAATCTCAACAAACCCCGCCTAGGTGATATCTTCGAAGACGTGATCACCCACCTCAAACTCAACGGTCTCCTCCTCACGGTCAGATAGGACTTGGCGACTGGTCAGAACAAGCCTCCTACGGATAAGCTCGACTTTCTCCGTCGTCTCCTAACCAACTCGGACCCAACAAAGGTGTGTCACCCACCTCGGCCCAACAAAGCGAGACCTACAAGGTCGGCCATACAAGGCCTCAAGCGGTGCCATACCGATACTAGATCAAAACTGTTGTTATAGGCAAACTCTACCAACGCTAAGTGCCTCTCCCACGTCCCACTGTCATCAAGGACACAATCCCGAAGCATATCCTCAAGGATCACAGATAATGCCTCAGGCGCCCATCGGTCGAGGATGATAAGCTGTACTAAAGGTCAACTTAGTACCTAAAGCACTCTGTAAACTCTGCCACAACCTAGCAGTAAAACGAGGATCCCTATCTGAGACAATCGTCACTGGGACCCCGTGCAACCTTACTATGTCCCGAATATATAAGTCGGCAAGATGATCTACTGAATCTCTCACGCGCATCGGAATGAAATGCGCCGACTTGGTCAACCGGTCTACAACCACCCAAATAGCGTCACTACCCGGCTGAGTCCTCGGAAGACCTACAACGAAGTCCATAGTGACATGCTCCACTTCCACTCGGCAATAGGCAAGGGTTGTAACAAACCCGTGGCCTCGATGCTCGGTCTTCACTTGCGACAAGTAAGGCACTTAGACACCAGTCGCCACATCTCTCTTCATACCCGCCACCAAAAGCGGCGACCCAAATCGATACATCTTAGTACCTCCGGATGCACCGCATAGCGCGAATGATGAAACTCTCGGAGTACCTCCTCTCGGCAAGCCTCGGTACAAGCAAAGCGATCTCAGTATCTCACACTCGTGTCGGGATACCGTCAAACCCTTCTCAACCTTCCCATTGGAGATCTTCTCTGGAGTGATTCTACCTCAAGGTCATCTCTCGTGCCTCTAACACCCTAGTCACTAGTGTAGGTTGCGCAACAACGAAAAAACAAGGTCAGCTTGGATTCCCGAAGCAAATCAAATTCTCCAATTGCCCCAACATCCCCCACTCAGGATAGCTATACAAGCTACATTACTAACGGATTTTACGCTAAGGGCATCGGCCACAACATTGGCCTTTCCGGATGATAATGCAACTCAAGTCGTAATCCTCAATAAACTCCATCCACCTCCTCGCCTCAAGTTCAAGTCTTTCGTGAAAACAGATACTTGAACTCTTATGATCCGAGAACACCTCGAATCTCTCACCATAAAGGTAGTGCCTCCAGATTTTTAAGGCAAAGATCACAGCCGCTAATTCTAGATCATGCGTAGGGTAATTCTTCTCGTGAATTTTCAACTGACGTGAGCCATAGGCTACTACTTTCCCCTCTTGCATTAACACACAACCCAAACCCTCTCGTGAGGCATCACAATAGACTGCATAACCCAACCCTCTCTCCGGAATAATCAAGACTGGAGCGGTGGTCAATCTAACCTTCAATTCCTGAAACGACTTTTCACAAGTCTCACCCCATACAAAGCTGACTCCCCTCCGAGTCAATCTAGTCAACGGTGAAGCTAACCTGGAGAAATCTTTCACAAACCGACGGTAATACCCAGCTAATCCCAGAAAACTGCGAATCTCAAACACATTCTTAGGCTGTGCCCAATCTTGCACTGCCTCAATCTTGGATGTATCAACAGACACCCCTTCCCCAGAAACCACATGGCCTAAGAACTTCACTTCTTCTAGCCAAAACTCACACTTCCCGAACTTAGCATACAGCTTATGGGCTCTAAGTAACCCAAGCACCACTCTCAAGTGCTCCTCGTGCTCCTCCTCTGAAGGTGAATAGATAAGAATGTCGTCTACGAAAACGACTACAAAACGATCCAAGAATTCTCGGAAGATCCGGTTCATCAAGTCCATAAAGGCTGCGGTGCGTTAGTAAGCCCAAATGGCATTACCAGAATTCATAATGGCTATACAGCGTCACGAATGCCGTCTTGAATATCCTCCTCCACGACCCTTAAGCGGTGGTAACCCGATCTCAAATCTATCTTAGAGAAACAACGGAACCCTTCAACGATCAAATAAATCATCTATACGGGCATAGGGTACTTATTCTTAATCGTAGCTCGATTCAACTTTCGGTAGTCAATACACAATCTCAAGGCACCACCTTTCTTTTTAGCAAAGAGTCTGGGGTGCTCCCCACGGTGAAACACTAGGGCGAACAAAACCCTTATCTAGCAATCCCTGGAGTTGAACTTTCAACTCAACCAACTCTGCTGGAGCAAAACGGTAAGGTGCCATAGAAATCGGCGCCGTGCCGGGCACTAAATCGATAGAGAACTCAATCTCTCGGTGAGGTGGCAAATCGACAAGGTCCTCGGGAAAGACATCCGAGTACTCACAAACTACCCTTGGCAACACAATCTGAGTCTCATCACACTCACCACTCTCAAAGCTAGCAAGTAGACCACTAAGCTCATTTCGCCCTCGCGGACCATACCCCAGTGGCACAATACTACCAACCCGGTCTCCCAAGAAATGAAAACACTCCCCGCTCACGGTACAACAAGTAACCCTCTGGCGGTAGCAATCAATAACAGCTCGGTATGACGATAACCAGTCCATACCCAAAATAACATCAAAGCCCTTCATGGGCATAACTACAAAAGGAAACGGAAGCCTATGATCGTCAACTTCTATGTCACAACCTCTACACCCGTGTTTCAAAATCAACTCACCCCCAATAGGTGACACTACACAGATAGGAGATGCCAACACTGCTAACTCCAATTCCAACACAGATGCAAATGCAGCAGATACAAAAGAATGAGACGCACCCGTATCAATCAACACACTAGCAACCGAATTGCAAAACAAAAAGGTACCTCTCACTACTGATGGAGCCGGTACTAGGTCCTGCGCGGTAACAGCAT
The DNA here is from genome assembly GCA_025200525.1 of Camellia lanceoleosa. Lineage (NCBI taxonomy): Eukaryota > Viridiplantae > Streptophyta > Magnoliopsida > Ericales > Theaceae > Camellia > Camellia lanceoleosa. Next base: position 472,882 of record JANUSC010000017.1, read on the forward strand.
ACACGCGCCCTGTAGGCCCCTGATCTACCTGCTCGCCTCTCGGAGCATAGGATCGCTTTGCCTTGTTGGGACGAAGCCCCGGATTGGCCCTCGAGGCTGCCTGCAGGTGAGCTGGCTGAAATCCTGCGTCTGTCTAGAACCAGGCAGCTCTGAGTGGCACTCAAGCAGGCAATACCTCTTCATGTGCCGCTGTCCACACTGGTAACACGACAAGCTGCCCCTACCCGAACTCGCTCTGCGGCTTAGTGAGAAGCACTCTCGACCCCGCCCTTCGTGCAAAGTCAACCTTGTGACGGTGGCCACACTTAGCAGTGAACTCTCCTGTTGCCCCTCCGGAGCACTGCACTCGGTATTGGGAAAGTCGACTGGCCAAACCACCTGGGGCGGTGAGGTTATAACCCCTCGCCTCCTGCCATCACTGTCCCTCTTGGCCCCTCTTGGAGCCCCCATGTTGTGCCTCTTCTCCCTCTGCATCATCGGCTCCATATGAGCCGCAGATCCACCAAATGCTCAGATCTCGAATGTAAGGTCCACCAACTTTCAACTTGAGGTCCCACCTCAACTTTCGCTCAAACTCATAGCAAGCGCTCCTCTGTCGCCACAAGTTCAGTGCAAACAGACAAGCTAGTAAATGTAGCCTCAAACTCGGCCCAGACAAACCCTCCTGCTTAAGCTTGGTAACCGATCCTCGGTCTCTTTCTAGCCATCATGATAAAAACCTCTCTGGAAAGCATTCACAAACGCCTCCCAAGTACCACCCACGAACTTTCTCATACTTCCACCATTGACCCGCATCTCCTTTGGAAGGATGCCAAAGTCACTTTCAATACTCAGTCCTCAATGCCTAGCATCTCGAACGTTTTACTCATTTGTTCTAGCCACTGCTCGCCTTCAATGGCTCCTTAGGATCCCCAACAAACTCCTCCGGGTTAGACCGGAAGAACTCCCTCTTCAAGAAGGAAGGTCCTGCCTCAGTTGCCTGATTTCCTGCTCTGAGAATACCCAAAGCCCCTGCTATCTCCCGGGCTAAGGCATCCATAGCCTGCTGACCCACTGGCTCGGCCACAATGGCCTGACCAACCCCCTCTGAGCTACGGAACCTCATCCGGTAATGGCACTTCTGCCTCCTGGGCCTACCACGCCTACCACCTCTTGCTCGTCTGACATCCTAATAAAGGTAACACAGAACGTTAGCACATTTTTAAACGTGCCAAAACTAAACACTCACGTCCTAATGCATGGATAACTGTAATTCATTCCACATAAGCACATAAACACACATAGCACTTACAATTTCATTTAGGATGATGATAGTCCCAAGGCGTTACTAGAGTACCGGTTAGAAACAGCATTGATCAAGTGCCTTTCCAACAAGACTCCCAGAAACCCAAAGATCCAATCAACATCCTAGAAACTAAATCCCATACCCAAATAATCACATAAGCATGTTATCACATAAACATATAACAGTACACCTAAGTCTCTATCAAGCGAGACAAACCCATTGTGATCCTAATCACTTCCCACGTACCCAAAGTATTCGAACCCGGTACGCTCTGATACCAAGTTGTAACGCCCTCAAAATAATGACATTAAACCCAACAATATTGACATGCTATGATATATAAAAGATCCACGTCCTTTCATTCAACAGGGTTCTATTACAATTAGCATTACATGTTAACAACAAAAGCAAATGCCCTAAGGGCTTACAGCTTTCCAAGTTAACACTTGGTTACAAGAAAGTAGAGTGCTACCCCATTTACACATTAAGCCCTTGGCTTGAATTTACATGTAATATTACAGAAGGAAAGACAACCAAAAAGTCCGTCCGCCACTAGCCTTCCAAGCTAAGTCCTTGGAGGTGGCATGCTACTGCACAAAATAATGTTCCCATATAGGGTGAGCCACACCGAGAGAAATATACTAAACCTTATGAATAATGACTAAAAGATTAACGATTGATAGATGGCCATCTCTTTTACACTCTTTCATAACATAATACAATTCCAAGACGTTTAGGTCTATATTTCCTTTTCACTTGCCATATCATAACCTTGGCTCAAACATCTCACTTGAGACAAGCACTCATGCCAACACATTTCACTTCAACACATATAAACATAATCATATTCATACTTTCCGGGACAAGCATATACGCCTGTCCATACATTTCTAGATAAGCATACATGCTCTATCTCTGAGTTCATCCCCTATCTCCTCCCAATAACATCCGGTTTAGAGGTCCATCCCTATCTTCCCTAAACCGGAGTACATCCCCTATCTCCTCCAACACAACACAATGTATATAAACAACAATTATACATCACATATCAATACATAAAATCAATGTATTCTATCCATCGTTATAATTCATAACATAACAACCCTTAGGTTCCAATTTCACTAATGTTTCAACATTAATTCCATGTTTCTATACCAAACATGCTTCTAGGTTTATTATAGACAAAACCCCAAACTTTTATAAAATTACACAATGGCCCAAAGTTTCCCAAAATTACACAACAACTACCAACATATCAAAATGCTAAAAATTAAAGACAAGACTCATGAAGAGGAGTAGGATATCCCTACCTCAAAAGATGAGCTCCAAAGGAGAAGGACCCAAAACCAAAATGCTCCAAACACCAAACTATTCGGATCAAAATGACGCCCTCGACGATCAACACCCTTTTTGTGAAGACAAAAGGTGAACAACACACTCTAGCTAGATCAACACTTAGAGAGAAGTTATGGTTTTTGAGTGAGAAGCTCTGAAAATGGCGTTTTGGTAAAGTAAGAGAAAGAAGATAAGTCAAAAAGTGATTTAAAATGCCCAGTCCCACTCAGTTATCTGACAGCAGTCGCTCGGCGTAAGACTCTCCTCGGCGTAAAGACACATAAACAGGTTCGCTCGGCGCAACATTGTCCGCCGAGCTCAAGACACAGAACACAAAGTTCATCCGCTCGGCGTAGATCCCAAATCGGCCAGCGCAGTCTCCCCGAACTCTCACCAAAAACATCAGGCGCTAAAGACCCGCTCGAGCGCATAAACCACACTTGCAGAAGTTTTGCAGGTGCACGAAATCTTGAAAGGTGCATTCTCGCTCGGCGCCAAAACCTCCGCCGGCGTACAAGCAACAACAACCCATCCGCTCGGCGCAAACATGTCCGCTCGGCGGACGATAAACACAGGCAACTAGACTTGGTTCTAAAGCTTAACCAACGTGACAAACACCCCAACACATCCTGTAACTCAAAAACAAAGCAAGAAAGGACGTAAATAAGACAATACTCAATTACCAACATCCACGGACACATGTCCGGACCACTATACAACAAGGGGTAAACCCGGGACCGCTTTAAAAGGGAAGATTCTGCAAGAATCTCACGGTTCTAGAATTGTTGTTCATCCAGGGAACACTAAGATGTATCAAGATGTGAAGCAGACCTTTTGGTGGCCAAACATGAAGAGAGAGATAGCCGAGTTCGTATCCCAGTGCTTACATTGTCAACAAGTGAAGAAAGAACGTCAGAGACCAGCAGGACTCCTTCGACCTTTGCCAATTCCTGAATGGAAATGGGAACACATCTCCATGGACTTTGTGGTTAGTTTCCCGAAGACACATAAAGGTATGGATTTGATTTGGGTTATCATTGACAGATTAACTAAGTCGGCACACTTCTTGCCTGTTCAGACTACATTCAACGCTGACCGACTTGCTGTACTGTATATGAATGAGATTGTGAGACTTCATGGAGTGCCGATGTCCATTGTGTCAGACCGAGACCCGAAGTTTGTTTGTAGATTTTGGCAGGGTTTACAAAGAGCCTTAGGAACTGAGTTGAAGCTTAGCACAGCTTTTCACCCCCAAACCGATGGATAAATGGAGAGAACAATTCAGACACTCGAAGACATGCTTAGGCTATGTGTATTAGATTTCAAGGGAAGTTTGGGAGCACATCTACCATTAGTAGAATTCGCTTACAACAACAGTTATCAAGCTAGCATTGGCATGGCGCCATACGAAGCTTTGAATGGAAGGAAGTGCAGATCGCCGATATGTTGGACTGAAATAGGAGATAAAGCTTTGATTGGTCCCGAACTAGTTCAAGTCACAACTGAGAAGATTAAGCTCATTCGACAAAGGATTAGAACTGCCCAAAGTCGGCAAAACAGTTATGCCGATCAGAGGAGAAGAGAGTTGGAATTTGAAGTTGGGAACCATGTGTTTCTGAAGGTTTCGCCAATGAAAGGAGTTTCCAGATTTGGGAAGAAGGGTAAGTTAGCACCTCGTTACATCGGGCTGTTTGAAATTCTTGAGAAGGTTAACACAGCTGCCTATAGACTTGCTTTACCACCAGAACTAAGCCAAGTTCACAATGTGTTCCATATTTCGATGTTGAGGAAGTATATTGGGGATCCACTGCATGTGATTGACTATTTCGGGATTGTGGTTAACGAAGATTTGGGTTACGAGGAGAAGCCGATGAAAGTTATTGACAGACAAGTGAAACAGTTGAGGAACAAATCTATACAAATGGTGAAAATTGAATGGAAGGAGCATTACGGCAAGGATGCTACATGGGAATTAGAAGAAGAAATGAAAGTCCGACATCCGGAGTTGTTTACGGATCAAGGTAGCTCGAGTTTGGAGACCAAACTTCTTTAAGGAGGGTAGGATGTAACAACCCTCACTTCACCCTAGTCATACTTGCATATATTACATGATCTTGTCTTGATATGTTGCATTTGCAAACCTTGATTTGTCTGGCGCATGTGTTACTCGCATGGTCTGTTCCTTGTTTGGTGTGTGTTTTAGCCGAGGTCATCTTAAGCCTAGGTCGCTCCTTTGATACTCTTACACCTAGAACCATCTTGAGGTTTCTTTGGTTGACCTCCACTCACTTCCTGACATATTGGCCGAGATGTCATTATCTAGGTTGAGGTGTTCGCCACCAAGGCCGAGATGTGTATTATCTGGGCCGTGATGTTATCCTTGAACCCAAGTGATCTTGTTCCTGGACTGGTACGACCTAGACCGAGGTGTGGCACAGCTAGGCCGAGTGTTGTCCTTCCTAGCCGAGATCATTGATACCTTACTTGCCAAAGCCTCGTTCTTAGCCAAGATTGTTACTTGTCGGAGTGCCTTACCATCTAACTTGTTGAACACACTTTGTCATAGTCTTGTCTTTTCAATCAGTCACCTTTTTGAGTTGAACCAACCAACCATTGCCACGCGTCCGGGCTGAGTGTTAAGTCAGCCGGCGAGCCTAGAAATGTATCATTTTGTATCATATCTTTGTTCTTGAGGAGAGAGAAGCTCTAGGAGAAGAAGAGAAGTTCTTGAGAAAGGAATAGATTTTCAAGCTTGATTCTTAGAGTTCAAACCGTTTGATTCGTGTTTTGAGGTTAGAATCTTGACCTACTCTCGTTGTTCTTATTGATCATCCAGCTGCGTTGCATGATCGAATCTGTTCTGCATGCCATGCATTGATTTAAAGTTGGTTTTAGAAAGAGAAAGTTAGTGTTCATGTGTTCTTGAAGAAAAGCCTTGTTTGATCCGAAAACTTGCATCAAGATTCATGTTTTGTGTTTGTTTTCCTAAGATCTTCAAGTATGGGTACCCAGGTCCATGTTTTCGAACTCATAGAATGAAATCTCAGATTTTGTAATAACAAGTTGTGATTGAGCATTCATATTTTTCATGTTTTTCATGTTCATGTTCTTCATGTTCTTCAGCAGAGGGAAACCCAGATTTTTCCCGACTTCATTTCCTTGAATGTGGCCATCGGGACCTCACCTCAGCGAGGAGGTGCGGGACCTCGGCCAAGACCTGGTTAGTGCCCAGCATGTTTCCCGAGTTGAGAAACAGTGTTTGCTTCGATTTGACTTAGTTTTGAAGAATGCCGAGATCATTTGTATGCATGTGGAGCTGGTTTGAAAGTGCATTCAATAAATTTGCCATGTGTTTGTAGGACTTGGACTTGCCTTGACCTCGACGTTTGAAGAACTATGTGAGTGGTATTTTTAATAAAGTTATGTTATAAAGCTTTGATAAAACCTTGTTTTGCCTCGTTCGAAAAGTATTTGGAAGCATGAATGATTATTCCTAGTTGCAATAAAAATTATCTTGTTTTGATGACATTCTTGGAAGTCCGTACGTGCTAAGGGACTATAAGCATTTGTAGCACAACCTTTTGGAAGTCCGTACGTGCTAAGGGACTATAAGTATTTGTAGCACAACCTTTGGAAGTCCGTATGTGCTAGGGGACTCTAAGCATTTGTAGCACAGGTCGTTAGTGTCCGGGGACTATAATGCAACGACACCATGCTTTGAGATATCTCCCTTGTCTTGCCTTGTCTTGTCTTGCCACCGACGATTTTACCGCATGGGTTTGTTTGTCCTGAATGTTATCCCTTGTACTATATTGATGCTAGTAAGCATCCCTTGAAGCTTTGAAAGATTTGATAGATGGACTTGGTTCATCCCTTGATTTTATACTGGATACATTATGTATTGTTTTGTTAAAGATCTTGGATATCAGTCATGCAAACCCCTTTATTATTTATGCCATTCACTGAGTATCCAAGCTCACCCTCTCTATATATATGTAGGTGATGAGCAGGATGGCGGCGACGCCTAGATGTGTTTTGCCGATGTGTTTTGGATCCGTGTTTTGCAACATCTTGAAGATCATGCTTCTCGGCTTATAGTTAAATTCGTTTGTTTATGTGTCGGCTTGAGAAGCCTTTTGGTCAAGATGTATTTTTTTTGTATTCTATTTTATTGTATCCAAGTTGTAAGACCTTGTTAAGATGTATGTCATATCATTTGATCTATGCACAGCTCTTGTGGACTAATTAGATTTAAATTTATTGCTTCCGCACATGTAGGCCCCATATGTATACTCTGATTGTGTGTGACTCCTTGTAAGTTGGCCTTCGGTAATCTCGGATTACTGGCCATCATGGCACCATTCTACTAGGGGCGGAATGGAGTCGTGACACTTACTTTCCCAAACACAGATTTGAGAGCCCCTCTCTCTAAAATCTTACCTTCTCTCTAGGGATTGATCTAGTAGGAGTGGTTTCCTCGTCTTGGGCCTTTGTAAAAGTTGTAGGGATCGTCGAGGGCTTTATTTTGATCCAAAAATTTATTGGTTTGGAGCATCTTCAATTTCTTCATCATCTTCCTTTGAGCTCCGAATTTGAGATAGGGATTCCTACTCATTCTTATGTGTTTTAACCTAAATATCGAGCTATTTGTATAGATGGTTTGAGTTGGGAAATTTTGGGACTTAGGGTTTCAAAATGAATAAAGGGGGTTTTGTTATTTTTGATTTTTGAATATGTATTTGGGTCTCAAAATGATGGTATTGTTGAAGAGTTGTTGATATTTGAACCTTTGAGTTAATATGAGAAATGGGAGAGAAAGCCCTAATTTGTGCACAAATTAATTGGTATAATTAATTTGGGAAAATCATGAGAGTATGAAATTGAGTTGAATATATTGAAATTGGCTCAGTATGAGATGGAATAGTGAAGTTGGATTTATTAATCACTCACTTTTGAAATTGTTGATATTTATTTGTTGAACGTAGTTATTATCTGTTTAGAAATAATTGCTTTGGGCTATCGGTGGAGGATAGTCTTGATTGTTGTAGACAATGCATGATGATTAGGCAAACTAAAACTAATCAATTGAGTATGCCATTGAATATGGCGGTTGATATAATACATGAATTTTATGTATTGGTTTGATCATGTATATGATATATGTTTATATACATTGTATTGTGTGGGAGGAGATAGGGGATGTACTCCACAGTTTAGGGGAACGTAGGGGATGGACCTCTAAACCGGATATCGTTTGGCATTGATACATCACTAAAATGTGTATCATATGTGGAATATGGAAGTGTTTTGTTTAACATTGATGACACTAAAATGTGTATCATATGTGGAATATGGAAGTGTTTTTTATGCAGACGGATAAAGTACTAAAATGTGCATCTATTATGAAGCATGAAATGATTAATTTGGGTTGTTATTTCAATTGAAATAGAAACGTGGTTGATATGGAATGTAATCTCACTTAAAGTATATGGCGGAGTTACGAGCGTGGTTGTGAATCAAGAATTGGTTATGAGATGGAATAAAAACATGGACACATTGGTCATATATTTGAAATGAAATATGAATTGATTTACGTGAATTACACATTTATCAAATGCTGATGTTTTAGTTATTGCTCATACAATGTTTAGCATATCTCTACTGGGCGTTGGCTCACCCTTTATGGGACATCATTTTCAAGTACAGGTAGCATGCCATCTCCAAGGACATAGCTTGAGGGGATTAGTGGCTGGGTCATCTTTTGTGATTACTTTATTTGTGTTACATGTAAATCAAGCCAAGGGCTTATTTTGTATAGAGTTAGAACTCTTCTTTTTTGTAACCAAGTGTTGACTTGGAAAGCTGTAAGCCCATATGACATTTGCTTTTGTTGTTAACATGTGATACATTTGTAAGAAATACTCTGATGAAATGTACTTATGCTTTATTCTCCTATGTCTGAGCATGTTAAGAATGTATGATTATTGGGTTTATTTTGAGGGCGTTACAACTTGGTATCAGAGCGTACGGGGTTTGAATACTTTGGGTACGTGGGAAGTGATTAGTATCACAATTGGTTTGTCTCGCTTGTTAGAGACCTATGTGTGACATTATGTGTTTAATTGATAACATGTTTATGTGACTATGTGGGTATGGGATTTAGTCTCTAGGATGTTGATTGGATCCTTGGGTTTCTGTGAGTCTTGTTGGAAAAGCACTTGATCAATGCTGTTTCTAACCGGAACTCTAGTAATGCCTCGGGACTATCATTATCCGAAAATGAAATTCGTAAGTGCTTATGTGTTTATGTGCTTACGTGGAGTGAATTACAGTTGTCCATGTATTAGGACGCGAGTGTTTAGTTTTGGCACATTTATGAATGTGCTAATGTTCTTCGTTACCTTTATTAGGATGTCAGGACAAGGAAGGGGTGGTAGACGCGGTAGGCAGGAGATGCCTTTCTGGGATGATATTCCGACAGAGGAGGGTTGGCTGTGCCAATGTGGCCGGGCAGTCGAGAGGCTATGGGCGCTTTAGCGAGGATAACCGATGCTTTGAGAGAGTCTATCGGTATCCTCGGTGAGACTCGATTCGAGCACCAAAGGCAAGCCCGTGTTGTTGAGGCAGGCCTTCCTTCTTGAAGAGGGAGTTCTTCGGTCTAACCGAGGAGTTTGTTGAGGATCCAAAGGAGCCACTTAAGGCCGACGAGTGGTTGGAGCGGATGAGTAAGACGTTCGAGATGCTTGGCATCGAGGGCAGGCGTTAAAGTGACCTTGGCATCCTTCCGGCTTAAAGGAGGTGCGGTCGATGGTGGAAATACATGAGGGCGTATTCTTTGCACGTGGGAGACTTTGTGGAGGCTATTCAGAGAAGTACTTATCTCCAAAGGATCGAGGAGAAGCGAGAGACCGATTCTGCCCGGCTTTTGCGATTGAGTTCTTCAAAGGGCGAGTATTAGGCTACTTTTACTAGCTTGTCTAGGTTCAAGACTGAACTTGTGGCGTTCGAGACGCCATTGTATCAGTTTGAGAAGAGGTTGGTAGCGGCCTCAAGATGAGAGTTGGGGGTTCTATCATCCGAGACTATGGGTGCTTGGTTGATGCTGTAGCCCATATGGAGATCATGATGCAGGAGGAGGAGGGACAGAGAGGCTCCAAGAGGAGCCAGGATGGTCAGGGTGATGGTAGGAGACAGAGGGGTGCTAACCCTCAACAGTCTCAGGGTGGTGTTGCTAGATCAACCTTTCCAGTGCCGAGTGCAGGCTCGGGAAGAGGCAATCAGGGAGAATTCACATGTTACAAGTGTGGTCAGCTGGGCCACAAGGCTTCGGTTTGCCCACAGAAGGGAGGAGGTGAGAGAGCTGATTCATCTTCAGCTAGACCACAGAGCCAGAGTCAGGGCAGGGGCCAACCCTTGTCTTGTTATCAGTGTGGTCAGCCTGGGCACCTGAAGAGGTTTTGCCTGATTGAGTGCCACTTGGTAGCGTCTGGTTCTAAGCGAGACGCAGGTTTTCACCATTAGTCTGTGCAGGCCTCGAGGACCAATCAGGAGCTTGTCGTCCCGATCTGTGCAAGATCGTATGCTCGAGGGTGGCAGTGGATCGAGGCCTCTTTGGTAGCGTGTATGTTGTTACCGCGCAGGATCTTGTACCTGCTCCATCAGTTGTGAGAGGTACCTTCTTGTTTTGCAACTCGGTTGCTAGTGTATTGATTGATACGGGTGCATCTCATTCTTTTGTATATGCTGCATTTGCATCTGTTTTGGGATTGGAGTTGGCACAGTTAGCATCTCCTATTTGTGTAGTGTCACCTATTGGGGGTGAGTTGATTTTGAAACAAAGATGTAGGGGTTGTGATATAGAGGTCGCCGATCGCCGGCTTCCATTTCCTTTTGTAGTGATGCCCATGTTGGGATTTGATGTTATTTTGGGTATGGATAGCTATCGTCATACCGGTCATATTGATTGCTACCGCCAGAGGGTCACAGTTTGTACCTTGAGTGGGGATTGTTTCCATTTTCTGGGGGATCGGGTTGGTAGTGTGTTGCCACCGGTGTATGATCTGCGAGGGCGGAGTGAGCTTAGTGGTCTACTTGCTAGCTTTTTGAGTAGTGAGTGTGGTGAGACCCAGATTGTGTTGCCGAGAGTGGTTTGTGAGTACTCGGACGTCTTTCTCGAGGATCTTGTTAGTTTGCCACCTCATCGAGAGATTGACTTCTCTATTGATCTAGTGCCCGGCATGGCGCCGATTTCTATGGCACCTTACCGTTTTGCCCCAGCTGAGTTGGTTGAGTTGAAGGTTCAGCTCCAGGAATTGCTGGATAAGGGCTTTATTCGCCCTTGTGTTTTGCCATGGGGAGCACCGGCCCTCTTTGCTCAAAAAAAAGATGGCGCCTTGAGACTTTGTATCGACTACCGGAAGTTGAATCAGGCTGCGGTTAAGAATAAGTACCCCATGCCCCGTATAGATGATCTGTTTGACCAGTTGAAGGGGTCCTGTTGTTTCTCTAAGATAAACTTGAGATCGGGTTACCACCAGTTGAGGGTCAGGGAGGAGGATATTCCGAAGACGGCATTCCGTACGCGGTATGACCATTATGAGTTTCTGGTGATGCCATTTGGGCTCACCAATGCACCGGCAGTCTTTATGGATTTGATGAACCGGATATTCCAGGAATTCTTAGATCGCTTTGTGGTCGTTTTTGTGGACGGCATTCTCATCTATTCACCTTCAGAGGAAGAGCACGAGGAACACTTGAGAGTGGTGCTCGAGTTACTTAGAACCCATAGGCTATATGCCAAGTTTGGGAAGTGTGAGTTCTGGCTAGGAGAAGTCAAGTTCTTAGGTCATGTGGTTTCTGGAGAAGGGGTGTCTGTTGATACATCCAAGATTGAGGGAGTGCAAGATTGGGCATAGCCTAAGAGTGTGTTTGAGATCCACAATTTTCTGGGATTAGCTAGGTATTACCGCCGATTTGTGAAGGATTTCTTCAGGTTAGCTTCGCCGTTGACTAGACTGACTCGGAAGGGAGTCAAATTTGTATGGAGTGAGACTTGCGAAAAGTCGTTCCAAGAGCTGAAAGTTAGGTTGACCACCGCTCCGGTCTTGATTATTCCGGAGAGAGGGTTGGGTTATGCAGTTAATTGTGATGCCTCACGAGAGGGTTTGGGTTGTGTGTTGATGCAAGAGGGGAAAGTGGTTGCCTATGGCTCACGTCAGTTGAAAATACACGAGAAGAATTACCCTACACATAACCTAGAGCTAGCAGCAGTGATCTTTGCCTTGAAAATCTGGAGGCACTATCTTTATGGTGAGAGATTCAAGGTGTTCTCGGATCATAAGAGTCTGAAATATCTGTTTACACAGAAAGACTTGAACTTGAGGCAGAGGAGGTGGATGGAGTTTATTGAGGATTACGACTTCGAGTTGTACTATCATCCGGGGAAGGCCAATGTTGTGGCCGATGCCCTTAGCAGGAAATCCATTAGTGATGTAGCTTGTATAGCCATCCGGGAGTGGGAGATGTTAGGTGTGCTTGGCGAGTTTGATTTGCTTCTGGGTGAATCCGTTGAGGCTGCGGCCTTGTTTTCTGTTGTTGCTCAGCCTACACTTGTGACTCGAGTGTTAGAGGCACAGAGAGGTGACCTTGAGGTAGAATCCCTCTGAGAGAAAATCTCCAGTGGGAAGGTTGAGAAGGGTTTGACGGTGTATCTCGACCAGAGTGTGAGATACCGAGACCGTTTGTTTGTGCCGGAGTCTTGCCGAGAGGAGGTGCTCCGAGAGTTTCATCATTCACGCCTTGCGGTGCATCCAGGAGGCACTAAGATGTATCGGGATTTGGGTCGCCAGTTTTGGTGGCGGGGTATGAAGAGAGATGTGGCAGTTTTCGTGTCTAAGTGTTGTACTTGTCAGCAAGTGAAGGCCGAACATCAGAGGCCAGCGGGTTTGTTACAACCCTTGCCTATTGCCGAGTGGAAGTGGGAGCATGTCACTATGGACTTCGTTGTAGGTCTTCCGAGGACTCAGCGGGGTAGTGATGCTATTTGGGTGGTTGTAGACCGGTTGACTAAGTTGGCGCACTTCATTCCTATGCGCGTGAGAGATTCGGTAGATCATCTTACCGACTTGTATATTCGGGATGTAGTGACATTGCACGGGGTCCTAGTGACGATTGTCTCAGATAGAGATCCTCATTTTACTGCCAGGTTGTGGCAAAGTTTGCAGAGTGCCTTGGGTACTAAGTTGACCTTTAGTACGGCTTATCATCCTCAGACTGACGGGCAGTCCGAGCGTACTATTCAGATCCTTGAGGATATGCTTCGGGGTTGTGTCCTTGACGTTAGTGGGACGTGGAAGAAGCACTTGCCCTTGGTGGAGTTTGCCTACAACAACAGTTTCTAGTTTAGTATCGGTATGGCACCGTTTGAGGCCTTGTATGGCCGACCGTGTAGGTCTCCAGTTTGTTGGGCCGAGGTGGGTGATGCACCTTTGTTGGGTCCAGAGTTGGTGAGGGAAACGATGGAGAAAGTTGAGCTTATCCGTAGGAGGCTTGTTACAGCCCAGAGTCGTCAGAAATCTTATGTCGATCGTAGGAGGCGACCTTTGGTATTTGAGGTGGGTGATCATGTCTTTCTAAAGATATCACCTAAGCGGGGATTGATGAGGTTTGGGAAGAGTGAGAAGTTATCCCCTCGGTTTATTGGCCCTTTTGAGATCCTTGAGAGGATTGGCGAGGTTGCCTATCGTTTAGCATTGCCGCCGCAGTTGTCCAGAGTTCATGACGTGTTTCATGTGAGTATGCTTCGGCAATATGAGCCAGATCCATCGCATGTATTGGATTGGACCGACTTAGAGGTTGATGAGGATGCCTCGTATGAGGAGAGACTGGTTCGGGTCTTGGATAGGCGGGATCAAGTCTTGCGAGGTAAGACCATTCCCTTGGTAAAAGTCTTGTGGAAACATCACGGGGTGGAGGAAGCCACTTGGGAACGTGAGTTGGAGGTCCGAGAGAAATATCCGGATCTATTTGTGGATGTTTGAGTATATGTTGTGCATTTTGTTGTATGAGTGGACCTTAAGAGTATTGAATATATCTAAGGTTGTAAAACATGGTATATGTTTTGGTTTAATGAAAGTATTTTGAAACTTGCCTCGAAATGGAAGTGTAATGTAACATTGCATATGTTGATTATATTATAGAAATGAAATTATATCATGAAAAATGAATATGATATGGAAATGGAAATCATGTATATTGTAAACTGTTGAAATGGAAAGGAAATGCATGTTGAAATGTATATGTTGTGAAATGCCTCTTGACAAGAGATGGAATGACCGGGATGGGTCGACTTATTGAATGTTGAATGTAACATTGTTTAAAATGGAGAAAAACTTGTTCTTTTGAAAACTTGCACTTAATTACGGGGACGAAATTCTTTAAGGGCGAGAGGTTATAGCAATCCCGGGTTTTACCCCTTGTTGTACAGTGATCCGGACTTGGTTCCGTGGATGTTAGCAGTTGTTTATATCTTGTTTACATCCTTTCGTACTTTGTATTTGAGTTATAGGATGTGTTGGGCAGGTTTGAAACAGGTTGGTTGTGTTTTGAAACCTAGAGTTGATGCCCAGATTTTGGCCTTCACGCTCGAGCAGGGCTTTTGACGCTCGAGCGGGCCCTTTGTTGTTGCTTCTCCGCTTGAGCGGGAGTTTTGACGCTCGAGCGTGAACCTTTGTTTTCGTTCCTCCGCTCGAGCGGGGAGTTTGACGCTCGAGCGGGGACCATGTCTGCAAAACTTCTGGAAGTGTGCAATCTACGCTCGAGCGGGGGTTTCCACGCTCGAGTGGGAAGACTGGTATATCACTTCGGGATTTCACTTTTTGGATCACTTTTTCAACACTCTTTCTCCCTCTTACTTTCCCAAACACAGATTTGAGAGCCCCTCTCTCTAAAATCTTACCTTCTCTCTAGGGATTGATCTAGTAGGAGTGGTTTCCTCGTCTTGGGCCTTTGTAAAAGTTGTAGGGATCGTCGAGGGCTTTATTTTGATATAAAATTTTCTTGGTTTGGAGCATCTTCAATTTCTTCATCATCTTCCTTTGAGCTTCGAATTTGAGGTAGGGATTCCTACTCATTCTTATGTGTTTTAACCTAAATATCGAGCTATTTGTATAGATGGTTTGAGTTGGAAAATTTTGGGATTTAGGGTTTCAAAATAAATAAAGGGGGTTTTGTTATTTTTGATTCTTGAATATATATTTGGGTCTCACAATGATGGTATCGTTGAAGAGTTGTTGATATTTAAACCTTTGGATTAATATTGAGAAATGGTGGAGAAAGCCCTAATTTGTGCACAAATTAATTGGTATAATTAATTTGGAAAAATCATGAGAGTATGAAATTGAGTTGAATATATTGAAATTGGCTTAGTATGAGATGGAATAGTGAAGTTGGATTTATTAATCGCTCACTTTTGAAATTGTTGATATTTATCTGTTGAACGTAGTTATTATCTGTTTAGAAATAATTGCTTTGGGCTATCGGTGGAGGATAGTCTTGATTGTTGTAGACAATGCATGATGATTAGGCAAAGTAAAACTAACCAATTGAGTATGCCATTGAATATGGCGGTTGATATAATACATGAATTTTATGTATTGGTTTGATTATGTATATGATATATGTTTATATACATTGTGTTGTGTGGGAGGAGATAGGGGATGTACTCCACGGTTTAGGGGAAGATAGGGGATGGACCTCTAAACCGGGTACCGTTTGATATTGATACATCACTAAAATGTGTATCATATGTGGAATATGGAAGTGTTTTGTTTAACATTGATACAGCACTAAAATGTGTATCATATGTGGAATATGGAAGTGTTTTGTCTGAGACGGATAAAGTACTAAAATGTGTATCTATTATGAAGCATGAAATGATTAATTTGAGTTGCTATTTCAATTGAAATAGAAACGTTGTTGATATGGGATGTAATCTCACTTAAAGTATATGGCCAGGTTCTGAGCCAGGGTTGTGAATCGAGAATTGGTTATGAGATGGAATAAAAACATGGACACATTGGTCATGTATTTGAAATGAAATATGAATTGATTTATGTGAATTAAACATTTATCAAATACTGATGTTTTAGTTATTGCTCATACAATGTTTAGCATATCTCTACTGGGCGTTGGCTCACCCTTTATGAGATATCATTTTAAGGTACAGGTAGCATGCCACCTCCAAGGACATAGCTTGAGGGGATTAGTGGCTGGGTCATCTTTTGTGATTACTTTATTTGTATTACATGTAAATCAAACCAAGGGCTTATTTTGTATAGAGTTAGAACTCTTCTTTTTTGTAACCAAGTGTTGACTTGGAAAGCTGTAAGCCCATAAGGCATTTGCTTTTGTTGTTAACATGTGATACATTTGTAAGAAATACTCAGATGAAATGTACTTATGCTTTATTCTCCTATGTCTGAGCATGTTAAGAATGTATGATTATTGGGTTTATTTTGAGGGCGTTACATCCATAGTTATTCAATTTCTTTTCTATTCAACTTCCATTTTTATTCAATTTCCATTTCTATTCAACTTCCTTTTTTATTCAATTTCCAAATAGATCGTTAAGGCATAGTGGTTTCTTGAATTAAATTCCATTGTTAATTTCATACAACTTCCATTTTTATCCAATTTTCTTTTCTATTCAACTTACATTTTTATTTTTCTTCAACTTCCATAGTTATTCAATTTCTTTTCTATTCAACTTACATTTATATTCAATTTCCATTTCTATTCAACTTCCTTTTTTATTCAATTTCCAAATAGATCGTTAAGGTATAGTGGTTTCTTGAATTAAATTCCATTATTAATTTCATACAACTTCCATTTTTATCCAATTTTCTTTTCTATTCAACTTACATTTTTATTTTTCTTCAACTTCCATAGTTATTCAATTTCTTTTCTGTTCAACTTTCATTTTTATTCAATTTCCATTTCTATTCAACTTCCTTTTTTATTCAATTTCCAAATAGATCGTTAAGGTATAGTGCTTTCTTGAATTAAATTCCATTGTTAATTTAATACAACTTTCATTTTTATCCAATTTTCTTTTCTATTCAACTTACATTTTTATTTTTCTTCAACTTCCATAGTTATTCAATTTCTTTTCTATTCAACTTCCATTTTTATTCAATTTCCAAATAGATCGTTAAGGTATAGTGGTTTCTTGAATTAAATTCCATTGTTAATTTCATACAACTTCCATTTTTATCCAATTTTCTTTTCTATTCAACTTACATTTTTATTTTTCTTCAACTTCCATAGTTAACTTCCTTTTTTATTTAATTTCTAAATAGATCATTAACGTATAGTGGTTTATTGGATGAACTTCCATTTTTAATTTTATGCAGTTTCCATTTTTACTTTTATTCGACTTCCATTTTTATTCAACTTCCATTTTTATCCAACTTCCCTTTCTATTCAACTTCTTCTTTTTTTTTTTAATTTCCAAATCTATTCAACATCCTTTTTTATTTAATTTCTAAATAATTCATTAAGATACAGTGGTTTCTTGAATGAACTTCTATTTTTATTCAACTTCAATTTTTAAGAAACCACTATACTTGAACAATTTATTTGGAAATTAAATAAAACAGGAAGTTGAATAGAAAAGGAAATTGAATAAAAATGGAAGTTGAATAAAATAAAAATGGAAGTTGCCTAAAATTAACAATGGAAGTTAATTCAAGAAACCACTATACCTTAGTGATCTATTTGAAAATTAAATAAAAAAGGAAGCTGAATAGAATAGGAAATTGAATAAAAATAGAAGTTGAATAAAAAGAAAAAATGGAAGTTGCATAAAATTAAAAATTGAAGTTCATTCAAGAAACCACTCTACCTTAACGATCTATTTGGAAATTAAATAAAAAAGAAGTTGAAACAAGAAACCACTATACCTTAACGATCTATTTGGAAATTAAATAAAAAAGGAAGTTGAATAGAAAAGGAAATTGAATAAAAATGGAAGTTGCATAAAACTAAAAATGGAAGTTGCATAAAAATAAAAATGGAAGTTGCATAAAATTAAAAATTGAAGTTCATTTAAGAAACCACTCTACCTTAACGATCTATTTGGAAATTAAATAAAAAAGAAAGTTGAATAAAAAAGGAAATTGAATAAAAATTGAAGTTCAATAAAAATAAAAATCGAAGTTGAACAAAAAAAAAAAGTGGAAGTTGCATAAAATTACAAATGATTTTTTTTCAATTTGTTTTTCTATCTATCTTTCTTTTTTGTTTAACAATGGAAGTTGAATAGAATAGGAAATTGAATAAAAATGCAAGTTCATTCAAGAAACCACTATACCTTAACGATCTATTTGGAAATTAAATAAAATAGGAAGTTGAATAGAAAAGGAAATTGGATAAAATCGGAAGATGAATAAAAATAAAAATGGAAGTTGCATAAAAATAAAAATAAAAATTTATTCAAAAACAAATATACCGTAACGATCTATTAGGAAATTAAAAAAAAAAAAGAAGGAAGTTGAATAGAAAAGTAGATTGAATAAAAATGGAAGTCGAATAAAAATAAAAATGGAAGTTGCATAAAATTAACAAAAAATGTTCAATCAAGAAACTACTATACCTTAACGATTTATTTGGAAATTAAATAAAAAAGAAAGTTGAATAGAAAAGGAAATTGAAGAAAAATAAAAATGGAAGTTGCATAAAATTAAAAATGGAAGTTCATTCAAGAAACCACTATAACTTAACGATCTATTTGGAAATTAAATAGAAAAAGAAATAGAATAAAAATGGAAGTGAAAATTAAATAAAAAAGAAGTTGAATAGAAAAGGAAATTGGGTAAAAATGGAAGTTGAATAAAAATAAAAATCGAAGTTCAATGGTTTTTTGAAACAACTTCAATTTTCAATTTTTTTCAACTTCCATTTTTTCTCAATTTCCATTTCTATTCAACTTCCTTTTTTGTTTAATTTCCAAATAGATCGCTAAGGTATAGTGGTTTCTTGAATGAACTTCCACTGTTAATTTCATGCAAATTCCGTTTTTATTTTTATTCATCTTGCATTTTTATCCAATTTTCGTTTCTATTCAACTTACATTTTTATTTTTATTCAATTTCCATTTTGAATTTTATGCAACTTCCATTTTTATTTTTATTCAACTTCCATTTTTATTCAACTTTCTTTTTTTATTTAATTTCCATTTCTGTTCAACTTCCTTTTTTATTTTTATTTAATTTACAAATAAATCGTTAAGGTATAGTGATTTCTTGAATGACCTTCCATTATTAATTTTATGCAACTTCCATTTTTATTTTATTCAACTTCCATTTTTATTCAACTTCCTTTTTTATTTAATTTCCCAATAGATCATTAAGTTATAGTGGTTTCTTGAATGAAATTCCATTTTTAATTTTATGCAACTTCCATTTTTAGTTTTATTCAACTTCCGTTTTTCTTCAATTTCATTTTCTATTCAACTTTCTTTTTTATTTAATTTCCAAATAAATCGTTAAGGTATAGTGGTTTTTGAATGAACATTTTTTGTTAATTTTATGCAACTTCCATTTTTATTCAATTTACTTTTCTATTCAACTTCCTTTTTTCTTTAATTTCCAAATAGATCGTTAAGGTATATTGGTTTCTTGAATAAATTTTGATTTTTATTTTTATTCATCTTCCGATTTTATCCAATTTCCTTTTCTATTCAACTTCCTGTTTTATTTAATTTCCAAATAGATCGTAAAGGTATAGTGGTTTCTTGAATGAACTTCCATTTTTATTCAATTTCCTATTCTATTCAACTTCATTTTTTATTCAATTTCCTATTCTGTTCAACTTCCACTGTTAAATAAAAAAGAAAGATAAATAGAAAAACAAATGGAATAAAAACCATTTGTAATTTTATGCAACTTCCACTTTTATTTTTGTTCAACTTCCATTTTTATTTTTATTCCACTTCAATTTTTATTCAATTTCCTTTTCTATTCAACTTTCTTTTTTATTTAATTTCCAAATAGATCGTTAAGATAGAGTGGTTTCTTAAATGAACTTCCATTTTTAATTTTATTGAATTTCCCATTTTTATTTTTATACAACTTCCCTTTTTATTTTTATTCAATTTTGCTTTCTATTCAACTTTCATTTTTATTTTTATTCAACTTCAAATTTTATCCAATTTACTTTTCTATTCAACTTCTTTTTTTATTCAATTCTCTTTTCTATTCAACTTCCTTTTTTATTTACTTTCCAAATAGATCGCTAAGGTATAGTACTTTCTTGAATCAAAAAGGAAATTAAATAAAAAAGGACATTGAATAGAAAAAGAAAATTGAATAAAAACAAAAACGGAATTTGCATAAAATTAACAATTGAAGTTGATTCAAGAAATCACTATACCTTAACGATCTCTTTGGAAATTAAATAAAAAATGAAGTTGAATAAAATTGAAAATTGAAGTTGCATAAAATAAAAAATTGAAGTTCATTCAAGAAACCACTATACCTTAACGATCTATTTGGAAATTAAATAAAAAAAAACCACTATAACTTAACGATCTATTTGGAAATTAAATAAAAAAGGAAGTTGAATAGAAAATAGAATTGAATAAAAATGGAAGTTGTATAAAATAAACAATGGAAGTCCATTCAAGAAACCACTGTACCTTAACGATCTATTTGGAAATTAAATAAAAAAGGAAGTGGAATAGAGAAGGAAACTGAATAAAAATGGAAGTTGCACAAAATTTAAAATGGAAGTTCATTCAAGAAACAACTATACTTTAACGATCTATTTGGAAATTAAATAAAAAGGAAGTTGAATAGACAAGGAAATTAAATAACTATGGAAGTTGAATAAAAATAAAAATGGAAGTTGCATAAAATTAAAAATGGAAGTTGCATAAAATTAACAAAATGGAAGTTGAATAAAAATAAAAATAGAAGTTCATTTAAGAAACCACTATACCTTAGCGATCTATTTGGAAATTAAATAAAAAAGAAAGTTAAATAAAATTAAAAATTAAAGTTCATCCAATAAACTATTGTACCCTAACGATCTATTTGGAAATTAAATAAAAAAGAAAGTTGAATAGAAACGAAAATTGAATAAAAAGGGAAGTTGAACAAAAATAAAAGTTTAAGTTGCATAAAATTAAAAGTGGATGTTCATTCAAGAAGCCACTATACGTTAACGATCAATTTGGAAATTAAATAAAAAAAATGAAGTTGAATAGAAAAAGAAATTGAATAAAATCGGAAAATGAATAAAAATAAAAGGGGAAATTCAATAAAAATAAAAATAGAAGTTGCATAAAACTAAAAATTGAATAAAAATGGAAGTTGAATAAAAATAGAAGTTGCATAAAATTAAAAATGGAAGTTCATTCAAGAAACCACTATACCTTAACGATCTATTTGGAAATTAAATAAAAAAGGAAGTTGAATAACAATGGAAGTTGCATAAAAATAAAAATGGAAGTTTATTCAAAAAACCACTATACCTTAACGATCTATATGGAAATTAAATAAAAATGGAAGTGGAATGGAAAAGAAAATTGATTGAAAATGTAAGTTGAATAAAAATAAAAATGGAAGTTGCATAAAATTAAAAATGGAAGTTCAATCAAGAAACCACTATACCTTAATGACCTATTTGCAAATTAAATATAAAAGGAAGTTGAATAAAAAAGGAAATTGAATAAAACTAGAAGTTGAATAAAAATAAAAATGGAAGTTGCATAAAATTAAAAATGGAAGTTGCATAAAATTAACAATTGAAGTTCATTCAAGAAACCACTATACCTTAACGATCTATTTGGAAATTAAATAAAAAAGGAAGTTGAATAGAAAAGGAAATTGAATAATAATGGAAGTTGAATAAAAATAAAATAGAAGTTGAATGGAAAAGGAAATTGAATAAAAATGGAAGTTGAATAAAAATAAAAATGGAAGTTGTATAAAATTAAAAATGACAGTTCACCTTAACGATCTATTTGGAACTTAAATAAAAAAAAGGAAATTGAATAGAAAAGGAAATTGAATAAAAATGGAAGTTGAATAGAGAAGGAAATTTAACAAAAAAAAGGTAGTTGAAGAAAAATAAAAATGGAAGTTGAATAAAATTAAAAGTGGATGTTCATTCAAGAAACCACTATACCTTAACGATCTATTTGGAGATTAAATTAAAAGGAAGATGAACAGAAAAGAAAATTAAATAAAAATGAAAGTTGAATAAAAATATAAATGGAAGTTGCATATAATTAAAAATGGAAGTTCATTGAAGAAACCACTATACCTTAACGATTTATTTGGAAATTAACTAAAAAACAAAGTTGAATAGAAATGGAAATTGAATAAAAATTGAAATTGAATAAAAATAAAAATTGAAGTTCATTCAAGAAAGCACTATCTCTTAACGATCTATTTGGAAGTTAAATAAAAAAGGAAGTTAAATAGAAAAGGAATTTGAATAAAAATGGATGTTGAATAAAAATAAAATTGAAAGTTGCATAAAATTAACAATGAAAGTTCATTCAAGAAACCACTATACCTTGACGATCTATGTGAAAATTGAATAAAAATGGAAGTTCATTGTTAATTTTATGCAAATTCCATTTTTATTCAACTTCCATTTTTATTCAATTTCCTTTTCTATTCAACTTCCTTTTTTATTTAACTTCCAAATAGATCGTTAAGATATAGTGCTTTCTTGAATGAACTTCAGTTTTTATTTTTATTCAACTCCAATTTTTATTCAATTTCCATTTCTATTCAACTTCCTTTTTTAGTTAATTTCCAAATAGATCGTTAAGGTATAGTGGTTTCTTCAATGAACTTCCATTTTTAATTATATGCAACTTCCATTTATATTTTTATTCAACTTCTTTTTTTATTTAATTTCCAAATAGATCGTTACGGTATAGTGGTTTCTTGAATTTACTTCCATTGTTAATTTTATGCAATTTCTTAAATGAACTTCCATTTTTATTCAATTTCCGATTCTATTCAACTTCATTTTTTTATTTAATTTCCGAATAGATCGTCAAGGTAGAGTGGTTTCTTAAATGCAACTTCCATTGTTAATTTTAGGCAACTTCCATTTTTATTTTTATTCAACTTCCATTTTTATTCAATTTCATTTTCTATTCAACTTCTTTTTTTGTTTAATTTCCAAATAGATCATTAAGGTATAACAGTTTCTTGAAAGAACTTCCATTGTAAGTTTTACGCAACTTCCATTTTTATTTTTATTGAACTTCTAGTTTTATTCAATTTACTTGTCTATTCAACTTCATTTTTTTATTTACTTTCCAAATAGATCATTAAATAAAAAAAGAAAGTTGAATAGAAAAAGATATTGAATAAAAAAGGAAGTTGAACAGAAATCGAAATTGAATAAAAATGCAAGTTGCCAAAAATTAACAATGGAAGTTCATTCAAGAAACCATTATACCTTAACGATCTATTTCGAAATTAAATAAAAAAGGAAGTTGAATAGAAAGGGAAATTGAATAAAAATGGAAGTTGAATAAAAATAACAATGGAAGTTCATTCAAGAAACCACTATACCTTAACGATCTATTTGGAAATTAAACAAAAAAAAAAGTTGAATAGAAAATGAAATTGAATAAAAATGGAAGTGGAATAAAATTAAAAATTGAAGTTGCATAAAATTGACAATAGAAGTTCATTCAAGAAACCATAATACCTTAACGATCTATTTGGAAATTAAATAAAAAAGAAAGTTGAATAGAAATGGAAATTGAATAAAAATGGAAGTTGAATAAAAATAAAAATGGAAGTTGCATAAAATTAACAATGGAAGTACATTCAATAAACCACTATACCTTAACAATCCATTTGGAAATTAAATAAAAAAGGAAGTTGAATAGAAAGGAAAATTAAATAAAAAAGGAATTTGAATAGAAAATAGAATTGAATAAAAATGAAAGTTGAATAAAAATAAAAAATGGAAGTTCCACAAAATTAACAATGGAAGTTCATTCAATAAACCAGTATACCTTAACAATCTATTTGGAAATTAAATAAAAAAATGAAGTTGAATAGAAATGGAAATTAGGTAGAAATGGAAGTTCATCCAATAAACTACTATACCCTAACGATCTATTTGGAAATTAAATAAAAAAAGGAAGTTAAATAGAAAATGAAATTGGATAAAATCGGAAGATGAATAAAAATAAAAATGGAAGTTGCATAAAATAAAAAAAGGAAGTAAAATAAAAATGGAAGTTGCATAAAATTAACAATGTAAGTTCATTCAAGAAACAACTATACCTTAACGATCTATTTGGAAATTAAATAAAAAAGGAAGTTGAATAGAAAAACAAATCGAATAAAAATGGAAGTTGAAAAAAATTAAAAATGGAAGTTCATTTAAGAAACCACTATACCTTAACGATCTATATAGCGATCCCGGGTTTTACCCCTTATTGTACAGTGGTCCCGTAGATGTTAGCAGTTGTTTAAATCTTGTTTACATCCTCTCATACTTTGTATTTGAGTTATAGGATGTGTTGAGCAGGTTTGTTACTGGTTGGTTGAACTTAGAACCAAAAGTAGTTGCCTAGATTTTAGCCTGTCCGCTCGAGCGGAGCTTTTGACGCTTGAGCGGGACCTTTGTCGTCGCTTCTCCGCTCGAGCGGGGGTTTTGGCGCTCGAGCGGGAAAATCACCCTTCCAGTATTTCCTCTGCAGTGTTGTCCGCTCGAGCGGGGGTTTGGACGCTCGAGCGGGAGTTTGTGTGTGACGCTCGAGCGGGGAGTTGGCTGCTCGAGCAGGGAGTTGGCCGCTCGAGCGAGGGACCTGTCTGCAAAAGTTCTGAGAGTGTGCATCCGCCGCTCGAGCTGGGGTTTGGACGCTCGAGCGGGGATCTGTAAGTGACGCTCGAGTGGGGCGACTGGGTTAAAGCTCCGTGTTTTGACTTTTTGAAATCACTTTTTCATATCTCTTCTCTCTCTTACTTTTCCAAAAACACCATTGTTAAGCTTCTCACTCTAGAGCTCTACCTTCTCTCTAGGTATTGATCTAGTATAAGTGATTTCCTCACCTTTGGCCTTTACAAAAAAGTTGTTGATCGTCGAGGGCTATCTTTTGATCCGAGAAATTTGTGATTTGGAGCATTTTCGTTTTCTTCATCTTCTTCATTGGGTGTCACCTTTTGAGGTAGGGATATCCTACTCCTCCTTATGGATTTTGTCTTTAAATTTTAGCATTTTGATATGTTGGGTGTTGTTGGGTAGTTTTGAGAAGGTTTGGGCCTCTTGTGTAATTTTACAAAAGTTGAGGTTTGGTTTATAATAAACCTAAATGCAAATTTGGCATAGAAAAATGAGATAGATGTTGGAATGTGGATGAAAATGGAACCTTAGGGTTGTTTTGTTAGTTAAGGGAATTTGCCCTAATTGACTTAATAAATTAATTCGTGTAATTAATTTGAGAAAAGGAGGAATTGAATTAGAAATGTTGGAATTGGGAATGTATGGGATTAAAGGGTGTAGTTGAATTATTTATCGCTCACCAAATCGAAATGTTGATGTATTATCCATTCTGTGCATTTATTTTCTGTTTAGAAATAACTGTTTTGGGCTATCGGTGGAGGATAGTCTTGATTGTTGTAGACAATGCATGATGATTAGGCAAACAAAAACTAATCAATGGAATGTGTCATGGAGCTTGACGGTTGATAGAATACATTAACTTTATGTATTGGTTGATTGTATATAGAACCTATATGTTTATATGCATTGTGTGTGGAGGAGGAGATGGGGGATGTACTCCGCGGTTTAGGGGAAGATGGGGAATGAACCTCTAAACCGGATAGTGTTGGGAGGAGATAGGGGATGAACTCCGTAGATACAGCTCATATGCTTGTCTAGAGAAGTGTAGATATAGCTCATATGCTTATCTTTGGTTGCATGATATAGTTCTTATACTTATCTATTGAGATGTTGATATAGCTAATGTGCTTATCTGGTGATGTATTGATCCAGCTAGTATGCTTATCTACTGAAAATGGAATAATGAAAAATGACATAGACTTGTAAGTCATGTAATTGTAATGTGATGTAAGTGGATGTATCCGTGTTGGCCATCTATCAACTGCTAATCTTTTAGTCATTGTCCATAGCTGGTTTAGTGTATTTCTACTGGGCTGTGGCTCATCCTATATGGGAACATCATTTTCAGGTACAGGCAGCATGCCACCTCCAAGGACATAGCTTGGGAGGCTAGAGGCAGTCAGACTTTTTGGATGTTATTTTCCTTTTGATGTATTACATGTAAATTCAAGCCTAGAGCTTAATGTGTATATGAGTTAGTACTCATTTCTTGTAACTAAGTGTTGGCTTAGAAAGTTGTAAGCCCATGGGGCGTTTACTTTTGTTGTCAACATGTAATACTTTTTGTAAGGAAATATTCTGATGAATAGAAGGATGTTGATCTTTTATATATCAATGTTTGTCAATATTGTTGAGTTTAATGTTATTATTTTGAGGGCGTTACAATCTATTTGGAAATTAAAGGAAGTTGAATAGAAAATAGAATTGAATAAAAATAGAAGTTGATTAAAAATAAAATTGGAAGTTGCATAACATTAAAAATGGAAGTTCATTCAGGAAACCATTATACCTTAGCGATTTACTTGGAAATTAAATAAAAAATGAAGTTCAATAGAAAAGAGAATTGAATAAAAATGGAAGTTAAATAAAAATAAAAATCAAAATTTATTCAAGAAACCACTATACCGTAACGATCTATTTGGAAATTAAAATAAAAAAAAAAAGTTGAATAGAAAATGAAATTGAATAAAAATGGAAGTGGAATAAAATTAAAAATTCAAGTTGCATAAAATTGGCAATAGAAGCTCATTCAAGAAACCATAATACCTTAACGATCTATTTGAAAATTAAATAAAAAAGAAAGTTGAATAGAAATGGAAATTGAATAAAAATGGAAGTTGCATAAAATTAACAATGGAAGTACATTCAATAAACCACTATACCTTAACCATCTATTTAGAAATTAAATAAAAAAGGAAGTTCAATAGAAAGGGAAATTAAATAAAAAAGGAAGTTGAATAGAAAATAGAATTGAATAAAAATGAAAGTTGAATAAAAATAAAAAATGGAAGTTCCACAAAATTAACAATGGAAGTTCATTCAATAAACCAGTATACCTTAACAATCTATTTGGAAATTAAATAAAAAAATGAAGTTGAATAGAAATGGAAGTTCATCCAATAAACTACTATACCCTAACGATCTATTTGGAAATTAAATAAAAAAAGGAAGTTAAATAGAAAAAGAAATTGGATAAAATCGGAAGATGAATAAAAATAAAAATGGAAGTTGCATGAAATAAAAAAAGGAAGTAAAATAAAAATGGAAGTTGCATAAAATTAACAATGTAAGTTCATTCAAGAAACAACTATACCTTAACGATCTATTTGGAAATTAAATAGAAAAGGAAGTTCAATAGAAAAACTAATCGAATAAAAATGAAAGTTGAAAAAAATTAAAAATTGAAGTTCATTTAAGAAACCACTATACCTTAACGATCTATTTGGAAATTAAAGGAAGTTGAATAGAAAATAGAATTGAATAAAAATGGAAGTTGAGTAAAAATAAAATTGGAAGATGCATAACATTAAAAATGGAAGTTCATTCAGGAAACCATTATACCTTAGCGATTTACTTGGAAATTAAATAAAAAATGAAGTTGAATAGAAAAGGAAATTGAATAAAAATGGAAGTTAAATAAAAATAAAAATCGAAATTTATTCAAGAAACCAATATACCTTAACGATCTATTTGGAAATTAAATAAAAAAGGAAGTTGAATAGAAATGGAAATTGAATAAAAATTGAAGTTGAGTAAAAATAAAAATGGAAGTTCATTCGAGAAACCACTATACCTTAACGACCTATTTGGAAATTGAATAAAAAAGGAAGTTGAATAAAAATAAAAATGAAAGTTGCATATAATTAAAAACGGAAGTTCATTCAAGAAACCACTATATCTTAATGGTCTATTTGAAAATTAAATAAAAAAAGAAGTTGAATAGAAAAGGAAATTGAATAAAAATGGAAGTTGAATAAAATTGAAAATGCAAGTTGTATAAAATTAATAATGGAAGTTCATTCAAGAAACCAGTATACCTTAACGATCTATGTGGAAATTGAATAAAAAAAGAAGTTGAATAGCAAAGGAAGTTGAATAAAAAACAAAATTGAATAAAAATGCAAGTTGAATAAAAATAAAAATGGAAGTTCATTCAAGAAACCACTATATCTTAACGATCTATTTGGAAATTAAATAAAAAAGAAAGTTGAATAAAAAAATGAAGTTGAATAAAAATCAAAATGGATGTCGCATAAAATTAAAAATGGAAGTTCATTGAAGAAACCACTATACCTTAACGATCTATTTGGAAAGTAAATACAAGAAACCATTATAGCTGAACGATCTTTTTGGAAGTTACATAAAATTAACAATAAAAGTTCATTGAAGAAGCCACTATACCTTATCGATCTATCTGGAAATTAAATAAAAAAAGGAAATTGAATAGAAAAGGAAATTGAATAGAAAACAAAATTGAATAAAAATAGAAGTTGAATAAAAATAAAAATCGAAGTTCATTCAATAAACCACTATACCTTAACGATCAATTTGGAAATTAAATAAAAATGAATGTTGAATAGAAAAGGAAATTAGATAAAAATGGAAGTTCATTCAAGAAACTAATATACCTTGACGATCTATTTGGAAATAAAATAAAAAAGGAAGTTAAATAGAAAAGGAAATTAATAAAAATGGATGTTGAATAAAAATAAAAATAAAAATGGAAGTTGCATAAAATTAAAAATGGAAGTTCATTCAAGAAACCACTATACCTTAACGATCTATTTGGAAATTAAATAAAAAGGAAGTTGAATAGAAATGAAAGTTGCATAAAATTAATAACGTAAGTTCATTCAAAAAACCACTATACCTTAACGATCTATTTGGAAAGTAAATAAAAAAGGAAGTTGCATAAAAATGGAAGTTGAACAAAAATGGATGTTGAGTAAAAAGGAAGTCGAATAAAAAGGCAAGTTGATACGAGAAATCACTGTACCTTTGCGCACAATTTCCAAGTTGAACTTTCTATTTGGAAATTGAATAAAAATGGAAGTTCATAAAATTAAAAATGGAAGGTCATTCAAGAAACCACTATACCTTAACGATCTATTTGGAGATTAAATAAAAAAGGAAGTTGAAAAGAAATAAAAATGGATGTTCATTCAAGAAACCAATATACCTTAACGATCTATTTGGAAATTAAATAAAAAAGAAAGTTGAATAGAAAAGGAAATTGGATAAAAATGAAAGATAAACAAAAATAAAAATGGAAGTTGCATAAAATAAACCAGTATAACTTAACGATCTATTTGGAAATTAAATAAAAAATGGAAGTTGAATAAAAATATAAATGAAAGTTGCATAAAATTAACAATGGAAGTTCATTCAAGAAACCATTATACCTTAACGATCTATTTGGAAATTAAATAAAATGGAAGTTGAATAAAAATATAAATGGAAGTTGCATAAAATTAACAAAGGAAGTTTATCCAAGAAACCACTATACCCTAACGATTTATTTGGAAATTAAGTAAAAAATAAAGTCGAATAGAAAAGGAAATTGAATAAAAATGGAAGTTGCATAAAAATAAAAATGGAATTTGCATAAAATTAACAATGGAAGTTAATTCAAGAAACCATTATAACTTAACGATCAATTTGGAAATTAAATAAAAAAGGAAGTTGAATAGAAAAGGAAATTGAATAAAAATGGAAGTTGAATAAAAATAAAAATGGAAGTTGCATAAAATTAAAAATGGAAGTTCATTCAAAAAAGCACTATATCTTAACGATCTATTTGGAAATTAAATAAAAAAGGAAGTTGAATAGAACAGGAAATTGAATAAAAATGGAAGTTGAATACAAATAAAAATGGAAGTTGCATAAAATTACAATGGAAGTTCATCCAATAAACTACTATACCCTAACGATCTATTTGGAAAGTAAATAAAAAAAAGAAGTTCAATAGAAAAGGAAGTTGAATAAAAATGGATGTTGAATAAAAATAAAAATAAAAATGGAAGTTGCATAAAATTAAAAATTGAAGTTCATCCAATAAACTACTGTACCCTAACGATCTATTTGGAAATTAAATAAAAAAGGACATTGAATAGAAAAGTAAATTGAATAAAAATGCAAGATGAATAAAATAAAAATGGAATTTGCATGAAATTAACAATGGAGTTTAATTCAAGAAACCACTATACCATAATGATCTATTTGGAAATTAAATATAAAAGGAAGTTGAATAGAAAAGGAAATTGAATAAAAATGGAAGTTGAATAAAAATAAAACTGGAAGTTCATTCAAGAAACCACCATACCTTAGCGATCTATTTGGGTATTAAATAAAAAGGAAGTTGAATAGAATAGGAAATTGAATAAAAATGGAAGTTCATTTAAGAAACCACTCTACCTTAACGATCTATTCAGAAATTAAATAAAAAAGGAAGTTGAATAGAAAAATAAATCGAATAAAAATGAAAGTTGCATTAAATTAAAAATGGAAGTTCATTCAAGAAACCACTATCCCATAATGATCTATTTGGAAATTAAACAGAAAATGAAGTTGAATAGAAAAGGAAATTTATTACAAATGGAAGTTGAATAAAAATAAAAATGGAAGTTGCATAAAATTAACAATGTAAGTTCATTCATGAAACCATAATACCTTAACGATCTATTTGGAAATTAAATAAAAAAGAAAGTTGAATAAAAATGGAAATTGAATAAAAATGGAAGTTCAATAAAAATAAAAATGGAAGTTCTATGAAATTAAACCACTATACCTTAACATTCTATTTGGAAACTAAATAAAAAAAGAAGTTGAATAGAAAAGAAAATTAAATAAAAATGGAAGTCGAATAAAATAAAAATGGAAGTTGAATAAAAATAAAAATAGAAGTTCATTCAAGAAACCACTATACATTAACGATCTATCTGGAAATTAAATAAAAAAGAAATTGAATAGAAATGGAAATTGCATAAAAATGGAAGTTGAATAAAAATGAAAATGGAAGTTGAATAAAAATAAAAATAAAATTGAATAGAAAAGAGAATTGAATAAAAAGGGAAGTTGTATAAAAATAATAATGGAAGTTCATTCAAGAAACCACTATACCTTAACAATCTACTGGAAATTAAAAAAAAAAAAAAGAAGCTGAACAGAAAAGGAAGTTGAATAAAAATGGAAGTTGACTAAAAATGAAAATGGAAGTTGCGTAAAACTTACAATGGAAGTTCTTTTAAGAAACGATTATACCTTAACGATCTATTTGGAAATTAAATAAAAAAATGAAGTTCAATAGAAAAGGAAATTGAATGAAAATGGAAGTTGAATACAAATAAAAATGCAAGTTGCCTAAAATTAACAATGGAAGTTAGTTCAAGAAACCACTATACGTTAACGATCTATTTGGAAATTAACATCTATTTTTATTCAATTTCCTTTTCTATTCAATTTCATTTTTTATTCAATATCTTTTTCTATTCAACTTTCTTTTTTATTTAATTTCCAAATAGATCGTTAAGGTATAGTAGTTTCTTGAATGAACTTCGATTTTTATTTTTATTCAACTTTCATTTTGATTCAATTTCCCTTTCTATTCAACTTCTTTTTCTATTCAACTTCCATTTTTGTTTTTATTCAACTTCCCTTTTTATTTAATACCCAAATAGATCGTTAAAGTATAATGGTTTCTTGAATTAACTTCCATTGTAAGTTTTACGCAACTTCCATTTTTATTTTTAGTCAACTTCCATTTTTATCCAATTTCTTTTTCTGTTCAGCTTCTTCTTTTTTCTTTTTTTTTTTAATTTCTAATAGATCGTTAAGGTATAGTGGTTTCTTAAATGAACTTCCATTATTATTTTTATACAACTTCCCTTTTTATTCAATTCTCTTTTCTATTCAATTTTATTTTTATTTTTATTCAACTTTCATTCTTATTTTTATTCAACTTCCATTTTTATGCAATTTCCATTTCTATTCAATTTTTTTTATTTAATTTCCAGATAGATCGTTAAGGTATAGTTGTTTCTTGAATGAACTTCTATTTTTATTTTTATTCAACTTCCATAGTTATTTTTATTCAACTTCCATAGTCAACTTCTTTTTTTTATTTAATTTCCAAATAGATCGTTATCGTATAGTGGTTTCTTGAATGAACTTCCATTTTTATTCAATTTCCTTTTCAACTTCATTTTTTTATTTAATTTCCAAATAGATCGTTAAGGTATAGTGGTTTCTTGAATGAACTTCCGTTTTTATTTTTATTCAACTTCCATTTTTATTCAATTTCCTTTTCTATTCAACTTCCTTTTTTATTTAATTTCTAGATAGATCGTTAAGGTATAGTGGTTTCTTGAATTGTAACAACCCTCATTCTTGACTTAGCTATACTTGCATACATCCATGTGTGACCTTGTCTTGATATGTTATGAATCTTGTTAATCTTGTTTCGGCTTGCCATGTTTTAGTATTGCTTGCTTGATTTTGATTCTTGCTCGGTTGTGACCGAGATCATCTTGAGATTAGTTCACTTTTGAACCCTTGTGCTTAGAACCACTTGGCAGACCTCTATCTTCACTCCGGCGTGTTAGCCGAGATGTTTGTGTTTGAGATCCTTGTTCTCGGGCAGGCATGACCTGGGCCGAGATGTGGCACACCCCGGCCAAGGTGTGGCATTTCGATCAAGTGTCGTCTCCCTAGCCGAGGTATTTGTTACCTGTGTCAAGTTCCGCCTTTGGCCGATGTTGTTGATGGCTGAGGTGTTCTCGCCATCTAGCTTGTTGTGGACGCTTTGTCTAGCTTGTTGTGGACGCTTTGTCAGAGACTTGTCTTGTCAATCAGTCACCTTTTGAGTTAAACCAACCCGGTGACGCCACGTGTCCGAGCTTGTCAGCCGGCAGACCTAATGCATCATTTTGTATCTTTTGTGTATCTTTTGTATCATTTTGTTATAAGTCTTGTTCTTGTAGAGAGAGAAACACTAGAGAGGAAGAAGTAGAGTTCTAGAGAGAGAAGTCGATCTTCCAAGCTTGATCCTTAGAGTTTGAACCGTTGGATTCGTGATCTGAGGTTAGAATCTTGATCTCCTCTTGTTGTTCTTGTTGAACATCTAGCTGCATTGTATGATTGAGTTTGTTTTGCATGCCATGCATCGATTTGAAGGTTCGGTTTTGAAAGAGAACATGGTGTTCTTGAGTTCTTGATAAAAAGCCTATTTTGATCCGAAAGTTTTGAACAAGAACCATGTCTTGTGTTTGTTTTTGCATGACCTTCTTGAATGGGTACCTAGGTCCATGTTTTTAGAACTCTTAGCATGAAATCTCGGATTTTGTATAACCAAGTTATGATTTCAGCATGCATGTTCTTGTAGTCCTTGAGGACCCTGTTCTTCACTTTGAATGTGGCCCTTGGACCACACCTCGGCGAGGAGGTGTGGGACCTCGGCAAGACCTGATTGGTACCCAGAGTATTTTCTTGAGATGAGAAGCTTGTTTTGAGAATGTATTTGCCATGTGTTTGTAGGACCTTGACCCTTGCTTTGAGCCTACACCTGAAGACCGAGGTGAGTGGTATTTCTAGTAAAGCTATGTTATAAAGCTTTTAATGAATCTTGCTTTGCTTTGTTTTGATGAAAGTATTTGTTAAGCATGAATGTCTAGCCTATTTCGATGTATCTTGTGTAAACCTTGTTTTGATGCTAACCTTGACAAGTCCCTTGTGCTAGAGGACTCTAAACTTTCGTAGCACTAAGTATAAAAAGGATACGGTCCTTTCTTGGAAAGAGTATTTGGTTAAAAAGGGCTACGGGCCTAAGTAACAAGTCCCTTGTGCTAGAGGACTCTAAACTTTCGTAGCACTAAGTATAAAAAGGATACGGTCCTTTCTTGAAAAGAGTATTTGGTTAAAAAGGGCTATGGGCCTAAGTAACAAAAGTCCCTTGTGCTGGAGGACTATAAACTTTCGCAGTACCCTTGTTTAATCGATTACGGATCGCATACCTCTTGTTTTCCCACAGACGGTTTACCGCGTGGATATGTTTTGCTCGGAAAGCTTGCCTTGTATTTGCCGATGTCCGTAGACATCCCTTGGTTTGCTTGTTTTGAAGAATGAATACGGTTCATCCCTTGATTTATAAGTTTTGACAGGAAATACTGTTTTGCCGATGTTAGAGATTGTAAGACTTGTGAGATGAATACGGTTCATCCCTTGATTGGTACAACTTTGATGTGTTTGTTCAGGAAGAACCTCGGCTAAGGTTTGTATGGTTTTGACTCGTTTTGCTTTGACAGAATCTTGATGTAAACTTGAATGGTTTGATGAGTTTTGTTTTGAAGGACCTCGGCTATATTCATGCTAAAACCTTTATTATTAGTACCATTCACTGAGTTTCAAGACTCACCTTCTCTATATATATGTAGGTGATGAGCAGGACGGCGGCGACGCCTAGTTGTGTCTTGCAGAGCTTGTTTTGGACTCTTGTCATGTCGGCTAGAGTTTATGTCGGCCATTTTGTGTTTACCTCGGCAACGTGTATTTATGTCGGCAAATCTTGAAGATTATGCTTCTTTGGCTTGTAATTGTCGTTTTGCACATACATGTCGGCTCTAGAAGCCTTTTGATCAAGATTGTAATATGTATTTTGTTTGTCCGGTTAATGATAAACTATGTCTTGTATGTCATCTCATTTGATTTATGCACCTGACTCTTGGACCACTTGTATTTGATTATCGCTTCCGCATTTGTACGCCCCCTTATGTAAACTCTGTTTGTGTGTGAAACTTTGTAAGAGGCCTTTGGTAATCTTGGATTACTGGCCATCATGGCACCATCTTACTAGGGGCTGGTTGGGGTCGTGACAGAATGGTATCAGAGCACAAGTTCCTTAGTATACGTTATTCACACACTTTGAGTCCTAAAGAGCATAGGATTTCCCTTAGAAGGATGCTAGGATTGCATCATAATGCTTGCTATTTGAACAAGGTGTGCATTGTCTTGGCATGTTTGTTTGTTACTTGCCTATGTGATTATTTGCTTGTTTTGCTTAAAAGTCACACTTTGTAAACTCATAGCATCATGAGGAGAGGTAGACCTCCACTTGGCCGAGATAGGCCCGAAGACAGATTGGACCGATTGGAAAGGTTATTTGAAGGTTTGGCCCACGATTTGAGGCAAACCAGACAGCAGTATGCTAGTGCTACCGACTCAAAGCCGAAAGCGTAAATCGAAATGTAGTTCCGCCTCCACCTCCTCCAGTGCCACAAGTCCCTCCACCGCCAGCATTATATGGGGATGGCACAATAGCTTTGATCAGGGAGTTTAAGAAGATGAGACCACTGAGATTCTCTGGAGGTATAGAGCCGATGAAGGCTGAGGCATGGGCTTTGGAGATGGAAAAGCTGTTTGAGATCTTCCCTAGCACTGACACTCAGAAGGTGACTTTGGCAACCTTCACATTGGATGATGACGCTCGCAGATGGTGGTTGATGGTTCGAGAAAGGAATCCAGACTTAACCTGGACTAGATTTTTGGAGTTGTTCTACAAGAAACACTTTCCATTGAGTGTACGAAACCGTAAGGCCACTGAATTTCAGACCTTGACACAGGGCAACCGAACGGTAGCAGAATATGATCGCACTTTTACTGAATTGGTAAGGTTTGTACCTCACATGTCTAGCGATGAGTATATGAAGGCAAGAAAGTTCGAAAGTGGGCTCCGAGCACCAATTCAAGATCGGGTTAACTTGCACGACCTACCGACTTACGCCGAAGTATTGGACAAAGCCATTTTGGCCGAGGCTAACTTGAACAGGTATCAGACTTCGGGAGAGAACCCAAGAAAGAGGCAAAATTATGACAGCAGCCGAGCACAATTGGGCGCCAAGAAGAAATCGAACATGGGCAGTACTAGTTATCGAAGGCAGGAAGGTAATGCTAAGCCGATGTGTCCAGATTAGGAAGCGAGATTTCGGGGTTTGTCGTCGGACGACTGGAGCCTGTTATGAATGTGGTGAAATGGGACATTATGTGAGAGATTTTCCTAAGGAAAAGATTGATAACAGCAAGAAAGGTGAGAACACCTCGGGAACCGTTCAGAAGGGTAATGCTGGAAAAGGGCCGATGAGACAGGGCAGAGTGTTTGCACTAATGCCAGGAGACACTCAGAATGCTGAGACTGTGGTGTCAGGTATACTCCTAATTTGCTCCCGAGATGCTTATGTGTTAATTGATTCGGGTTCTACGCATTCGTTTGTTTCTACTAAGTTTGCCGAGAAGATTAATAGGAAACTAGAGCCTCTTGATTATGTGCTATCTGTATCTACTCCGTCTGGGAGATCCATGATTGTTGCATCCATTTATAGAGCATGTGTTGTTGTTATTGAGAATGTTGAACTGCTAGTTGATTTAATGCCTTTGGATATAGATCATTTTGATGTTATATTGGGAATGGATTGGTTAGTAGCAAATCATGCATTCATTGATTGTGTTTCTAAGAGTGTTACCTTGAGACCCCCAAGGCAAGCCGAGGTTATTTTCCATGGTAAAGGGGTAGTGCCCCCACCTTATTTGATCTCGTCCGTTAGAGCCTATAAGCTAATTCAAAAAGGATGCCAAGGTTACTTGTGTAGCATACTGAGTGATCAGAACGGAAATATTGGCTTAGCCGACATCCCAGTTGTCAATGAATTCGCCGACGTCTTTCCAGATGAATTGCCTGGCCACCTAGTAGATAGAGAAATAGAGTTCACTGTTGACATTGAGTCGGGAACGCAGCCGATCTCCAAGACACCTTATAGGATGGCCCCAGCTGAACTTAGAGAACTGAAACTACAATTACAAGAGTTATTGGATAAGGGGTTCATTAGGCCGAGCACTTCACCATGGGGAGCACCTGTTTTGTTTGTCAAGAAAAAGGATGGCACACTTTGCATTGATTATAGAGAGCTTAATAAGGTCACCATTAAGAACAAGTACCCACTACCTAGGATTGATGATTTGCTTGATCAGTTACAAGGAGCACGTGTCTTTTCTAAGATAGACCTTAGGTCAGGCTACCATCAGCTTAAGGTTAAAACCGAGGATGTTGAGAAGACTGCTTTTCGGACAAGATATGGCCACTACGAATTTCTAGTGATGCCTTTTGGAGTAACCAATGCCCCTGCTGCATTTATGGATTTAATGAACAGAGTCTTCAAGCCACACTTAGATGAGTTCGTAGTAGTGTTTATTGATGATATACTGATCTATTCTAAGAGTAAAGCCGAGCATGAGAATCACTTGAGAATTGCCTTAGAAATTTTGAGAAGACGGAAACTGTATGCTAAGTTTAAGAAGTGTGAATTTTGGCTTTCTACTATTTCATTTCTGGGTCATGTGATTGATGAAGAAGGTATCTCAGTTGATCCTAGTAAAATTGAAGCCGTAGTGAATTGGCCGAGGCCGACTAATGTATCCGAGGTTCGTAGTTTTCTGGGTTTGGCAGGTTATTACAGGAAGTTCGTGAAGGATTTCTCAAGGATTGCAATTCCATTGACGCAATTGACTAAGAAAGGAATACTGTATGAATGGACTGAAGATCGAGTCGACTTTCCAGAATCGAAGACGAGGTTGGTTACAGCACCAGTGCTTGTACTTCCATCAGGTAATGAAGAGTTTCATGTTTATAGTGATGCATCACACAAGGGTTTAGGTTGTGTATTAATGCAAAAGGGTAAGGTCATAGCCTATGCATCTCGACAGTTGAAACCAAGACGAGAAAAACTATCCCACCCATGACTTGGAGTTAGCAAGTGGTATTTGCCTTGAAGATTTGGCGACACTACTTGTATGGAGCCTCTTGCCAGGTTTTTACAGATCATAAGAGTTTAAAGTATTTGTTCACTCAGAAAGAATTGAATTTGAGACAGAGAAGATGGCTAGAGTTGTTGAAGGATTATGACTTGCAAATTCAGTATCACCCAGGTAAAGCCAACAACAGAAGACGCCTTTGAGCAGAAGACAGCTTGGAATTTTGGCATGTTTGACCATGATTACAGTTGAGCCGACCATTGTTGATGAAGTAAAGAAAAGATGATGGAAGACGGATTCTTCAGAAGGTAGCCGAGGAGATTGATACAAAGCCGAGATCGTGGTACACCATTGAAGACCAAGTGCTCAAGTTTGAAGGAAGATTGTGTGTGGCCGACGCCCAGAGTTAAAGAGGAAAATTTTGCAGAAGCTCATAGTTCTAAGTTTCTTTGTTCATCCAGGAATACCAAAATGTATCAAGATGTGAAGCGATGTTTTGGTGGCGAACATGAAAAGGAAATAGCCGAAGTTCGTGTCTCAGTGCTTATGTTGTCAACAAGTGAAAGCAGAACATCAAAGACCAACAGGACTACTTCAACCTTTGCCAATCCCTAAGTGGAAATGGGAGCACATCTCCATGGATTTTGTGATTGGGTTGCCGAAGACACAGAAAGGTATGGATTCGATTTGGGTTATTATTGATAGACTAACTAAGTCAGCACACTTTTTGCCTGTCAAGACTACCTTCAACGCCGACCAACTTGCATTACTATATGTGAATGAAATTGTTAAACTTCATGGAGTGCCGATGTCAATTGTGTCGGACAGGGATCCGAAGTTCATTTCCAGATTCTGGCAGAGTCTACAGAAGGCCTTTGGAGCCGAATTGAGATTCAGCACTGCTTTTCATCCGCAGACAGATGGGCAAACAGAGAGGACAATTCAGACACTCGAAGACATGCTTAGACTTTGTGTATTGGACCTCCAAGGAAATTGGGGAATGCATTTGCCCTTGGTAGAATTCGCTTACAACAACAGTTATCAGGCTAGTATTGGCATGGCGCCATACGAAGCATTGTATGGAAGGAAGTGCAGATCGCCGATATGTTGGACCGAAGTGGGAGACAAAGCTCTGCTTGGTCCCGAGATGATTCAAGTGACAACAGAAAAGATTAAGCTTATCCAACAGAGGATTAAAACCGCCCAGAGCAGGCAAAAGAGCTACGCCGACCAGAGAAGGAATGAGTTAGAATTTGAAGTAGGGGATCATGTATTCCTGAAAGTTTCGCCGATGAAAGGAGTTTCCAGATTTGGTAAGAAAGGTAAATTAGCACCTCGTTATATTGGACCATTTGAAATTCTCGACAAGGTCAACCCAGTTGCCTACAGACTTGCTTTGCCACCAGAGTTGAGCCAAGTACATAATGTGTTTCATATTTCAATTTTAAGAAAGTATATTCGAGATCCACAAAGATGTGATTGATTATTCTGGGGCTGAAATTAATGAGAACTTGGGCTATGAAGAGAAGCCGATGTGTATTATTGACAGACAAGTTAGGCAGTTGAGAAACAAGTCAATATCAATGGTAAAGATTGAATGGAAAGAGCACTACGGCAAGGATGCCACATGGGAAATGGAAGAGGAAATGAGAATTCGACATCCAGAACTGTTCTTGGAACAAGGTAACCTAAGTTTGGGGACCAAACTTCTCTAAGGGGGGTAGGATGTAACAACCCTCATTCTTGACTTAGCTATACTTGCATACATCCATGTGTGACCTTGTCTTGATATGTTATGAATCTTGTTAATCTTGTTTCGGCTTGCCATGTTTTAGTATTGCTTGCTTGATTTTGATTCTTGCTCGGTTGTGACCGAGATCATCTTGAGATTAGTTCACTTTTGAACCCTTGTGCTTAGAACCACTTGGCAGACCTCTATCTTCACTCCGGCGTGTTAGCCGAGATGTTTGTGTTTGAGATCCTTGTTCTCGGGGCATGACTGGCCCGAGATGTGGCACACCCCGGCCAAGGTGTGGCACAGCTCAGTCAAGTGTCGTCCTCCCTAGCCGAGGTATTTGTTACCCTGTGCCGAAGTTCCGCCTTTGGCCGATGTTGTTGATGGCCGAGGTGTTCTCGCCATCTAGCTTGTCGTGGACGCTTTGTCTAGCTTGTTGTGGACGCTTTGTCAGAGACTTGTCTTGTCAATCAGTCACCTTTTGAGTTAAACCAACCCGGTGACGCCACGTGTCCGAGCTTGTCAGCCGGCAGACCTAATGCATCATTTTGTATCTTTTGTGTATCTTTTGTATCATTTTGTTATAAGTCTTGTTCTTGTAGAGAGAGAAACACTAGAGAGGAAGAAGTAGAGTTCTAGAGAGAGAAGTCGATCTTCCAAGCTTGATCCTTAGAGTTTGAACCGTTGGATTCGTGATCTGAGGTTAGAATCTTGATCTCCTCTTGTTGTTCTTGTTGAACATCTAGTTGCATTGTATGATTGAGTTTATTTTGCATGCCATGCATCGATTTGAAGGTTCGGTTTTGAAAGAGAACATGGTGTTCTTGAGTTCTTGATAAAAAGCCTATTTTGATCCGAAAGTTTTGAACAAGAACCATGTCTTGTGTTTGTTTTGCATGACCTTCTTGAATGGGTACCTAGGTCCATGTTTTTAGAACTCTTAGCATGAAATCTCGGATTTTGTATAACCAAGTTATGATTTCAAAGATGCATGTTCTTGTAGTCCTTGAGGACCTGTTCTTCACTTTGAATGTGGCCCTTGGACCACACCTCGGCGAGGAGGTGTGGGACCTCGGCAAGACCTGATTGGTACCAGTATTTTCTTGAGATGAGAAGCTTGTTTTGAGAATGTATTTGCCATGTGTTTGTAGGACCTTGACCCTTGCTTTGAGCCTACACCAAGACCGAGGTGAGTGGTATTTCTAGTAAAGCTATGTTATAAAGCTTTTAATGAATCTTGCTTTGCTTTGTTTTGATGAAAGTATTTGTTAAGCATGAATGTCTAGCCTATTTCGATGTATCTTGTGTAAACCTTGTTTTGATGCTAACCTTGACAAGTCCCTTGTGCTAGTGGTCTCTAAACTTTCGTCGCACTAAGTTTAATAAGGATACGGTCCTTTCTTGTAAAGAGTATTTGGTTAAAAGGGGCTCCGGGCCTATGTAACAAGTCCCTTGTGCTAGAGGTCTCTAAACTTCAGAGCACTAAGTATAAAAGGGATAGGATCCTTTCTTGAAAAGAGTATTTGGTTAAAAAGGGCTACGGGCCTAAGTAACAAAAAGTCCCTTGTGCCGAGGACTATAAACTTCGCAGCACCTTGTTTAATCGATTACGGATCGCATACCTCTTGTTTTGCCACAGACGGTTTACCGCGTGGATATGTTTTGCTCGGAAAGCTTGCCTTGTATTTGCCGATGTCCGTAGACATCCCTTGGTTTGCTTGTTTTGAAGAATGAATACGGTTCATCCCTTGATTTATAAGTTTTGACAGGAAATACTGTTTTGCCGATGTTAGTAAGCATCCTTGAGATTGTAAGACTTGTGAGATGAATACGGTTCATCCCTTGATTGGTACAACTTTGATGTGTTTGTTCAGGAAGAACCTCGGCTAAGGTTTGTATGGTTTTGACTCGTTTTGCTTTGACAGAATCTTGATGTAAACTTGAATGGTTTGATGAGTTTTGTTTTGAAGGACCTCGGCTATATTCATGCTAAAACCTTTATTATTAGTACCATTCACTGAGTTTCAAGACTCACCCTCTCTATATATATGTAGGTGATGAGCAGGACGGCGGCGACGCCTAGTTGTGTCTTGCAGAGCTTGTTTTGGACTCTTGTCATGTCGGCTTGGACTGTTTATGTCGGCCATTTTGTGTTTACCTCGGCAACATGTATTTATGTCGGCAAATCTTGAAGATTATGCTTCTTTGACTTGTAATTGCTGTTTTGCACATGTCGGCTCTAGAAGCCTTTTGATCAAGATTGTAATATGTATTTTTGTTTGTCAGCGGTTAATGATAAACTATGTCTTGTATGTCATCTCATTTGATTTATGCACAGCTCTTCTGGACCACTTGTATTTGATTATCGCTTCCGCATTTGTACGCCCCCTTATGTAAACTCTGTTTGTGTGTGAAACTTTGTAAGAGGCCTTTGGTAATCTTGGATTACTGGCCATCATGGCACCATCCTACTAGGGGCTGGTTGGGGTCGTGACATGAATGAACTTCCATTTTTAATTATATGCAATATCCATTTTTGTTTTTATTCAATTTCCATTTTTATTCAACTTACATTTTCAATCAATTTCATTTTCTATTCAACTTCCTTTTTTATCCAATTTCATTTTCTATTCAACTTCTTTTTTATTTAATTTCCACTTCCATTTTTATTCAATTTCCTTCTCTGTTCAGCTTCCTTTTTTTTATTTAAGTTCCAAATAGATTGTTAAGGTATAGAGGTTTCGTCAATGAACTTCCATTTTTATTTTTATTCATCTTCCGATTTTATTTTTATTAAACTTCAACTTTTATTCAATTTACTTTTCTATTCAACTTCCTTTTTTTTTTTTAATTTCCAAATAGATCGTTAAGGTATAATGGTTTCTTCAATGAATTTCTATTTTTAATTTTATGCAACTTCCATTTTAATTTTATACAACTTCCTTTTTTATTTTCTTCAACTTCCATTTTTATTCAATTTCCTTTTCTATTGAACTTCTTTTTTTATTTAATTTCCACATAGATCGTTAAGTTATAGTGGTTTCTTGAATGAACTTCCATTGTTAATTTTTTTCAACTTCCATTTTTATTCAATTTGTTTTTCTATCTATCTTTCTTTTTTATTTAATTTCCAAATTGATCGTTAACGTATAGTGGTTTCTTCAATGAACTTCCATTGTTAATTTAAGGCAACTTGCATTTTTATTCAATTTTGTTTTTTATTCAACTTCCTTTGTTTTTTAATTTCCAAATAGATCGTTAAGGCATAGTAGTTTTTTGAATAAACTTCCAGTTTTATTTCTATGCAACTTCCATTTTTATTTTTATTCAACTTTCATTTTTATCCAATTTTCTTTTCAATTCAACTTCCTTTTTTTATTTAATTTACAAATAAATCATTAATGTATAGTGGTTTTTTGAATGAACTTCCATTTTTAATTTTATGTAACTTCAATTTTTATTGAATTTTTTTTTTATTCAACTTCTTTTTTTTATTTAATTTCCAAATAGATCGTTAAGGTATAGTGATTTTTTCAATGAACTTCCATTTTTAATTTTACTCAACTTCTATTTTTATTCAATTTCCATTTCTATTCAACTTCCTTTTTTATTTAATTTCCAAATAGATCGTTAAGGTATAGTGGTTTCTTCAATGAACTTCCATTTTTAATTTTACTCAACTTCCATTTTTATTCAATTTCCATTTCTATTCAACTTCCTTTTTTATTTAATTTCCAAATAGATTGTTAAGTTATAATGGTTTATTGAATGAAGTTCCATTTTTAATTTTATGCAATTTCCATTTTTATTTTTATTCAACTTCCTTTTTTTATTTAATTTCCAAATATATCGTTAAGGTATAGTGTGATCTTGAATGAACTTCCATTTTTAATTTTAAGAACTTCCATTTTTATTTTTATTGAACATCAATTTTTATTCAATTTACTTTTCTATTCAACTTCCTTTTTTTATTTAATTTCCAAATAGATTGTTA
Source organism: Camellia lanceoleosa (assembly GCA_025200525.1). Classification (NCBI taxonomy): domain Eukaryota; kingdom Viridiplantae; phylum Streptophyta; class Magnoliopsida; order Ericales; family Theaceae; genus Camellia; species Camellia lanceoleosa. The sequence goes on from JANUSC010000017.1 coordinate 516,193, forward strand.
CAATATAGTGCTTTCTTGAATGAACATTCATTGTTAATTTTATGCAACTTCCATTTTTATTTTTATTCATCTTGCATTTTTATTCAATTTTCTTGTCTATTGAACTTCCTTTTTTATTTAATTGCCAAATAGATCGTTAAGGTATGGTGGTTTATTGAATGAACTTCCATTGTTAATTTTATGCAACTTCATTTTTATTTAATTTCCTTCTCTATTCAACTTCCTTTTTTTATTTAATTTCCAAATAAATTGTTAAGGTATAGTGGTTTCTTGAGTTAAATTCCATTGTTAATTTCATACAACTTTCATTTTTATTTTTATTCAACTTCTATTTTTATTCGATTTCATTCTCTATTTAATTTCCAAATAGAAAGTTAAGGTATAGTGGTTATTTAATTTCCAAATAGATCTTTAAGATATAGTGGTTTCTTCAATGAACTTCCATTTTTAATTTTATGCAACTTCCATTTTTATTTTTATTCAACTTCAATTTTTATTCAATTCTCTTTTCCATTCAACTTCCATTTTTATTTAATTTCCAAATAGATCGTTATTGTAGCGACCCCGGTCTTTTTCCATTTGATTGGTGTATCCGGACTTATGTTCCGTGGATTTCGTTGCCTTTTTGTTGTCGTTGTTGTCCTTTGATTCCTTGTTCTTTGGTTATAGGATGTTTTGGGCAGGTTGATTGCAGGTTGGTTGGGTTTAGAAACCAACTCTTGATGTTCAGTTTTTGGCTTGGTCGCTCGAGCGAGCTTATCTTCGCTCGAGCGAGGTCCTTCTTTTTGGTTCGTCGCTCGAGCGAGCCTTTCTTGGATCGAGCGAGGGTTGCGTCCAAAGGCTAGACCCGATCGCGATGGTTGTTGGCTCGAGCGACTTCCCCTTCGCTCGAGCGAGCTGGTTTGTTTTTGGCTCGAGCGAGCTTCTTTTCGCTCGAGCGAGTCTTTCTTGTGTCTGGTCGCTCGAGCGACCAGGTCTTCGCTCGAGCGAGCCTGTCGTATTTCAGTAGGCAGCAGCGGGGAAAAATAGCATTTTTCTCCTTCTTTCTTTTTGAAACCCTAGCAGCCGAGACTCTCTCTCTCTAAACATACTCTCTCTCTAAGAATTGATCTACCTAGGGTCACTTCCTACCCTTTGTCCTTTGTTAAAAAGATAGAGGAGGTCGAGGGCTTCGCTTTAATCGGAACAATAGTGGATTTGGAGCACTTTGGTTTCGGGTCATCATCTCTATTTGAGCTCTTCTTTGAGGTAGGGATTCTCCTTGTTCTCTTTTCAATACTCCTACTATAGATAGACATGTGGGTATTTTTGTATTGCATGAAAACTACATCATGTTGGAATTTTATATAAATTCATGAGGTTGAACTTTGGGTTGGTTGTTGGTCTTAGATCTTTGATTATTAGATGTGCTTTGGGCTAATTGGGTGGTTAATTGGCGAGTTGTTGTTGAAAGGAGAGGAAACCCTAATATTTATTGATTTAATAATTTAATAGAGGGGTTTGATCTTTGGGTAAATACTTGGGTATTTTGGGTTTTAAATGAAACCATTGTTGGCTATTGTAGTTTATTAAAATGGGTTAGGGCTTATTGTCCTTGAAGTTGGTTTTGTGAAAATAAAAGGAAGCGAGGATTGGCTTTGTGGAATGGGAATGGTACTTTGAAATAAGTATGAATGTTGGATTTGTATCTTATACTACTATGTTAGTATTAGTGTTAAGTTGATAATTTCATGTCAATTGAGTAAGTTTATAGATGTACAATATACCGCATCTAGAGGTTTTGTCCTTGGTCATCGGTGGAGGATGATACGGTTGTATTGAATTGTTGTGTATGCTTTACACGTATGTGTTCATCTATTTTAACACATTCTTTGTTATCTTGGAAGTTTATGTATATGCATTATACATGTTGGATATGCCTTGTGTGCATGAGGGTTGTTGGCGTTATATGCCGCGCTTATAATCGAGGTATCATACCTTCCAAATAGCGCTGGAGAACTCAGATGCGCTTATAATCGAGGTGCCACACCCTTCCAGCTTGCGCCTGGTAAAATGGTGTGTTGCTGTGAAAGGTGCAGTGTGGCTTACTATGCATATAGCTTGTAGAGCGAAGTTGATAGTAGTTATTGCAAGATATCCTTGGCTTCTTGGCGCATAGCTAGTAGAGCAGGTGGAATTATTGTAGTTTTGTTGTAACTAAAAGTATCATGGATTTGATTGGTTACAGTTCAGAGAAACAAGTTACTCCGTGATTGTTTATATACGTGTTGGTGGGTTGTAAATTTTCGTTTGACATGGTTGTGCATGTATAGGTATGAGTGTAGTGAAACGGACCAAAATGTCTTTTGTCTTTTGGAAAGTGTGAAGGAAAATGAATGTTTTAAAAATAAACATGTTGAAAGGATACATATGTAGTATTATGGGAAATGGATGAGAGTATCGGCTTAGTGATTATTTTCCTAAGTAATTGTTAATATTAAGAAGGAATGGGAATTGGGATGAATGAGAGGAATATGGAAAGATGAATCACTCGTGGCGTTGAATGAAAGCGGTTGTTTTAAAAGGAAAGTTCATACATATATATTTTTGTATAAAGCTGTCACATTACTATTCTAGTACAAGAATGAGTATTCATGATCATAGCTATCTGTCTTGTTGTTATTGTTGAGGATCATGTTGAGATCCCTCTTGGACTATATGTTCATCCCACGTTGTTGAATCTTTTTTTGGTGTTTAGCGGGATGTGCTACAAGATTTGGATCTACTTATTTGTTGTACGGGGCCTCTTTGTTGTTGGCGGAGCATACATATGTAAAAAGGGTTACACCCTTCATTTGTTTATTTAAAGGTTGTAAGCCTAAGGGCAATTTATTAGTATGTTCATGTAATGTTGACTTTGCATACGAATGAGAGTATTGCTAATCACTTCTACGGATTAAATGTATGAGTTTACTTCCGCGTGTTACCTTTGAAACTGAATTAAGTTAATGAATTTGGTAATGACTTCGAGTAATAAAAAGTGGGGCGTGACAACTTGGTATCAGAGCAACAAGGTTCGACTACCTTGAGCTCGTGGGAAGTGGTTTTTACCACAGTGGGTTTACTACGTGTAGTGAGGACGTTGCATATAGATACCATGAGAATTAGGACTTACGTGTTGCATTTATGTGAGCATGGGATTAAGTCTCTTGGATAGTATTCGTAGCCGGTGAACTTGCTTTGAGGTCCTTTTGGAAACACGCCTGATCAACGTGGTTTCTAATAGGAATTCCTTGAGAGTTCCGGGATGAGTGGCTATTTTTGTGGACTTGATTCGATTATGTGGTTACATGTTTAGATGTTTATATGCAATAGAGATGAAAATTTTGAGACTAAGTGTGTCTTGTGATTTAAGAGTAGTGGAGTGTGCCTCGAAGAAGGCTATTGTGTTTTACGCTAAGTGTAATTTACTTTGTGCTTTATAGGATGTCTACACGAGGGAGTAGAGGACGGTTGAGTAGTAGGAGCGCCGGGAGAGGCACACCAGTTCCTTTAGCACCCCAGAGCAATATTTGTCGTCAAGCGAGAATGTCGCACGTGAGATTGTGAGAGTAGTGCAAGACGCCCTAGCTCGTACTGAGGGCGGCAGTGGGCATGCTCTCAAGCTTACTAAGGAGTTCTTTCGCTCCGGTCCACCTGAGTTTGTGGGGGAGGCTAAACCGTTGGAAGCAGAGAGTTGGTTGGAACAGATTACCAAGACTCTTGATATGCTCAGAGTCGAAGATGAGGAGTTGAGAGTTTCTTTGGCTACCTTTCAGTTGAAGAGTGATGCAAGTTATTGGTGGAAGAATGCTAAGAATAATGTAGGTAGCACGTGGGTTGCTTTTACCGAGGCCTTTTGGGCTAAGTATTTCCCTCCTTCTGCTCGGGAAAGGTTGAGGGAACAGTTTTTGGAGTTGCGTCAGGATGACACTCCTGTGGCACAGTTTGAGATGCGGTTTGATAGTTTGTCGAGGTTTGCTCCAGAGTTGGTGACAACAGAGGAGCGTCGTTGTTTTGAGTTCGAAAGGCGTTTGTGTTTCGATATTCGGGAGAAGGTAGCTGGATCCTTGTGGAAGGATTACTATACTTTAGTTGAGGCAGCGGCCCATGTGGAGGCCCTGATTGCTAGTGGTGATGGGGTTAAGGAGGAGACCATCTCGGTCAGTCTTGTGGTTCCTAAACATTCTAGGTTCAGTAAGGGGTGGAGGCGGAAACATGCTCAGTCGGGAGCTGGTTCCTTTTCTTCGCCAGGGGTTTCGGATCCTTCTGTTGGGGTTTCCGGGGCGGTGCAGGTTTCAGACCAGTCTCGGAGTAGAGGGTCTGGTGGTTGTTTTGTTTGTGGTCAGTTGGGCCATGGTAGACGTTCTTGTCCTTTATGCAAATTCTTGAGTTACTAAAACCTAGTCGACTCTTCGATCGTCAATCGGGGCGTTATCGGTACCAGAAACGGGCAGGCCAGGCTTCGAGAGCCTCGCGAGGGGCGACTTATTAGTTAGCCCTATAGTGTTACCCTGGAGAGGGACTTTTTGTAATATTGGCGGTGGTGTATCATGTTTATTGATTTTGTTGTTGTCGATGTCTTGTTGGATGTTGAGGCACCATGTTTATGTATTGCGCTTTATGCATAGTATTGTTTGGTTAATCCTCGTATTGGGGAGTATGTATGGAATTTCGAACTCTCTATTTTATTTTGAGAAGTTGTTAATGGGGTCAATGATCCTAGTATTGTTGCTTGCTTAATCTTGTATTTTGAGTTAGTCTTGTGACTGTGGGCCTTGTTCATTTTAGAGATTATGGGTTGAGAACGAATCCGTGGGTGGATGTGATTGATGTGATGGTTTTAGAGTTGTGCGGTATTAGCAAGGTTATGTGAGATGTGTATCTCAGGTTGATAGGAATGGTATCTGTTTGTTGGTTTGTGTTTTGGGCTTGCTAGTTAGTGAGTCTGGGGTGACCCTAATGGTTGTATAGGGGTAGTGTTTGTTTTGTGATTGGTTATCAATTGTTGGGTATGGTTTGGGAGTGAATGCTAGCAGCATTCTTTAGTGGAAGAACAAATTTGTGTTCTAGAATAACGAGAATAGCGTTGGTCAAATTGTCCTTCGTGATTGGGTTTGAGGTTGACCTTGTCGATTTTGAGTTGAGGGGATGAGCAGGTTTGCTGTGTAGCCATAGAGGGTGGTAATTCCCTTAGGCGCAGTGTTGATGCGGTACAATTTCGGGAGATCCGGTGAGATTCCAAAATTTGGGGTTTTGTGTAGAGAACTCCTTGTTGGGGGTTAGTGGTTTGAGTGGCACATCAGTGTGTGGACTACTGAGTGTGGAGTTTGTTGAGTTGTTTAGTCAGCTTGTTGGTATCGAGTTTCGGTTTGACTTTTGTCACCTTGCGGTTAATCTCTTCTATCGTAGACCTTGTGTGTTGATTAGGAGATCGGCTAATCGAACATGTTATGCCATTGAATCTGTTGATTAATAGAATACATTAATTTATGTATTGATTGATTGTGTATAGAACCTATGTATTTTTATGCATTGCTTGGTGATGGGGAAATGGGGTATGAACCCGGGGATGCAGCTCATATGCTCTTCCATTGCAGTAGTGATATAGCTCACATGCTTATCAATTGAAGTGTTGGTTGTTTGATTTGATGTGGCACTGTACTTATTTTATGCTTCGTGTTGGTTTTGATATCACTGTATGAGTGATGGATGTTGTTAGTAGTATGTTGAAAAGTCATGGAAGACAAAATTTTTCCTAAGTGTTTGGGCCACCTAAGGGTGTTGTTGAGAAATTGATTTAATTCAAGGGTTTTGCGAAATTCCAAATGAATCTTTTTGGTAAATAAACTGTGGGTGATTTGTATGTTTTGGATAACACCGTATTTGTGAAAAATATTTTCAAAACTGTTGAGTTTCGCATGGAAAATGAAGGATTTATTTTGGAATGTTAACATCGAAAATTTGACTACCTTTGAGAAATGTCTCTTGAACAAGAAAATGTTTTCTTATTATTTACTCATAAGATTCGTCTGGGTTGGCTTTCCGGGATCTTGTTGTTGAATAGTGACTTAGCTTGAAGCACTAGTCGCTTGTTGGTAATTGTTTCAGAAAGGTTTGGTCATTAAGGTTTTCGTACCTAAGTGTTGTGGTTTGGAACGTATTCCCTTAGTGAGTCTCTTCCTTGGTGAGAGTGGCGTGACGGTTTGTAGTGAGAGCGGTTTCACTCCTAGTATTGGGGGGTATTGGTGTTGTGTTATCAGTTGGCCTTGTGTTTTGGCGTACTTTTAATTTCGGGGACGAAATTCTTTAAGGGGGGGAGGTTGTAGCGACCCCGGTCTTTTTCCATTTGATTGGTGTATCCGGACTTATGTTCCGTGGATTTCGTTGCCTTTTTGTTGTCGTTGTTGTCCTTTGATTCCTTGTTCTTTGGTTATAGGATGTTTTGGGCAGGTTGATTGCAGGTTGGTTGGGTTTAGAAACCAACTCTTGATGTTCAGTTTTTGGCTTGGTCGCTCGAGCGAGCTTATCTTCGCTCGAGCGAGGACCTTCTTTTGGTTCGCCGCCGAGCGAGCCTTTCTTGATCGGCGAGGTTGCGTCGGTGCTAGACCCGATCGCGATGGTTGTTGGCTCGGCGAAGCTTCCTTCGCCGAGCGAGCTGGTTTGTTTTTGGCTCGGCGAGCTTCTTTTCGCCGAGCGAGTCTTTCTTGTGTCACTGTCGCCGAGCGACTGTGTCTTCGCCGAGCGAGCCTGTCAGATTTCAAGAGGGCAGCGGGGAAAAATAGCATTTTTCTCCTTCTTTCTTTTTGAAACCCTAGCAGCCGAGACTCTCTCTCTCTAAACATACTCTCTCTCTAAGAATTGATCTACCTAGGGTCACTTCCTACCCTTTGTCCTTTGTTAAAAAGATAGAGGAGGTCGAGGGCTTCGCTTGAATCGGAACAATAGTGGATTTGGAGCACTTTGGTTTCGGGTCATCATCTCTATTTGAGCTCTTCTTTGAGGTAGGGATTCTCCTTGTTCTCTTTTCAATACTCCTACTATAGATAGACATGTGGGTATTTTTGTATTGCATGAAAACTACATCATGTTGGAATTTTATATAAATTCATGAGGTTGAACTTTGGGTTGGTTGTTGGTCTTAGATCTTTGATTATTAGATGTGCTTTGGGCTAATTGGGTGGTTAATTGGCGAGTTGTTGTTGAAAGGAGAGGAAACCCTAATATTTATTGATTTAATAATTTAATAGAGGGGTTTGATCTTTGGGTAAATACTTGGGTATTTTGGGTTTTAAATGAAACCATTGTTGGCTATTGTAGTTTATTAAAATGGGTTAGGGCTTATTGTCCTTGAAGTTGGTTTTGTGAAAATAAAAGGAAGCAGGATTGGCTTTGTGGAATGGGAATGGTACTTTGAAATAAGTATGAATGTTGGACTGTTGTATCTTATACTACTATGTTAGTATTAGTGTTAAGTTGATAATTTCATGTCAATTGAGTAAGTTTATAGATGTACAATATACCTGCATCTAGAGGTTTTGTCCTTGGTCATCGGTGGAGGATGATACGGTTGTATTGAATTGTTGTGTATGCTTTACACGTATGTGTTCATCTATTTTAACACATTGCTGTTATCTTGGAAGTTTATGTATATGCATTATACATGTTGGATATGCCTTGTGTGCATGAGGGTTGTTGGCGTTATATGCCGCGCTTATAATCAGAGGTACCGTTACCTTCCAAATTAGCTACCGAGAACTCAGAGATGCGCTTATAATTCGAGGTGCCACACCCTTCCAAATTAGCTACCGTAAAATGGTGTGTTGTTGTGAAAAGTGCAAAGGTGGCTTACTATGCATATAGCTAGTAGAGCGAAGTTGATAGTAGTTATTGCAGTATATCCTTGGCTTACTGAGCGCATAGCTAGTAGAGCAGGGTGGAATTATTGTAGTTTTGTTGTAACTAAAAGTATCATGGATTTGATTGGTTACAGTTCAGAGAAACAAGTTACTCCGTGATTGTTTATATACGTGTTGGTGGGTTGTAAATTTACGTTTGACAAGGTTGTGCATGTATAGGTATGAGTGTAGTGGAAACGGACCAAAATGTCTTTTTGTCTTTTGGAAAGTGTGAAGGAAAATGAATGTTTTAAAAATAAACATGTTGAAAGGATACATATGTAGTACGTATGGGAAATGGATGAGAGTATCTGGCTTAGTGATTATTTTCCTAAGTAATTGTTAATATTAAGAAGGAATGGGAATTGGGATGAATGAGAGGAATATGGAAAGATGAATCACTCGTAGCGTTGAATGAAACGGTTGTTTTAAAAAGGAAAGTTCATACATATATATTTTTGTATAAACTGTCACATTACTATTCTAGTACAAGAATGAGTATTCATGATCATAGCTATCTGTACTGTTGTTATTGTTGAGGATCATGTTGAGATCCCTACTGGACTATATGTTCATCCCACGTTGTTGAATCTTTTTTTTCAGGTGTTTAGCAGGATGTGCTACAAGATTTGGATCTACTTATTTGTTGGCCACGGGGCCTCTTTGTTGTTGGCGGAACGCCATATGTGTAAAAGGGTTACACCCTTCATTTGTTTATTTAAAGGTTGTAAGCCTAAGGGCAATTTATTAGTATGTTCATGTAATGTTGACTTTGCATACGAATGAGAGTATTGCTAATCACTTCTACGGATTAAATGTATGAGTTTACTTCCGCGTGTTACCTTTGAAACTGAATTAAGTTAATGAATTTGGTAATGACTTCGAGTAATAAAAAGTGGGGCGTGACAGTTATGGTATAGTGGTTTCTCGAATTAACTTCCATTTTTCTTCAATTTCCTTTTCTAGTTAACATCCTTTTTTATTTAATTGCCAAATAGATCGCTAACGTATAGTGGTTTCTTGAATGAACTTCCATTGTTAATTTTATGCAACTTCCATTTTAATTTTTATTCAACTTCGATTTTTATTCAATTTCCTTTTCTATTCAACTTTTTTTTTTATTTAATTTCCAAATAGATCGGTAAAATATAGTGGTTTTTTTAATGAACTTTCATTTTTATTTTTATTCAACTTCCATTTTTATTTTTAATCAATTTCCTTGTATATTCAACTTCCTTTTTTATTTAATTTCCAAATAAATCGTTAAGGTATAGTGGTTTCTTGAATGAACTTTCATTTTAAATTTTGTGCAGCTTCCATTTTTATTTTTATTCAACATCCATTTTTATTCAATTTCCTTGTCTATTCAACTTTCTTTTTTGTTTAATTTCCAAATAGATCGTTAGGGTACAATGGTTTCTTGAATTAACTTCCATTGTTAACTTTAGGCAACTTCCACTTTTATTTTTATTCAACTTCCATTTTTATTTTTATCCAACTTCCTTTTCTATTCAACTTTTTTATTTATTTAGTTTCCAAATATATCGTTAAGGTATGGTGGGTTTCCTTTTCTATTCAACTTTCTTTTTTGTTTAATTTCCAAATAGATCGTTAACGTATAGTGGTTTATTGAATGAACTTCCATTTTTAATTTTATGCAACTTCCATTTTTATTCAATTTCCTTTTTTATTCAACTTCCATTTTGATTCAATTTCATTTTCTATTCAACTTCCTTTTTTATTTAATTTGCAAATAGATTGTTTAGGTATAGTGGTTTCTTGAATGAACTTCCATTATTAATTTTATGCAACTTCCATTTATACTTTTATTCAACTTCCATTTTATTTAATTTCCAAATAAATCGTTAAGGTATAGTGGTTTCTTGAATTAACTTCCATTTTTAATTTTATGCAAGTTCCATTTTTATTTAATTTTGTTTTTATTCAATTTCGTTTTCTATTCAACTTCCTTTTTATTCAGCATCCATTTTGAAATCAAAAGCCAATGTACCATAACGCTCTATTTGGAAGTTGAACTTTCATTTTTATAACTTAACGATCTATTTGGAATTAAATAAAAAAGGAAATTAAATAAAAATGGAAGTTGAATAAAAATAAAAATCGAAGTTTATTCAATAAATCACTATACCTTAACAATCTATTTGGAAATTAAATAAAAAAAGAAATTGAATAAAAATGAAAGTTGAATAAAAATAAATATGGAAGTTGCATAAAATTAAAAATTGAAGTTCATTTAAGAAACCACCATACCTTAACGATCTATTTGGAAATTAAATAAAAAAATGAAGTTGAATAGAAAAAGAAATCGAATAAAAATGGAAGTTGCATAAAATTAAAAATGTAAGTTCATTCAAGAAACCACTATACCTTAACGATCTATTTGGAAATTAAATAAAAAAAGAAGTTGAATAGAAAATGAAATTGAATAAAAATGCAAATTGAATAAAAATTAAGTTCAATAGAATAGGAAATTGAATGAAAATGGAAGTTGATTGGAAAAGAGAATTGAACTTCCATTGTAAATTTTATGCAACTTCCATTTATATTTTTATTCAATTTCCTATTCTATTCAACTTCATTTCTTTATTCACCTTGCATTTTTTTTCTTTAATTTCCAAAGAGATTGTTAAGTTATAGTGGTTGCATAAAAATAGAAGTTGAATAGAACATGAAAAATGGAAGTTCATTCAAGAAACCACTATACCTTTACAATCTATTTGGAAAGTAAATAAAAATTGAAGTTTATTCAAGAAACCACTATACCTTAACGATCTATTTGGAAATTAAATAAAAAAGGAAGTTGAATAGAGAAGGAAATTGAATAAAAATGGAAGTTGCATAAAATTAACAATTGAAGTTCATTGAAGAAACCACTATACCTTAACGATTTATTTGGAAATTACATAAAAAGGGAAGTTGAATACAAAAAAAAAAAAAATTTGAATAAAAATGGAAGTTGAATAAAAAAATGATGTTGAATAAAAATGAAAGTTGAATAAAAATGGAAGTTGAATAAAAATATAAATGAAAGTTGCATATAATTAAAAATGGAAGTTCATTCAAGAAACCACTATACCTTAACAGTCTATTTGGAAATTAAATATAAAAAACAAAGTTGAATAGAAAAGGAAATTGATTAAAGATGGAAGTTGCATAAAATTAAAAATGACAGTTCATTGAAGAAACCACTATACCTTAACGATCTATTTGGAAATTAAATAAAAAAAGGAAGCTGAATAGAAAAGAGAATTGAATAAAAATGGAAGTTGAATAAAATTAAAAATGTAAGTTCATTCAAGAAACCATTATACCTTAACGATCTATTTGGAAATTAAATAAAACTGAAAGTTGAATAAAAATATAAATGGAAGTTGCATATAATTAAAAATGGAAGTTCATTCAAGAAACCACTATACCTTAACAGTCTATTTGGAAATTAAATATAAAAAACAAAGTTGAATAGAAAAGGAAATTGATTAAAGATGGAAGTTGCATAAAATTAAAAATGGCAGTTCATTGAAGAAACCACTATACCTTAACGATCTATTTGGAAATTAAATAAAAAAAGGAAGCTGAATAGAAAAGAGAATTGAATAAAAATGGAAGTTGAATAAAATTAAAAATGTAAGTTCATTCAAGAAACCATTATACCTTAACGATCTATTTGGAAATTAAATAAAACTGAAAGTTGAATAAAAATATAAATGGAAGTTGCATATAATTAAAAATGGAAGTTCATTCAAGAAACCACTATAACATAAAGATCTATTGGGAAATTAAATCAAAAAGGAAATTGAATAGAAAACAAAATTGAATAAAAATGCAAGTTGCCTAAAATTAACAATGGAAGTTAATTCAAAAAACCATTATACGTTAGCGATCTATTTGGAAATTGAATACAAAATGAAGTTGAATAGAAAAGGAAATTGAATAAAAATGGAAGTTGAATAAAAATAACAATGGAAATTCATTCAAGAAACCACTATAACTTAACGATCTATTTAGAAATTAAATAAAAAAAGAAGTTGAATAGAAAATAGAATTGAATATAAATGGAATGAAATTGAATAAAAATTGAAGTTGAATAAAAATAAAAAAGGAAGTTGATTGTTAAGTTATAGTGGTTTTTTTTTTATTTAATTTCCAAATAGATCGTTATGGTATAGTGGTATAATGGTATAGTTCAGTCAAAAAACCACTATACATTAACGATCTATTTGGAAATTAAATAAAAAAAGAAATTGAAAAAAAATGGAAGTTGCCTAAAATTAATAATGGAAGTTCATTTAAGAAACCACCATACCTTAACGAATTATTTGGAAACTAAATAAAAAAGGAAGTTGAATAGAAAAAGAAATTGAATAAAAATGTAAAGTTAAATAAAATTAACAATGGAAGTTCAATCAAGAAACCTGAATAAAAATGGAATTTGAATAAAAATAAAAATGGAAGTTGCATAAAATTAAAAATGGAGGTTCATTTAAGAAACCATTATACCTTAACAATCTATTTGAAATTAAACAAAAAAGAAGTTGAATAGAAGTTCATCCAATAAACCATTATACCTTAACAGTCTATTTGAAAATTAAATAAAAAAATGAATATGAATAGAAAATAGAATTGAATAAAAATGGAAGTTGAATAAAAATAAAAATGGAAGTTGCATAAAATTAACAATGGAAGTTCATTCATGAAACCACTATACAGTAACAATCTATTTGAATAGAATAGGAAATTGAATAAAAATGGAAGTTCATTCAAGAAACCACTATACCTTAACGATTTATTTGTCAATTAAAAAAAAAAAAAAAGGAAGTTGAATTAAAAAGGAAATTGAATAAAAATGAAAGTTGCATAAAATTAAAAATGGAAGTTGCATAAAAGTAAAAATGGAAGTTGCATAAAAATAAAAATGGATGTTGCATATAATTAAAAATGGAAGTTCATTTAAGAAACCACTATACCTTAACAATCTATTTGGAAATTAAAAAAAAAATGAAGTTGAATAGAAAAAAAAAAATCGAATAAAAATATAAGTTGCATAAAATTAAAAGTGGAAGTTGTATGAAATTAAAAATGGAAGTTAATTCAAGAAACCGCTATACCTTAACGATTTATTTGGAAATTAAATAAAAAAAGAAAGTTGAATAGAAATGGAAATTGAATAAAAATGGAAGTTAAATAAAATTAAAAATGGTAGTTGCATAAAATTAACAGTGGAAGTTGCATCAAAATTGAAAATGGAAGTTCATTCAAGAAACCACTGTACCTTAACGATCTATTTGGAAATTAAATAAAAATGAAAGTTGAATAAAAATAAGGGTGTGGTTATGGTGTGCAACTTACACCTTACACCTTATTCTTTACACTTACACCTTTTATACCTTACACCTTACACCTTTTGTGTAAGTGGCACATGGTGTGCAACTCACTTACACCTTACACCTTACATTTACACCTTACACTTACACCTTACACTTACACTTACACTTACACCTTTTGTGTAAGTGGCACATGGTGTGCAACCCACTTACACCTTTTGTGGGTTGCACACCTAAGAAAACTCCTAAAAATAAAACTGGAAGTTGCCTTAAATTAACAATGGAAGTTAATTCAAGAAACCACTATACTTTAACGATCTATTTGGAAATTAAATAAAAAAGAAAGTTGAATAGAAATGGAAATTGAATAAAAATGTAAGTTGAATAAAATTAAAAATGGAAGTTGAATAAAAATAAAAATGGAAGTTGCATAAAATTAAAAATGAGAGTTCATTCGAGAAACCACTATCCCTTAACGATCTATTTCGAAATTAAATAAAAAAAGGAAGTTGAATATAAAACAAAATTGAATAAAAATGGAAGTTGCATAAAATTAAAATGGAAATTGCATAAAAATAAAAATTGAAGTTCATCCAATAAACAACTATACTTTAACGATCTATTTGGAAATTAAATAAAAAAGGACGTTGAATAGAAATGGAAGTTGAATAAAGTAAAAATGGAAGTTGCATAAAATTAACAGGAAATTGAATAGAAAAGTAAATTCAATAAAAATGGAGGTTCATTCAAGAAACCACTATACCTTAACGATCTATTTGGAACGATCTATTTGAAAATTAAACAAAAAAGGAAGTTGAATAGAAATGGAAATTGAATAAAAATTGAAGTTGAATAAAAATAAAAATGGATGTTGCATAAAATTAATAATGGAAGTTCATTCAAGAATCCACTATACCTTAACGATCTATTTTGAAATTAAATAGAAAACAAAATTGAATAGAAAACAAAATTAAATAAAAATGCAAGATGAATAAAAATAAAAATGGAAGTTGAGTAAAATTAAAATTGGAAGTTCATTCAAGAAACCACTATATCTTAACGATCTATTTGGAAATTAAATAAAAAAGAAAGTTGAATAAAAAAAGGAAGTTGAATAAAAATAAAAATAGATGTCGCATAAAATTAAAAATGGAAGTTCATTGAAGAAACCACTATACCTTAACGATCTATTTGGAAAGTAAATACAAGAAACCATTATAGCTGAACGATCTATTTGGAAGTTGCATAAAATTAAAAATTGAAGTTCATTGAAAAAGCCACTATACCTTATCGATCTATCTGGAAATTAAATAAAAAAGGAAGTTGAATAGAAAAAGAAATTGAATAGAAAACAAAATTGAATAAAAATGGAAGTTGAATAAAAATAAAAATCGAAGTTTATTCAATAAACCACTATACCTTAGCGATCAATTTGGAAATTAAATAAAAAAGGATGTTGAATAGAAAAGGAAATTGGATAAAAATGGAAGTTGTATAAAAATAAAAATCGAAGTTCATTCAAGAAACTACTATACCTTGACGATCTATTTGGAAATAAAATAAAAAATGAAGTTAAATAGAAAAGGAAATTAATAAAAATGGATGTTGAATAAAAATAAAAATAAAAATAGAAGTTGAATAAATTTAAAAATGGAAGTTCATTCAAGAAACCACTATACCTTAACGATCTATTTGGAAATTAAATAAAAAGGAAGTTGAATAGAAATGGAAGTTGCATAAAATTAACAATGTAAGTTCATTCAAGAAACCACTATACCTTAACGATCTATTTGGAAAGTAAATAAAAAAGGAAGTGGCATAAAAATGGAAGTTGAACAAAAATGAATGTTGAATAAAAAGGAAGTTGAATAAAAAGGCAAGTTGATACGAGAAACCACTGTGTAACGCCCTCAAAATAAATCCATAATATCATACAATCACGATAAAGAAAAGGAATCTCATATTATAATCATTAGAGTATTCTTACAAAAAGTATTACATGTTGGCAACAAAAGCAAATGCCCTATAGGCTTACAATTTTTCAAGTCAACACTTGGCTACAAAAGAAGAGATTACTAACTCTACACAAAAGAAGCCCTTGGCTTTATATACATGTAATACAACAAAAATTAACAAAAGAGTCTTTAATTCCTACAACAATCCATGCTAAGATCGCGGGGGCGGCATAGTACCTGAATCTGAAAATGATTTCCCATATAGGGTGCGCCACAGCCCAGTAGAAATATACTAAACCAACTATAAACAATGACGAAAATAATAGCATTCGATAGATAGTCCATACTTATATTCCAACTTATATCATATTACAGTTTCATGACAGTCATGTCCATGTTACAATTCATCTTCCATTTTTTATTCAACTCTAAGTTTGAAAACAAGGCTCAGAACTTGTCCAAATAATTTAATGAGATTATAACTCGTCACTAAAATACTCTTGAAATTCACGATGGATACACATTTTGGTGTTGTATTAATAACATATAAAATAAATTCCATACTTTACAAATGATACACATTGTAGTGTTGTACCAATAAAACAAGAACACTTCACAAATGATACACATTTTGGTGCTGTATCAATATATCATAGAAACACTTCTATACTTCACAAATGATACACATTGTAGTGCTGTATCAATATCAAACAAAAATCCGGTTTAGAGGTCCATCCCCCATCTTCCAATAAACCGTGGAGTACATCCCACATCTCCTCCCACACAAAACAATGTATAGAAGCAATTATCATATACAAGTTCAACCAATCAATACAAAATTTGATGTATTATACCAACCACTATAATCGATAGCATACTCAATTGATTAGTTCTAGTTTGCCTAATCATCATGCGTTGTCTACAACAATCAAGACTATCCTCCAACGATAGTCCAAAGTAGTTATTTCTAAACAGAAAATAAATACACCAAGTGGATAAAATATCAACATTTTCTCTAGGTGAGCAATAAAGTAATCCAACTACACCCTTTAATCCCATGATTCCCCAATTCCAATATTCTCAATTCAATTTCTCATATCTCAAAAATAATTATACAAATTAATTTTATCAAACTAATTAGGGCATTAACCCATAATTCACAAAACAACCCTAAGGTTCCATTTCCATCAATATTCCAACATTAGCTCCTTTTCTCAATGTACTACATACATATGGGTTTATGTAGACACCCCATTTTTGACCGTCCTCAAGACTTGGACGTCACCGCTTGGACACTCGGTGATCATCCATGTGTGTGTTCGTTTGGAGTTCCCGGAGTTCTCGGCTCGCGTGCCGTGCCTCAGGACCTCCGAACTCGACCGTTTGTGTTTGGTTTTGCACCAAACACCTGTGATTTGCCTTTGAGGGGCAGGGAATGCCTTCTGAGGCATCCCCACACACCACCGGCTGGGGCTAGAGGCTACCGGCTGGCTGTAGTTGTCACCGGCACTATATTGTGCCGGTCGGCACTATTTTGTGCCGGTCGGCACTGTTTTGGGCGAAATGACCATTTTGCCCTGCCGACCACTGTGCACTTGCTTGGTGAGATATTTTCTCACATGTTGTTGCAACTTGTTTCCTCCATACACGTGTATGGAGGGATGGGCTGCTTAGTGGCCAAGCTTGTAAGCTTTTGGCCTATAAGAGGAAGCTCTCCTTGGCTTGGAGGTTAGCAATTTTCGAAGGTTAGCCATTGTTAGAGAGTTGAAAGCTCTGGTTTTAGGGTTAAGTTAGATATACACTTTGTATCTCTTTTTCTCTTTGAACTCTAGGTGTTTAGTCCATACTATTGCACTAAAGCACCTAGTGTTCCACCTTTCTTGGAACCGAAGCTCCAGAGTTGTTCTTGGAGTTTTTGGTGGTTTTGAGCTCAAGGAGGCAACAACATCAACCTTTGTGAAGGTAGTCAACAAGGGTAAGAAACTTACACTTTATTCCCCATTTTTGCAACTTGTTTTTACCTAGTTTAAAAACAGCTTTTTTACCTAGTGTTAGGCACATCAAATCTCTGTTTTAAGTCCTCTTTATTGTATATTAAGAGTGCTTTGTGGTTTGAGGAACTTTGACCACCTTTAGGCCTTGAAAAGGCCACTTTTGTGCCATTTTGGAGAGATCCGAGATTTTGGTCTTGGGTTCTCTTCACCACTGAAATCTTGAGGGATTTCAGTGGTGAAGAGCATGCCTTGAAGTCTCAAGAAGGAGAGGGCCACCCCCTCTCCTTGATGTCCTTGAAAAGGACAAGTTTGGCTTCTTGTGAGAGTTCCATGTTTAGTTGTGTATTGAGCATGTTTTGGTTGTTTACCATGCTTATATTGCCATATTATAGCATGTTTTCAAGTGGGTTTTAGTACTCTTTGCATGATTTGCATAGTTACTTTGTAATGCCTTAATATTGCCTTAACATGACTAGCTTGTTAGCCCTAGTTTTTAGCATGTTTTAGGCTTAGACTTGTGAAGTTTGTAAGCTTATTTTGTCATGCTTTAGCTCTGTCCATGATCATTTTGGTCATTCTTAGCATGCATTTTGTAGCTCCTTTGTATTTGGCTTGTTGGCCTTAAAAGCATGAATGTGTGGTATGCTATTCTAGCTTTGTATTTGATGGTTGGGACCATCTTCCATGCTATTTCAGTCCCCCATACATGCTTATTTGATTGCCTAGCATGCATCTTTAATGCTTTGGTTACATGTGTTGTACATCCCTTTGAAAGTGCATGTGTGCATGCCCTTGATTTTGAGCCTTTTAGATGCTATCTAGGTGTGCCCCTAGCCTTGTTTAGGTCTGCATGTGACCTGTTTTGAGCCCCCCTTGGCCTTGTGAGGCTTGGTGGGTTTGGCCTTGGTTTAAGCCTTCATGGCTTGTTTCAAGTACTTGGGCCATTTATTGTGTATTTGGCTTGCTTTGTTGCATGTTTTGGCAACATGTTTTGCTTGATTTTCAGAGCTTACAATGCATGCTATTAGTCCATGTTTGGCCTCTTTAAGAATGCATGAGAGTTGTTTATGAATGCCTAAGTGTTGGACCATAATTGTATGCATGTGTGTGTGCATTCTAGCCTTCATTTTCGAGCATGTTGGCCACTGTTCTTGGGCCTTTTAGAGCTGTCCAATTCATGTGTAAGTCCATTCCTACTTTGCTTTGCATGCTTGTATGTTTACACAACAATATTCTTGCATTGCATTGCCATATTGCACGCTAGATGACATGCTTAGGGTTGCATTGACATTGTGCATGTTGGACCTCTTGAAGTGAGTTTGATAGAGGTTTGGCACCTTTGTTTGCATTGCATGCATTTGAAATCAAAGTTGCACTCTTGGTTCTTAGGGCCATCACGCATGGAAATGCGCGATTGGTGGCCCGGGAATCGAGGCACATGCCCTCTTAAGTTCATAGCATGATTTGGGATGTGTTTGGTGCATATATACCTTGAATTGCATTGCCTTGCCTTTTGTTCCCTCTCTTCTTTGTCGATTCAGGTTTTTTTTAACAATTTGTGCCGACCGGCACCTTTTAGTGCTGACCGACTGCCCTTTGGCAGCCGATAAGAGAATTCAGTGCCGATGGAAATTATCCTCAAAGGGTGGCCCTCTGCGAGCCGATGATGCTTCTCGTTGTTCGGGAGGCACTCTGAAGTTTTGGGAATTTTCGAGTCAAGAGCGAGGAAACAGAGGCAACCTGCACCAAGGTGTGATTCGAGCGAATCCGGGCATGTCTTAGCTTAGCCCTCATCCCGAGGCATTTAATGCTTAATTAGATTAATTAGTCAGATTAATTAATTTGGTTAATTTGTAATATTTAATTAGCTAGTTTAATTAATTATTTATTTGGTTTTGTATATTTATTTGGTCCCTCCGAGTGAGGGCGAAAAATGTAATAAGTGTGGGTGAGTGGGTGTATGTCTTCCAACCCCCATTTCTTTCTCCCTTTTTATTTACCTGCTTATGGTAGATTAGGGCATACTTATTTTTAGCATACCTTATGCAACGCATGCGTGCATTTCATGCATTTGTTTACATGCACCGGGCTCGGTACATCATACAAACTGCATTGCAATTTTCAATTCCAAATTGAACACGCTACGTGAAACATTTCACATGCCATGTTTAGGGTTAGCCGAGCCTACTCTAGATTGCATTTATGCTGTGTTGCATTAGCCACTTAACATGAACTAGGTCATGCATGTTTCGCTAACTAGTTTTTGTTTTTGGCACGGAGTACGATGTAAGTCTTTTTGCTTTAGCATATCGCATGCGTGATTGTTTGCCATGACAATAGGATTGCCATGCGCTAAATGCTTACATGATAAACTGTTTGTATGCTGTGGGTGGAGGTTGGATTGCTTGAGTTGGGAGTACTCATTGAAATCCGCATTTTAGCCTACTTGCAGTAGCAAAATCTAACACGCCGAGACAAAACGGATATGCAATGTTTGTTTCAAACTAGGCGATCTAGTCTATACTTGTTTCTTTGTCGCATAACATAGTAATTCTAGGTTAATAATTGGAATAAGGGCATGTAATGTTTTCAAAAAAGGATATCACGGTTAGTAGAGGCCGGTTTTCGGACCGGGCGAAAGGGGGTGCTCATAGCTGACCTTCCCCGATCGTACCCAAGCTCCCGAGCCGAGTAACTTTGGTGATGACGGACGTGTGGCCTTCGGCACCGAGTCAGGGTTTCCTAAATTTCCCATTTTAAAAATATTTAGGTGGCGACTCTGTAATCTGGCAAAGCAGTCCATGTTTGGCACTACTTTCTCAAAAATCTATTTTCTCAAACGATTTGCCGGATTTGGACTCTTTGGTTCAGATTTAGAACCGACACAAAATCGAGTCCGAACTGTAGAGTGAAGCCCCACGGGCGCGTCTACAGTTTATATATATGAAAACCCCCTCTTTTGTAAATTACACAAGACCCCAACCTTTTCCAAAATTACCCAACAACCCTCAACATATCAAAATGCCAAAATTTAAAGACAAAGCTCATAAGATGGAGTAGGATATCCCTACCTCGAAATTTGAGCTCAAACGGAGAAGAAGACCAAACTCAAAGTGCTCCAAACTTCAAAATTTTCAGATCAAAATGTAGCCCTCAATGATCAACACACTTTTTACAAAGACACCAAGGAAGTGAATCACTCTAGCTTGATCAAACCCTAGAGAGAAGGGAGATTTTAGAGAGAGGAGCTCTCAAAATCGGTTTTGGGAAAGTAAGAGAGAGAAAGGGAAGTGAAAAAGTGATCCAAAAATGTGAAATCCCGATGTGTTATACCAGTCGCCCTCTCGAGCGTGGAAACCCCCGCTCAAGCGTCAGACACAGACTCACGCTCGAGCGTCAAAAGCGCCGCTCGAGCGTCGATTGCACACTTCTAGAAGTTTTGCAGACATGGTCCTCGCTCGAGCGGAGGAACAAAATCAAAGGTTTACGCTCGAGCGTCAAAACTCCCGCTCGAGCGTCTGAAGACCTGCAGACAAAGTACTGGGAGATGGAAAATCGTGCTCGAGCGTCAAAACGCCAGCTCGAGTGGAGAAGCAACAACAAAGGGCCCGCTCGAGCGTCAAAAGCCCCGCTCGAGCATGAAGGCCAAAATCTGGGTATCAACTCTAGGTTTCAAAACACAACCAACATGTTCCAAACCTGCCCAACACAACCTGAGCCTCAAATACAAAGAGTAAGGGAAGGAAATGAGAATGAGACAACAACACAACCACAGAGCCAAGTCCGGAATACAATATACAAAGGAAAGGAAAACTGGGATCACTATAACCCTCCCCCCTTAAGGAATTTCGTCCCCGAAATTAAGAATATGCCAAAAGAACAAGGCCAACTGATCACGCAGTACCCAATACCCGAGTACTAGGGAGGATCCTAACCTCACCACAAAGTCTCGATTTACTCGCACAAAAGGAAGGGCTTACCAAGGGAACACGTTCCGAAAGAAAACAACACTCTGGCATACAAAAACTCCAACAAAAACCAAACCCTTCCCAAGACAAATCACCAAAACGCCCGGCTAGCACTCCAAGCTAAGTCACTACTCAACAATCAAAATTTCAAATAGAATAACCAACACAAATTCTTCTCCCCCTTTTTTTTTTTCTCAAAGATAATCAAATTTTCAATGTTGACATTCCGAAATAAATTTTGCATTTTCCATGTGAAAGTTAAAAGTTTTGTAAATGTTTTTCATAAACACGATGTTATTCATAACACATGATCATCCACAATTTATTTGCCCAAGACTCCCCATTGAAATTTCTTAACAATATTACAATTCAATATTCAACAACCTGACCCATCACCGGTCACTTCATCTCTATTCAAGAGGCAATTTACAATATATGCTACAACATGCATTTCTTCAAATCTAACAATTTCCAATGTACATGGTTCACAATTTCATATCATAGTCAGTGTTCATGATATATTTCCAGTTCTGCAATACATTCAACATATGCAATGTTACATTAAACTTTCATTTCAAGGCAAGTTTCAAAATACTTCCGTGAACCAAAACATATGTAATGTTTTTCAACTTAAGACATATTCAATGGTCTTAAAGTTTAACACTACAACAAAATACAACACATGCTCAAACATTCACAAATAGATCCGGATATTTCTCTCGGACCTGAAATCCACTTACCCAGGTGGTCTTTCCCAACCCCGTCACGTTCCCACAACACCTCAGTTAATGGAAGAGTCTCGTTCTCCAAGACCCGATAACAATGATAATAGTAAGCCACCCACAACCACTACAGTATTCTGAGACATCCATTACGTCTCGACTACCAACAATACCCAAACCAGTATTTAGTACTTACCACCCCAACATAGGAAACATGAAATCATTCGTACACAAAGCTTCCGGTCGACTTTCACAAAACAAGAATGCAAGACGAAGCAAGGGGTAAGGAACAACATTACGGCACACTTATAACCTAAAATTTCAGGGTCTCACCAAAGACACACACACCAAGTAACCAGCAACTCAGGCTAGGTCAAATCTAACTTCCCACAAAATATTCCACTAAGGTTACAGAATCTGCTTTATTTGCTCCGTTTGTTTCAAAGCACTTGGTTTATCTCAAAGGTATACAGACTTATACCGTCACCACTTAAACACGTCATTTACAACTAGCCACAGCCGAACTCAGAGGTTCCCCTCGAACTATTTTCCGAAAATAAGGACCGCAAACTCACGTTTTACTTCAAAATCATTTTAGTTTACGAAGAGCACTCAATGTCCCTCAAGCGAATCACAACGTTACCAACCCACAAAGCCCACCATACTCACAGTAATGACGCAATTCTCAAAAATAGTACTATCACGATATGGACTCCTAAACGTTTGAAATCCCTGACAATGCAACAACATAAAGGATAACTTTATACACCCCGTGCCTTACACCGTACAGACAAGGACTGAATAAGTCGAGATGACTCTAACAGGATGCCACACTCACTTTACACAATTTCACCACCTCACTCGTATTACCACTATCCAAACTGGACGACAGACACTTATATCAAAGTGACCTAGCTTTACCAAACCTCAAACCACGTGATTCCATCAGTAACCATACTATAGCCTTACCAAGGCATTCGCCTGGGATTCCCTAGATTAATCCCCTTCTACACATCATCTAATAACAACATACGAACCACACGCCATCACGCATCGCACTATGCAAAACTCTCTTAAAGAAATTTCATTCACCACCTCGACTGAACTCGAAGTAGCAGAATTTGCATACCCCTCCCCTCGTACCGAGTTAACTAACAGGGTTTGCCACACCACGACATTTAACATTACCAAGTAACCGTTCATACCGAACATAAGCAAACATAGCACTTTCATCCGTCAACGACCTATAGAGTCCACTCTTCATCCCACATCCTATTTGTCACTCATCCCGAGTGTACAACCAAGACACTAGGTCTCCGTGCCCAACAACCAGCCATTACTACTACTGAACAACTGTCTTGCACCGAACCCCGGCACAGTTACATGCCGCCGACAAGGCTTCCAAAGACACACTATGCTAACCTTACAGAAGAGTAAAAGTCCTCACCGTCCTTGCTATTATCCCAAATCTCCAGCCGCAAACACCATACTACTGTGACTCCATCCACGGGTCACACTTTAACTACGGGCTATACACCCAATCAACCCTTCCGATAGCATCTTCTGACCTAACCAGTGCTAAGGTACAAACCTACCGCATTCGATCATAATAAAGGAGCCCGAAAACTTAGGGGACACCCATATACTACTACCCGAGATATAGCACCAGCTGCTCACAACACACCACTACCCGGTGCCAGCAACCACACTCTTATATAGGGACTAACACTCCCTCAATCGAAACGACCAGTCAGTACATATGCAAATTTGGCAACGTTACCTACCACGAAGGTACAAGTCTATTCCTAATAAGATTATGCACTATGCCCTTGAAAAATACCATGTTAAATACATACCACATCTAGTATTAATCGCACACTTCACATCCCCTCGAGGAGTTCCCGTGACAGTAGATCAACATCACTTTCATGCATATAAGATCAATTTGATAACACAAAATGAAATCCCGAACATCCGGCAAGTATAACTGTTCTCGCCCCCTAGTAATCCTGATTAAGGTACACATCCCTCAATAATCCTTCCAAATTTGAAAAACACGGCTCATCAGCCCTCATTTTTCCCAAACCAAATCGCATGCACAAAAATGCATTATTACCAAAAATTTATGGTCTCACAACAACTTACTACACTAATAAAACTTTTAGAGCCACTACAAGCTCTAATCTGCTCATTTCAAGAAAATAGATAGGCACAGGCACACAAAACTATATATATATATAAACAAACAACCTTGATGTTCCAACATTTCCAAAACACATTGCTTACACAACAGAACCCAATGATTACAAAATGATAATTCACCGATTACAAAACGGATTAGTCAAAACAAAACTACCCCATCGGCATTGCCACCACTACCGTTCCTCACTGGATCGCTAAAGTTGGTCATCCTCAGACCCAAGATATCCTATGAGCTTATAAGCCACGGACAAGAACTACCAATGTGCCCCAACCGGCCACACTTGGAGCAATTGCGAACTTCCCCAACCGGGGCTTGGGAACTCAACTCTCCTGAGGCCCTCGAAATCTGGCTTGATTGTCCCGCAAAATGATACTGCCCCTGCCCGGTCGAATAAAACTGAGCCCGACTGGGTTGCGAAACCCCCAAAGAAGCCCCTGGCTAAGTACAGAAACGTTGGATATGACCTGGCTGATTACACACCCAACAAGTAAGCGGCTCCCGAGCATGAGGCTAGTTCAAAGTTTGAGCTGATGAAGACCCCAACGACTGCTTCCCCACTGAACATTCGATCGGCCCAAAACCTAGCTGGCTAAATGATTCTGGTGGGGCAACTACTGGTCGAACTGCCAATCCAGCCCTCTTCCTCTGTGGGCAAGCTAGGGACTTGTGGCCCAGCCGACCACATTTGAAACACGTGACAACCTTTCGTTCACCCTTTCTCGAATCTAGACTCGGCACTGGAAAAGTAGAGCCAGGCTGTGCTCTCTGAAATTGTAGTGGATTGAAACCCTTGTACCTCTTAAAAGGCCTACCAACACTCTGAATCACAGGGGTTGCCGAAATGGCCTCCTCCCCATTTTGGCCCATAGCTAACACCGCTGCCTCCACATGAGTCGCAGCCCTAACAAGTACACTGTAACTCCTATGCCAAGACCCCGCAATCCTTTCACGGATGTCGTCACACAGCCTATTCTCGAATTCTGAACAATGCATCTCCTCCGTCTCCACCAATTCTGGAGCAAACCTCGACAGGTTAGCAAACCATGCTTCAAACAGCACCAAAGGTGTAGTACCTTGGCGTAACTCCACAAACTATTTCCGTAACTCTTCCCGTGCGGAAGGAGGGAAATCATAACTCCCTCGTTTAGGCATCCTAGTAAAAATAACAAAGGTATTAGCACAACAACCAGGGTGCCGAAACTATTTCACTAGCGTCCTAACACGATGGGCAGCGGTAATTCATTCCACGTAAGCACATAAACACATAAACACTTACGAATTTCATTCCCAGATAATGATAGTCCCGAGGCGTTACTAGAGTTCCGGTCAGAAATAGCATTGATCAAGTGCTTTTCCAACAAGACTCGCAGAAACCCAAGGATCCAATCAACATCCTAGAAACTAAATCCCATACCCATATAGTCACATAAACATGTTATCACATAAGCATATAACATTACATCTAAGTCTCTAACAAGCGAGACAAACCCATTGTGACACTAGTCACTTCCCACGTACCCAAAGTATTCAAACCCGGTACGCTCTGATACCAAGTTGTAACGCCCTCAAAATAAATCCATAATATCATACAATCACGATAAAGAAAAGGAATCTCATATTATAATCATTAGAGTATTCTTACAAAAAGTATTACATGTTGGCAACAAAAGCAAATGCCCTATAGGCTTACAATTTTCCAAGTCAACACTTGGCTACAAAAGAAGAGATTACTAACTCTACACAAAAGAAGCCCTTGGCTTGATATACATGTAATACAACAAAAATTAACAAAAGAGTCTTTAATTCCTACAACAATCCATGCTAAGATCTCAGGGGCGGCATAGTACCTGAACCTGAAAATGATTTCCCATATAGGGTGAGCCACAACCCAGTAGAAATATACTAAACCAACTATAAACAATGACTAAAATAATAGCATTCGATAGATAGTCCACACTTATATTCCAACTTATATCATATTACAGTTTCATGACAGTCATGTCCATGTTACAATTCATCTTCCATTTTTTATTCAACTTTAAGTTTGAAAACAAGGCTCAGAACTTGGCCAAATAATGTAATGAGATTATAACTCGTCACTAAAATACTCTCAAAATTCACGATGGATACACATCAATAACATATAAAATAAATTCCATACTTCACAAATGATACACATTGTAGTGCTGTACCAATAAAACAAGAACACTTCACAAATGATACACATTTTGGTGCTGTATCAATATATCATAGAAACACTTCTATACTTCACAAATGATACACATTGTAGTGCTGTATCAATATCAAACAAAAATCCGGTTTAGAGGTCCATCCCCCATCTTCCAATAAACCGTGGAGTACATCCCCCATCTCCTCCCACACAAAACAATGTATATAAGCAATTATCATATACAAGTTCAACCAATCAATACAAAATTTGATGTATTATACCAACCGCTATAATCGATAGCATACTCAATTGATTAGTTCTAGTTTGCCTAATCATCATGCGTTGTCTACGACAATCAAGACTATCCTCCACCGATAGCCCAAAGCAGTTATTTCTAAACAGAAAATAAATACACCAAGTGGATAAAATATCAACATTTTCTCTAGGTGAGCGATAAAGTAATCCAACTACACCTTTTAATCCCATGATTCCCCAATTCCAATATTCTCAATTCAATTTCTCATATCTCAAAATTAATTATACAAATTAATTTTACCAAACTAATTAGGGCATTAACCCATAATTCACAAAACAACCCTAAGGTTCCATTTCCATCAATATTCCAACATTAGCTCCTTTTCTCAATGTATTACATACATATGGGTTTATATATATAAAAACCCACTCTTTTGTAAATTACACAAGACCCCAACCTTTTCCAAAATTACCCAACAGCCCCCAACATATCAAAATGCCAAAATTTAAAGACAAAACTCATAAGATGGAGTAGGATATCCCTACCTCAAAATTTGAGCTCAAACGGAGAAGAAGACCAAACTCAAAGTGCTCCAAACTTCAAACTTTTCGGATCAAAATGTAGCCCTCAACGATCAACACACTTTTTACAAAGACACTAAGGAAGTGAATCACTCTAGTTAGATCAAACCCTAGAGAGAAGGGAGATTTTAGAGAGAGGAGCTCTCAAAATCGGTTTTGGAAAAGTAAGAGAGAGAAAGGGAAGTGAAAAAGTGATCCAAAAAGGTGAAATCCCGATGTGTTATACCAGTCGCCCGCTCGAGCGTCAGACACAGACTCACGCTTGAGCGTCAAAAGCGCCGCTCGAGCGTCGATTGCACACTTCTAGAAGTTTTGCAGACATGGTCCCCGCTCGAGCGTCAAACTCCCCGCTCGAGCAGAGGAACAAAATCAAAGGTTCACGCTCGAGCGTCGAAACTCCCGCTCGAGCGTCTGAAGACCTGCAGACAAAAGTACTGGGAGATGGAAAATCACGCTCGAGCGTCAAAACGCCAGCTCAAGTGGAGAAGCAACAACAAAGGGCCCGCTCGAGCATCAAAAGCCCCGCTCGAGCGTGAAGGCCAAAATCTGGGCATCAACTCTAGGTTTCAAAACACAACCAACCTGTTCCAAACCTGCCCAACACAACCCCAGACTCAAATACAAAGAGTAAGGGAAGGAAATGAGAATGAGACAACAACACAACCACGGAACCAAGTCCGGAATACAATATACAAAGGAAAGGAAAACCGAGATCGCTATACACTGTACCTTTGCGCACAATTTCCAAGTTGAACTTTCTATTTGGAAATTGAATAAAAATGGAAGTTCATAAAATTAAAAATGGAAGGTCATTCAAGAAACCACTATACCTTAACGATCTATTTGGAGATTAAATAAAAAAGAAAGTTGAATAGAAATAAAAATGGATGTTCATTCAAGAAACCAATATACCTTAACGATCTATTTGGAAATTAAATAAAAAAGAAAGTTGAATAGAAAAGGAAATTGGATAAAAATGCAAGATGAACAAAAATAAAAATGGAAGTTGCATAAAATAAACCAGTATAACTTAACGATCTATTTGGAAATTAAATAAAAAATAGAAGTTGAATAAAAATATAAATGGAAGTTTCATAAAATTAACAATGGAAGTTCATTCAAGAAACCACTATACCTTAACGATCTATTTGGAAATTAAATAAAATGGAAGTTGAATAAAAATATAAATGGAAGTTGCATAAAATTAACAATGGAAGTTTATTCAAGAAACCACTATACCCTAACGATTTATTTGGAAATTAAGTAAAAAATGAAGTCGAATAGAAAAGGAAATTGAATAAAAATGGAAGTTGCATAAAAATAAAAATGGAATTTGCATAAAATTAACAATGGAAGTTGATTCAAGAAACCACTATAACTTAACGATCTATTTGGAAATTAAATAAAAAAAGAAAGTTGAATAGAAAAGGAAATTGAATAAAAATGGAAGTTGCATAAAATTAAAAATTGAAGTTCATCCAATAAACTATTATACCCTAACGATCTATTGGAAATTAAATAAAGAGCAATGATTCATACCCCCTTAAAAGTCCCACCCCCACCACCCCCACACACACACGTGGGGGTTGGGGATTGGGAGATCAGAAAAAAAAAAAAAAAAAAAAAAAAAAAAAAGAGTAGTTAGCCAATCAAATGCAAAGGGGTGTGAAGGGGGTGACCCCCAAGGGGGGTCTCAACCTTTAGTGTTAAATAAAAAAGAACATTGAATAAAAATGGAAGTTGCATAAAATTAAAAATAGAAGTTCATTCAAGAAAGCACTATATCTTAACGATCTATTTGGAAATTAAACAAAAAAGGAAGTTGAATAGAACAGGAAATTGAATAAAAATGGAAGTTGCAAAAAATTACAATGGAAGTTCATCCAATAAACTACTATACCCTAACGATCTATTTGGAAAGTAAATAAAAAAAAGAAGTTCAATAGAAAAGGAAGTTGAATAAAAATGGATGTTGAATAAAAATAAAAATAAAAATGGAAGTTGCATAAAATTAAAAATTGAAGTTCATCCAATAAACAACTATACCCTAACGATCTATTTGGAAATTAAATAAAAAACGACGTTGAATAGAAAAGGAAATTGAATAAAAATACAAGATGAATAAAAATAAAAATGGAATTTGCATGAAATTAACAATTGAATTTAATTCAAGAAACCACTATACCATAATGATCTATTTGGAAATTAAATATAAAAGGAAGTTAAATAGAAAAGGAAATTGAATAAAAATGGAAGTTGAATAAAAATAAAACTGGAAGTTCATTCAAGAAACCACCATACCTTAAAGATCTATTTGGGTATTAAATAAAAAGGAAGTTGAATAGAATAGGAAATTGAATAAAAATGAAAGTTCATTTAAGAAACCACTCTACCTTAATGATCTATTTGGAAATTAAATAAAAAAGGAAGTTGAATAGAAAAAGAAATCGAATAAAAATGAAAGTTGCATTAAATTAAAAATGAAAGTTCATTCGAGAAACCACTATCCCATAATGATCTATTTGGAAATTAAACAGAAAATGAGGTTGAATAGAAAATGAAATTTATTACAAATAGAAGTTGAATAAAAATAAAAATGGAAGTTGCATAAAATTAACAATGTAAGTTCATTCAAGAAACCATAATACCTTAACGATCCATTTGGAAATTAAATAAAAAAGAAACTTGAATAGAAATGAAAATTACATAAAAATGAAAGTTGAATAAAAATAAAAATGGAAGTTGTATGAAATTAAACCACTATACCTTAACGGTCTATTTGGAAACTAAATAAAAAAAGAAGTTGAATAGAAAAGGAAATTAAATAAAAATGGAAGTTGAATAAAATAAAAATGAAAGTTACATAAAATTAACTATGGAAGTTGAACAAAAATAAAAATAGAAGTTCATTTAAGAAACCACGATACGTTAACGATCTATCTGGAAATTAAATAAAAAAGAAATTGAATAGAAATGGAAATTGCATAAAATGGAAGTTGAATAAAAATAAAAATAAAATTGAATAGAAAAGAGAATTGAATAAAAAGGGAAGTTGTATAAAAATAATAATGGAAGTTCATTCAAGAAACCACTATACTATAACGATCTATTGGAAATTAAAAAAAAAAAAAGAAGCTGAACAAAAAAGGAAATTGATTAAAAATGGAAGTTGACTAAAAATAAAAATGGAAGTTGCGTAAAACTTACAATGGAAGTTCTTTCAAGAAACCATTATACCTTAACGATTTATTTGCAAATTAAATAAAAAAATGAAGTTCAATAGAAAAGGAAAATGAATGAAAATGGAAGTTGAATACAAATAAAAATGCAAGTTGCCTAAAATTAACAATAGAAGTTAATTCAAGAAACCACTATACGTTAACGATCTATTTGGAAATTAACATCCATTTTTATTCAATTTTCTTTTCTATTCAACTTCATTTTTTATTCAATATCTTTTTCTATTCAACTTTCTTTTTTATTTAATTTCCAAATAGATCGTTAAAGTATAGGAGTTTCTTGAATGAACTTCGATTTTTATTTTTATTCAACTTCCATTTTTATTCAATTTCTCTTTC
Organism: Camellia lanceoleosa; assembly: GCA_025200525.1. Classification (NCBI taxonomy): domain Eukaryota; kingdom Viridiplantae; phylum Streptophyta; class Magnoliopsida; order Ericales; family Theaceae; genus Camellia; species Camellia lanceoleosa. The sequence continues at coordinate 546,878 of JANUSC010000017.1, forward strand.
TATTCAACTTCTTTTTGTATTCAACTTCCATTTTTGTTTTTATTCAACTTCCATTTTTATTCAACTTTCCTTTTTATTTAATACCCAAATAGATCGTTAAAGTAGAATGGTTTCTTGAATTAACTTCCATTGTAAGTTTTTCACAACTTCCATTTTTATTTTTAGTCAACTTCCATTTTTATTCAATTTCCTTTTCTATTCAACTTCTTTTTTTTTTTTTAATTTCTAATAGATCGTTAAGGTATAGTGGTTTCTTGAATGAACTTCCATTATTATTTTTATACAACTTCCCTTTTTATTCAATTCTCTTTGCTATTCAATTTTATTTTTATTTTTATTCAACTTCCATTTTTATGCAATTTCCATTTCTATTCAATTTCTTTTTTATTTAATTTCCAAATAGATCGTTAAGTTCAATCGAAGTTGAATAAAAATAAAAATGGAAGTTGCATAAAATTAACAATGGAAGTTCATTCATGAAACCATTATACCTTAACGATCTATTTGAATAGAATAGGAAATTGAATAAAAATGGAAGTTCATTCAAGAAACCACTATACCTTAACGATTTATTTGTCAATTAAAAAAAAAGGAAGTTGAATTGAAAAGGAAATTGAATAAAAATGAAAGTTGCATAAAATGAAAAATGGAAGTTGCATAAAAGTAAAAATGGAAGTTGCATATAAATAAAAATGAATGTTGCATATAATTAAAAATGGAAGTTCATTCAAGAAACCACTATACCTTAACGATCTATTTGGAAATAAAAAAAAAAAAATGAAGTTGAATAGAAAAAGAAATCGAATAAAAATGGAAGTTGCATAAAATTTAAAGTGGAAGTTGTATGAAATTAAAAATGGAAGTTAATTCAAGAAACCACTATACCTTAACGATCTATTTGGAAATTAAATAAAAAAGAAAGTTGAATAGAAATAGAAATTGAATAAAAATTGAAGTTGAATAAAATAAAAAATGGTAGTTGCATAAGATTAACAATAGAAGTTGCATCAAAATTGAAAATGGAAATTCATTCAAGTAACCACTGTACCTTAACGATCTATTTGGAAATTAAATAAAAATGGAAGTTGAATAAAAATAAAACTGGAAGTTGCCTTAAATTAAATATGGAAGTTAATTCAAGAAACCACTATACCTTAACGATCTATTTGGAAATTAAATAAAAAAGAAAGTTGAATAGAAATGAAAATTGAATAAAAATGGAAGTTAAATAAAAATAAAAATGGAAGTTGCATAAAATTAAGAATGGAAGTTCATTCGAGAAACCACTATCCCTTAACGATCTATTTGGAAATTAAAGAAAAAAAGGAAGTTGAATAGAAAACAAAATTGAATAAAAATGGAAGTTGCATAAAATTAAAATGGAAATTGCATAAAAATAAAAATTGAAGTTCATCCAATAAACCACTATACCTTAACGGTCTATTTAGAAATTAAATAAAAAAGGACGTTGAATAAAATAAAAATGGAAGTTGCATAAAATTAACAGGAAGTTGAACAGAAAAGTAAATTCAATAAAAATGGAGGTTCATTCAAGAAACCACTATACCTTAACAATCTATTTGGAACGATCTATTTGGAAATTAAACCGAAAAGGAAGTTGAATAGAAATGAAAATTGAATAAAAATTGAAGTTGAATAAAAATAAAAATGGATGTTGCATAAAATTAATAATGGAAGTTCATTCAAGAAACCACTATACCTTAACGATCTATTTGGAAATTAAATAGAAAAGAAAGTTGAATAGAAAACAAAATTAAATAAAAATGCAAGATGAATAAAAATAAAAATGGAAGTTGAGTAAAATTAAAAATGGAAGTTCATTCAAGAAACCACTATACCTTAACGATCTATTTGGAAACTAAATAAAAAAGGAAGTTGAATTGAGAAGGAAATTGAATAAAAATGGAAGTTGAATAAAAATATAAATGGAAGTTGCATATAATTAAAATAGAAGTTCATTCAATAAACCACTATACCTTAACGATCTATTTGGAAATTAAATAAAAAAAGAAGTTGAACAGAAAAGGAAATTGAATAAAAATAGAAGTTGAATAAAAATAAAAATGGAAGTTGCATAAAATTGAAAATTGAAGTTCATCCAATAAACTACTATACCTTAAATATCTATTTGGAAATTAAATAAAAGTGAAAGTTGAATAGAACAGGAAATTGAATAACTATGGAAGTTGAATAAAAATAAAAATGGTAGTTGCACAAAATTTAAAATGGAAGTTTATTCAAGAAACTACTATACCTTAACGATCTATTTCAAGAAACCATAATACCTTAACGATCTATTTGGAAATTAAATAAAACAAGAAGTTGAATAGAAAAGGAAATTGAATAAAAATTGAAGTCGAATAAAAATTATAGTGGAAGTTACATAAAATTAAAAATGGAAGTTCATTTAAGATCACACTATACCTTAACGACCTATTTGGCAATTAAATAAAAAAGGAAGTTGAATAGAAAAGGAAATTGAATAAAAATGGAAGTTGAATAGAAAAGGAATTTGGATAAAAATGGAAGTTGAATAAAATTTAAAATGGAAGTTGCATAAAATTAAAAATGGAAGTTCATTCAAGAAACCACTATACTTTAACGATCTATTTGGAAATTAAATAAAAAAGGAAGTTGAATAGAAAATAAAATTGAATAAAAATACAAGTTGCCTAAAATTAACAATGGAAGTTCATTCAAAAAACCATTATACCTTAATGATCTATATGGAAATTTAATAAAAAAATGAAGTTGAATAGAAAAGGAAGATGAATAAAAATAAAATTGACAGTTGCATACCATTAAAAATGGAAGTTCATTCAAGAAACCACCATACCTTAAGGATCTATTTGGAAATTAAAGAAAAAAAAAAGTTGAATAGAAGTGGAAATTGGATAAAACTTGAAGTTGCATGAAATTAAAAATGGAAGTTCATTCGAGAAACCACTATACCTTAACGATCTATTTGGAAATTAAATAAAAATGGATGTTGAATAAAAATGGAAGTTCAATAAAAATAAAACTGGAAGTTGACTAAAAATAAAAATCGAAGTTGCATAAGATTAACAATGGAAGTTTATTCAAGAAACCACTATACCCTAAAGATCTATTTGGAAAGTAAATAAAAAAGGAAGTTGAATAGAAAAGCAAATTGAATAAAAATGGAAGTTGAATAAAAATAAAAATGGATGTTTCATAAAATTAAAAATGGAAGTTGATTCAATAAACCATTATACCTTAACGATCTATTTGGGTATTAAATAAAAAGGAAAGTTGAATAGAATAGGAAATTGAATAAAAATGCAAGTTGAATAAAAATAAAACTGGAAGTTGCATAAGATTCACAATAGAAGTTCATTCAAGAAACCACTATACCTTAACGATCTATTTGGAAATTAAATAAAAAATGAAGTCGAATAAAAATAAAAATGGAAGTTGAATAAAAATAAAAATAGAAGTTGCATAAAATTAAAAATAGAAGTTCATTCAAGAAACCACTATACCTTAACGATTTACTTCGAAATTAAATAAAAAATGAAGTTGAATAAAAAGAAAAATGGAAGTTGCATAAAATTAAAAATGGAAGTTCATTCAAGAAGCCACTATACCCTAACGATCTATTTGGAAATTAAATAAAAAAAGAAATTCAATAGAAAATGAAATTGAATAAAAATAGAAGTTGAATAAAAATAAAAATGAAAGTTGCATAAAATTAAAAATAGAAGTTCTTTCAAAGAAACCACTATACCTGTCACGCCTCACTTTTATTACTCGAAGTATTACCAAATTCAGTAACTTAATTCAATTTCAGAGATAACATGCGGAAATAAACTCATACATTCAACTCGTAGTAGTGAATAACAACACTCTCATTCGTATGCAAAGTAAAAACAACATGAGCATGCTGGATAAATTGCCCTTGGTCTTACATCACTTAATTAATCAAGAAGAAGGGTACAACCCTTTTACACATATGGCATTCCGCCAATACAATAGAGGCCCCGTGGCCAACAAATAAGAATATCCAAATCTTGTAGCACATCCTGCTCTACACCTGAAAAAGATTCAACAACGTGGGATGAACATATAGTCCAGTAGGGGTGTCAACATGATCCTCAACAATAACAACTCACAGATAGCTATGATCATGAATGCTCAATCTCATACTAGAATAGTAATGTGGCAGTTTATACAAAATATACATAAGTATGATATTTTCTCGAAAAACAGCCATTTCATTCAACGCTATAAGCGATTCATCTTTCTTTCCTTATCATTAACCCTTGTTCCCAAACTTTCGCAACATTAACAATTACATAGGGAATAAATTCACTAAGCCCACTACTCTCTTCCATTTTCCACACATACAATAAATGTGCCTTTTGAAAACATATTTCTAAAATGTTCAATTTTCTTCACACTTCAAAAAAACAAAAGAGCATTTCGGTTCAATCCCAATTCCATCATAATTATACATGCATACCTTTATAAACGGGAGATAACAACTCAACTACATGCATAAGATAAACCAATGAGACAACTCGGCCCTCCAAAACTGTAACCAACACAATCCACAATGTTCCCAGATACACTGAAACAATAACAACCAAACTTTGCTCTACTAGCTATGTGCGTAGTAAGCCAAAGATACACTTCTCACAACAATCTACCAGTTTACCAGGCGCTAGCTGGAAGGGTATGGTGCCTTCAATTCTCAGTGATCGGTTCGGTAGCTAGGAAGGTAATAGCATTACCTCGATTCTCAAATAGGGTATAACACCAACAGCCACAATACCACAAGGCATAACCGACATGTGTACTACATACACATAAACCATCAAGATGCCAGGAATGTGTTAAAGTAAATGAACACATAAGTGTAATGCATACACGACAATTCAACACAACCGTGTCATCCTCCACCTATGACCAAGAACAAAACCTCTAGATGCATGTATTTAGTACATCTATTAAAACAAACCCTACAATGACATTAACATAGTAGTTAAAGATACAACCTTCACATATGTGTGTTCAACACTCAAAATACAACAACCCAATTCTTATACTTATTTCAGAAATACTTTTCCCATTTTAAAAAACGAATTCCACTTCCTTTTGTCTTCACAAAACCAACTCCATCCCTTTTGTTTCCACAAAACCGATTCCATTCCTTTTGTTTTCACAAAACCAATTTCATAGACAATAAAGCCATAACTCATTTTAATCCACTACATTCCTTTCAAAACCATTCCAAATTAATTATGCAAATTAAGTCATAATCATTAAATTAGGGTTTTCCTCCATCTTTCTCAATATTGATCAAAAAGGCTCAATCATCTACAACAAACAACAATGATCTCATTTAAGACCCAAAATACGTAAGTATTTGCCCAAAGATCAAAACCCCTCTATTAATTTATTAAATCAAATAAAAGTTAGGGTTTCCTCTCCTTTCAACAACAACATGCTAATTAACAGACCAATTAGCCCAAACCACAACTAATGATAATAAACCCATATTCAAACAACCAACCCAAGGCTCAATCTCATGATTTTCAACAAATCCAACATGGATGTGATTTTTATGCAATACAAAACTACCACATGTCTATCTATAGACGAAGCATTGAAAAAGAACAAGGAAATCCCTACCTCAAATGTAGAACCCAAGGAGAAGAAGAGCAAAACTCGGAAGTGCTCCAAACACCAAATTTCTTGGATCAAAACGAAACCCTCGACAATCAACACACTTTTTACAAAGGCCCAAGGTGAGGAAAACACTCATACTAGATCAAACCCTAGAAAGAAGTTAGGTTTTAGAGTGAGGAGCTCTCAAAAATCGGTTTTGGGAAAGTAAGAGAGAGAAAGATAAGTGAAAAGTGATTTAAAATCACCCAGCGGATAACTCATATACGCATGACCCGCTCGAGCGGAGAATAGAACGCTCGAGCGTCAAGCACACAAATCTGGACCCGCTCGAGCGCAAGAAGGCTCGCTCGAGCGCCAAGAAACAAAAGCAAAACACATCCGCTCGAGCGCGAAGAACTAGTCCGCTCGAGCGTAGATTTTCATCTCCCAGAACTTTTCAGAAAAAGAACTACCCGCTCGAGCACCAAAAGGCCCGCTCGAGCGCGACCCGCTCGAGCGTAGAAAACACACCTGCAGAAGTTTGTAGGGACACGAAATGCTGGAAGGGTGTAAACCCCGCTCGAGCGCAGGAAGACCCACTCGAGCGGACCATTCAAAAACTGGGCAACAACAATGGGAGCCAAAGCTCTACCAACTTGTAACAACCAAGCCCAGCACATCCTAAAACTCAAACAAATGGATTTAAAGGATGACAACAAGACAAATACAACTACCAACTCCACGGAATTGAGTCCGAAATACAACTGAACAGTAAAGGGACAACCGGGATCGCTATAATACCTTAACGATCTATTTGGAAACTAAATAAAAAAGGAAGTTATTTAACTTCATTTTTTAATTTTATGCAAGTTCCATTTTTATTCAACTTCTAGTTTTATTCAATTTCCTTTTCTGTTCAGCTTTTTTTTTTTTTTATTCAATTTCCAAATAGATCATTATGGTATTATGGTTTCTTAAATGAACTTACATCGTTAATTTTATGCAACTTTAATTTTTATTTTTATTCAACTTCAATTTTTATTTAATTTTCAAATAGATCGTTAAGATATAGTGGTTTCTTGAATGAACTTCCATTGTTAATTTTATGCAACTTCCATTTTTATTTTTATTCAACTTCCATTTTAATTCAATTTCATTTTCTCTTCAACTTCATTTTTCATTTAATTTCCAAATAGATCGTTAAGGTATAGTGGTTTCTTAAATGAACTTCCACTGTTAATTTTATGCAACTTTCATTTTTATTTTTATTCAACTTCCATTTTTATTCGATTTCTTTTTCTGTTCAATTTCCTTTTTTATTTAATTTCCAAATAGATCGTTAAGGTATAGTGGTTTCTTGAATGAACTTCCATTGTTAATTTTATGCAACTTCCATTTTTATTCAATTTTTTTTTCTATTCAACTTTCTTTTTTGCTTAATTTCCAAATAGATCGTTAGGGTATAGAGGTTTCGTCAATTAACTTCCATTGTTAATTTCATACAACTTCCATTTTTATTTTTATTCAACTTCCATTTTTATTCAGTTTCCTTTTCTATTCAACTTCCTGTTAATTTTATGCAACTTCCATTTTTATTTTTAAGGAAGTTGAATAGAAAAGGAAATTGAAGAGAAAATAGAATTGGAAGTTCCATTTTGATGCAACTTCTATTTTTTATTTTTATTCAACTTCCATTTTTATTTAATTTCCTTTTCTATTCAACTTCCATTTTTATTCTACTTCCTTTTTTATTCAATTCCCTTTTGTATTCAACTTCCTCTTTTATTTACTTTCCAAATAGATCGCTAAGGTATAATGGTTTCTTGAATGAACTTCCATTGTTAATTTTATGTAATTTCCTTTTCTATTCAACTTCTTTTTTTATTTAATTTCAAATATATCGTTAAGGTATAGTGGTTTCTTGAATTAACTTCCATTGTTAATTTAAGGCAACTTCCACTTTTATTTTTATTGAACTTCCGTTGTTATTCAATTTCCTTTTTTATTTACTTTCCAAATAGATCGTTAAGGTATAGTGGTTTCTCGAATGAACTTTCATTTTTATATTTTTATTCAATTTCCTTTTCTATTCAACGTCCTTTTTTATTTAATTTCTTTTTTTTATTTAATTTCCAAATAAATCGTTAAGGTATAGTGGTTTCTTAAATGAACTTCAATTTTTAATTTTATGCAACTTCCATATTTATTTTTATTCAACTTCAACTTTTATTCAATTTACTTTTCTATTCAACTTCCATTTTTATTTTTATTCAACTTCCTTTTTTCTTTAGTTTCCAAATAGATCGTTAAGGCATAGTGGTTTCTTGAATGAACTTCCATTGTTAATTTTATGCAACTTCCATTTTTATTTTTATTCAACTTCCATTTTTATTTTTATTTAACTTCCATTTTTATTCAATTCCGTTTTCTATTCAACTTCCTTTTCTATTTAATTTTCATATAGATCGTTAAGGTATAGTGGTTTCTTGAATGAACTTCCATTGTTAATTTTATGCAACTTCCATTTTTATTTTTATTCAACTTCCATTTTTATTCAATTCCCTTTTCTATTCAACTTCCTTTTCTATTTAATTTCCACATAGATCGTTAAGGTATAGTGGTTTCTCAAATGAACTTCCATTGTTAATTTTATGCAACTTCCATTTTTATTTTTATTTTTATTTTTATTCATCTTCCATTTTTATCCAATTTCCTATTCTATTCAATGTCCATTTTTTTTTTATTCCAAATAGATCGCAAAGGTATAATGGTTTCTTGAATTAACTTCCATTGTTAATTTTAGGCAATTTGCATTTTTATTCTATTTTGTTTTGTATTCAACGTCCTTTTTACTTTTCTATTCAACTTCCTTTTCTTATTTAACAATCTATTTGGAAATTAAAAAAAAAAAAAGTTGAATAGAAAGGGAAATTGAATAAAAATGGAAGCTGAATAAAAATAAAAATGAAAGTTCATTCAAAAAAGTACTATACCTTGACGATCTATTTGGAAATTAAATAAAAAAGGAAGTTGAATAGAAAAGGAAATTGAATAAAAATGGAAGTTGAAAAAAAATAAAAATGGAAGTTGCATAAAATTAACAATGGAAGTTATATGAAATTAAAAATGGAAGTTCATTCAAGAAACCACTGTACCTTAACGATCTATTTGGCAATTAAATAAAAAAGAAAGTTGAATAGAAAAGGAAATTGAATAAAAATAGAAGTTGAATAAAAATAAAAATAGAAGTTGCAAAAAATTAAAAAGGGAAGTTCAATCAAGAAACCACTATACCTTAACAGTCTATTTGGAAATTAAATAAAAAAAAGAAAGTTGAATAGAAAAGGAAATTGAATAAAAATACAAATGGAAGTTGCATAAAATTAAAAATGGTAGTTGCATAGAATTAACAATGGAAGTTGAATAAAAATGGAAGTTAAATAAAAAAAGAAGTTGAATAAAAAATAAAAATGGAAGTTGCATAAAATTAAAAATGAAAGTTGCATAAAATTCACAATTGAAGTTCATTCAAGAAACCACTATACCATAAAGATCTATTGGGAAATTAAATCAAAAAGGAAGTTGAATAGAAAAGAAAATTGGATAAAATCAGAAGATGAATAAAAATAAAAATGGAAGTTGCATTTAAGAAACCACTTCATGTTCTATTCAACTAAAAAGGAAGTTGAATACAGAAGGAAATTGGATAAAAATGGAAATTGCATATAATTAAAATTGGAAGTTCATTCCAAAAACCACTATACCTTAACGATCTATTTGGAAATTAAATAAAAAATGAAGTTGAAAGTTGCATTAAAATAAAAATGGAAGTTTATTCGAGAAACCACTATCCCTTAACGATTTATTTGGAAATTAAATAAAAAAAGAAGTTCAATAGAAAATGAAATTGAATAAAAATGGAAGTTTAATAAAAATAAAAAGGAAGTTCAATAAAAACACAAGTTGATTCGAGAAACCACTATACCTTAACAATCTATTTAGAAATTAAATAAAAAAGTAAGTTGAATAAAAATATAAATGGAAGTTGCATAAAATTAAAAATGGAAGTTGCATAAAATTAACAATGGAAGTTCATTCAAGAAACCACTATACTCTAACGATCTATTTGGAAATTAAAGAAAAAAGGAAGTTGAATAGAAATGGAAATTGAATACAAATGGAACTTGAATAAAAATAAAAATGAAAGTTGTATAAAATTAAAAATGGAAGTTCATTCAAGAAACCACTATACCTTAACGATCTATTTGTAAATTAAAAAAAAGAAAAAGTTGAATAGAAAAAAAATTGGATAAAAATGGAACTTGAATAAAAATAAAAGTGGAAGTTGCATAAAATTAAAAATGAAGTTGAATAAAAATAAAAATAGAAGTTCATTCAAGAAACCACTATACCTTAAAGATCTATTTGGAAATTGAATAAAAATGGAAGTTGAATAAAATTAAAAATTGAAGTTCATCCAATAAACTACTATACCCTAACGATCTATTTGGAAATTAAATAAAAAAGGACGTTGAATAAAAATTGAATTTGCATAAAATTAAAAATGGAAGTTAATTCAAGAAACCACTATACCTTAACGATCTATTTGGAGATTAAATAAAAAAAGAAGTTGAATAGAAAAGGAAATTGAATAGAAATGGAAGTTGAGTAAAAGGAAATTGAATAGAAAAGGAAATTGAATAAAAATAAAAATGGAAGTTGCATACAATTAAAAATGGAAGTTTATTCAAGAAACCACTATACCTTGATGATCTATGTGGAAATTAAATAAAAAAAGAAGTTCAATAGAAAAGGAAATTGAATAAAACTGGAAGTTGCCTTAAGTTAAAAATGGAAGTTCATTCAAGAAACCATTATACCTTAACAATCTATTTGGAAGTTGAATAGAAAAGCAAATTGAATAAAAAAGGAAGTTGAATGGAAAATGAAATTGAAATAAAATAAAAAACGGAAGTTGAACTGAAAAGGAAAATTGAATAAAAATGGAAGTTGAATAAAAATAAAAATGAAAGTTGCATAAAATTAAAAATGGAAGTTCATTCAAGAAACCACTATACGTTAATGATCTATTTGGAAATTAAATAAAAAAATGAAGTTGAATACAAAAGGAAATTGGAAAAAACTATAAGTTGAATAAAAATAAAAATGGAAGTTGCATAAAATTAACAATGGAAGTTCATTCAATAAACCACTGTATACCTTAAAGATCTATTTGGGAATAAAATAAAAATGGAAGTTGAATAGAAAAGGTAATTAAATAAAAATGGAAGTTGAATAAAATTAAAAATGGAAGTTGCATAAAATTAACAATGGAAGTTCATTCAAGAAATCACTATACCTTAACGATCTATTTGGAAATTAAATAAAAAAGAAAGTTGAATAAAAATGGAAGTTGAATAAAAATAAAAATGGAAATTAAATAAAAAAGAAGTTGAATAGAAAAGGAAATTGAATAAAAATAGAAGTTGAATAAAAATAAAAATGGAAGTTGCATAAGACTAAAAATGGCAATTCATTCAAAAAACCACTATACCTTAACAATCTATTTGGAAATTAAATAAAAAAATAAAGTTGAATAAAAATGGAAGTTGAATAAAAATAAAAATTGAAGTTGCATAAAATTAACATTGGAAGTTCATTCGAGAAACCACTATACCTTAATGATCTATTTGGAAATTAAAAAACAAAGGAAGTTGAATAAAAATGGAATTTGCATAAAATTAACAATGGAAGTTCATTGAAGAAACCAATGAAAAGGGAAGTTCATTGTTAATTTTATGCAACTTCTATTTTTATTTTTATTAAACTTCAACTTTTATTCAATTTACTTTTCTATTCAATTTCTTTTACTATTCAACTTCTTTTTTTATTTAATTTCCAAATCGGTCATTAAAGTGTAGTGGTTTTTCGAATGAACTTCCATTGTTAATTTTATGCAACTTCCATTTTTATTTTATTCAACTTCCATTTTTTACTTTTATTCAACTTCCATTTTTATTCAATTTACTTTTCTATTCAACTTCCATTTTTATTCAATTTTGTTTTTTATTCAACTTCCATTTTAATTTAATCTTCAAATAGATCGTTAAGGTATAGTAGTTTCTTGAATGAACTTATATTTTTATTTTTATTCAACTTCCATTTTTATTCAAGTTACTTTTCTATTCAACATCATTTTTTATTAAATTGCCAAATAGATCATTAAGGTATAGTGGTTTCCTAAACGAACTTACATTTTTTATTTGTATGCAACTTCCATTTTAATCTTATTCAACTTCCATTTTTATTCAATTTCCTTCTCTATTCAACTACCTTTTTTCATTTAATTTCAAAATTGATCGCCAAGGTATAGTAGTTTCTTGAATGAACTTCCATTTTTAATTTTGTAACGCCCTCAAAATAAACCCATTATATGTATATCATTGACATGCAATATTAAAAGAAAACAATTTATTATTTCATTCATCAGAGTATTACTAAATAAAAGCATTACATGTAACATCAAATTAAATGCCCTACGGGCTTACATCTTTCCAAGCCAACACTTGGACACAAAAAATATGAGTTCTAACTCAAATACAAATAAAGCCCTAGGCTTGAATGTTTACATGTACTATCAAATAAAAATAAATAACTAAAGATAGTCTTCATGATCCAAATCCTTCCAAGCTAAGTTCTTGGAGGTAGCTTATCACCTGGACCTGAAAATGATGTTCCCATATAGGGTGAGCCACAGCCCAGTAGAAATGTACTAAACCAAATATAAGCATTGAATAAAGCAATAGCATTCAATAGATGGTTAACCAAGATAATCAACTATATCATTATACAGTCTTATGACACTAATGTCTATGACACGTTTCATTTTCCATTATTATCAATATGGCTCAGAACCTGGCCAAACTTACAACAGTGAATTATATAACATATTCACATTCTTCCAATATCAACAAAACAAATGAGACTCAGGCTCATATCAAAACACTTCTTACTTCTCGTTTGATACACATTTTAGCGCTATATCAATAACATGTAAAAACACTTCAATATCAATAAGCACACATAATAGTGATGCTAATGGAGTCCATCCCTTATCTCCTCCCAAACAAAATCCGGTTTAGAGGTCCATCCCCTATCTCCTCCCACACAATATGCAAATGCAATGCTCAATCAATACACTTAATTTCTGTATTAATTCAATAGTCAAAATTTATGACTTAACCAATATGATTAGTTTCAGTTATCCTTAGTCCACATGCAATGTCTACAACAATCACGACTATCCTCCACCAATAGCCCAAAACAGTTATTTCTAGACTGGAAATAAATATATCGACAATTCAATAGGCGAGTAATTTAAATTATCCAACTACACCATTAAATCAATAAATTCCTCAATTCTCCTTAAATTAATTATACAAATTAATTTATTAAAACAACTAGGGTTTTTTCCAAAATTACCAAAATACCCCCAACATATCAAAATACTAAAACTTAGAACAAAACTTATAAAATGGAGTAGGAAATCCCTACCTCGAAGAAAATAACACAAATGGAGAAGACGGAAATGACGACCCAAACTCCAAAGTGCTCCAAATCCACAAACTCTCAGATTAAAACGAAGCTCTCAACTCACTCTATCTTTTTAACAAAGGATCTAGGGTAGAAATACACCCTAAGTAGATCAAACCTAAGAGAGAAGGTGAGTAGAGAAAGAGAGAACTCGGAACTAGGGTTTTAGGATCAAAAGATGTGAAAAAAAACGTTTTAAAAACCGCTGCTGCGTATTTAAACTGGACAGGCTCGCTCGAGCGAAGACTTGGTCGCTCGAGCGACCAGACACAAGAAGTACTCGCTCGAGCGAAGGAAAGCTCACTCGAGCCAACAATACGATGCTTCAGGTCTGCAACCCAGAAGCACGCTCGAGCGACAGAATGTTCGCTCGAGCGAAGGACTCGAAACTCGCTCGAGCGAAGGAAAGCTCGCTCGAGCCAAGAAACTCGCCAGTCTATACTAGACGCAATCGCTCGCTCGAGCGACCAACTCCTCGCTCGAGCGAAGACACAAAATTCTGGACAGCAACACTTGGTTTCCAAACCCAACCAACCTGTAACAAACCTGCCCAACACATCCTATAACTCAAGAATAGGGAATGAAAGGACGACAACAACAAATATATAATAACGGAATCTACGGAACATAAGTCCGGATACAACAATCAAATGGGAAAAGACCGGGGTCGCTATAAATTTTATGCAACTTCCATTTTTATTTTCATTCAACTTCTTTTTTTATTTAATTTCCAAATAGATCGTTAAGGTATAATGGTTTCTTGAATGAACTTACATTTTTAATTTGATGCAATTTTCATTTTTATTTAATTTCCCTTTCCATTCAACTTCCATTTTATATTTAATTTCCAAATAGATCGTTAAGGTAGAGTGGTTTTGTAATACCCTCAAAATAATAACCTTAAACCCATCAATCTAGACATGCATTGATACGAAAGATAACCATCATTCTATTCATCAGAGTAACTCATTACAAAAGTATTACATGTTAACAACAAAAGCAAATACCCTACGGGCTTACAGCTTTCCAAGTTAACACTTGGTTACAAAAAGAGAGTGCTAAGTCAAATACACATTAAGCCCTTGGCTTGAAATTACATGTAATACATCAAAAGGGAAATCAAATAAACAAAAAAGTCTGTCTGCCTCTAGCCTCCCCAGCTATGTCCTTGGAGGTGGCATGCTACATGTACCTGAAAATGATGTCCCATATAGGGTGAGCCATAGCCCAGTAGAAATACACTAAACCAGCTATGAACAATGACTAAAAGATTAGCAGTTGATAGATGGTCAACACAGATACATCCACTTATATCACATTTCGGTTTCATGACATTTAAGTCCATGCAACATTTCATTTCCCATTTCCTTTTCAACCTTGAGTTTGAAAACACGGCTCAGAACCTGGCTAATTAACTTAATGAGGTTTAGACTCATCTTTAAAACACTTTCGAAATTCATGATGGATACACATTGTAGTGCTGTATCAATAACATATAAAATCACTCCCACATATCTCAAATAATACACATACTAGTGCTGTATTAATGAAACAAAACACTTCCATACATTTCAAATAATACACATTGTAGTGCTGTATTAATGAAACAAAACACTTCTATTTCGCAGCCTGATACACATTGTAGTGCTGTATCACTGTCACACAAAATCCGGTTTAGAGGTACAACCCCTTTCTTCCAATAAACCGTGGAGTGCAGCCCCTTTCTCCTCCCACACAAACTATGTATATAAACAGTTATCATATACAATCAATCAATACATAAAGTTAATATATTATTCCAATCGCTATATTCAATAGCACGTTCAACTGATTAGTTTTAGTTTGCCTAATCATCATACAATGTCTACAACAATCAAGACTATCCTCCACCGATAGCCCAAAGCAGTTATTTCTAAACAGAAAATAAATGCATCAAATGGATATATATAATCAACATTTCATCTTGGTGAGCAATAATTAAATTCGACTACACCCTTTAATCCCATACATCTTAAATTTCACTTTCTCAATTCAATTCTTCATTTCTCCAAATTAATTATACCAATTAATTTAACTATGTAATTAGGACATTTCCCATAATTAACATAACAACCCTAAGGTCCCATTTTCTTCAATAGATCATTATTAATCTCATTTCTTTCTATGCCAAACATGCAAATAGATTTATATAAACAAAACCCCAACTTTTGTAAAATTACACAAAAGCCCCAAACTTTCACAAAATTACCAAACCAACCCCAACATATCAAAATGCCAAAATTCAAAGACAAAGCTCATGAGAAGGAGTAGGATATCCATACCTCGAAGTTTGAGCTCAGACGGGGAAGAGACCAAAACCAAAATGCTCCAAACTCCAAACTTTTCGGATCAAAACGATGCCCTCGACGATCAACACAACTTTTACAAAGGCCGAAGGAAAAGAGAACACTCTAAGTTGATCAAACCCTAGAGAGAAGGGAGTTTCTAGAGAGAGGAGCTCTCAAAATGTCTTTTTAGAAAGTAAGAGAGAGAGAGAGAGAGAGAGAGAGAATGCAAAAAGTGATTTAAAAAATGCCTAACTGCTGTCTGATATACGACAGGTCCGATCGAGCGGAAAACACAACGCTCGAGCGTCAAGAACAAAAATCTGGGTCCGCTCGAGTGCAAGAAGGCCCGCTCGAGCGCCAAGACACAAGAGTGAAACATATCCGCTCGAGCGTGAAAAACCAGTTCGCTCGAGCGTGGATTATCCCATCCCAGAACTTTCACCAAAAAGTTCTACCCGCTCGAGCGCCAACAAGCCCGCTTGAGCGCAACCCGCTCGAGCGTAGAAATCACACCTGCAAAAGTTTTGCAGGGACACAAAAAGCTGGAAGGGTGTAAACCCTGCTCGAGCGCAGGAAGACCCGCTCGAGCGGAACGACCAAAAACTGGGCAACAAGAAATTAGACCAAGGCTCAACCCACCTGCTCGAAACATGCCCAACACATCCTAAAACCCAAATACATGGTACGAAAGGATGCAAATAAGATATAAGTAACTACCAACGTCCACGGAGACAAGTCCGGATCACTATACACAAGGGGTAAAACCCGGGATCGCTATAGGTTTCTTGAATGAACTGCCATTGTTATTTTTATGCAACTTCCATTTTTATTCAATTTCCATTTCATTTTTATTCAATTTCATTTTCTATTCAACTTCCTTTTTTATTCAATCTTATGCAACTTCAATTTTTAATTTTATTCAACTTACATTTTCAATCAATTTCCTTTTCTATTCAACTTCCTTTTTTATTTAACTTCCAAAGAGATCGTTAAGGTATTGTGGTTTCTTGAATAAACTTTCCTTTTTTATTCAACTTCCATTTTTATTCAACTTCCTTTTTTATTTTTATTCAACTTCCATATTTATTCAATTTCCTTTTCTATTCGACTTCCTTTTTTATTTAATCTCCAAATAGATCGTTAAGGTATAGTGGTTTCCATTGTTAATTTTAGGCAACTTCCATTTTTATTTTTATTCAACTTCAATTTTTATTCAACTTCAATTTTTATTCAAGTTCCTTTTCTATTCAACATCCTTTTTTATTTAATTTCCAAATAGATTGTTAATGTATAGTGGTTTCTTGAATAAACTTCCCTTGTTAATTTTATGCAACTTTCATTTTTATTCAAAGTCCTTTTTTATTTAATTTCCTTTTTTCTTTAATTTCCAAATAGATCGTTAAGGTATAGTGGTTTCTTCAATGAACTTCCATTTTTAATTTTATGCAACATCCATTTTCATTTTTGTTCAACTTTCATTTTTATTCAATTTCATTTTCTATTCAACTACCTTTTTATTTAATTTCATGTTTAATTTCATACAACTTCCAGTTTTATTTTTATTCAACTTCCATTTTTATTCAATTTCCTTTTCTATTCAACTTCTTTTTATATTTAATTTCCAAATAGATCGTTAAGGTGTTGTGGTTTCTTGAATGAACCTACATTTTTAATTTTATGCAATTTCATTTTTATTTTTATTCAACATCCATTTTTATTCAATTTCCTTTCTATTCCACTTCCTTTTTTATTTAATTTCCAAATAGATCGTTAAGGTAAAGTGTGATCTTGAATGAACTTCCATTTTTAATTTTATGCAACTTCCATTTTTATTCAATTTCCTTTTCTATTCGACTTCCTTTTTTATTTAATCTCCAAATAGATCGTTAAGGTATAATGGTTTCTTAAATGAACTTCCATTTTCAAATAGATCGTTAAGTTATAGTGGTTTCTTGAATGAACTTCCATTTTTAATTTTATGCAACTTCCATTTTTATTTTTATTCAATTTCCATTTTTAATTTTATGCAACTTTCATTTTTATTTTTATTCAACTTCCATTTTTAATTTTATGCAACTTCCATTTTTATTGAATTTTTTTTTATTCAACTTCCTTTTTTGTTAAATTTCCTTTTCCATTCAACATCCTTTTTTTATTTAATTTCCAAATTGATCGTTAAGGGATAGTGGTTGAACTTACATTTTTAATTTGATGCAATTTTCATTTTTATTTTTATTCAACTTGCATTTTTAGTTTTATGCAACTTCCATTTTTATTCAATTTCCTTTTCTATTCAACTTCCTTTTTTATTTAATTTCCAAATAGATCACTATACCCTAATGATCTATTTGGAAATTAAATAAAAATGCAAGTTGCCTAAAATTAACAATGGAAGTTCATTCAATTAACCACTATAACTTAACGATCTATTTGGAAATTGAATAAAAAAAAATGGAAGTTGCATAAAATTAACAATGGAAGTTCATTCAAGAAACCACTATAACTTAAAGATCTATTTGAAAATTAAATAAAAAAGGAATTTGAATAAAAACGGAAGTTGAATAAAAATAAAAATGGAAGTTCACTCAAGAAACTACTATAACTTAACGATCTATTTGAAAATTAAATAAAAAAAGAAGTTGAATTGAAAAGGAAATTGAATAAAAATAAAAGTTGAATAAAAATAAAAATGGAAGTTGCATAAAATTAACAATGAAAGTTCATACAATAAACCACTATACCTTAACGATCTATTTGAAAATTAAATAAAAAAGAAAAATGAATAGAAAACAAAATTGAATAAAACTGGAAGTTGCATAAAATTAAAAATGGAAGTTTATTCAAGAAACCACTATTCCTTAACGATCTATTTGGAAATTAAATAAAAAAGGAAGTTGAATAGAAAATAGAAATCAAATAAAAATGGAAGTTGCATAAAATTAAAAATGGAAGTTGAATAAAATTAAAAATTGAAGTTGCCTAAAATTAACATTGGAAGTTCATTCAGGAAACCACTATACGTTAACGATCTATTTGGAAGTTAAAGAAAAAAGGAAGTTAAATAGAAATGGAAGTTGAATAAAAATGGAAGTTGCATAAAATTAACAATGGAAGTTCATTCAAGAAACCACTATGCCTTAACTATCTATTTGGAGATTAAATAAAAAAGGAAGTTGAACAGAAATGGAAATTGAAGAAAAATGGAAGTTGCATAAAATTAAAAATTGAAGTTCATCCAATAAACTACTATACCCTAACGATCTATTTGGAAATGAAATAAAAAAGGAAGTTGCATAAAATTAACAACGGAAGTTCATTCAAGAAACCACTATACCTTAATGATCTATTTGAAATTAAAGAAAAAAGGAAATTAAATAAAAAAAAGGAAGTTGAATAGAAAAGGAAATAGAATTAAAAATGGAAGTTGAATAAAAATAAAAATGGAAGTTGCTTAAAATTAAAAATGGAAGTTCATTCGAGAAACCACTATCCCTTAACAATCTATTTGAAAATTAAATAAAAAAAGAAGTTAAATAGAAAAGGAAATTGAATAGAAAAGTAAGTTGAATGGAAAAGAGAATTGAATAACTATGAAAGTTGAATAGAAATAAAAATGGAAGTTGCGTAAAACTTACAATGGAAGTTCTTTCAAGAAACCATTATACCTTAACGATCTATTTGGAAATTAAAAAAATAAATAAATAAGTTGAATAGAAAAGGAAATTGAATAAAAATTGAAGTCAAATAAAAATAAAAATGGAAGTTGAATAGAATAGGAAATTGAATAAAAATGGAAGTTGAATAAAAATATAAATGGAAGTTGCATAAAATTAAAAATGAAAGTTGAATAAAATGGAAGTTGAATAGAAAAGGAAATTGAATCAAAATGGAAGTTGAATAAAAATAAAAATGGAAGTTGAATAAAATTAAAAATGGAAGTTGAATAAAAATTAAAATAAAAGTTGCATTAAATTAAAAATGGAAGTAGTATAACTTAACGATCTATTTGGAAATTAAATAAAAATGGATGTTGCATAAGATTAAAAATGCAAGTTAATTGAAGAAACCACTATACCTTAACGATCTATTTAGAAATTAAATAAAAAAATGAAGTTGAATAGAAAAGGAAATTGAATAAAAATGAAAGTTGAGTAAAATTAACAACGGAAGTTCATTCAAGAAACTACTATACCTTGACGATTTATATGGAAAGTAAATAAAAAAATGGAAGTTGAATAGAAAAGGAAATTAAATAAAAAAAAGAAGTTGAATTGAAAAGAAAATTGAATAAAAATGGAAGTTGCATCAAAATTGAAGCGGTCTATTTGAAAATTAAATAAAAAAGGAAGTTGAATAGAAAAAGAAATTGAATAAAAATGGATGTTGAATAAAAATAAAAATAGAAGTTGAATAAAATTAAAAATTGAAGTTGCATAAAATTACAAATGGAAGTTCATTCAAGAAACCACTATATCTTAACGATCTATTTGGAGATTAAATAAAAAAGGAAGATGAATAGAAAAGGAAATTGAATAAAAAAGGAAGTTTCATAAAAATAAAAATGGAAGTTGCATAAAATTAACAATGAAAGTTGAATAGAAAAGGAAATTTAATAGAAATGGAAGTTGAATAAAATAAAAATAGAAGTTGCATAAAATTTAAAATGGAAGTTCATTCAAGAAACCACTATACCTTAACGATCTATTTGGAAATTAAATAAAAAAAGAAGTTGAATAGAAAAGGCAATTGAATAAAAATGGAAGTTGAATAAAAATAAAAATGGAAGTTACATAAAATTAAAAATGGAAGTTGAATAAAAATAAAAATGAAAATTGGATAAAAATAGAAGTTGAATAAAAAAAAAGAAAGTTAAAAAGAAAAGTAAATTGAATAAAAATGGAAGTTGAAATTAAATAAAAAAGGAAGTTGAATAAAAAAGGAAATAAATACAAATGGAAGTTCATTCAAGAAACCACTATACCATAACGATCTATTTGGAAATTAAATAAAAAAAGGAAGTTGAATAGAAAAGAAAATTGAATAGAAAATGAAATGGAATAACAAAGGCAAGTTGCCTAAAATTAACAATGGAAGTTAATTCACGAAACCACTATACCTTAACGATCTATTTGGAAAGTAAATAAAAAAGGAAGTTGAATAGAAAAAGAAATTGAACAAAAATGGAAATTGAATAAAATTAAAAATGGAAGTTGAATAAAAACAAAAATGGAATTTGCATCAAAATTGAAAATGGAAGTTCATTGAAGAGAAAAGGAAGTTCAATAGAAAAAAAGAAGTTCAATATACCTTAACGATCTATGTGGAAATTAAATAAAAAAAGAAGTTCAATAGAAAAGGAAATTGCATAAAATTAACAATGTAAGTTCATTCAATAAACCTCTACACCTTAACGATCTATTTGGAAATTAAATATAAAAGGAAATTGAATAAAAATGGAAGTTCTTTCAAGAAACCATTATACATTAACGATCTATTTGGAAATTAAATAAAAATGAAAGTTGCATAAAATTAACAGTGGATGTTCATTCAAGAAACCGCTATACCTTAACGATCTATTTGGAAATTAAATAAAAAAGGAAGTTGAATAGAAAAGGAAATTGAATAAAAACCACTATACCTTAACGATCTATTTGGAAATTAAAAAACAAAGGAAGTTGAATAAAAATGGAAGTTGCATAAAATTAACAATGGAAGTTGAATAAAAAGAAAAATGGAAGTTTAATAGAAAAGGATATTGAATAAAAATAAAAATGGAAGTCGCATATAATTAAAAGTGGAAGTTCATTCAATAAACCATTGAAGAACCACTATACCTTGACGATCTATTTGGAAATTAAATAAAACATGAAGTCGAATAGAAAAGGAAGTTGAATAAAAATAAAAATCGAAGTTCATTTAATAAATCACTATACGTTAACGATCTATTTGGAAATTAAATAAAAAAGAAAGTTGAATAAAAATGGAAGTTGAATAAAAATAAAAATGGAAGTTGAATAAAATTAAAAATGGAAGTTCATTCAAGAAACCACTATACCTTAACGATCTATTTGGAAATTAAATAGAAAAGGAAATTAAATAAAAATGGAAGTTGAATAAAATTAAAACTAGAAGTTGCCTTAAATTAACAATCGATGTTAATTGAAGAAAAAGGAAGTTGAATAAAAAAGGAAGTTGAATAGAAAATGGAAATTCAATAGAAAAAGAAATTAAATAAAAATGGAAGTTGCATAAAATTAAAAATGGAAGTTCATTGAAGAAAGCACTATACCTTAATAATCTATTTGGAAATTAAATAAAAAAGGAAGTTGAATAGAAATGAAAATTGAATAAAAATGGAAGTTGGAAATTAAATAAAAAAGAAAGTTGAATAGACAAGGAAATTGATTAAAAATGGAAGTTGAATAAAAATAAAAATGGAAATTGCCTAAAATTAACAATGGAAGTTAATTCAAGAAACCACTATATTTTAACGATTTATTTGGAAATTAAATAAAAAAGGAAGTTGAATAGGAAAGGAAATTGATTAAAAATGGAAGTTGCATAAAAATAAGCATGGAAGTTGCATAAAATTAACAATGGAAGTTTATTTAAGAAACCACTATACCTTAACGATTTTTTTGAAATTAAATAAAAAAGGAAGTTGAATAGAAAAGGAAATTGAATAGAAATGGAAGTTGAATAAAAATAAAATGGAAGTTGAATAGAAAATAAAATTGAATAAAAATGGAAGCTGAATAAAAATAAAAATGGAAGTTGTATAAAATTAAAAATGGCAGTTCACCTTAACGATCTATTTGGAACTTAAATAAAAAAAAGGAAATTGAATAGAAAAGGAAATTGAATAAAAATGGAAGTTGAATAGAGAATGAAATTTAACAAAAAAGGTAGTTGAATAAAAATAAAAATGGAAGTTGAATAAAATTAAAAGTGGATGTTCATTCAAGAAACCACTATACTTTAACGATCTATTTGGAGATTAAATAAAAAAGGAAGATGAACAGAAAAGGAAATTTAATAAAAATGGAAGACGAATAGAAAATGAAATTGAATAAAAATGGAAGTTGAATAAAATGGAAGTTGCATAAAAATAAAAATGGATGTTTCATAAAATTAAAAATGAAAATTCATTCGAGAAACCACTATACCCTAAAGATCTATTTGGAAATTAAAGAAAAAAGGAAGTTGAATAGAAATGGAAATTGAATAAAAATGTAATTTGAATAAAAATGGAAGTTCATAGATCATTAAGGTATAGTGTTTTCCTGCAAATTCCATTTTTATTTTTATTCATCTTACATTTTTATCCAATTTCCTTTTTCTATTCAACTTCCTGTTTTATTTAATTTTCAAATAGATCATTATGGTATAGTGGTTTCTTGAATTAAATTCCATTGTTATTTTTATGCAACTTCCATTTTTAATTTTATGCAACTTCCATTTTTATTTTTATTCAACTATCTTTTTTGTTAAGGTATTATGGTTTATTGGATGAACTTCAATTTTTACTTTTATGCAACATCCATTTTTATTTTTATTCAACTTCCATTTTTATTCAAGTTACTTTTCAATTCAACTTCCTTTTTTCTTTAATTTCCAAATAGATTGTTCAGGTATAGTGGTTTCTTGAATGAACTTCCATTTTTAATTTCATGCAACTTCCATTTTTATTTTTATTCAATTTCAATTTTTATTCAATTTCCATTTTTATGCAACTTCCATTTTTATTATTATTCAACTTCCATTTTGATTCCATTTTTATTTGTATTTGAACAGAAAAGTAAATTGAATGAACTTACATTGTTAATTTTATGCAACTTTCATTTTTATTTTTATTCAACTTCCATTTTTATTCAATTTCCTTTTTTTATTAAATTTCCTTTTCTATTCAACTTCCTCTTTTTTTTTAATTTCCACATAGATCGTTAAGGTATTGTGATTTTTTAATGAACTTCCATTGTTAATTTTATGCAACTTCCATTTTTATTTTTATTCAACTTCCATTTTTATTTCATTTCCAAATAGATCGTTAAAGTATATTGGTTTCTTAAATGAATTTACATTGTTAATTTTATGCAACTTCCAGTTTTAATTTTATTCAACTGCCATTTTTATTCAATTTCCATTTCTATTCAACTTCCTTTTCTATTTAATTTCCAAATAGATTGTTAGGATATAGTGGTTTCTTGAATGAACTTCCATTTTTATTGAATTTACTTTTCTATTCAACTTCCTGTTAATTTTATGCAACTTCCATTTTTATTTTATTTAACTTCCATTTTTATTCAACTTCATTTTTTATTTAATTTCCAAATAGATCGTTAAGGTATAGTGGTTTCTTCAATGAACTTCCATTTTTATTCAACTTCTTTTTTTATTTGTATTCAACTTCCTTTTCTATTTTTATTCAACTTCCATTTTTATTTTTATTCAACTTCCATTTTTATGCAATTTCCATTTCTATTCAACTTCCATTTTTATTTTTATTCAATTTCCTATTCTATTCAACTTCCTTTTTTATTTAATTTCCAAATAAATCGTTAAGGTATAGTGGTTTATTGAATGAACTACCATTGTTAATTTTATGCGACTTCTATTTTTATTTTATTCATCTTCCGATTTTATCCAATTTCCTTTTCTATTTTTATGCAACTTTCATTTTTATTCAACTTCATTTTTCATTTAATTTCCAAATAGATCGTTAAGGTATAGTAGTTTCTTGAATTAACTTCTATTGTTAATTTTAGGCAACTTCCATTTTTATTTCTGTTCAACTTCCATTTTTATTCAATTTCCTTTTCTATTCAACTTCATTTTTTATTTGATTTCCAAATAATTCGTTAAGGTATAGTGATTTTTTGAATAAGCTTCAATTTTTAATTTTATTAAACTTCCATTTTTATTCTCTCTTCAACTTCCTTTTTTATTTAATTTCCGAATAGATCGTTAAGGTATGGTGGTTTCTTGAATGAACTTTCCTTTTCTATTCAATTTCCTTTTTTATTTAATTTCCAAATAGATCGTTAAGGTATGGTGGTTTCTTGAATGAACTTTCCTTTTCTATTTAATTTCCTTTTTTATTTAATTTCCAAATAGATCGTTAAGGTCTAGTGGTTTCTTGAATGACATCTATTTTTTATTTTATGCAACTGCCATTGTTATTTTTATTAAACTTCAATTTTTATTCAATTTCCTTTTCTATTCGACTTCATTTTTCTATTTACTTTCCAAATAGATCGCTAAGGTATAATGGTTTCTTGAATGAACTTCCATTTTAAATTTTATGCAAATTTCATTTTTTTTTTTAATTTCCAAATAGATCGTCAAGGTATAGTGGTTTCTTGAATGAACTTCCATTGTTATTTTTATGCAACTTCCATTTTTATTTTTATTCAACTTCCATTTTATTTAATTTCCAAATAGATCGTTAAAGTATAGTGGTTTCTTGAATGAACTTCTATTGTTAATTTTATGCAACTTTCATTTTTATTTTTATTCAATAAAAATGGAAGTTGAATAAAAAAGGAAATTGAATAAAAATAGAAGTTGAATGAAAATAAAAGTTGAATAGAAAAGGAAATTAAATAAAAATAAAAATGGAAGTTGAATAAAATTAAAAATGGAAGTTGTATAAACTTAACAATGGAAGTTCATTCAAGAAACAACTATACCATAAAGATCTATTTGGAAATTGAATAAAAAAGGAAGTTACATAAAAATAAAAATGGAATTCAATCAAATTAATAATGGAAGTTGAATAAAATTAAAAATAGAAGTTCATCCAATAAACTACTATACCCTAACGATCTATTTGGAAATTAAATAAAAAAGGAAATTGACTAGAGAAGGAAATTGAAAGTTGCATAAAATTAACATTGGAAGTTCATTCAATAAACCACTATAACTTAACGATCTATTTGGAAATAAAATAAAAAAGAAAGTTGAATAGAAAAGTAACTTCAATAAAAAAGGAAGTTGAATAAAAATAAAAATGAAAGTTGCATAAAATTCACAATTGAAGTTCATTCAAGAAACCACTATACATTACTGATCTATTTGGAAGTTAAATAAAAAAGGAAGTTGAATTGAAAAGAAAATTGAATAAAAATGGAAGTTGAATAGAGAAGGAAATTTAACAAAAAATGAAATTGAATAAAAATGGAAGTTGAATAAAATTAACAATGGAAGTTCATTCAAGAAACCGCTATACCTTAACGATCTATTTGGAAGTTAAATAAAAAAGGAAGTTAAATAGAAAAGGAAATTAAATAAAAAAGAAAGTTGAATAAAAATGGAAGTTGAATAAAAATAAAAATGAAAGTTGCATAAAATTAAAAATGAAAATTGAATAAATAAAAAAATGGAAGTTGCATAAAAATAAAAATCGAAGTTCATTTAAGAAACCACTATACCTTAACGATCTATTTGGAAACTAAATAAAAAAGGAAGTTGAAAAAAAAAGGAAGTTGAATAAAAATAAAAATGAAAGTTTCATAAAATTAATAGTGAAAGTTCATTCAAGAAACTACTATTCCTTGACGAGCTATTTGGAAATAAAATAAAATAGAAAGTTGAATAGAAAAGTAACTTGAATAAAAATGGAAGTTGAATAAAAATAAAAATCGAAGTTCATTCAAGAAACTACTATACCTTGACGATCTATTTGGAAATTAAATAAGAAAAAGAAGTTGAATAGAAAAGTAAATTGAATAAAAATAGAAGTTGAATAAAAATAAAAATAGATGTTGCATATAATTAAAAATGGAAGTTCATTCAAGAAACCACTATACCTTAACGATCTATTTTGAAACTAAATAAAAAAATGAAGTTGAATGGAATATGAAATTGAATAAAAATGGAAGTTGCATAAAATTAACAATGTAAGTTCATTTAAGAAACCAATATACCTTAACGATCTATTTGGAAATTAAATAAAAAAAGTAAGTTAAATAGGAAAGGAAATTGAATAAAAATGGAAGTTGAATAGAAAAAGAAATTGAATAAAAAGGACGTTGAATTGAAAAGGAAATTGAACAAAAATGGAAGTTGAATAAAAATGGAAGTTGAATAAAATTAAAAATGGAAGTTAAGGTATAGTGGTTTTTTTGAATGAACCTCCATTTTTAATTTTATGCAACTAAATAAAAAAAGAAGTTGAATAGAAAAGAAAATTAAATAAAAATTGAAGTTGAATAAAAATAAAAATGGAAGTTGCATATGTTAATTTTATGCAACTTCCATTTTTATGCACCTTCCATTTTTATTCAATTCTATTTTGTATTCAACTTTCTTTTTTATTTAATTTCCAAATAAATCGTTAAGGTATAGTGGTTTCTTGAATGAACTTCCATTTTTATTTTTATTTAACTTCTATTTTTATTCAATTTCCTTTTCTATTCAACTTCCTTTTTTATTTAATTTCCAGATAGATCGTTAAGGTATATTGCTTTCTTTAACGAACTTCCATTTTTATTTTTATTCAACTTCCCTTTTTATTCAATTTCCATTTCTATTCAACTGCCTTTTTTTACTTAATTTCCAAATAGATCGCTAAGGTATAGTGGTTTTTTGAATTAACTTCCATTGTTAATTTTATGCAACTTCCATTTTTATTTTTAATTTCCAAATAGATCATCAAGGTATAGTGGTTTCTTCAATGAAATTCCATTTTTAATTTTATGCAACTTCCATTTTTATTTTTATTCAACTTCCATTTTTATTCAATTTTCCTTTCTATTCAACTTCTTTTTTTATTTAATTTCCAAAGAGATCGTTAAGTTATAGTGGTTTATTGAACTTCTATTTTTATTCAATTTCATTTTCTATTTAATTTCCAAATAGATCGTTAAGGTATAGTGGTTTTTGAAAGAACTTCCATTGTAAGTTTTATGCAACTTCGATTTTTATTCAACTTCCCTTTTCTATTCAACTTCCATTTATATTTTTATTCAACTTCCATTTTATTTAATTTCCAAATAGATCGTTAAGGTATAGTGGTTTCTTGAATGAATTTCAATTGTTAATTTTATGCAACTTCCATTTTTTATTTAATTTCCAAATAGATCGGTAAGGTATAGTGGTTTCTTGAATGAACATCCATTGTAAGTTTTACGCAACTTCCATTTTTAATTTTATGCAACTTCCATTTTTATTTAATTTTCAAATAGATCGTTAAGGTATAGTGGTTTCTTGAATGAACTTCTATTGTTAATTTTATGCAACTTCCATTTTTATTTTTATTCAATAAAAATGGAAGTTGAATAAAAAAGGAAATTGAATAAAAATAGAAGTTGAATGGAAAAGGAAATTGAATAAAAATAAAAATGGAAGTTGAATAAAATTAAAATGGAAGTTCATTCAAGAAACCACTATACTTTAACGATCTATTTGGAAATTAAATAAAAAAATGTAGTTGAATAGAATAGGAAATTGGATAAAAATGCAAGATGAATAAAAATAAAAATGAAAGTTCATTCAAAAAACCACTATATTTTAACGATCTATTTGTAAGTTAAATAAAAAAGGAAGTTGAATTGAAAAGTAACTTGAATAAAAATGGAAGTTGAATAGAAAGGGAAATTGAAGTTGCATAAAATTAACAATGGAAGTTCATTCAAGAAACAACTATACCTTAACGATATATTTGGAAATTAAACAAAAAAATGAAGTTGAATAGAAAAAGAAATCGAATAAAAATGAAAGTTGCATAAAACTAAAAATGGAAGTTCATTTAAGAAACCACTATACCCTAACGTTTTATTTGGAAATTAAGTAAAAAATGAAGTCGAATAGAAAAGAAAATTGAATAAAAATGAAAGTTGCATAAAATTAAAAATGGAAGTTGCCTAAAATTAACAATGAAATTTAATTCAAGAAACCACTATACCTTAACGATCTATGTAGAAATTAAATAAAAAAGGGAGTTGAATAGAAAAGGAAATTGAAGTTGAATAGAAAAGGAAATTAAATAAAAATTGAAGTTGAATAGAAAAGGAAATTGAATAAAAATAACAATGGAAGTTTATTTAAGAAACCATTATACCTTAACGATCTATTTGGAAATTGCATAAAATAAAAATGGAAGTTGCATAAAATTAACAAAATGGAAGTTGAATAAAAATAAAAATAGAAGTTTATTCAAAAAACCACTATACCTTAACGATTTATTTGTAAATTAAAAAAAAAAAGAGGAAGTTTCTTGAATTAACTTCCATTGTTAACTTATAGTGGTTTCTTGAATGAACTTCCATTTTTATTTTTATTCATCTTCCATTTTTATTCAATTTCCTTTTTTATTTAATTACCTTCTCTATTCAACTTCCTTTTTTTATTTAATTTCCAAATAGATCGTCAAGGTATAGTGGTTTCTTGAATGAACTTCCATTTTTAATTTTATGTAACTTCCATTTTTATTCAATTTCCTTTTCTATTCAATTTCATTTTTTTTATTTACTTTCCAAATATATCGTTAAGGTATAGTGGTTTTTTGAATGAACTTCCATTGTTAATTTTATGCAACATCCATTTTTATTTTTATTCAACTACCTTTTATATTCAATTTCCTTTTCTATTGAACTTCTTTTTTTTTTACTTAATTTCCACATAGATCGTTAAGGTATAGTGGTTTCTTCAATGAATTTCCAATGTTAATTTTATGCAACTTCAATTTTTAATTTTATTCAACTTCCATTTTTAGTGGTTTCTCGAATGAACTTCCATTATTATTTTATGCAACTTCCATTTTTATTTTTATTCAACTTCCATTTTTAATTTTATGCAACTTCCATTTTTATTTTTATTCAACTTCCTTTTTCATTTAATTTCCAAATAGATCGTTAAGGTATAGTGGTTTCTTGAATGAATGAACTTCCATTGTTAATTTTATGCAACTTCCATTTTTATTCAACTTCCATTTTTATTAAATTTCCTTTTTTAGTTAATTTCCAAATACATCGTTAAGGTATAGTGGTTTCTTCAATGCAACTTCCATTTATATTTTTATTCAACTTCCTTTGTTTTTTTAATTTCCAAATAGATCTTCAAGGTATAGTGTGTTTTTTGAATGAACTTCAATTTTTATTCAATTTCCTTTTCTATTCAACTTCCTTTTTTTATTTAATTTCCAAATAGATCGTTAAGTTATAGTGGTTTATTGAATGAACTTCCATTGTTAATTTTATGCAACTTCCATTTTTATTTTTATTCAACTTCCATTTTTATTCAATTCTATTTTCTATTCAACTTCCATTTATTCAAATTCCGAATAGATCGTTAAGGTATAGTGGTTTCTTGAACAAACTTCCATTTTTAATTTTATGCAACTTCCATTTTTATTTTTATTTAACTTCCATTTTTATTCAACTTCCATTTTCTATTCAACTTCCATTTTTATTCAATTTTCTTTTCTATTCAACTTTCTTTTTTATTTTAATTTCCAAATAGATCGTTAAGGCATAGTGGTTTTATAGCGATCCCGGTTTTCCCTCTCTGTAGTTATCGTATTCCGGACTTGGTTCCGTGGAGTTGATGGTTATTTATCTTGCTGTCATTCTTTAATTCCGTATGTTTGAGTTTTGGGATGTTGGGGGCAGGTGTGTTACAGGTTGGTTGAGCCTAAGTCTCAAATCTAGTTGCCCAGGTTTTTGGTGTTACGCTCAAGCGGGTTATTATGCGCTCGAGCGGAGTTCGATTTTTGGTTGTCCGCTCGAGCGGGCCTTCTTGCGCTCGAGCGGGGTTTACACACTCCCAGTATTTCATGCCTCTGCAAAACTTCTACAGGTGTGTTTTTCACACTCGAGCGGGTTTCTTTACGCTCGAGTGGGTCGCGCTCGAGCGGGTATGTTGGCACATGAGCGGGTAGTGCTTTGTCTGTGAAAGTTCTGGGAGGGAGGAATCTACGCTCGAGCGGACTGGTTTTCGCGCTCGAGCGGATGTACTTTATTCTTGTATCTTGGTGCTCGAGCGGGCCTTCTTGCAATCGAGCGTGTCCAGATTTTTTTGCTTGACGCTCGAGCGTTCTGTTCTCCGCTCGAGCAGACTTATCATATATCAGATAGCAGTTGGGCATTTTTGAATCACTTTTCACTTTTCTTCTCTCTCTTACTTTCCCAAAAACGATTTTGAGAGCCTCTCTCTCTAGAAACTCCCTTCTCTCTAGGGTTTGATCTAGTTAGAGTGCTTTCCTTCCCTTTGGCCTTTGTAAAAGTTGTGTTGATCGTCGAGGGCTTCATTTTGATCTGTGGATCTTGGAGTTTGGAGCATTTTGGTTTCTTCATCTTCTTCCCTTGGGCTCCGAAATTTGAGGTAGGGATTCCTACTCACTACTATGGGTTTTGACCTAGATTTTTGGGCATTTTGTTAAATGGTTGATTTGGGAAGTTAGGGTTTGGAAATGTTGAAAGAGGGTTTTGGTTATTTTGATTCTAAAAAGTGTAATTTGGGTTTCAAAATAATGACATTGTTGTTGGTTGTTGAAATATAGACCATTGGGTCAACATTGAGAAATGGGGTAGAAAACCCTAATTTGTTGTATAAATTAATTAGTATAATTAATTTGGAAAAATTGTTGTTATTTGGAAGTGAGTTGGAAATAATGAAATTGGCTCATTATATTGTAAAATGGTAGAGTTGGATTTATTAATCGCTCACTGTTGAAAACATTGATATTTTATCTGTTGGAGTTTTTATTATCTATTTAGAAATAATTGTTTTGGGCTGCCGGTGGAGGGTAGTTTTGATTGTTGTAGACAATGCATGATGATTAGACAAACTAAAACTAATCAATTGGATGTGTCATAGAGTATGACGGTTGATAGAATACATTGACGTTATGTATTGATTGATTGTGTATATGACCTATGTGTATATACGTTGTGTTGTGTGGGAGAAGATAGGGGATGTACTCCACGGTTTAGGGGAAGATAGGGGATGGACCTCTAAACCGGATGTTGTTCGGGAGGAGATAGGGGATGGACTCCGCTGATACAGCTCATATGCTTGTCAGTTAATGTGTTGATATAGCTCATATGTTTATCTATGGAAGTGTTGATATAGCTCATATGCTTATCTATGGAAGTGTTGATATAGCTTATATGCTTATCTGTTGAGATGTTGATATAGCTAGCATGCTTATCTATTGTGAAATGGGAAATGTTTAATATGAGTAACAACCTCATGTAAGTTGTTGACCAGGTTCTGAGCCGTTGTTGTGAATTGGGAATTTGATAAAAAAATGGAAAATGAAATGAAACATGGACATCGTGGTCATGTAATGGCAATGAGTTATGAATTGATTTATGGGAATTAAACATTTATCAATTGCTAATGTCTTAGTTATTGCTCATACTGTGTTTAGCATATCTCTACTGGGCGTTGGCTCACCCTTTATGGGACATTATTTTCAGGTACAGGTAGCATGTCACCTCCAAGGACATAGCTTGGATGGTTATGGGAGTTGAAGACTCTTTTGGTTATTTTTTTTGTATTACATGTATATCAAGCCAAGGGCTTCTTTTATATAGAGTTAGTACTCTTCTTTGTGTAACCAAGTGTTGACTTGGAAAGCTGTAAGCCCGTAGGGCATTTGCTTTTGTTGTTAACATGTAATACTGTTGTAAGAACTACTCTAATGAATAGAAATGGTTGATTTCTCTTATATCAATGCATGTCTAAAGTGATGGGTTTTATGTATTATTTCGAGGGCGTTACAACTTGGTATCAGAGCGTACTGGGTTCGAATAGTTTAGGTACGTGGGAAGTGATTAGTATCACAATGGGTTTGTCTCGCTTGTTAGAGACTTAGTTGTAATGTTATATGCTTGTGTGATAACATGCTTATGTGACTACTTGGGTATGGGATTTGATTTCTAGGATATTGATTGGATCCTTGGGTTTTTGTGAGTGTTGTTGGAAAAGCACTTGATCAATACTGTTTCTAACCGGAACTCTAGCAACGCCTCGGGACTATCATTATCCGGGAATGAAATTCGTAAGTGCTTTTGTGTTTATGTGCTTACGTGGAGTGAATTACAGTTGTCCATGCATTAGGACGCTAGTGTTTAGTTTCGGCACATTTATGAATGTGCTAACGTCTTCGTTACCTTTAATAGGATGTCAGGACGAGGACGAGGTGGTAGGCGTGGTAGGCCTAGGAGGCAGGAAGTACCTTTACCGAATGACGTTTCGGCAATGCAGGAAAGAGTTGGTCAGGCCAATGTGGCCGAGCCAGTGGGTCAGCAGGCTATGGGCGCCTTGGCCCGAGAGATAGCAAGAGCTTTGGGTATTCTCAGAGCTGAGAATCCAGTTGTTGAGGCAGGACCTTCTTTCTTGAAGAGGGAGTTCTTCCGGTCTAATCCAAACGAGTTTATTGGGGATCCGAAAGAGCCACTTAAGGCTGACGAGTGGTTGGAACAGATGGAGAAGACGTTCGAGATGCTGGGTATCGAGGACGGGGCTTTAAAGGTGACCTTGGCTTCTTTCCAACTGAAGGGAGATGCGGGTCAATGGTGGAAGTACGAGAAGGGCCGTGTTGGTGGTACATGGGGGGCTTTTGTAGATGCCTTCCAGGAGAAGTTTTTATCTTCAGCTGCTAGAGAGAAGTTGAGGGAACAGTTTTGCCAGCTTAAACAGCAGGGTTTGTCAGTGGCCGAGTTTGAGGCTACTTTTACTAGTCTGTCCAAGTTTGCACCTGAACTTGTCGCGTCCGAGGAACGCCGTTGCTTTGAGTTTGAGCGGAAGTTGAGGCGTGGACTCAAGCTGAGGGTTGGAGGGTCGTTTATTCGAGAGTATAGACGTTTGGTGGATGCTGCAGCTCATATGGAGATTATGATGCAGGAGGAGGATGAGGAGAAGCATAAAGGTTCCAAGAGGAGCCAAGATGGCTGTAGTGATGGCGAGGAGAGGGTTTTAACCCTCGGCGAGCCTCTCGTGGTTTGGCTAGATCGACCTTTCCAAAGGTCGAGTGCAGTCTCGGAAGAGGTAGTCGAGGAGGTTTGACTTGTTTACGTGTGTGGCGGTGGGTTACAAGTCTTGTTTGCCATGAAGGGGAGGGTCGAGTGCTTCTTCTTGACTAGACCTCGGGGCGAGAGTTAGAGGCGAGGGCCACTTTGTCTTGCTATCAGTGTGGTCAACCTGGGCACCTGAAGAGGTTTTGCCCACAGTTGAGTGCCACTTCGGGGGCGTCTGGTTCTAGGAAGACGCAGAGTTATCGGCCGATTCGATGCAGTCTCGAGGGCCTCGAGGCCAATCAAGAACTTCGTCATCGATCTGCTGCAGTCGTTTGCTCCTAGAGGTGAGCAGGTGGATCAGGGGCCCACAGGGGGCATGTATGCTGTTACCGTGCAGGACTTAGTGCCGGCTCCATCAGTAATGAGAGGTACCATTCTGTTTTGCAACTCGGTTGCTAGTGTGTTGATTGATACGGGTGCATCTCATTCTTTTGTATCTGCTGCATTCGCATCTGTGTTGGAATTAGAGTTATCACTGTTGGCATCTCCTATTTGTGTAGTATCACCTGTTGGGGTTGAATTGATTTTCAAACACGGATGTAGAGGTTGTGATATAGAGGTTGTCGACCATAGGCTTCCTTTCCCCTTTGTGGTTATGCCCATGAAGGGTTTTGATGTTATTTTGGGTATGGACTGGCTATCGTCATACCGGGCAGTTATCGATTACTACCGCCAGAGGGTTACAGTTTGTACCTTGAGCGGGGCGTGTTTCCATTTCTTGGGGGATCGGGTTGGTAGTGTGTTGCCATCGGTGTATGATCCACGAGGGCGGAATGAGCTTAGTGGTCTACTTGCTAGCTTCTTGAGTGGTGAGCGTGATGAGACCCAGATCGTATTACCGAGGGTGGTTTGTGAGTATTCGGATGTTTTTCCTGAGGACCTCGTTAGTTTGCCACCTCACCGAGAGATAGAGTTCTCTATTGATTTAGTGCCCGGCACGGTGCCGATTTCTATGGCACCTTATCGTTTTGCCCCAGCCGAGTTGAGTGAGTTGAAGATTCAGCTCCAGGAATTGTTAGATAAGGAATTTGTTCGCCCTAGTGTTTCGCCGTGGGAGCACCAGCCCTCTTTGCTAAAAAGAAAGATGGTGCCTTGAGATTGTGTATCGATTACCGGAAGTTGAATTGAGCTACGATTAAGAATAAATACCCTATGCCTCGTATAGATGACCTGTTTGACCAGTTGAAGGGTTCCTGTTGTTTCTCTAAGATAGACTTGAGATCGGGTTACCACCAGTTGAGGGTCAGGGAGGAAGATATTCTGAAGACGACATTCTGTACGCGGTATAGCCATTATGACTTTCTGGTGATGCCATTTGGGCTCACCAATGCACCAGTAGTCTTTATGGACTTGATGAACTGGATCTTCCGAGAATTCTTAGATCGATTTGTAGTCATTTTTGTGGACACCATTCTTATCTATTCACCTTCAGAGGAGGAGCACGAGGAGCACTTGAGAGTGGTGCTTGAATTGCTTAGAGCCCATAGGTTATATGCCAAGTTTGGGAAATGTGAGTTCTGGCTAGGAGAAGTCAAGTTCTTAGGCCATGTGGTGTCCGGGGAAGGGGTGTCTGTTGATACATCCAAGGTTGAGGCAGTGCAAGATTGGGCACAGCCTAAGTGTGTTTTTGAGATCCGCAGTTAGGTTTTAGTTAGTATTACGCGGTTTGTGAAAGATTTCTCCAGACTAGCTTCGCCGTTGACTAGGTTGACGCGGAAAGGGGTCAAGTTTGTGTGGAGTGAGACTTGTGAAAATTCGTTCCAAGAGTTGAAAGTTAGATTGACCACCGCTCTGGTATTGATTATTCCGGAGAGAGGGTTGGGTTATGCGGTTTATTGTGATGTCTCACGAGCGGGTTTGGGTTGTGTGTTGATGCAAGAGGAGAAAGTGGTAGCTTATGGCTCACGTCAGTTGAAAATTCATGAGAAGAATTACCCCACACATGACCTAGAGTTAGCAGCCGTGATTTTTGCCTTAAAGATTTGGAGGCACTACCTTTATGGTGAGAGGTTCGAGGTGTTCTCGAACCACAAGAGTTTGAAGTACCTGTTTACACAGAGGGACTTGAATTTGAGGCAGAGGAGGTGGATGGAGTTCATTGAGGACTACGATTATGAGTTGCACTATCACCCGGAAAAGGCCAATGTTGTGGCCGATGCCCTTAGCAGAAAATCCATAGGTGATGTAGCTTGTATAGCCATCCGGGAATAGGAGATGTTGGGGGCACTTGGCGAGTTTGATTTGCTTCTGGGCGAATCTGTTGAGGCTACGGCCTTGTTTTCTGTTGTCACACAGCCTACACTCATGACTCGGGTGTTGGAGGCACAGAGAGGTGATCTTGAGGTAGAGTCTCTGTGAGAGAAGATCTCCAGTGGGAAGGTTGAGAAGGGTTTGGCAGTGTATCCCGACCAGAGTGTGAGATACCAAGATCGTCTGTTTGTGTCGGAGTCTTACCGAGAGAAAGTACTCCGAGAGTTTCACCATTCACGTCTTGCAGTGCATCCGGGAGGCACTAAGATGTATCAGGATTTGGGCAGCCAGTTCTGGTGGCGGGGAATGAAGAGAGATGTGGCAGTTTTCGTGTCTAAGTGCCTTACTTGTCAGCAAGTGAAGACCGAGCATCAGAGGCCAGCGGGTTTGTTGCAACCCTTGCCTATTGCCGAGTGAAAGTGGGAGCATGTCACTATGGACTTCGCTGTAGGTCTTCCGAGGACTCAGTAGGGTAGTGATGCTATTTGGGTGGTTGTAGACCGGTTGACTAAGCCGGCGCACTTTATCCCTATGCGCGTGAGAGATTCAGTAGATCATCTCGCCGACTTATATATTCGGGACATAGTGAGGTTGCATGGGGTCCCAGTGACGATCGTCTCAGATAGAGATCCTCGTTTTACTGCTAGGTTGTGGCAGAGTTTGCAGAGTGCCTTGGGCACTAAGTTGACCTTTAGTACGGCCTATCACCCTCAGACTGACGGGCAGTCCGAGCGTACTATTCAGATCCTTGAGGATATGCTTCGAGGTTGTGTCCGTGACTTTAGTGGGATGTGGGAGAGGCACTTGCCCTTGGTGGAGTTTGCCTACAACAACAGTTTTCAGTCGAGTATCGGTATGGCACCGTTTGAGGCCTTGTATGGCCGACCGTGTAGATCTCTAGTTTGTTGGGCCGAGGTGGGTGATGCACCTTTGCTGGGTCCGGAGTTGGTTAGGGAGATGACGGAGAAAGTTGAGCTTATCCGTAGAAGGCTTGTTACAACCCAGAGTCGCCAAAAGAGTTATGCCGACCGTAGGAGGAGGCCTTTGGCGTTTGAGATAGGTGATCATGTTTTCTTGTAAATATCACCTAGGCGAGGTTTGATGAGGTTTGGGAAGAATGGGAAGTTATCCCCTCGGTTTATCGGTCCCTTTGAGATCCTTGAGAGGATTGAGGAGGTTGCTTATTGTTTGGCTTTGCCACCACAGTTGTCCGGAGTGCATGACATGTTTCATGTGAGTATGCTTCGGAAGTATGAGCCAGATCTGTCCCACGTGTTAGATTGGACTGACTTAGAGGTAGATGAGGATGCCTCGTATGAAAAGAGACCGGTTCGGGTCTTGGATAGGCGGGATCAAGTCTTGCGTGGCAAGACCATTCCCTTGTTAAAGGTTTTGTGGAAACATCACGGAGTAGAGGAAGCCACTTGGGAACGTGAGTTGGAAGTCCATGAAAAGTATCCGGACATGTTTGTTGATGTGTAATCATGTATTGAAATTTTGTAATATTATTGAGCTTTAAGAGCATTATGTATGTCTTAAGCTGTAAAACATTGTAAATGTTTTGGTAAATGGAAGTTTGTGTTAACATTGCGTATGTTAAGTGTATTGTGAAAATGCAAGCATGATATTAATGTTGCATGTGTTAAGGAATTATGGAAAATGAGTTGAAATTGATAAATTTCAAAGGAATGCATGTTGATGATGCAGGTTGTTATGTATAATGTGAAATGCCTCTTGAAAAGAGATGGGATTGACCGGTAATGGGTCGAATTGTTTAATATTATATTGTAATAATGTTGGGAATTGAGAAAATCTTGTTTTTGAAAAACTTGTATTTAATTTCGGGGACGAAATTCTTTAAGGAGGGAAGGTTATAGCGATCCCGGTTTTCCCTCTCTGTAGTTGTCATATTCCGGACTTGGTTCCGTGGAGTTGATGGTTATTTATCTTGCTGTCATTCTTTAATTCCGTATGTTTGAGTTTTGGGATGTTGGGGGCAGGTGTGTTACAGGTTGGTTGAGCCTAAGTCTCAAATCTAGTTGCCCAGGTTTTTGGTGTTACACTCGAGCGGGTTATTATGCGCTCGAGCGGAGTTTGGTTTTTGGTTGTTCGCTTGAGCGGGCCTTCTTGCGCTCGAGCGGGGTTTACACACTCGCAGTATTTCATGCCTCTGGAAAACTTCTGTAGGTGTGTTTTTCACGCTGGAGCGGGTTTCTTTACGCTCGAGCGGGTCACGCTGGAGCGGGTATGTTGGCGCTCGAGCGGGTAGTGCTTTGTCTGTGAAAGTTCTGGGAGGGGGGAATCTACGCTCGAGCGGACTGGTTTTCGCGCTCGAGCGGATGTACTTTATTCTTGTGTCTTGGCGCTCGAGCGGGCCTTCTTGCGATTGAGCGTGTCCAGATTTTTGTGCTTGACGCTAGAGCGTTCTGTTCTCCGCTCGAGCGGACCTGTCGTATATCAGATAGCAGTTGGGCATTTTTGAATCACTTTTCACTTTTCTTTTCTCTCTTACTTTCCCAAAAACGATTTTGAGAGCTTCTCTCTCTAGAAACTCCCTTCTCTCTAGGGTTTGATCTAGTTTGAGTGCTTTCCTTCCCTTTGGCCTTTGTAAAAGTTGTGTTGATCGTCGAGGGCTTCATTTTGATCCGTGGATCTTGGAGTTTGGAGCATTTTGGTTTCTTCATCTTCTTCCCTTAGGCTCCGAAATTTGAGGTAGGGATTCCTACTCACTACTATGGGTTTTGACCTAGATTTTTGGGCATTTTGTTAAATGGTTGATTTTGGGAAGTTAGGGTTTGGAAATGTTGAAAGAGGGTTTTGGTTATTTTGATTCTAAAAAGTGTAATTTGGGTTTCAAAATAATGACATTGTTGTTGGTTGTTGAAATATAGACCATTGGGTCAACATTGAGAAATGGGGTAGAAAACCCTAATTTGTTGTATAAATTAATTGGTATAATTAATTTGGAAAAATTGTTGTTATTTGGAAGTGAGTTGGAAATAATGAAATTGGCTCATTATATTGTAAAATGGTAGAGTTGGATTTATTAATCGCTCACTGTTGAAAACATTTATATTTTATCTGTTGGAGCTTTTATTATCTGTTTAGAAATAATTGTTTTGGGCTACCAGTGGAGGGTAGTTTTGATTGTTGTAGACAATGCATGATGATTAGGAAAACTAAAACTAATCAATTAGATGTGTCATAAAGTATGACGGTTGATAGAATACATTGACGTTATGTATTGATTGATTGTGTATATGACCTATGTGTATATACGTTGTGTTGTGTGGGAGAAGATAGGGGATGTACTCCACGGTTTAGGGGAAGATAGGGGATGGACCTCTAAACCGGATGTTGTTCGGGAGGAGATAGGGGATGGACTCGTGATCTGACTCATATGCTTGTCAGTTAATGTGTTGATATAGCTCATATGTTTATCTATGGAAGTGTTGATATAGCTCATATGCTTATCTATGGAAGTGTTGATATAGCTTATATGCTTATCTGTTGAGATGTTGATATAGCTAGCATGCTTATCTATTGTGAAATGGGAAATGTTTAATATGAGTAACAACCTCATGTAAGTTGTTGACCAGGTTCTGAGCCGTTGTTGTGAATTGGGAATTTGATAAAAAATGGAAAATGAAATGAAACATGGACATCGTGGTCATGTAATGGCAATGAGTTATGAATTGATTTATGGGAATTAAACATTTATCAATTGCTAATGTCTTAGTTATTGCTCATACTATGTTTAGCATATCTCTACTGGGCGTTGGCTCACCCTTTATGGGACATTATTTTCAGGTACAGGTAGCATGCCACCTCCAAGGACATAGCTTGGATGGTTATGGGAGTTGAAGACTCTTTTGGTTATTTTTTTTGTATTACATGTATATCAAGCCAAGGGCTTCTTTTATATAGAGTTAGTACTTTTCTTTGTGTAACCAAGTGTTGACTTGGAAAGCTGTAAGCCCGTAGGGCATTTGTTTTTATTGTTAACATGTAATACTGTTGTAAGAACTACTCTAATGAATAGAAATGGTTGATTTCTCTTATATCAATGCATGTCTAAAGTGATGGGTTTTATGTATTATTTCGAGGGCGTTACAGGTTTCTTTGAATGAACTTCCATTCTTAATTTTATACAACTTCCATTTTTATTTTTATTCAACTTCCTTTTTTCTTTAGTTTCCAAAAAGATCGTTAAGGTATAGTGTGTTCCTTTTCTATTTTACTTCCTTATTTTTTTAATTTCCAAATAGATCGTTAAGGTATAGTGGTTTTTTGAATGAACTTCCATTGTTAATTTTATGCAACTTCCATTTTTATTTTTGTTCAACTTTAATTTTTATTCAATTCTCTTTTCCATTCAACTTCCTTTTTTATTCAATTTCCTTTTCTATTCAATTTCTTTTTTTATTTAATTGTCAAATATATCATTAAGGTATAGTGGTTTTTTGATTGAACTGCTATTTTTAATTTTATGCAACTTCCATTTTTAATCAATTTC
Organism: Camellia lanceoleosa; assembly: GCA_025200525.1. Classification (NCBI taxonomy): domain Eukaryota; kingdom Viridiplantae; phylum Streptophyta; class Magnoliopsida; order Ericales; family Theaceae; genus Camellia; species Camellia lanceoleosa. The sequence continues at coordinate 587,239 of JANUSC010000017.1, forward strand.
CTTTTCTATTCAACTTTTTTTTTTTATATTTAATTTCCAAATAGACTGTTAAGGTATAGTGGTTTCTTGAATGAACTTCTATTTTTAATTTTATGCAACTTCATTTTTTATTTAACTTCCAAATAGATCGTTAAGGTATGTGTTTCTTGAATGAACTTTCACTATTAATCTTATGCAACTTCCATTTTTAATTTTATGCAACTTTCATTTTTAATTTTATGAAACATCTATTTTTAATTTTATGCAACTTCCATTTTTATTTTTATTGAACTTCCATTTTTATTCAATTTCCTTTTCTGTTCAACATCCTTTTTTATTTAATTTCCTTCTCTATTCAACTTTCTTTTTTATTCAACTTCCATTTTTATTCAATTTCCTTTTCTATTCGACTTTCTTTTTTATTTAATTTCCAAATTGATCGTTAAGGTATAGTGGTTTCTTCAACGAACTTCCATTTTTAATTTTCAATTTCCTTTTCTATTCAACTTCCATTTTTATTCAACTTGCTTTTCTACTCAACTTCCTTTTTTATTTAATTTCCAAATAGATCGTTAAGATATAGTGGTTTCTTGAATGAACTTCCATTTTTAATTTTATGAAAGTTTATTCAACTTCCATTTTTATGCAATTTCCTTTTCTATTCAACTTCCTTTTTTATTTAATTTCCAAATAAATCGTTAAGGTATAGTGGTTTCTTGAATGAGCTTCCATTTTTAATTTTATGCAAGGAAGTTCATTCAAGAAACCAATATACCTTAACGATCTATTTGGAAATTAAAAAACAAAGGAAGTTGAATAGAAAAGGAAATTGAATAAATGTAGAAGTTGAATAAAAATAAAAAAGGAAGTTGAATAAAAATGGAAGTTGTATAAAATTAACAATAGATGTTCATTCAAGAAACGAATATACCAAAACGATCGTTAATGTTTCTTGAAAGAACTTCCGTTGTTAATTTTATGCAACTTCCTTTTTTATTTAATTTCCAAATAGATCGTTAAGGTATAGTAGTTTATTGGATCAACTTCCATTTTTAATTTTATGCAACTTTCTTTTTTATTTAATCTCCAACTAGATCGTTAAGGTATAGTGGTTTATTGAATGAACTTCAATTTTTATTTTTATTCAACTTCTATTTTTATTTTTATTCAACTTCCATTTTTATTCAATTTCTATTTCTATTCAACTTCTTTTTTTATTTAATTTCCAAATAGATCGTTACGGTATAGTGTGATCTTGAATGAACTTCCATTTTTAATTTTATGTAACTTCCATTTTTATTTTTATTCATCTTCCATTTTTATTGAATTTACTTTTCTATTCAATTTCCTGTTAATTTTATGCAACTTCCATTTTTATTTTATTCAACTTCCTTTTTTATTTGATTTCCGAATAGGTCGTTAAGGTATAGTGATTTCTTGAATGAACTTCCATTTTTATTCAACTTCTTTTTTTATTTGTATTCAACTTCCTTATCTATTTTTATTCAACTTCCATTTTTATTTTTATTCAACTTTCATTTTTATGCAATTTCCATTTCTATACAACTTCCTTTTTTATTTTATGCAACTTCCATTTTTATTTTTATTCAATTTCCTTTTCTATTCAACTTCATTTTTTATTTAATTTCCAAATAGATCGTTAGGGTATAGTAGTTTCTTGAATGAACTTCCGCTGCTAATTTTATGCAACTTGCATTTTTATTCACCTTCCATTTTTATTCAATTTTGTTTTTTATTCAACTACCTTTTTGTTAAATTTCCATTTCTATTCAACTTCCATTTTTATTTTTATTCAATTTACTTTTCTATTCAACTTCCATTTCTATTCAACTTCCTTTTTTATTAAATTTCCAATTGAAGTTCGTTGAAGAAACCAATATACCAAAACGATCTATTCAATTTCAATTTCCTTTTCTATTCAACTTCCTTTTTGATTTAATTTCCCAATAGAAAAGGTAATTGAATAAAAATGGAAGTTGAGTAAAAATAAAAGGAAAGTTGCATAAAAAATGGAAGTTGAATAAAAATAAAAATAAAAATGGAAGTTGCATAAAATTAAAAATGGAAATTCATTCAAGAAACCTATAGCGATCTCGGGTTTTACCCCTTGGGTACAGTGATCCGGACTTGTCTCCGTGGACGTTGGTAGTTACTTATATCTTATTTGCATCCTTTCGTACCTTGCATTTGAGTTTTAGGATATGTTGGGCATGTTTCGAGCAGGTGGGTTGAGCCTTGGTCTAATTTCCTGTTGCCTAGTTTTTGGTCGTTCCGCTCGAGCGGGTATTCCTGCGCTTGAGCGGGGTTTACACCCTTCCAGCTTTTTGTGTCCCTGCAAAACTTCTGCAGGTGTGATTTCTACGCTTCGGCGGGTTTCCTCCTTTCGAGTGGTTCTTTCAGCGGGCTTGTTGGTGCTTGAGCGGGTGGTACATTTTTGGTGAAAGTTTTGGGATGGGATAATCCACGCTCGAGCGGACTGGTTTTTCGCGCTCAAGCGGATATGTTTCACTCTTGTGTCTTGGCGCTCGAGCGGGCCTTCTTGCGCTCGAGCGGACCCAGATTTTTGTTCTTGACGCTCAAGCGTTGTGTTTTTCGCTCGAGCAGACCTGTCGTATATCAGACAGCAGCTAGGCATTTTTAAATCACTTTTTGCATTCTCTTTCTCTCTCTTACTTTCTAAAAAGACATTTTGAGAGCTCCTCTCTCTAGAAACTCCCTTCTCTCTAGGGTTTGATCTACTTAGAGTGTTCTCTTTTCCTTCGGCCTTTGTAAAAGTTGTGTTGATCGTCAAGGGCATCGTTTTGATCCGAAAAGTTTGGAGTTTGGAGCATTTTGGTTTTGGTCTCTTCCCTGTTTGAGCTCAAACTTCGAGGTAGGGATATCCTACTCCTCTTTATGAGCTTTGTCTTTGAATTTTAGCATTTTGATGAGTTGGGGGTCGTTGGGTAATTTTGAGAAAGTTTGGGTCTTTTGTGTAATTTTACAAAAGTCGGGGTTTTGTTTATATAAACCTATATGCATGGTTGGCATAGAGAAATGAAATAGATGATGGATTACGGATAGAAATGAAACCTTAGGGTTGTTTTATTAATTATGGGAAATGCCCTCATAACATTGTTAAATTAATTTGTGAAATTAATTTGAGAAATGAGAAATTGAATTGAAAATGTTGGAATTGGAAATGTATGGGATTAAAGGGTGTAGTTGGATTATTTATCACTCACCAAATTGAAATGTCGATATTTTATCTATTTGGCGCATTTATTTTCTGTTTAGAAATAACTGCTTTAGGCTATCGGTGGAGGATAGTCTTGATTGTTGTAGACATTGCATGACGATTAGGCAAACTAAAACTAATCAGTTGAACGTGCTATTGAATATAGCGATTGGAATAATACATTAACTTTATGTATTGATTGATTGTATATGACAACTGTTTATAAACATAGTTTGTGTGGGAGGAGAAAGGGGCTGTACTTCACGGTTTATTGGAAGAAAGGGATTGTACCTCTAAACCAGATTTTGTGTGACAGTGATTCTGTAACGCCCTCAAAATGCAACCCATTAAATATAAAACAAAACATGCATTATTAAAAGAAAGCATTTTATTACATCATTTATCCGAGTCTTATGAAATGAAATACCATAATAAATGCCCTAAAGGCTTACATCTTGCCAAGCCAATCCTTGGACACAATTCACTGAGTTCTAACTCAGAAACAGATAAAGCCCTAGGCTTGAAAGATTACATTATTCAAATGAAACAAATAAAAGTAAATAAACAAATCTTCAAGTCCAATCCTCACAAGCTATGTCCTTGGAGAGTGAACCACAACACGAAAAATAAAGTTCCCATATAGGGTGAACCACAGCCCAGTAGAGAAATACTAAACCAAGCATAAGAATTAACTAAAGTATTAGCATCTGATACATGGTTAACACACTATAGTCGAGTTACAATATTCATGACACGAATGTCTACACTGCCTATGACACATTGTCTATGGCACATTTTACTTTCCACATATGGCTCGAAACTCGCCAAATAACTCAACAGACTTCATCTTTTATTACCATTACTTCCAATTCAACAGGAATAACAATTCAAGTTAGACCTAATCCTAACAAATACACATGTTGGTATTGTATCAATCATAATCAATTCACTTCCATACTTCCCTACTGATACACATTTTGGTGATGTATCATAACAACAATAAATAGACATATGCCTATTAATCAATAAGCACACATAAGAGTGATGCTACTGGAGTCCATCCCCTATCTCCTCCCAATAAATCCGGTTTAGAGGTCCATCCCCTATCTTCCCCTAAACCGTGGAGTTCATCCCCTATCTTCTCCAAACAACATGCATATGCAATGAAACACATAATTGCCATATACAACACATAATCAATACAAGTAATGTTCTGTATTAATTCAACAGTCAATATATATGACTCAGTTTCAGTTATACCTAAGCCACATGCAAGGTCTACAACAATCACGACTATCCTCCACCGATAGCCCAAAAGCTTATTTCTAAACAAGAAATAAATACAACACATATAATCTCAATATCACAGATAAGTGGTTAAATTACCCAACTACATCATTAACCTCATAATTCCCCCAATTTCAAGAATTAAACCCAATTCCACAATTTTCCCTTACATTAATTATACAAATTAACCTAAGCCAAAACCCTAAGGTTTCTCCCAAAATTACCAAACTACCCCCATATACCAAAATACTAACACTTAGGATTAAAGCGTATAAATGGAGTAGGAATTCCCTACCTCAAAGCGATGAACCCAAAAGAAGAAGACGAAGATGTTTGCCCAAATTTCAAAGTGCTCCAAATCCAACAATGCTCAGATTAAATGAAAGCCCTCACTCTCCTCTACCTTTTTAATGAAGGAACAAGGTTAGCAACACCCTCTAGATAGATCAAAACCCACGAAAAGATCAGTTGAGAGAAAAGACTCAAACTAGGGTTTTGGATCAAAATTGTGAAAAAGGGCGTTTTAAAAGCTAACTGCTGCGTTTAAATCTTTGGGCCGAGCTCGCTCGGCGAAGACAGTCGCCGGCGACCAGACAAACAGAGACCTCGCTCGGCGAAAAGAAGCTCGCCGAGCCAAAGACAAACCGGCTTGCTCGGCGAAGGAAAGTTCGCTCGAGCCAACAAACACCGCTCTCGGGTCTAGCATCGGCGCAACCCTCGCCGAGCCAAGAAAGGCTCGCTCGTGCGACGAATCAAAAAGAAGGATCTCGCTCGAGCGAAGATAAGCTCGCTCGAGCGACCAAGCTAAAAACTGAACATCAAGAATTGGTTTCTAGACTCAACCAACCTGTCATCAACTTGGTTTCTAGACTCAACCAACCTGTCATCAACCTGCCCAAAACATCTTATAACCAAAGAATAAGGAATCAAGGACAACAACGACAATAATATGGCAACGGAATCCACGGAACATAAGTCCGGATACAATACTCAAATGGGAAAAAGACCGGGGTCGCTATAACCTCCCCCCCTTAAAAGAATTTCGTCCCCGAAATTAAGCATAGGTTTGTAAAAACGAGTTTTCTAAATTCCCAATGATACAAAACACCACAATAATAAGCAACAATTCGACCCAAAACTGGTCACTTCATCTCTTATCAAGAGGCATCTCACAATATGTATAAATCAACATATATTTCAACTTACATCAATATTATGCATTATTCCTTTCAATGTTAACAATTTCCATATCATATTCAATTCCATGATATAAACAACACATTCAATATATAAATGTTATATTCTACTTCCATTATGAAGCAGGTTTCAAAATGTTAACATTAAACTCAAACATTCTCAATGTTTTCCAACTTAAGACATATATGAAATTCTCAAGTTCCACAATATTATATAATCTAGATACAAGATTACAAATCAGTAAATAAATCTGGATATTTCTCACGGACTTCCAACTCACGTTCCCAAGTGGCTTCCTCCACTCCGTGATGCTTCCACAAAACCTTCACTAAAGGGATGGTCTTGCCACGCAGGACTTGATCCCGCCTATCCAAGACTCGAATCGGTCTCTCCTCGTACGAAACATCCTCATCAACAACTAAATCGGTCCAATCCAACACATGTGATGGATCCGGCTCATACTTCCGAAGCATACTCACATGAAATACGTCATGAATTCCGGACAACGGCGGTGGCAAAGCTAAACGATAAGCAGCCTCGCCAATCCTTTCAAGGATCTCAAAAGGACCAATAAACCGAGGGGACAACTTCCCGCTCTTCCCAAACCTCATCAACCCTCGTTTGGGTGATATCTTCAGAAAGACGTGATCACCCACCTCAAACTCCAAAGGCCTCCTCCTACGGTCGGCATAAGATTTCTGACGACTCTGTGCTGTAACCAGCCTCTTACGGATAAGCTCAACTTTCTCTGTTGTTTCCCTCACCAACTCCGGACCCAACAAAGGTGCATCACCCACCTCGGCCCAACAAACTGGAGATCTACACGGTCGGCCATACAAGGCCTCAAACGGTGCCATACCGATACTAGACTGAAAGCTATTGTTGTAGGCAAACTCCACTAATGGCAAGTGCCTCTCCCACGACCCACTAAAGTCGAGAACACAACCCCGAAGCATATCCTCAAGGATCTGAATAATGCCTTCGGACCGCCCGTCGATCGAGGATGATAACGTACTAAAGTCAACTTAGTGCCTAAAGCACTCTGCAAACTCGCCACAACCGGTAAAGCGAGGATCTCTATCTGAGGCGATCGTCACTGGGACCCGTGCAACCTCACTATGTCCCGAACATACAACTCGACAAGATGATCTCTTGAATCTCTAACTCGCATAGGAATGAAGTCTGCCGACTTCAACCGGTCTACCACTACCCAAATGGCATCACTACCCTGAGTCCTCGGAAGACCCACAACGAAGTCCATAGTGACATGCTCCCACTTCCACTCGGCAATAGGCAAGGGTTGCAACAAACCCGCTGGCCTCTGATGCTCGGCCTTCACTTGCTGACAAGTAAGGCACCTAGATACGAAAGCTGCCACATCTCTCTTCATACCCCGCCACCAAAACTGGCGACCCAAATCCTGATACATCTTAGTACCACCCGGATGCACCGCAAGGCGCGAATGATGAAACTCTCGGAGTACCTCCTCTCGGCAAGACTCCGGCACAAACAGACGGTCTCGGTATCTCACACTCAGGTCGGGATACACCGTCAAACCCTTCTCAACCTTCCCATTGGAAATCTTCTCTCGGAGAGATTCTACCTCAAGATCACCCCTCTGAGCCTCTAACACTCGAGTCATAAGTGTGGGCTGCGCAACAACAGAAAACAAGGCCGCAGCCTCGACAGATTCACCCAGAAGCAAATCAAACTCCCCAAGTGCACCCAACATCTCCCACTCTCGGATGGCTATACTAGCAACGTCACCAACAGATTTCCTGCTAAGGGCATCGGCCACAACATTGGCCTTTCCCGGATGATAGTGCAACTCGAAATCATAGTCCTCAATAAATTCCATCCACCTCCTCTGCCTCAGATTCAAGTCTTTACGTGTGAACAGATATTTGGAACTCTTGTGGTGGGAGAATACTTCAAATTTCTCACCATACGATAATGCCTCCAAATCTTCAAGGCAAATATTACATTTGCTAATTCTAAATCATGCGTAGGGTAATTCTTCGTGAATTTTCAAGCGGCGTGAGCCATAGGCAACCACTTTCCCTCTTGCATCAACACACAACCTGCAGACCCTCTCGTGAGGCGTCACGATGGCTGCATAACCCAACCCTCTCTCCGAATAATCAAGACCGGGCGGTGGTCAATCTAACCTTCAACTCCTGAAACGACTTTTCACAAGTCTCACTCCATACAAATTTGACTCCTTTCCGAGTCAATCTAGTCAACGGTGAAGCTAACTTGGAGAAATCCTTCACAAACCGGCGATAATACCCAGCTAATCCCAGAAAACTGCGGATCTCAAACACACTCTTAGGTTGTGCCCAATCTTGCACTGCCTCAGTCTTGGATGTATCGACACCCCTTCCCCAGAAACTACATGGCCTAAGAACTTCACCTCTTTTAGCCAGAACTCACACTTCCCGAACTTAGCATAAAGCTTATGGGCTCTAAGTAACTCTAGCACCACTCTCAAGTGTGCCTCGTGCTCCTCCTCTGAAGGTGAATAAATCAGAATGTCGTCCACGAAGACGACCACAAAACGATCTAAGAATTCCCGGAAGACCCGGTTCATCAAATCCATAAACACTGCCGGTGCATTGGTGAGCCCAAACGGCATCACCAGAAACTCATAGTGGCCATACAGCGTCTGGAATGCCGTCTTGAATATCCTCCTCACGACTCTCAACCGATGATAACCCGATCTCAAGTCTATCTTAGAGAAACAACGGAACCCTTCAACTGGTCAAACAAATCATCTATACGAGGCATAGGGTACTTATTCTTAGTAGCCGATTCAATTTCCGTAATCTATACAGTCTCAAAGCACCACCTTTCTTCTTAGCGAATAGGGCGGTGCTCCCCATGGCGAAACACTAGGGCGAATATAGCCCTTATCTAGCAACTCACGGAGTTGAACCTTCAACTCAACTAACTCACCGAAAACGGTAAGGTGCCATCGAAATCGGCGCTGCAGCACTAAATCAATAGAGAACTCAATCTCGATGAGGTGGCAAACCAACAAGATCCTCGGGGAAAACGTCCGGGTACTCACAAACCACCCTCGGTAACACAATCTGGGTCTCATCACACTCACTACTCTCAAAGCTAGCAAGTAGACCACTAAGCTCACTCCGCCCTCGCGGATCGTACCCTGGTGGCAAAACACTACCAACCCTGTCCCCCAGAAAATGGAAACGTTCTCCGCTAACTGTACAACAAGTGACTCTCTGACGGTAGCAATCAATAAATGCCCGGTATGACGACAACCAGTCCATACCCAAAATAACATCGAAGCCCTTCATGGGCATAACCACAAAAGAAAAAGGGATTCTATGATCATCAACCTCTATATCACAACCCCTAACACCTTGTTTCAAAATCAATTCGCCCCCAAGTGGTGACACTACACAAATAGGAGATGCTAACTGTGCTAACTCCAACTCCAAAATAGATACGAATCGTGAGACACAAAAGAATGAGATGCACCAGACGATCAAAACACTAACAACTGAATTGCAAAACAAGAAGGTACCTCTCAACCGACGGAGCTGCACGAGATCTGTCTTGATAACGATACACGCGCCCAGACGACCTCTGATCAACCTGCTCACCCCTCGGAGCAGAAGACTGCTGCATAGACTGGGACGAAGAAGCCCCCTGATTGGCCTTCGAGGCCTGAACTGACTGAGCAGGCATCTGACTCTGAGTCTGCCTCGAACCAGATGCACCTGACGTGCCACCCAACTGTGGGCAAAACCTCTTCATATGCCCCGGCTGACCACACTGAAAACAAGAGAGCGGCTGGCCTCTGCCCTGACTCTGGCTCTGAGATCGAGCCGAAGAAGATGCTGCTCTCTGGACTCCTCCCCTCTGAGGACAAACTGGAGACTTATGGCCCAGCTGGCCACACTTGAAACAGGTAATGTCTCCTCGCCCTTCCCAATCGGCACTTTTCAGAAAATAGACCTAGAGAAGCTACTCTGAGGCGGCTGAGGAGTGAAACCTCTCTGCCTCCTGCCATCGCCCTGACCCTCCTGACTCCTCTTGGAGCCTTTCTGCCTTTCCTCCTCCTCCCGCATCGCGATCTCGGTGTAAATTCTTGCATCAACCAAACGCCCAAAATCCCTAATCATAGTTGGCACAACTCTCAATTTGAGGCCGCGCCTCAATTTCTTCTCGAACTCTATGCAATGGCGTTCCTCAGTCGCCACTAACTCAGGTGCAAACCTAGACAAACTAGTAAATGAGGCCTCGAACTCAGCCACTGACAAACTGTTCTGCTCAAGATGGCAAAACTGATCTCTCAACTTCTCTGAGCAATTTGGAGCAGTACTTCACCTGAAAAGCATCAACAAACTCCTTCCAAGTACCTCCAATACGACCCTTGGTGAACTTCCACCATTGACCCGCATCCCCTTTCAGCTGGAAAGATGCCAAGGTCACCTTCAACCCCTCGTCTTCGATGGCAAGCATCTCAAAGCGTTTTTAGTTATGCATTAGCCATTAAATGCGCCTTAAGCGGCTCGCTAGGATCACCTACAAACACGTCCGGTTAAGACCGGAAAAACTCCCTCTTCAGAAAAGAAGGCCCTACATCTGTAGCAACTACCGGAGCTGGAACTACCTGGGCTGGATTCGCAGCCCTCAGAATGTCCACTGATGCCTGAAATGCCCCTGCTATCTCTTGGGCTAAAGTGCCCATAAACTGCTGTCCTACTGGCTCGGGCACATTGGCCTGGCCAACACCCTCCTGAACTGCCGGAATCTCCTCCGGTATAGGCACTTCCTGCCTAGCCTGCCTACCGCGCCTACCGCGACCTCGTCCTCGTCCCGACATCCTAATAAAAGAAACAAAGACATTAGCACTCTAAATAATGTGCCAAAACTATAACACTTGCGTCTTAATACATTGGATAACAATAAATCACACCACGTAAGCACATAATCACATAAGCACCTACGAATTTCATTCCTGGATAATGATAGTCCCGAGGCGTCCCTAAAGTTCCGGTTGGAAACAACATTGATCAGGTGCCTTTCCAACAAGACTTTCAAAGACTCAAGGATCCAATCAACATCCAAGGAACTACATTCCATACCCACATAGTCACATAAACATGTTATCATATAAGCATGGAATTATTACACTAAGTCTCTATCAAACGAGACGAACCCATTGTGATACTAATCACTTCCCACGTACCCAAAGTATTCGAACCCGGTACGCTCTGATACCAAGTTGTAACGCCCTCAAAATGCAACCCATTAAATATAAAACAAAACATGCATTATTAAAAGAAAGCATTTTATTACATCATTTATCCGAGTCTTATGAAATGAAATACCATAATAAATGCCCTAAAGGCTTACATCTTGCCAAGCCAATCCTTGGACACAATTCACTGAGTTCTAACTCAGAAACAGATAAAGCCCTAGGCTTGAAAGATTACATTATTCAAATGAAACAAATAAAAGTAAATAAACAAATCTTCAAGTCCAATCCTCACAAGCTATGTCCTTGGAGAGTGAACCACGAACACGAAAAATAAAGTTCCCATATAGGGTGAGCCACACCCGATGAAATCCTAAACCAAGCATAAGAATTAACTAAAGTATTAGCATCTGATACATGGTTAACACACTATAGTCGAGTTACAATATTCATGACACGAATGTCTACACTGCCTATGACACATTGTCTATGGCACATTTTACTTTCCACATATGGCTCAGAACCTGGCCAAATAACTCAACAGGACTTCATCTTTTATTATCATTACTTCCAATTCAACAGGAATAACAATTCAAGTTAGACCTAATCCTAACAAATACACATGTTGGTATTGTATCAATCATAATCAATTCACTTCCATACTTCCCTACTGATACACATTTTGGTGATGTATCATAACAACAATAAATAGACATATGCCTATTAATCAATAAGCACACATAAGAGTGATGCTACTGGAGTCCATCCCCTATCTCCTCCCAATAAATCCGGTTTAGAGGTCCATCCCCTATCTTCCCCTAAACCGTGGAGTTCATCCCCTATCTTCTCCAAACAACATGCATATGCAATGAAACACATAATTGCCATATACAACACATAATCAATACAAGTAATGTTCTGTATTAATTCAACAGTCAATATATATGACTCGATTTGATTATACCTAAGCCACATGCAAGGTCTACAACAATCACGACTATCCTCCACCGATAGCCCAAAACAGTTATTTCTAAACAAGAAATAAATACAACACATATAATCTCAATATCACAGATAAGTGGTTAAATTACCCAACTACATCATTAACCTCATAATTCCCCCAATTTCAAGAATTAAACCCAATTCCACAATTTTCCCTTACATTAATTATACAAATTAACCTAAGCCAAAACCCTAAGGTTTCTCCCAAAATTACCAAACTACCCCCATATACCAAAATACTAACACTTAGGATTAAAGCGTATAAATGGAGTAGGAATTCCCTACCTCAAAGCGATGAACCCAAAAGAAGAAGACGAAGATGTTTGCCCAAATTTCAAAGTGCTCCAAATCCAACAATGCTCAGATTAAATGAAAGCCCTCACTCTCCTCTACCTTTTTAATGAAGGAACTAGGTTAGAAACACCCTCTAGATAGATCAAACCCAAGGAAAAGATGAGTTGAGAGAGAAAAGACTCGAAACTAGGGTTTCTGGATCAAAAATTGTGAAAAAGGACGTTTTAAAACTGCTGCTGCGTTTAAATACTGGACAGGCTCGCTCGAGCGAAGACCTGGTCGCTCGAGCGACCAGACACAAGAAACAGACCTCGCTCGAGCGAAAAGAAGCTCGCTCGAGCCAAAGACAAACCAGCTTGCTCGAGCGAAGGAAAGCTCGCTCGAGCCAACAAACACTGCTCTCAGGTCTAGCACTGGACGCAACCCTCGCTCGAGCCAAGAAAGGCTCGCTCGAGCGACGAATCAAAAAGAAGGATCTCGCTCGAGCGAAGAGAAGCTCGCTCGAGCGACCAAGCTAAAAACTGAACATCAAGAATTGGTTTCTAGACTCAACCAACCTGTCATCAACTTGGTTTCTAGACTCAACCAACCTGTCATCAACCTGCCCAAAACATCTTATAACCAAAGAATAAGGAATCAAGGACAACAACGACAATAATATGGCAACGGAATCCACGGAACATAAGTCCGGATACAATACTCAAATGGGAAAAAGACCGGGGTCGCTATAGATTCAGCACTACAATGTGTATCAGGCTACGAAATAGAAGTGTTTTGTTTCATTAATACATCACTACAATGTGTATTATTTGAAACGTATGGAAGTGTTTTGTTTCATTAATACAGCACTACTATGTGTATTATTTGAGATATGTGAGAGTGATTTTATATGTTCTTGATACAGCACTACAATGTGTATCCATCATGAATTTCGAAAGTGTTTTAAAGATGAGTCTAAACCTCATTAAGTTAATTAGCCGTGTTACGAGTGTTTTCAAACTCAAGGTTGAAAAGGAAATGGGAAATGAAATGTTACATGGACTTAAATGTCATGAAACCGAAATGTGATATAAGTGGATGTATCTGTGTTGGCCATCTATCAACTGCTAATTTTTTAGTCATTGTTCATAGCTGGTTTAGTGTATTTCTACTGGGCTGTGGCTCACCCTATATGGGACATCATTTTCAGGTACAGGTAGCATGCCATCTCCAAGGACATAGCTTGGGAGGCTAGAGGCAGACATACTTTTTGGTTGCTTGATTTCCTTTTTGATGTATTACATGTAATTTCAAGCCAAGGGCTTAATGTGTATTTGAGTTAGTACTCTCTTTTTGTAACCAAGTGTTAACTTGGAAAGCTGTAAGCCCGTAGGGCATTTGCTTTTGTTGTTAACATGTAATACTTTTGTAATGAGTTACTCTAATGAATAGAATGATGGTTATCTTTCATATCAATGCATGTCTAGGTTGATGGGTTTAATGTTATTATTTTGAGGGCGTTACAACTTGGTATCAGAGCGTACCGGGTTCGAATACTTTGGGTACGTGAGAAGTGATTAGGATCACAATTGGTTTGTCTCGCTTGTTAGAGACTTAGATGTAGTGTTATGTACTTATGTGATAACATGCTTATGTGACTATTTGGGTATGGGATTTAATTTCAAGGATGTTGATTGGATCCTTGGGTTTCTGTGAGTCTTGTTGGAAAAGCACTTGATCAATGCTGTTTCTAATCGAAACTCTAGCAACGCCTTGGGACTATCATTATCCGGAAATGAAATTAGTAAGTGCTTATGTGATTATGTGCTTACGTGGAATGAATTACAGTTGTCCATGTATTAGGATGCGGGTGTTTAGTTTCGGCACATTTATGAATGTGCTAATGTTCTTCGTTGCCTTTATTAGGATGTCAGGACGAGGACGTGGAGGTAGGCGAGGTAGGCCTAGGAGGCAGGAGATGCATTCTGGGATGACATTCGACCTGACATGAGGGATTGGTCGAGCCAATATGGCCGAGCAGTAGTCGGCCGAGCTATGGCGACTTAGCCCGTGGGATAACTGATGCTTTGAGGGAGTCTATGGGAATTCTCAGAGCTGAGAATCCAGTTTAGGCTCCAGTGCAGGCCTAGGTTGTTGAGGCAGGGCCTTCCTTCTTGAAGAGGGAGTTTTTCCGGTCTAATCCGGATGAGTTTGTTGGGGATCCTAAGAAGCCACTTAAGGCTGACGAGTGGTTGGAGCAGATGAGTAAGACGTTCGAGATGCTTGGCATCGAGGACGGGGCATTGAAAGTGACCTAGGCATCTTTCCAGCTGATGGGGGATGCGGGTCAGTGGTGGAAGTTCGTGAAGGGTTGCATTGAGGGCACTTGGGAGGCTTTTGTGAATGCTTTCTAGGAAAAGTTTTTATCTTCGGCAGTTAGGGAGAAGCTGAGAGACCAGTTCTGCCAGCTTTTGCAGTTAAATTCTTCAGTGGCCGAGTATGAGGCTACTTTTACTAGCTTGTCCAGGTTTGCACCTGAACTTGTGGCGTCCGAGGAACGTCGTTGTATCGAGTTTGAGAAGAGGTTGAGGCGTGGCCTCAAGATGAGAGTTGGGGGTTCTATGACCCGAGACTATGGGCGCTTGGTTGATGTTGCAGCCCATATGGAGATCATGATGCAGGAGGAGGAGGGGCAGAGAGGCTCCAAGAGGAGTCAGGATGGTCAGGGAGATGGCAGGAGACAGAGGGGTGCTAACCCTCAGCAGTCTCAGGGTGGTGTAGCTAGATCGACCTTTCCAGTGCCGAGTGCAGGCTCGGGGAGAGGTAATTAGGGGGAGTTCACTTGTTACAAGTGTGGCCAGCTAGGGCACAAGGTGTCGGTTTTCCCGCAGAGGGGAGGAGGTCAGAGAGCTGCTTCTTCTTCAGCTAGACCACAGAGCCAGAGTCAGGGCAGGGGCCAGCCCTTACCTTGTTATCAGTGTGGTCAGCCTGGGCACCTAAAGAGGTTTTGCCCACAGTTGAGTGCCACTTCGGGAGCATCTGGTTCTAGGCAGACCTTGAGGTTTTCAATGAGCTCGATCTGAGCCTCGAGGGCCAATCAAGAGCCGTTGTCCCAGTTAGTCTGTGATCGTATGCTTGAGGATGAACAGTGGATCGAGGGCCTCTGAGCGTGTATCATGCGGTTCCATGAGAATCTAATCTTAGCTCCATCAGTTGTGAGAGATACTTTTCTGTTTTTCAACTCGGTTGCTAGGGTGTTGATTGATACGGGTGCATCTCATTCTTTTGTATCTGCTGCATTTCCATCTGTGTTGGAGTTGGAGTTGGCGCTATTAGCATCTCCTATTTGTGTAGTATCACCTGTTGGGGGTGAATTGATTTTGAAACACGGATGTAGAGGTCGTGATATAGAGGTCGCCGACCATAGGCTACCTTTTCCCTTTGTTGTTATGCCCATGAACGGTTTTGATGTTATTTTGGGTATGGATTGGCTATCGTCATACCAGGCTGTTATAGATTGCTACCGCCAGAGGGTCACTGTTTGTACCTTGAGCGGGGAGTGTTTCCATTTCTTGGGGGATCGGGTTGGTAGTGTGTTGCCACCGAGGTATGATCCGCGAGGGTGGAGCGAGCTTAGTGGTCTACTTGCTAGCTTTATGAGTGGTGAGTGTGATGAGACCCAGATTATATTGCCGAGGGTGGTGTGTGAGTATTCGGATGTCTTTCCCTAGGATCTTGTTAGCTTACCACCTCACCGAGAGATAGAGTTATCTATTGATTTAGTGCCCGGCATGGCGCCGATTTCCATGGCACCTTATCGTTTTGCCCCAGCAGAGTTGGTTGAGTTGAAAGTTCAGCTCCAGGAATTGCTAGATAAGGGCTTTATTCGCCCAAGTGTTTCACCGTGGGGAGCACCGGCCCTCTTTGCTAAAAAGAAAGATGGTGCCTTGAGACTTTGTATCGACTACCGGAAGTTGAATCGGGCTACGGTTAAGAATAAGTACCCTATGCCCCGTATAGATGATCTGTTTGACCAGTTGAAGGGTTCCCGTTGTTTCTCTAAGATAGACTTGAGATCGGGTTACCATCAGTTGAGGGTTAGGGAGGAGGATATTCCGAAGACGGCATTCCGTACGCGGTATGGCCATTATGAGTTTCTGGTGATGCCATTTGGGCTCACCAACGCACCGGTAGTGTTTATGGATTTGATGAACTGGATATTTTGAGAATTCTTAGACCGCTTTGTAGTCATTTTCGTGGACGACATTCTAATTTATTCACCTTCTGAGGAGGAGCACGAGGCACACATAAGAGTGGTGCTGGAGTTACTTAGAGCCCACAGGCTATATGCCAAGTTTGGGAAGTGTGAGTTCTGGCTAGGAGAAGTCAACTTCTTAGGCCACGTGGTTTCTGGGGAAGGGGTGTATGTTGATACATCCAAGATTGAGGCAGTGCAAGATTCGGCACAGCCTAAGAGTGTGTTTGAGATCCGCAGTTTTCTGGGATTAGCTGGGTATTATCGCCGGTTTGTGAAGGATTTCTCCAGGCTAGCTTCGCCATTGACTAGACTGACCCGGAAGGGAGTCAAATTTGTATGGAGTGAGACTTGTGAAAAGTTGTTTCAAGAGCTGAAAGTTAGATTGACCACCGCTCTGGTCTTGATTATTCTGGAGAGAGGTTGTGTTATGCAGTCTATTGTGATGCCTCATGAGAGGGTTTGGGTTGTGTGTTGATGCAAGAGGGGAAAGTGGTTGCCTATGGCTCACGTCAGTTGAAAATACACGAGAAGAATTACCCTACACATGACCTAGAGTTAGCGGCAGTAATCTTTGCCTTGAAAATCTGGAGGCATTACCTATATGGTGAGAGATTCGAGGTGTTCTCGGATCATAAGAGTCTGAAATATCTGTTTACACAGAAAGACTTAAATTTGAGGCAGAGGAGGTGGATGGAGTTTATTGAGGATTACGACTTCGAGTTGCATTATCATCCGGGGAAGGCCAATGTTGTGGCCGATGCCCTTAGTAGAAAATCCATTAGTGATGTAGCTTGTATAGCCATCCGGGAATAGGAGATGTTGGGGGCACTTGGTGAGTTTGATCTGCTTCTGGGCGAATCCGTTGAGGCTGCGGCCTTGTTTTCTGTTGTTGCGTAGCCTACACTTGTGACTAGAGTGTTAGAGGCACAAAGAGATGACCTTGAGGTAGAATCCCTTCGAGAGAAGATCTCCAGTGGGAAGGTGGAGAAGTGTTTGACGGTGTATCCCGACTAGAGTGTGAGATACCGAGACCGTCTATTTGTGCCGGAGTCTTGCCGAGAGGAAGTACTCCGAGAGTTTCATTATTCGCGCCTTGTGGTACATCCGGGAGGCACTAAGATGTATCGGGATTTGGGTTGCCAGTTTTGGTGGCGGGGTATGAAGAGAGATGTGGCGGTGTTTGTGTCCAAGTGCCTTACTTGTCAGCAAGTGAAGGCTGAGCATCAGAGGCCAGCGGGTTTGTTACAACCCTTGCCTATTGCCGAGTGGAAGTGGGAGCATGTCACTATGGACTTCGTTGTAGGTCTTCCGAGAACTCAACGAGGTAGTGATTCCATTTGGGTGGTTGTAGACCGGTTGACTAAGTCGGCGCACTTCATTCCTATGCGTGTGAGAGATTCGGTAGATCATCTTGCCGACTTGTATATTCAGGACATAGTGAGGTTGCACGGGGTCCCAGTGACAATCGTCTCAGATAGAGACCCTCGTTTTACTACTAGGTTGTGGCAGAGTTTGCAGAGTGCCTTGGGTACTAAGTTGACCTTCAGTACGGCTTACCATCCTCAGACTGACGAGCAGTCCGAGCATACGATTCAGATCCTCGAGGATATGCTTCGGGGTTGTGTCCTTGATTTTAGTGGGACGTGGGAAAGGCACTTGCCTTTGGTGGAGTTTGCCTACAATAACAGTTACCAGTCTAGCATCGATATGGCACCGTTTGAGGCCTTATACGGCCGACCGTGTAGGTCTCCAGTTTGTTGGGCCGAGGTGGGTGATGCACCTTTGTTGGGCCCAGAGTTGGTGAGGGAAACAACGGAGAAGGTTGAGCTTATCCGTAGGAGGCTTGTTACACCACAGAGTCGTCAGAAATCATATGCCGACCGTAGGAGGAGACCTTTGGTATTTGAGGTAGGTGATCATGTCTTTCTGAAGATATCACCTAGGCGGGGATTGATGAGGTTTGGGAAGAGTGGGAAGTTATCCCCTCGGTTTATTGGCCCTTTTGAGATCCTTGAGAGGATTGGCGAGGTTGCCTATCGTTTAGCTTTGCCGCCGCAGTTGTCCGGAGTTCATGACGTGTTTCATGTGAGTATGCTTCGGAAGTATGAGCCGGATCCATCGCATGTATTAGATTGGACCGACTTGGAGGTAGATGAGGATGCCTCGTATGAGGAGAGACCGTCGGGTCTTGGATAGGCGGGATCAAGTCTTGCGAGGCAAGACCATTCCCTTGGTGAAAGTCTTGTGGAAACATCACGGAGTGGAGGAAGCCACTTGGGAACGTGAGTTGGAGGTCAGAGAGAAATATCCGGATCTATTTGTGGATGTTTGAGCATGTATTGTATATTTTGCTGAATTGTTGAACCTTAAGAGTATTGAATATATCTTAGGTTGTAAAACATGGTTTATGTTTTGATTTAATGGAAGTATGTTTTGGAACTTGCCTCAATATGGAAGTTTAATGTAACATCGTATATGTTGAATATATTATAAAATTGAAAATGTATCATGAACATTGGTTATGATATGAAATTGTTGAAATTGGAAGGAAAATGTATAATGTTGGTGCATGTTGTTATATATATGTTGTTTACATATTGTGAAATGCCTCTTGGTAAGAGATGGGATGACCGGTAATGGGTCGAGTTATTGGATGTTGTATTATAACTTTGTTTAAGCGGGAAAAACTTGTTTTTGAAAACTTGTGCTAATTTCGGGGACGAAATTCTTTAAGGGGGGGACGTTATAGCGATCCGGGTTTTACCCTTGTGTCTGATGATCCGGACTTGTCTCCATGGACGTTGGTAGTTACTTATATCGTGTTTGCATCCTTTCGTACCTTGTATTTGAGTTTTAGGATGTGTTGGGCATGTTTCGAGCAGGTGGGTTGAGCCTTGGTCTAATTTCTTGTTGCCCAGTTTTTGGTTGTTCCGCTCGAGCTGGTCTTCCTGCGCTCGAGCGTGGTTTACACCCTTCCAGCTTTTTGTGTCCCTGCAAAACTTCTGCAGGTATGATTTCTACGCTCGAGTGGGTTTCCTACGCTTGAGCTGGTTGCGCTCGAGAGGGCTTGTTGGCGCTCGAGCGGGTGGTACATTTTTGGTGAAAGTTCTGGGATGGGATAATCCACGCTCGAGCGGACTGGTTTTTCGCGCTCGAGCGGATATGTTTCACTCTTGTGTCTTGGCACTCGAGCGGGCCTTCTTGCGCCGGCGGACCCAATTTTGTTCTTGGCCTTTCGGCGTTGTGTTTCGCTTCGGCGAACCTATCGTATATCAGACATCAGTTAGGCATTTTTAAATCACTTTTTGCATTTTCTCTCTCTTTCTCTTACTTTCTAAAAAGACATTTTGAGAGCTCCTCTCTCTAGAAACTCCCTTCTCTCTAGGGTTTGATCTACTTAGAGTGTTATCTTTTCCTTCGGCCTTTGTAAAAGTTGTGTTGATCGTCAAGGGCGTCGTTTTGATCAGAAAAGTTTGGAGTTTAGAGCATTTTGGTTTTGGTCTCTTCCCTGTCTGAGCTCAAACTTCGAGGTAGGGATATCCTACTCCTCTTTATGAGCTTTGTCTTTGAATTTTAGCATTTTGATGAGTTGGGGGTCGTTGGGTAATTTTGAGAAAGTTTGGGTCTTTTGTGTAATTTTATAAAAGTTGGGGTTTTGTTTATATAAACCTATATGCATGGTTGGCATAGAGAAATGAAATAGATGATGGATTACGGATAGAAATGAAACCTTAGGGTTGTTTTATGAATTATGGGAAATGCCCTCATAACATTGTTAAATTAATTTGTGAAATTAATTTGAGAAATGAGAAATGGAATTGAAAATGTTGGAATTGAGACTGTATGGGATTAAAGGGTGTAGTTGGATTATTTATCATTCACCAAATTGAAATGTCGATATTTTATCCATTTGGCGCATTTATTTTCTGTTTAGAAATAACTGCTTTGGGCTATCGGTGGAGGATAGTCTTGATTGTTGTAGACATTGCATGACGATTAGGCAAACTAAAACTAATCAGTTGAACGTGCTATTGAATATAGCGATTGGAATAATACATTAACTTTATGTATTGATTGATTGTATATGATAACTGTTTATATACATAGTTTGTGTGGGAGGAGAAAGGGGCTGTACTCCACGGTTTATTGGAAGAAAGGGGCTGTACCTCTAAACCGGATTTTGTGTGACAGTGATACAGCACTACAATGTGTATCAGGCTGCGAAATAGAAGTGTTTTGTTTCATTAATACAACACTACAATGTGTATTATTTGAAACGTATGGAAGTGTTTTGTTTCATTAATACAGCACTACTATGTGTATTATTTGAGATATGTGGGAGTGATTTTATATGTTATTGATACAACACTACAATGTGTATCCATCATGAATTTCGAAAGTGTTTTAAAGATGAGTCTAAACCTCATTAAGTTAATTAGCCAGGTTATGAGTCGTGTTTTCAAACTCAAGGTTGAAAAGGAAATGGGAAATGAAATGTTACATAGACTTAAATGTCATGAAACCGAAATGTGATATAAGTGGATGTATCTGTGTTGGCCATCTATCAACTGCTAATCTTTTAGTCATTGGTCATAGCTGGTTTAGTGTATTTCTACTAGGCTGTGGCTCACCCTATATGGGACATCATTTTCAAGTACAAGTAGCATGCCACCTCCAAGGACATAGCTTGGGAGGCTAGATGCAGACAGACTTTTTGGTTGCTTGATTTCCTTTTTGATTTATTACATGTAATTTCAAGCCAAGGGCTTAATGTGTATTTGAGTTAGTACTCTCTTTTTGTAACCAAGTGTTAACTTGGAAAGTTGTAAGCCCGTAGGGCATTTGCTTTTGTTGTTAACATGTAATACTTTTGTAATGAGTTACTCTGATGAATATAATGATGGTTATCTTTTATATCAATGCATATCTAGGTTGATGGGTTTAATGTTATTATTTTGAGGGCGTTACAAAACCACTATACCTTAACGATCTATTTGGAAATTAAAAAAAAAAAAAGAAGTTGAATAGAAAAGTAAATTGAATAAAAGTTGAAGTTTAATAAAAAATAAAAATGGAAGTTGCGTAAAATTAACAATGGAAGTTCATTCAAGAAACGACTATACCTTAACAATCTATTTGGAAATTAAATAAAATAAAAAAGGAAGTTAAATAGAAATGGAAGTTGAATAAAATCGGAAGATGAATAAAAATAAAAATGGAAGTTGAATAAAAAAGGTAATTGAATAAAAATGGAAGTTGAATAAAATTAAAAATGGAAGTTGCATATAATTAAAAATGGAAGTTCATTTAAGAAACCACTATACCTTAGCGATCTATTTGGAAAGTAAATAAAAAAATGAAGTTGAATAGAATAGGAAATTGAATAAAAATAGAAGTTGATTCAAGAAACCACTATACCTTAACGATTTATTTGTAAATTAAAAAAAAAGAGGAAGTTGAATAGAAAAGGAAATTTAATAAAAAAGGAAGTTGAATAAAAATTAAAAATGAAAGTTTCATAAAATTCACAATTGAAGTTTATTCAAGAAACCACTATACCTTAACGATCTATTTGACAATTAAATAAAAAAAGATGTTGAATAGAAAAGGAAATTGGATTAAAATGGAAGTTGAATAAAAAAGGAAGTTGCATAAAATTAACAATGGAAATTCATTCAAGAAACCACTATACCTTAACGATATATTTGGAAATTAAATAAAAAAGGAAATTGAATAGAAATGGAAATTGGATAAAAATGCAAGATGAATAAAAATAAAAATGGAAGTTGCATAAAATTAAAATCGGAGTATGAATAAAATTAAAAATGGATGTTTCATAAAATTAACAATGGAAGTTAATTCACGAAACCGCTATACCTTAACGATCTATTTGGAAATTAAATAAAAAATGGAAGTTGAATAGAAAAGGAAATTGGATAAAAATGGAAGTTGAATAAAAATAAAAATGGATGTTGCATATAATTAAAAATGAAAGTTCATCCAATAAACCACTATACCTTAACAATCTATATGGAAATTTAAAAAAAAAAAGCAAGTTGAATAGAATAGGAAATTGAATAAAAATGGAAGTTTCATAAAACAAAAAATGGAAGTTCATTCAAGAAACCACTATACCTTAACGATCTATTTCATTTTCTATTCAACTTCCTTTTCTATTCAACTTTTATTTTTATTCAACTTCCTTTTCTATTCAACTTCCTCTTTTTTTTTTTTTTAATTTCCACTATACCTTAACGATCTATTTGGAAATTAAATAAAAAAGAAGTTGAATAGAAAAAGAAGTTGAATAAAAATAAAATTGAAGTTCATAAAATTAACAATGGAAGTTCATTCAAGAAACCACTACTATACTTCCAAGAAACCACTATACCTTAACGGTCTATTTGGAAATAAAAAAAAAAAAAAAGAAGTTGAATAGAAAAAGAAAGATCTATTTGGAAATTAAATAAAAATGGAGTTGAATAAAAATATAAATGGAAGTTGCATAAAATTGAAAATGGAAGTTTATTCAAGAAACTACTATACCTTAATGAATTATTTGAAAATTAAATAAAAAAAAGGAAGTTGAATAGAAAAGAAAATTGAATAAAAATGGAAGTTGCGTAAAATTAAAAATGGTAGTTCATTTAAGAAACCATTATACCTTAACGATCTATTTGGCAATTAAATAAAAAAGGAAATTTAATAAAAATCGAAGTTGAATAAAAATAAAAATAAAAATGGAAGTTGAATAAAATAAAAATTGAAGTTGCATAAAATTAAAAATGGAGGTTCATTCAAGAAACCACTATACCTTAACAATCTATTTGGGAATTAAATAAAAAAGAAAGTTGAATAAAAATGGAAGTTGAATAAAAATGGATGTTGAATAAAAATGGAAGTTGAATAAAATTAAAAATGGAAGTTGCATAAAATTAAAAGTGGATGTTCATTCAAGAAACCATGGTTTCTTGAATGAACTTTCATTTTTATTTTTATTCAACTTCCATTTTTATTTTTATTCAACTTCAATTTTTATTCAATTTCCATTTCTATTCAACTTCATTTTTTATTTGATTTCCAAATAGATCGTTAAGGTAGAGTGGTTTTTTGAATAAACTTCCAATTTTTAATTTCATTTTCTATTCAACTACCTTTTTTATTTTATTTCCAAATAGATCTTTAAGGTATAGTAGTTTCTTGAATGAACTTCCATATATATTTTTATGCAACTTCCATTTTTATTCAATTTCTTATTCTATTCAACTTCCTTTTTTATTTAATTTCAAAATAGATTGTTAAGTTATAGTGGTTTCTTCAATGAACTTCCATTTTTAATTTTATGCAACTTCCATTTTTATTTAATTTCCTTTTCTATTGAATTTCCATTTTCTATTCAACTTTCTTTTTTATTCAACTTCCATTTTTATTCAATTTTGTTTTTTATTCAACTTCCTTTTTTATTTAATTTCCAAATAGATCGTTAACGTGTAGTGGTTTCTTGAATGAACTTCTATTTTTAATTATATGCAACTTCCATTTTTATTTTTATTTAACTTCATTTTTTTTATTAAATTTCCTTTTCTATTAACTTCCTCTTTTATTTAATTTCCAAATTGATCGTTAACATATAGTGGTTTCTTGAATGAACTTCCATTTGTAATTTTATTCAACTTCAATTTTTAATTTTATTTACTTCCATTTTTATTTTTATTCATCTTGCATTTTTAATTTCCAAATAGATCGTTAAGGTATAATGGTTTCTTGAATGAAATTCAATTGTTAATTTTAGACAACTTCCATTTTTATTCAATTTCCTTTTCTATTCAACTTCATTTTTTATTTAATTTTCAAATAGATCGACTACTATACCCTAACGATCTTTTTGGAAATTAAATAAAACAAGAAGTTGAATAGAAAATGAAATTGAATAAAAATGGAAGTGGAATAAAATTAAAAATGGAAGTTGCATAAAAAAGGAAATTGAATAAAAATGAAGTAGAATAGAAAAGTAAATTAAATTAAAAAGGGAAGTTGAATAAAAATAACAATGTAAGTTCATTCAAGAAACCATAATACCTTAACGATCTAGTTGGAAATTAAATAAAAATGGAAGTTGAATAGAAAAGGAAATTGAATAAAAATTGAAGTTGAATAAAAATAAAAATGGAAGTTGCCTAAAATTAACAATGGAAGTTGAATAAAAATAAAAATGGAAATTCAACTTCTATTTTTAATTTTATGAACTTCCATTTTTATTTTTATTCAACTTCCTATTTTATTAAATTTCCTTTTCTATTCATATAGCGATCCCGGTCTTCCCTTTCTATAGTTGTCGTATCCCGGACTTGGTTCTGTGGAGTTGATGGTTGTTTATCTTGTTGTCATCCTTTAATTCCGTATGTTTGAGTTTCGGGACGTTGTGGGCATGTGTGTTACAGGTTGGTTGAGCCTAAGTCTCAAATCTAGTTGCCCAGGTTTTTGGTGTTACGCTCGAGCGGGTTATTATGCGCTTGAGCAGAGTTTGCTTTGGTTGTCGCTTCGGCGAACCTTCTTCTTCGAGCAGGTTTACACACTCCCAGTATTTCGTGCCTCTGCAAAACTTCTGCAGGTGTGTTTTTCACGCTCGAGCGGATTTGTCACGACCCCAACTTCGCCTAGTAGTAGGGTGCGAGATGGCCAAGATGTCCGTAATTACCAAAAGGCCCTTACAAAATTTCACACACATCGAGTAATCATAGGGGCTCACATATGCGAGCGAATAAACTAAATACAAATGGTCCTTGAGAGTGCATAGATCAAATGTAAATGCATACATATGATCGCACCTCGGCGAGATAACAAAACAAATACAAGTTACATCTGATCAAAAGGCTTCTCGGCGACATATACAAATCTGTGATTCACGAGCAAAGAAGCATGATTTTCAAGAATGCGCAAGTAACACATATGCCGAGGTAATCACAAAACAGTAGATGTAAGCAAGTCAAGTCGGCATAACAAAAATCCCAAAACAAGTTGTACAAATACTTCTAGGCGTCGCCGTCACGCTCATCACCTACATATATATAGAGAGGGGTGAGCTTGGAAACTCGATGAATGGTACTAGAAATAAAGGTTTGCATGAATAATAGCCGAGTCTGCCAAAACAAAGCATATCAAAACCATTCAAACAATAGCCGAGGTTCTGCCAAGCAAAGAATATCAAGGCTGTGCAGAACAAGAGATGAACCGTATTCATCTGTCAAATCCTACCGAACAAAGCAATACAAAGATTAAACAAGTAGTAGAGGTTCCTTCCAAAACAAAACAAATCAAGTTGTATCGAATCAAGTGATGAACCGTATTCATCCAACAAGTCTTACAAGTCAAAACATTTGCGAGATAGCACAAGTAGTAGCGAGGTAATCTTCAAGACAACACATATCAAGCTTATATGACTTAGGCGTAGCCCTTTTTCACCGAAGTTTGTGACTTAGGCAGTAGCCCTTTTTCACCAAAGTTTGTGACTTAGGCGTAGCCCTTTTTCACCAAGTGGTGCTACAAAAGTTTAAAGTCCTCTAGCACAAGGGACTTGTGTTACTTAGGCCGTAGCCGCTTTAACATTTATCTTAGCAAGATAGGACCGTATCCTCTTAACAAGAAGTACTGCGAAAGTTTAGAGTCCTCCAGTACAAGGGACTTTCCAAAGAAAGGACCGTATCCTTTTAACAAGAAATCTTTGCGAAGTTTAGAGTCCTCCGGTACAAGGGACTTTCCAAAGAAAGGACCGTATCCTTTTTAACAAGATGGTGCTGCGAAAGTTTAGAGTCCTCGGACAAGGGACTTTCCAAAGATCTGAAACAACGCTCAACCCATTACAAGGACATCATCAAGACGAAGTTCATACTTACCTTTTCCTCTAGTCTTTGCTAAAGTTTAGAGTCCTCCAAAGACAGGGACTTTCAAGAATACCATCAAAACAAGCTCATATACAAAACATCAAAATAGGCTAATCATTCATGCTTAGCAATTACTTTTACCAAAGCGAAACAAGCAAGATTTATCAAAAGCTTTATGACATAGCTTTATTAAAAGCACCACTCACCTCGGTCTTCGTGTAGGCTCAAGCAAAGATCAAAGTCCTACAATCACATAGCAAACCATACTCTCAAAAGCAGGCTTCACATACATGCAAGGAATCAAAACATTATTTCCCATCACAGGAAGTGCCTGGGTACCATCGAGGTCTAGCCGAGGTCCTACACCTCCCGAGGTGTGGACTCGAAAAGCAAAACAAGGCAAAGTTAGGAAAACCCGAGTTTCCTTTCAAAGGACACGAAGAACAAGATCATGCATCTTTGAAATCCAACTCACATATCTGAAATCTGGGGTTTTCAAGCTAAGAGCTCAATAACGTGGACAAGGGTCCTCATTCGAGAAAATTATGCAAGACCAAACACATAACATGATTCTTGTTCCAAACTTTCGGATCAAAACATGGTTCTCCTTTAAGAACACAAGAACAACATTTTTCTCTTTCAAAAGCAAGTTCAAATCAATGCATGACATGCAAAAGCAGATCCAATCATGCAATGCATCTAGATGATCAATAGGAACAATCGATGTAGAACAAGAATCTAACCTCAAAAGCTGAAATCAACGGTTCGATCTTCCACGATCAAGCTCGAGCTCAACTCTCACACTAAAATTCTAACTCTAAGTTCTAGAGCTTCTCTCTCTAAACAAGACAAAGATTTGAGACCAAGTCATAATCAAAAGTTACACAATGATGTATTATAGGTGCAATTTGTCATAGCCTTCGGCTCGGACACGTGGCATCACCGGATTGGTGCGATTAAGAAGGTGACTCTAGACAAGACAAGTCTCGACAAAGCGTACACAACACGCTTGGCGGCTAAGCACGTCGGCGAAATGACCTCGGCCAAAGACAAGACTTGACAACAGTCAACAAAGACAAAGGTTAGGGAGGGCGACACTTGACTAAGGCGTGCCACACCTTGGCCAGGTGTACCACATCTCGGCCTAGGCCATACACAAGGACAAAGATTACAAGCACAAAACATCACGACCTCGGCGATACACACTTGGCCCAAAGGTAACATCTCGGCAAACATGCGGGTGAAGATGGAGGTCGGCTAAGGTTCCAAAAGCTGCTCAAAAGCATAAAGGCTCAAAGGCAAACTATCTTTGAGTTGACCTCGGCTACACTCCAAACAAAACACAATTCCAACAACTTACAATAAGACAAAGCAAAACAAGGCAAGTATCAAGATTTCAAACTTGACAATTCAAGATCATACAAAATACATGCAAGCAAGATCGATTCAAAGTGAGGGTTGTTACATCCTACCCCTTAAGGAAGTTTGGACCCCAAACTTACAATACCTTGGTCCAAGAATAACTCGATGTCGAATTCTCATTTCCTCTTCCATTTCCCATGTGGCGTCCTTGCCATAGTGCTCTTTCCATTCCACCTTTACCATTGGTATCGACTTGTTTCTCAATTGCTTAACTTGTCATCCCACAATAGGCGTCGGCTTCTCTTCATAGCCCAAATTCTCATTAACTTCGATTCGAGAATGCTTAATTACATGCGGTGGATCGAATATACTTCCTTAACATCGAAACATGAAACACGTTATGGACTTGGCTCAATTGCGTGGCAAAGCAAGTCTCAGCAACGGAGTTAACCTTGTCAAGGACTTCAAATGGACCAATATAACGGGTGCTAACTTACCTCTCTTCCCAAATCTGAAACCCCTTTCATTGGTGAAACCTTTAGGAATACGTGATCCCCAACTTAATTCTAGCTCATTTCTTCTCTGGTCGGCATAACTCTTTTGTCGGCTCTGCGATTTTAATTCTCTTTGAATAAGTTTAATCTTCTCTGTTGTTACTTGAATGAGTTCGGGACCAAGCGAGCCTTATCTCCAACGGTCCAACATATCGGCGATGCATTTTCTTCCATATAGAGCTTCATACGGCGCCATACCAATACTCGCGTGATAACTGTTGTTGTGGCGAATTCCACTAATGGCAAATGCATTCCCCAATTTCCTTGGAAATCCAATACACGTAGTCTAAGCATATCTTCAAGTGTCTGAATCGTTCTTTCTGTTTGCCCATCTGTGCAGGGATGAAAAAGTCAGACTAAATCTCGGTTCGGCTCCAAAGGCCCTCTGTAGACTCTGCCAAAATCTGAAACAAATTTAGGATCTCTGTCGACACTATTGACATCGGCACTCCATGAAGCCTAACAATCTCATTCACATAAAGTAGGGCAAGTTGATCGGCGTTGAAAGTAGTCTTAACAGCAAAAAGTGTCTTGACTTGGTTAGTCTATCTACCACAACCCAAATCGAATCCATACCTTTACGTGTTCTCGGCGGTCGGTCACAAAATCCATAGAGATGTGTTCCCACTTCCACTCGAGGATCGGCAAAGGTTGTAGAAGTCTGCGGTCTCGATGTTCGCTTTTACTTGGCAATGCAAACACTGGGACACAAATTCGCTATCTCTCTTTTCATGTTCGCCACCAAAACATCTGTTTCACATCATGGTACATCTTGGTATTTCTGGATGAACAACAAACTTGGAATTATGGGCTTCAGAAAATCTTCCTTTTGACTCGGGACATCGGCCACACACAATTTCCTTCAAACTTAAGCACTTGGTTTTCAAAGGTGTACGGATCTCGGCTTGGTAACAATCTCATCGGCTACTTTTCAAGAATTCATCCTCCATTTGTCTTGCCTTTACTTCTTCAACAATGGTTGGTTCTGCGAAATCAATGTTAGGCATGCCAAATTTCCAACCGATTTTACGCTTTCGAGCGTCGGCCCTTGTTGGCTTTCCTGGGTGATATTGAATCGCATATCGTAGTCCTTCAACAACTCGAGCCATCTTCTTTGTCTCAAGTTCAATTCTTACGAGTGAATAGATACTTCAAGCTCGATGATCTGTAAAAACGACAAGAAGCTCCATACAAGTAATGACGCCAAATCTTCAAAGCAAATACCACTTTGCTAGCTCCAAGTCATGGGTAGGATAGTTCTTCTCATGTGGCTTCAATTGACGAGATGCATATGCTATAACCTTACCTCCTTGCATTAATACACAACCCAAACCCTTATGCGACGCATCACGTAAACATGAAACTCCTCATTACGATGGAAGTACCAAGATCTTGGTCTTGTAACCAACCTCGTCTTTAGTTCTGAAAAGTGACTCCGATCTTGATCCATTTATACGGTGCTCCTTCCTAGTCAATTGTGTCAATGGAGTTGCAATCTCGAGAAATCTTTCACGAACTTCTGAGTAACTGCCAAACCCGAAAACTTGAACCTCGGACACATTGGTCGGCCTCGGCCAATTTACCACGGCTTCTATTTTGCTCGGATCAAGAAATACCTTCTTCATTTATTACATGACCGAAATGAAATAGTAGAAAGCCAAAACTCACACTTGTTAAATTTAGCATACGCTTCCGGTCTCTCAATATTTGCAAAAGAAATTCTCGAGATGGTTTTCATGTTCAACTTCACTCTTGGAATAAATCAATATATCATCGATGAAAGGCGACCACAAATTCATCTAAGTGGGGCTTGAAGACTCTGTTCATTAAATCCATAAATGCAGCGAGGGCATTGGTCAATCCGAAGGCATCACTAAAAATTCGTAGTGGCCATATCTAGTCCGAAAGGCGATCTTCTCAACATCCTCTGCCTTAACCTTAAGGCGATGGTAGCCCGACCTAAGGTCAATCTTGGAAAAGACTCGTGCTCCTTGTAATGGCGATCAAGTAAATCATCAATCCTAGGTAATGGGTACTTATTCTTAATGGTGACCTTATTGAGTTCTCTATAATCAATACAAAGGCGAAGTGTGCCATCCTTCTTCTTAACAAATAACAGTGCTCCCCATGGTGATGTGCTCGGCCTAATAAATCCCTTGTCCAACAACTCTTGCAATTGTAGTTTCAATTCTCTAAGTTAATTTGGGGCCATTCTATATGGTGTTTTGGAGATCGGTACGTGTTC
The DNA here is from genome assembly GCA_025200525.1 of Camellia lanceoleosa. NCBI lineage: Eukaryota > Viridiplantae > Streptophyta > Magnoliopsida > Ericales > Theaceae > Camellia > Camellia lanceoleosa. The sequence goes on from JANUSC010000017.1 coordinate 617,745, forward strand.
CCGATATAACATCAACAATAAACCCTATTTCTCTATCGACCAAGTGGCGGGTAAATCATTAGGAAAGACGTCGGCGAACTCATTAACAAGCGGGATGTCGGCTAAACTAACATTTCCATCCGATCTTTCAATATACTACACAAATAACCCTTCTGACCTTTTTGGATCAACTTACAGGCCTTCATGGATGAGATTAAGTAAGGTGGGGAATTGCTCCTTTACCTTGTAAAATAACTTCGGCTAGGTTTGGGGGTTTCAATGTGACACTCTTCGTAACACAATCAATGAGTGCGTGGTTTGCTACTAACCAATCCATTCCCAATATAACATCGAATTGATCTATATTCAAGGGCATTAAATCAACTAGCAGTTCAACATGCTCAATAACAACAACACATGCTCTATAAATGGATGCAACAATCATGGATCTCCCCGACGGAGTAGACACAGATAGCACATAATCAAGAGATTCTAATTTCCTATTAATCTTCTCGGCAAACTTAGTAGAAACAAACGAGTGCGTAGAGCCCGAATCAACTAACACATAAGCATTTCGGGAGCAAATTAGAAGTATACCTGACACCACTGCCTCAGCATTCTGAGTATCCCCTGGCACTAGTGCAAACACTCTGCCCTGTCTCATCTGTCCTTTCCCAGCATTATTCTTGTGAACCGTACCTGAGGTATTCTCACCCTTCTTGCTGGTTTCAGCCTTTGTCTTAGGACAATCTCTCACAAAATGACCCATTTCTCCACATTCATAGCAAGCTCCAGATGTCCGACGACAAACCCCAAAATGTTGCTTCCCACAATCTGAACATGTCGGCTTAGTATTACCTTCCTGCTTTGGATAACCAGCACTGCCCTTGTTCATCTTCTTATTGGTGTTCAACTGGGTTCGGCGAGTGTCATAGTTCTGTCTCTTCCGCTGATTCTCTCCCGAGTTCTGGTACCTGTTCAAGTTGGTTTCGGCCAAAACGGCTTTGTTCAGCACTTCGGCATAGGTCGGCATATCGAGCAGGCTAACCCGGTCTTGAATCGGTCCGCGAAGCCCACTTTCAAACTTCCTAGCCTTCATGTATTCATCGTTGATCATGTGAGGTACAAACCTTACCAATTCAGTAAAAGCGCGATCATATTCTGCTACTGTTCGGCTGCCCTGTGTCAAGGTCTGAAATTCGGTAGCCTTGCGATTCCGAACGCTGAGGGGAAAATGCTTTTTGTAAAATAGTTCCAAAAACCTTGCCCGTGTTAAACCAGGTTAGTTTCTCTGGTCATCATCCACCATCTCCGTGCATCGTCGTCGGGGTGAATCTGACTAAAGTCACCTTCGAACATCGGTCTTTGGGGAAAATCTCAAACAGTTTCTCCATTTCCAAAACCCATGCCTCGGCCTTCATTGGCTCAATACCTCCGTAAAACCTTGGTGGTCTCATCTTCTTGAACTCCTGATCAAAGCTATTGTGCCATCTCCATATAAAAATTTGGTTGTAGAGGAACCTGTGGCGTTGGGGAGGTGGAGGAGGGACTACATTTCGACCATTAAATGCCTTTCGGCGGTCGATGTAGCACTAAGCGTCTTCTTGTCTTATTTGCCTTAACTCACGGGTCAATCCTTCCATTAATCTTTCCATTACATCCAATCTGTCTTGGTGATCTCGGGCAAGTGGAGGTCTACCTCTCCTCATGATACTATGAGTATACAAAATGTGACTTTAAAGCAAGTAAACAAATAACTCACAGCAAGTAACAATTAAGCAAGTCAAGACAATGCACACCTTGTTCAAATAGCAAGCAATATGATGCAACCCTAGCATCTTTCTAAATGGAATCCTATGCTCTTTAGGACTCGAGTGTGTGAATCAACGTACTATGAGGAACTTGTGCTCGATACCACTCTGTCACGACCCCAACCTTGCCCTAGTAGGTGGGTGTCGAGATGGCGATAATCCGTAATTACCAAAGGCCACACAAAATTTCACACACATCGAGTAATCATAGGGGCTCACATATGCGAGCGAATAAACTAAATACAAATGGTCCTTGAGAGGCAGGCATAGATCAAATGTAAATGCATACATAATGAATCGCACCTCGGCAGATAACAAAACAAATACAAGTTACATCTCGATCAAAAGGCTTCTCGGACATATACAAATACAAATGATTCTGAGCAAAGAAGCATGATTTTCAAGAATGCGAAGTAACACATATGCCGAGGTAATCACAAAACAGCCGATGTAAGCAAGTCAAGTCGGCATAACAAAAATCCCAAAACAAAATTGTACAAATACTTCTAGGCGTCGCCGTCACGCTCATCACCTACATATATATAGAGAGGGGTGAGCTTGGAAACTCGATGAATGGTACTAGAAATAAAGGTTTGCATGAATAATAGCCGAGTCCGCCAAAACAAAGCATATCAAAACCATTCAAACAATAGCGAGGTTCTGCCAAGCAAAGAATATCAAGGCATGCGAACAAGAGATGAACCGTATTCATCTGTCAAATCCTACCAGACAAAGCAATACAAAGATTAAACAAGTAGTAGCCGAGGTTCCTTCCAAAACAAAACAAATCAAGTTGTATCGAATCAAGTGATGAACCGTATTCATCCAACAAGTCTTACAAGTCAAAACATTTGCCGAGATAGCACAAGTAGTAGCCGAGGTAATCTTCAAGACAACACATATCAAGCTTATATGACTTAGGCCCGTAGCCCTTTTTCACCGAAGTTTGTGACTTAGGCCCGTAGCCCTTTTTCACCAAAGTTTGTGACTTAGGCCCGTAGCCCTTTTTCACCAAGTGGTGCTACAAAAGTTTAAAGTCCTCTAGCACAAGGGACTTGTGTTACTTAGGCCCGTAGCCCGCTTTAACATTTATCTTAGCAAGATAGGACCGTATCCTCTTAACAAGAAGTACTGCGAAAGTTTAGAGTCCTCCAGTACAAGGGACTTTCCAAAGAAAGGACCGTATCCTTTTAACAAGAAGTACTGCGAAAGTTTAGAGTCCTCCAGTACAAGGGACTTTCCAAAGAAAGGACCGTATCCTTTTTAACAAGATGGTACTGCGAAAGTTTAGAGTCCTCCAGTACAAGGGACTTTCCAAAGATACCGAAACAACGCTCAACCCATTACAAGGACATCATCAAGACGAAGTTCATACTTACCTTTTCCTCTAGTGCTGCTAAAGTTTAGAGTCCTCCAGCACAGGGGACTTTCAAGAATACCATCAAAACAAGCTCATATACAAAACATCAAAATAGGCTAATCATTCATGCTTAGCAATTACTTTTACCAAAGCGAAACAAGCAAGATTTATCAAAAGCTTTATAACATAGCTTTATTAAAAGCACCACTCACCTCGGTCTTCAGGTGTAGGCTCAAGCAAAGATCAAAGTCCTACAATCACATAGCAAACCATACTCTCAAAAGCAGGCTTCACATACATGCAAGGAATCAAAACATTATTTCCCATCACAGGAAGTGCCTTTGGTACCATCCAGTCTAGCGAGGTCCTACACCTCCCCGTGAGGTGTGGACTCAAAGCCAAAACAAGGCAAAGTTAGGAAAACGAGTTTCCTTTCAAAGGACACGAAGAACAAGATCATGCATCTTTGAAATCCAACTCACATATCTGAAATCTGGGGTTTTCAAGCTAAGAGTTCAAAAAGCGTGGACTAGGGTACTCATTCGAGAAAATTATGCAAGAACAAACACAAAACATGATTCTTGTTCCAAACTTTCGGATCAAAACAAGGTTCTCCTTTAAGAACACAAGAACAACATTTTCTCTTTCAAAACCAAGTTCAAATCAATGCATGACATGCAAAAGCAGATCCAATCATGCAATGCATCTAGATGATCAATAGGAACAATCGATGTAGAACAAGAATCTAACCTCAAAAGCTGAAATCAACGGTTCGATCTTCCACGATCAAGCTCGGAGCTCAACTCTCACACTAAAATTCTAACTCTAAGTTCTAGAGCTTCTCTCTCTAAACAAGACAAAGATTTGAGACCAAGTCATAATCAAAAGTTACACAATGATGTATTATAGGTGCATGTTTGTCATAGCCTTCGGCTCGGACACGTGGCATCACCGGATTGGTGCGATTAAGAAGGTGACTCTAGACAAGACAAGTCTCGACAAAGCGTACACAACACGCTTGGCGGCTAAGCACGTCGGCGAAATGACCTCGGCCAAAGACAAGACTTGACAACAGTCAACAAAGACAAAGGTTAGGGAGGGCGACACTTGACTAAGCTGCCACACCTTGGCACAGGTGTACCACATCTCGGCCTAGGCCATACCTGCCCAAGGACAAAGATTACAAGCACAAAACATCACAGCCTTGGCGATACACACTTCGGCCCAAAAGGTAACATCTCGGCAAACATGCCGGGGTGAAGATGGAGGTCGGCTAAGGTTCCAGAACTGCTCAAAACGCAAAGGCACAAAGGCAAACTATCTTTGAGTTGACCTCGGCTACACTCCAAACAAAACACGAATTCCAACAACTTACAATAAGACAAAGCAAAACAAGGCAAGTATCAAGATTTCAAACTTGACAATTCAAGATCATACAAAATACATGCAAGCAAGACTGATTCAAAGTGAGGGTTGTTACAGGATTTCTTTACACTCGAGCGAGTCGCGCTCGAGCGGGTATGTTGGAGCTCGAGCGGGTAGTGCTTTGTCTGTGAAAGTTCTGGGAGGGGGAAATCTACGCTTGAGCGGACTGGTTTTGCGCTCGAGCGGATGTGCTTTATCCTTGTGTCTTGGCGCTCGAGCGGGCCATGTTGCACTCGAGCGGACCATGGTTTTTGTTCTTGACGCTCGAGCGTTCTGTTCTCCGCTCGAGCGGACCTATCGTATATCAGATAGCAGTTGGCCATTTTTGAATCACTTTTCACTTTTCTTTTCTCTCTCTTACTTTCCTAAAAACGATTTTGAGAGCCTCTCTTTCTAGAAACTCCCTTCTCTCTAGGGTTTGATCTAGTTAGAGTGCTTTCCTTCCCCTTGGCCTTTGTAAAAGTTATGTTGATCGTTGAGGGCTTCATTTTGATCCGTGGATCTTGGAGTTTGGAGCATTTTGGTTTCTTCATCTTCTTCCCTTGGGCTCCAAAATTTGAGGTAGGGATTCCTACTCATTACTATGGGTTTTGACCTAGATTTTTGGGCATTTTGTTAAATGGTTGACTTTGGGAAGTTAGGGTTTGGAAATGTTGAAAGAGGGTTTTGGTTATTTTGATTCTAAAAAGTGTAATTTGGGTTTCAAAATAATAACATTGTTGTTGGTTGTTGAAATATAGACCATTGGGTCAACATTGAGAAATAGGGTAGAAAACCCTAATTTGTTGTATAAATTAATTGGTATAATTAATTTGGGAAAATTGTTGTTATTTGGAAGTGAGTTGGAAATAATGAAATTGGCTCATTATATTGTAAAATGGTAGAGTTGGATTTATTAATCGCTCACTATTGAAAACATTGATATTTTATCTATTGGAGCTTTTATTATCTGTTTAGAAATAATTGCTTTGGGCTACCGGTGGAGGGTAGTTTTGATTGTTGTAGACAATGCATGATGATTAGGCAAACTAAAACTAATCAATTAGATGTGTCATAGAGTATGACGGTTAATAGAATACATTGACGTTATGTATTGATTGATTGTGTATATGACCTATGTGTATATACGTTGTGTTGGGTGGGAGAAGATAGGGGATGTACTCCACGGTTTAGGGGAAGATAGGGGATGGACCTCTAAACCGGATGTTGTTCGGGAGGAGATAGGGGATGGACTCCGCTGATACAGCTCATATGCTTGTCAGTTAATGTGTTGATATAGGTCATATGCTTATCTATTGAAGTGTTGATATAGCTCATATGCTTATCTGTTGAGATGTTGATATAGCTAGCATGCTTATCTATTGTGAAATGGGAAATGTTTAATATGAGTAACTACCTCATGTAAGTTGTTGGCCAAGTTCTGATCCGTTGTTGTGAATTGGGAATTTGATAAAAAATGGAAAATGAAATGAAACATGGACATCGTGGTCATGTAATGGCAATGAGTTATGAATTGATTTATGGGAACTAAACATTTGCCAATTGCTAATGTCTTAGTTATTGCTCATACTGTGTTTAGCATATCTCTATTGGGCGTTGGCTCACCCTTTATGGGACATTATTTTCAGGTACAGGTAACATGCCACCTCCAAGGACATAGCTTGGATGGTTATGGGAGTTGAAGACTCTTTTTGGTTATTTTGTTTGTAATACTTGTACATCAAGCCAAGGGATTCTTTTGTATAGAGTTAGTACTCTTCTTTGTGTAACCAAGTGTTGACTGGGAAAGCTGTAAGCCCGTAGGGCATTTGCTTTTGTTGTTAACATGTAATACTGTTGTAAGAACTACTCTAATGAATAGAAATGGTTGATTTCTCTTATATCAATGCATGTCTAAAGTGATGGGTTTTATGTATTATTTTGAGGGCGTTACAATTCGACTTCCTCTTTTATTTAATTTCTAAATAGATTCTTAAGGTATAGTGGTTTCTTGAATGAACCTCCATTTTTAATTTTATGCGACATCCATTTTTATTTTTATTCAACTTCCATTTTTATTCAATTTCCTTTTTTATTTAATTTCCAAATAGATCCTTAGGGTATAGTGGTTTCTTGAATGAATTGCCATTTTTAATTTTATGCAACGTCCATTTTTGTTTTTATTCAACTTCCATTTTTATTCAATTTCTTTTTCTATTCAACTTCCTTTTTTATTCAATTTCCTTTTCTATTTAATTTCCAAATAGATCGTTAACGTATAGTTGTTTCTTGAATTAACTTCAATTTTTAATTTTATGCAACTTCCATTTTTATTCAATTTCCTTTTCTATTCAACTCCCTTTTTTATTTAATTTCCAAATAGATCGTTAAGTTATAGGGGTTTCTTGAATGAACTTCCATTGTTAATTTTATTCAACTTCCATTTTTAAATTTAGGCAACTTTCATTTTTTTTTTATATTCAACTTCCTTTTCTATGCAACTTCCTTTTTTATTTAATTTCCATATAGATCGTTAAGGTATTATGGTTTCTTGAATGAACTTTCAATTTTTAATTTTATTCAACTTCTAGTTTTATCCAATTTTCTTTTCAATTCAACTTCCTTTTCTATTCAATTTCTTTTTCTATTCGACTTCATTTTCTAATTAATTTCTAAATAGATCGTTAAGTTATAGTGGTATCTTGAATGAACTTCGATTTCTATTTTTATTCAACTTCCATTTTTATTTTTATTCAACTTTCATTTTTATTCAATTTCCTTTTCTATTCAACTTCATTTTTAATTTAATTTCCAAATAGATCGTTAACGTATAGTGGTTTCTTGAAAGAATTTCCATTTTTAATTTTATGAAACATCCATTTTTAATTTTATGCAACTTCCATTTTATTTTTACTCAACTTCCATTTTTATTTAATTTTCAATTTTATTCAATTTGTTTTTCTATTCAACTTCCATTTTTTATTTAATTTCATTTTCTATTCAACTTCCTTTTTTTATGTAATTTCATTTTCTATTCAACGTCCTTTTTTATTTAATTTCCAAATAGATCGTTAGGGTATAGTAGTTTATTGGATGAACTTCATTTTTTAATTTTATGCAACTTTCAACTTCATTTTTTATTTTTATTCAAATAGATCGTTAAGGTATAGTGGTTTCTTGAATGAATTTCCATTTTTATTTTTATTCAACATCCATTTGTATTCAATTTTCTTTTCTATTCAACTTCCTTTTCTATTTAATTTCCAAATTGATCATTAAGGTATAGTAGTTTATTGGATGAATGTCATTTTTATTCAATTTCCTATTCTATTCAACTTCATTTTTTATTTAATTTCCTATTCTATTCAACTTCTATTTTCTATTCAACTTCCTTTTTTATTTAATTTCCATTTCTATTCAACTTCCTTTTATATTTAATTTCCAAATAGATCATTAAGGTATAGAACTTACTTTGTTAATTTTATGCAACTTCCATTTTTATTGAATTTTTTTTTCTATTCAACTTCCTTTTTTTATTTTTATTCAACTTCCATTTTTATTCAACTTTCTTTTTTATTTAATTTCCAAATTGATCGTTAAGGTATAGTGGTTTCTTGAATTAACTTCCACTTTTAATTTTATGCAACTTCCATTTTTATTTTTATTCATCTTGCATTTTTACCCAATTTCCTTTTCTATTCAACTTCCTTTTTTATTGAATTTCCAACTAGATCATTAAGGTATAGTGCTTTCTTGAATGAACTTCCATTTTCAATTTTGCATTAACTTCCATTGTTAATTTTATTCAACTTTCTTCTTTTTTTTTTTAATTTCCAAATAGATCATTCAATAATGGTTTCTTAAATTAACTTCCATTTTTATTTTTATTCGACTTCAATTTTTATTCAATTTCCTTTTTACTCAACTTCCATTTTTATTCAATTTCCATTTCTATTCAACTTCCATTTTTATTTAATTTCCAAATAGATCGTTAAGATATGTTGTTTCTTGAATGACCTTCCATTTTTAATTTTATGCAACTTTCATTTTTATTTTTATTCAACTTCCATTTTTATTCAATTTTCTTTTCTATTTAATTTCCAAATAGGTCGTTAAGGTATAGTGGTTTTTTGAATGAACTTCCATTTTCAATTTTGACGCAACTTCCATTTTTAATTCAATTTCCTTCTCTAGTCAATTTCTTTTTTTATTTAATTTGCAAATAGATCGTTAAGGTATAGTGGTTTCTTGAATGAACTTCCATTTTTTATTTTATACAACTTCCATTTTTATTTTTATTCAACTTCCATTTTGATTCAACTTCCATTTCTTGAATAAATTTTCCCTTTTATTTTATTGAACTTCCATTCAAGAAACCACTATACCTTAACGATCTATTTGGAAATTAAAAAAAAAAAAAAAAAGTTGAATAGAAAAGGAAATTGAATAAAAATAAAAATGGAAGTTGACTAAAAATAAAATAAAAATGGAAGTTAAATAAAAATAAAAATCAAAATTTATTCAAGAAACCAATATACCTTAACGCCCTATTTGGAAATTAAATAAAAAAGGAAGTTTAATACAAAAAGAAATTGAATAAAAATGGAAGTTGCATAAAAATAAATATGGAAGTTGCATAAAATTAAAAATTGAAGTTCATTTAAGAAACCACTATACCTTAATGATCTATTTGGAAATTAAATAAAAAAGGAAGTTGAATAGAAAACAAATTGAATAAAAATGGAACTTGCAGAAAATTAAAAATGGAAATTAAATAAAAAAAGAAAGTTGAATAAAAATAAAAATGAAAATTGAATAGAGAAGGAAATTTAACAAAAAAAGTAGTTGAATAAAAATAAAAAGGGAAGTTGTATAAAATAAAAAATGGAAGTTCATTCACGAAACCACTCTACCTTAACGATCTCTTTGGAAATTAAGTAAAAAAAACAAGTTGAATAGAAAAGGAAATTGAATAAAAATTGAAGTTGAATAAAATAAAAATGGAAGTCACATAAAATTAACAATAGAAGTTCTTTCAAAAAAACAACTACACCTTAGCGATCTATTTGGAAAGTAAATAAAAAAATGAAGTTGAATAGAATAGGAAATTGAATAAAAATGGAAGTTGAATAAAAATATAAATGGAAGTTACATAAAATTAACAATGGAAGTTGAATAAAAATAAAAATAGAAGTTACATAAAATAATAATGGAAGTTCATTCAAGAAACCATAATACCTTAACGATCTATTTGGAAATTAAATAAAAAAGAAAGTTGAATAAAAATGGAAGTTGAATAAAAATAAAAATGAAAGTTACATAAAATTAACAATAGAAGTTCATTCTACAAACCATCATACCTTAACGATCTATTTGGAAATTAAATAAAAAAATAAGTTGAATAGAAAAGGAAATTGAATAAAAATTGAAGTTGAATAAAAATAAAAATGGAAGTTGCATAAAATTTAAAATGGAAGTTGCATAAAATTAACATTGGAAGTTCATCCAATAAACCACTATACCTTAATGGTCTATTTGAAAATTAAATAAAAAAATGAAGTTGAATAGAAAAAGAAATTGAATAAAAATGGAAGTTGCATAAAACTAAAAATGGAAGTTCATTCAATAAACCATTATACCTTAATGATCTATTTGGCAATTAAATAAAAAAGGATGTTGAATAGAAAAGGAAATTGGATAAAAATGGAAGATGAATAAAAATAAAAATCGAAGTTGAGTAAAATTAACAATAAAAGTCCATTCAAGAAGCCACTATATCTTAACGATCAATTTGGAAATTAAATAAAAAAGGAAGTTGAATAGAAAACAAAATTGAATAAAAATGCAAGCTGCCTAAAATTAACAATGGAAGTTAATTCAAGAAACCATTATACCTTAGCGATCTATTTGGAAAGTAAATTAAAAAATGGAAGTGGAATGGAAAAGGAAATTGAATAAAAATTGATGTTCAATAAAAATAAAAATGGAAGTTGCAGAAAATTAAAAATGGAAGTTCATTCGAGAAACCACTATACCTTAACGATCCATTTGGAAATTAAATAAAAAAGGAAGTTGAATAGAAATGGAAGTTGAATAATACCTTAACGTTCTATTTGGAAATTAAATAAAAATGAAAGTTGAATAAAAATGAAAGTTCATTCAATAAACCAGTATAACTTAACGATCTATTTGGAAATTAAATAAAAAATGGAAGTTGAATAAAAATATAAATGGAAGTGGCATAAATTAACAATAAAAGTTTATTCAAGAAACCATTATACCCTAACGGTCTATTTGAAAATTAAATAAAAAAGGAAGTTAAATAGAAATGGAAATTGAATAAAAATGGAAGTTGCATAAAATTAACAATGTAAGTTCATTTAAGAAACCACTATACCTTAACGATCTATTTGGAAATTAAATAAAAAAAAGTAAGTTGAATAGAAAAGGAAATTGAATAAAATCGGAAGATGAATAAAAATAAAAATGGATGTTGCATAAAATTAATAATGGAAGTTCATTCAAGAAACCCACTATACCTTAGCGATCTATTTGGAAATTAAACGAAAAAAGAAATTGAATAGAGAAGGAAATTGAATAAAAAAATGAAGTTGAATAGAAAAAGAAATCGAATAAAAATGGAAGTTGGATAAAATTGACAATGGAAGCTCATTCAAGAAACCACTATACTTTAACGATCTATTTGGTAATTAAATAAAGAAGGAAGTTGAATAGAAAAGGACGTTGAATAAAAATGGAAGTTGAATAAAAAGAAAAATGAAAGTTGCATAAAATTAAAAATGGCAATTCATTCAAAAAACCACTATACCTTAACGATCTATTTGGAAATTAAATAAAAAAAGAAATTGAATAGAAAAGAAAATTGAATATAAATGGAAGTTGAATAAAAATAAAAATGGAAGTTGACTAAAAATGGAAGTTGAATAAAAATGGAAATTGCATCAAATAAAAATGGAAGTTGAATAAAAATAAAAATTGAAGTTGCATAGAATTAAAAATAGAAGTTGAATAAAAACAAAAATTGAAGTTGCCTAAAATTAACAATGGAATTTAATTCAAGAAACCACTATACCTTAACGATCTATTTGGAAATTAAATTAAAAATGAAGTTGAATAGAAAAGGAAATTGAATAAAAATGGAAGTTGAATAAAAATATATATGGAAGTTGTATATAATTAAAAATTGAAGTTTATTCAAAAAACCACTCTACCTTAACGGTCTATTTGAAAATTAAATAAAAAAAATGAAGTTGAATAGAAAAAGAAATTGAATAAAAATGAAAGTTGCATAAAACTAAAAATGGAAGTTCATTCAAGAAACCACTATACCTTAAAGATCTATTTGGCAATTAAAGAAAAAAGAATGTTGAATAGAAAAGGAAATTGGATAAAAATGGAAGACGAATAAAAATAAAAATCGAAGTTGAGTAGGTTTAATTTCCTTTTCTATTCAACTTTCTTTTTTATTTAATTTTCAAATAGATCGTTAAGGTATAGTGGTTTCTTGAATGCACTTCGATTTTTATTTTTAGTCAACTTCTATTTTTATTCAATTTCCCTTTCTATTCAACTCCATTTTTATTTCTATTCAACTTCCTCTTTTTTTTAATTAACAATGAAAGTTCATTTAGGAAACCACTATACCTTAACGATCAATTGGGAAATTTAATAAAAAATGAAGTTAAATAGAAAAGGATATTGAATAAAAATGGAAGTTGAATAAAAGTAAAAATGCAAATTGTATAAAATTAACAATAAAAGTTCATTCAAGAAACCATTATACCTTAACGATCTATTTGAAAATTAAATAAAAAATTAGAAGTTGAATAAAAATAAAATGGAAGTTGCATAAAATTAAAAATAAAGTTGAATAAAAAAGGAAATTGAATAAAAATGGAAGTTGAATAAAAATAAAAATGGAAGTTGCATAAAAAGAAAACTGGAAGTTCAATCAAGAAACCACTATACTTTAACGATCTATTTGGAAATTAAATAAAAAAGGAAGTAAAATATAAAAGGAAATTGAATAAAAATTGAAGTTGAATAAAAATAAAAATGGATGTTCATTCAAGAAACTACTATACCTTAACAATCTATTGTTTAAATTCCGAATAGATTGTTAAAGTATAGTGGTTTTTTGAAAGAACTTCCATTTTTAATTTTTATTCAACTTCCATTTTTAATTTTTATTCAATTTCCTTCTCTGTTCAACTTCCATTTTTATTTTTATTCATCTTCCGATTTTATTCAATTTCCTTTTCTATTCAACTTCCTGTTTTATTTAATTTCCAAATAGATCGTCAAGGTATAGTAGTTTCTTGAATGAACTTCGATTTTTATTTTTATTCAACTTCCATTTTTATTTAACTTCTTTTTTTATTTAATTTCCAAATAGATGGTTATGGTATAGTGATTTATTGAATGAACTTCCATTTTTAAATTTATACAACTTTCATTTTTATTTAATTTCCTTTTCTATTCGACTTGCAAATACATCGTTAAGTTATAGTGGTGTCTTAAATTAAATTCCATTATTAATCTTATGCAAATTCCATTTTTATTTTTATGCAACTTCAATTTTTATTTTTATTCAACTTCCATATTTATTCAATTTACTTTTCTATTCAACTTCCATTTTTATTCAATTTCATATTCCTTAAAGTTCTATTTGGAAATTAAATAAAAATTAAAGTTGAATGAACTTCCATTGTTAATTTTACGCAACTTCCATTTTTATTCAACTTCCTTGTCTATTCAACTTCCTTTTTTATTTAATTTCCAAATAGATCGTTAAGGTATAGTTGGGGTGTTTGTTTCAGCTTTTCAAAGCCAACTTATGGCTTTTAGCTTTGACAAAGTTATTTTGGACTGTTTGGTTAAACTTATTTCAAACAGCTTCTGATTCTAACAGCTTATTTTAACTCAAAAAAGCTGATTCTGAGAAGCTGCTCACCCCTTGCTTCTGATTATCAGCTTCTGCTGTAGACATGTTATGTAACGACCCAGAAATTCTTTCCTTCACTCGAGCGGAGTGGCCGCTCGAGCAGACTTTTGGGGTTTCCAGCAATTTTTCAGACGGTCTAAGATTCTGGGAGTTGTGATTCTCCGCTCGAGCGGGGGAGTTTACGCTCGAGCGGACGACTTTGTTGGTCTCAAGGCTCGGCGCAAGGTTGGGCGCCGAGTCGCTGGGTAAGTCTGGTTCTGAAGCATGTGGACTCATTTTTGATGTTCATCATAGTGTATTTGAAATGTTCTTCCCTTATTTTGGGATATTAATTGAGATGATAAGATGATGGTAGAGTAAGATGGGACTAAAAACTTTAATTGGAATAATTCGTTTACGACCAACCGTCATTCATTTGCCCTTTTCTTTTCCTCACTTTGAATTTGGATGTGAGGTTAGAACCATTGGAAAGCTTATTTCCGGGGCTTCAATTTGAGCACAAGAACGACCTAAAACGGAGTCCGGATGGGAGAGTTACACCTATTTGAAGTTTTGGAAATCGTCTTTGGAACAGTCCGCTCGAGCGGGAAAATGGACGCTCGAGCAGGAATTACGGGACAGCAGCTCTAAAAGCGAGATTTTGAGATATTTTTCCACATTTTCTTTCCCTTTCTTATTTCCTCTTCTCCTAGGTCTGAAACCCTTGAAACCCTAGCCCCAAAACCTTGATCTCCTCTAGTTTGAGCAACAATCCACTATGATTTTGGCATCAAGGATGGAGCATAAGAGAAGGCGCACGTTTTTAACCGATTGGAACTTGGATTTGCGGAGGTTTCGTCTCAAGCTTGCTCCTTTGTTGATTCTTGAGGTAAGGGTTCTAATCTCCTTCAAGATTTACATTAAGAGCTAGAGTGGTGGTAGTTCCATTGTATTAATGTATAAATTTGCATTTTTGAAGCATATTGAGTAACTTATAAGATTTGGGAATTCGGGATTTGAGGCAGGGAGGGACCAATTGATGGGTTTAAATGATGAATTATGGATCTTAGATGTTTAATCAATGGAAAAATTAGAATATAAAGTGTTGGGTTAATGAGTTAATTATTTCTTGAAATTTCAATATTTTGTTGGAACCCTAGGTTGATTAAGGTTGATAACCAAAGAGTTGGTCCAAATCGAAAGTAGAATAATGAAATTGGGATATTGAATTAGGTATATACAAGTTCAATTAGAATTTAGTGATACTTGGAAATTATGTTTAAAATTCTGAATGAACTTTGTTTGAGTATTGTGAATTATGTTTTAATGAGAAAGGAAATTGGGAAGAAAGGTTTGTTAATAATGTGGATGAGGTAAACTTGACTTTGGAATGTTGAATTGGGCCTTAGCAATTTAAATAGAATTATGTGGAATTATATTTGGTGGTATTGAGTTAAATAATGTTAAATAGTGTGGAATATAAAGTGGTGATTTAAGGAGTTGGAATTGTTGATGACAATCCTCATTGTTTCTTGAAACCCTAAGTTAATTGATGTTGTTAACCCATGAATTGGGCCAAATTGGAAATAGAATAGTGAAATTGGGGATTGAATGATATGTGAACAAGTTTAATTAGATTCCTATGATGTTTTGATATAATGTTAAAAGTTACGAATGAATCTTGTTGTGGGCCTTGTAAATCATGTTAAAATGATAAGGAAAATTAGGAGAAATGATTTAAAGAATTAATGTGAGATTTCATATGTGTGTAGGACACGCCGGGAGGAATAAATGTTTCACCAACGCATCGTGAGTAATAGTACCTCAATGAATCCTTACTCTAATTCATTATTATCGACGTTATGTTTTGATGTTACAAACCTTGTCATCAAACTAATGATGATATAATATAACGAATCATTATGAAATTGTGGGAATGTCGAAAGATTGCGAAGTCATACACGCGTCATATGTGCGAACTTGTGAACTTCAAATGTACCAAGGAAAGTATGAATTTGTGAACTAATGTGGCTTAAAGCCATCTGAACCAATGTGGCCTAGAGCCATTTGTGAATTCGTGTGGCTCTGAGCCTTTGTGAAATTATGTGAAATGTGACTATGAGGCTAAAAGCGATATGTGAATGTGACTCCTCGGGCCAAGGGCCAATTTGTAAAACTATGTGAAATTGTGAACCGACAAGGTTGTTTTGGGGCCTATAAGATGAACATTACAGTCTAGCATCATTATGCAATGTGCATTAAATTGTGAATGGTTTTGTCTTCAAGAAATAGTATTGAAATGACACATGTGTTTCTTGTAAATAATTGTTGTTCCCATTATAGTAAATCATGGGAAATCTAAGAGCAATATTAAGTAGTATGCCTTATTTATATTTGATGTTGAATACTCACATTCTGTTGTTTACAAGATAGCTTTATGAACCTACAACGGCTGGCATGAGGTAAATTATTCTGTCCTTATCAAGACGTATTTATGATGTTTTGATACATGTATGAGACGATTATGTCTGTTCGTAGCAACCCTGTGATAGTTTGCGTACACCGTAATGTAACAAGATTCACGTGAATGCGGGGTTATGCTATCGTATTTATTTATTCAGTTTATGTATTCTGTCCTATTACTCTACTTTGTTGCAGTTTGGCATAATATGTATTACAAGTCATGTTGAGCATTAAATTATTATGTGCTATTATTCACCGAGCTTGACTCACTTTACTTATATGCATTTTACAGAGGCACTCAACCTGGAGGTCAACCTTAACCTGTGGCTTCCGTTACCAGTTGCCAAGCCTTGAGTGTCTGAGCTGTTAGATGTTGACCGTTTAACTTTTGGAGTTTTGCTAAGTTTTAATTTGTACCCTAAATATTTATTAAGCTTGATGTATATGTATATGTATTTAGCTATTTCCAAAAACACGTCAATGTATATTTATCTGCATTATGACCTGTCTGTGATCCTGGCATAGTAGTGGTAGCTCAATGGATATTTTTTTATACTATTATATGATATGAAATGCTTCCATTCAGGCCCCATAGATAATATTTATCAGGTTTAGTGTCCGTTTTCGAATGGGTCATGCCCAAATTTTTAGGGGCGGATTTGGGTCGTGACAGGTGGTATCAGAGCACGAGTTGCTATCTCACACACGGATCCATTGAGCTGTAGGATGTCTAGAAAAGACTTAGGCTTCATGCATGACATCCCTAGTGCATATGAAAAGATTGATAGCAACGTTAAGAGTGATTTGTTTACGTTAACGATTATGAGCCATGTCTATTACACCTCTCATGTCTATTATACGAAATGATTGATTTTTGAAAAGCCTGTTCTGATGACATTATGGTTGTTCTGCTATGATACTCGTTTTGCTTATGATATGACATGATGAGACTTATTGACTTCTGGTGTGGAGCAAAGTGCTGTACGGAACTAAGTGCTACACTTTAGTGGGAGCCACCTCTAGAATCCGTACGAGCCACCTCTTGAGTCCATACACATTTCTGTATGTTTCTGTTCTGTATGTTTCTGATATATCTGTGCCGAAAGGCTATCTGGGCTGAAAGGCCAATCTGATAATTCTGGACCAACATACCAATCTGTTAAAATGGTATAAGTAATTGTGGCACCCTTAATTTCTATGGCCCTCGCCTGGGTAACAATCTAGTGGCCTATGGCCCTCGCCTGGGTAACAATACCGGGTTTGGTATCAACATTGTGGTCATTAGACCTACATTTGTGGTCTTCGGACCTACTGTTGTGGTCTTCGGACCTACATGTGGTCATTAGACCTACCTTGTGGTCATTGGACCTACATTGTGGTCTTCGGACCTGTTGTGGTCATTAGACCTACCTGTTGTGGTCTTCGGACCTACCTGTTGTGGTCATTGGACCTACCTGTCTTTGGACCTACCTGATCTGATAGTTAGCCATATATGATCTGATGCAAAATGTAAATATGAATATGATTATGATCATATATGATATTCAGTTTCAGTTGTCATAAATTGCTTCGACACTAAGTATGAAAGATTTAGTTATGATATAGTGATGCCTTTCTTATCATGCTATTGTTTGGACCTATGATTTAAAAAGGTATTGTGATATGTATTTTGATAAGTTGTGTTTTGGATAATAGTTGGACTCATGTAAGAAGTGACTTATTCTATTACATCAAGTGCGATAATGACATGATATGACAAGCACTGCTTCATTTTCTGATACGTTATGTTATGAATTAAGGAATGATGATCCATGTATGTAAAAGTATTAAGGGCCCTTGCCCGGGGGTAAAAATACCGTGGTGTAAGTATGTTACAAGATATCTCTTGCCACCGACGGTCTTGTACGGGTGGATTATGATCAAGTATAAGTTCTGATTTTTGTTTCTAATTCAAGTACAACTAAGAATCTGTACGAATATGTTTCTATTTATCTGTTCAGTTTATGCTATGTCATAACATGATGTGGAGTGATAGTGTCGAATGAGTTCAGTTTACGTGTAATTGAGATCTGGTTGTGAAATCTGTGATTTGTGATATATGAGGGCGATAAAAAAAAAAATGAAAAAAAAAATGAAAGAAAAAGGGCAGCTATTGCCTACTTTGAAGTCAACCTAAATGATCAGTAAGTAGCTAAGCTACTGCAGAAATTCAAATTCTGTCTTTGTATATTAAGTGACTTAAGATTGAGAAAATCATTCCTGTGAGCTATTTTATGTGACTACGCAAATGTTAGACATTGTGAAATTGTCCTCTATCACCTATATGGAAGTTACAATGTGACCTGTTTTGTACGATATCGAGGATTTTAGTGAAAACAAATGAACATGGGAATATTCCATTTTACTATCACAGTGAATTAACCCCATCAAGAATTACGTCTTACTAAGAATTATGAACCTTGATGTTATGAATCAAATTATTCCTTTGCTATACTAATCCCTCTGTTGTTTGATATCATAGAATCTGGAGGGAAGTGATTCTTATGGCTACTGATTTATGATCCTATGAATGAACTTGGTAGAATTTACGTGCGAGAGATAACTGGAAACTTTATTTATGTTAAGCGATTGAGCGGATTGGTCTCTAAATGTTGTATGACTGTTACTGACCCCCTATAATTACAAGTTGTGAATATGAAACTCTGCGATTGACCTCGTGTTTTCCAGTAAGAAAAGGAGGAATCGTTTGATTAGTGGAAAAAAAAAAAGAAGAAGAAAATGTACTAGTAAAGAAAAATATTATACCCTACAATTATGATTGATTAGTCAAGTATGATTTTGAATTCAATATGATGGCATGATCAGGTGTCTATAATGGGGATTCTTCTTCCCACCATTCAGATTTCGACAAGAAGTAGAGAATGTGATTTAAAACCTACGTGATGCTATGATCTTAGTATATTTTTGTAAATGGAAGATGTGGTACCTCTTAGGCGTAACCTTATTTGGTAAGTTCTCAAATCGATCCAATGATGTATAATCGGATTTAAGTCTAACCATGTAATTAAGTTACTTGGGAACTATGTAATGGTCGGGGACCACCGAGTAAACTGCATTAGAAGATAAGTTCGAACATGTACTCTCTAAGTAAAATTGTGTATGGAATTATTACAGCTGGACTGACTTAGTTAGAGACTTTGTGAAAGGTACTTTCATTACGAGTGAACTTAATGCATGCTGTGGGAACTCATTTCGCATAATTGAATAAGAAATTTGAAACCTTAAAGGTTTAATTATCTGAAATTGATTATGTATCTGTGACCAGCCTATTTCTTATGTAATCTTAAGTATGTTTACGAGATTTCCATTTTGGAATGCTTAAACGATTGGATTGTATCCCACATGTTTTTTTTGTATGACCATCTATATATATATATCCAAGTCTTCTTACGCCTAGAAAGAAATAAGGATTGAAAAGAAGAGAAGTAAATGAGAAAGTGAAAAGGGTGTAGAGATTTTAAAGTTTAAGGTATATTTGAACTTTTGATTGACCTCTCTTGAAGTTGAGTAGGAGCCTCTATGTAAGTGCCTTTAAGAAGTAATTGTATGATGGTTCTCACTATTCTATGTTTTTAGTGTCAATGAAATAAAGAGTTGGTGATGCCGTTAATTGAAGTGCAATTGAATTTTGGTAATGGACCGTACAATGTGAATTGTCTTTGAAATTGAGAAGTTGTTATGGGCCTTGGGATTATAACTGGTTAGTGTTGTTCCTTGCCCGTTGAAATTTTGATGCGTATATGTTGATCGAAAGTATTTGTGATCCTTTTCTATCCCAAGTGTGGATCTAGTTTTGGAACATTACAGGGTGTGTTTCTGTTTATATTTGACCTATTTTCTATTTGGTTTTCTCAAATTTCGAGGACGAAATTTTTGTAAGGAGGGAAGAATGTAACGACCCAGAAATTCTTTCCTTCACTCGAGCGGAGTGGCCGCTCGAGCAGACTTTTGGGGTTTCCAGCAATTTTTCAGACGGTCTAAGATTCTGGGAGTTGTGATTCTCCGCTCGAGCGGGGGAGTTTACGCTCGAGCGGACGACTTTGTTGGTCTGCGCGCTCGAGCGCAAGGTTGGGCGCTCGAGCGGGTCGCCTGGGTAAGTTTGGTTCTGAAGCATGTGGACTCATTTTTGATGTTCTTCTTAGTGTATTTGAAATGTTCTTCCCTTATTTTGGGATATTAATTGAGATGATAAGATGATGGTAGAGTAAGATGGGACTAAAAACTTTAATTGGAATAATTCGTTTACGACCAACCGTCATTCATTTGCCCTTTTCTTTTTCCTCACTTTGAATTTGGATGTGAGGTTAGAACCATTGGAAAGCTTATTTCCGGGGCTTCAATTTGAGCACAAGAACGACCTAAAACGGAGTCCGGATGGGAGAGTTACACCTATTTGAAGTTTTGGAAATCTGTGCTGGAACAGGTCCGCTCGAGCGGGAAAATGGACGCTCGAGCAGGAATTACGGGACAGCAGCTCTAAAAGCGAGATTTTGAGATATTTTTCCACATTTTCTTTCCCCTTTCTTATTTCCTCTTCTCCTAGGTCTGAAACCCTTCGAAACCCTAGCCCCAAAACCTTGATCTCCTCTAGTTTGAGCAACAATCCACTATGATTTTGGCATCAAGGATGGAGAATAAGAGAAGAGCAACGTTTTTAACCGATTGGAACTTGGATTTGCGGAGGTTTCGTCTCAAGCTTGCTCCTTTGTTGATTCTTGAGGTAAGGGTTCTAATCTCCTTCAAGATTTACATTAAGAGCTAGAGTGGTGGTAGTTCCATTGTATTAATGTATAAATTTGCATTTTTGAAGCATATTGAGTAACTTATAAGATTTGGGAATTTCGGATTTGAGGCATGGAGGGACCAATTGATGGGTTTAAATGATGAATTATGGATCTTAGATGTTTAATCAATGGAAAAATTAGAATATAAAGTGTTGGGTTAATGAGTTAATTATTTCTTGAAATTTCAATATTTTGTTGGAACCCTAGGTTGATTAAGGTTGATAACCAAAGAGTTGGTCCAAATCGAAAGTAGAATAATGAAATTGGGATATTGAATTAGGTATATACAAGTTTAATTAGAATTTAGTGATACTTGGAAATTATGTTTAAAATTTGAGAATGAACTTTGTTTGAGTATTGTGAATTATGTTTTAATGAGAAAGGAAATTGGGAAGAAAGGTTTGTTAATAATGTGGATGAGGTAAACTTGACTTTGGAATGTTGAATTGGGCCTTAGCAATTTAAATAGAATTATGTGGAATTATATTTGGTGGTATTGAGTTAAATAATGTTAAATAGTGTGGAATATAAAGTGGTGATTTAAGGAGTTGGAATTGTTGATGACAATCCTCATTGTTTCTTGAAACCCTAAGTTAATTGATGTTGTTAACCCATGAATTGGGCCAAATTGGAAATAGAATAGTGAAATTGGGGATTGAATGATATGTGAACAAGTTTAATTAGATTCCTATGATGTTTTGATATAATGTTAAAAGTTACGAATGAATCTTGTTGTGGGCCTTGTAAATCATGTTAAAATGATAAGGAAAATTAGGAGAAATGATTTAAAGAATTAATGTGAGATTTCATATGTGTGTAGGACACGCTTGGGAGGAATAAATGTTTCACCAACGACTGTGAGTAATAGTACCTCAATGAATCCTTACTCTAATTCATTATTATCGACGTTATGTTTTGATGTTACAAACCTTGTCAAACTAATGATGATATAATATAACGAATCATTATGAAATTGTGGGAATGTCGAGAAAGATTGCGAAGTCATACACGTCATATGCGAACTTGTGAACTTCAAATGTACCAAGGAAAGTATGAATTTGTGAACTAATGTGGCTTAAAGCCATCTGGAACCAATGTGGCCTAGAGCCATTTGTGAATTCGTGTGGCTCTGAGCCTTTGTGAAATTATGTGAAATGTGACTATGAGGCTAAAAGCCGATATGTGAATGTGACTCCTCGTGCCAAGGGCCAATTTGTAAAACTATGTGAAATTGTGAACCGACAAGGTTGTTTGGGGCCTATAAGATGAACATTACAGTCTAGCATCATTATGCAATGTGCATTAAATTGTGAATGGTTTTGTCTTCAAGAAATAGTATTGAAATGACACATGTGTATCTTGTAAATAATTGTTGTTCCCATTATAGTAAATCATGGGAAATCTAAGAGCAATATTAAGTAGTATGCCTTATTTATATTTGATGTTGAATACTCACATTACATTGTTTACAAGATAGCTTTATGAACCTACAACGTGGCATGAGGTAAATTATTCTCACTTATCAAGACGTATTTATGATGTTTTGATACATGTATGAGACGATTATGTCTGTTCGTAGCAACCCTGTGATAGTTTGCGTACACCGTAATGTAACAAGATTCACGTGAATGCGGGGTTATGCTATCGTATTTATTTATTGATTTATGTATTCTGTCCTATTACTCTACTTTGTTGCAGTTTGGCATAATATGTATTACAAGTCATGTTGAGCATTAAATTATTATGTGCTATTATTCACTGAGCTTGACTCACTTTACTTATGTCTGTTTCTGTAGGCACTCAACCTGGAGGTCAACCTTAACCTGTGGCTTCCGTTACCAGTTGCCAAGCCTTGAGTGTCTGAGCTGTTAGATGTTGACCGTTTAACTTTTGGAGTTTTGCTAAGTTTTAATTTGTACCCTAAATATTTATTAAGCTTGATGTATATGTATATGTATTTAGCTATTTCCAAAAACACGTCAATGTATATTTATCTGCATTATGACACATGATCTGGCATAGTAGTGGTAGCTCAATGGATATTTTTTTATACTATTATATGATATGAAATGCTTCCATTCAGGCCCCATAGATAATATTTATCAGGTTTAGTGTCCGTTTTCGAATGGGTCATGCCCAAATTTTTAGGGGCGGATTTGGGTCGTGACATGTTAATTTATAATTATACTCTTAATTTTTTTATTTTTTATTTTTTTAAAAATAGAAAAAGACTCAAATAGACTATAGATTATTATTATTATTTTTTATGAGAAATGTAGACAAACAAAAAATAAAAATTAATTGAAAAAGGTATTTCACAGCTTATTTAACAAACACTACTCAGCAACTTAAATCTATAATCCAACAGCTACACCAAACAAACTAACAACTTCTGATTAAAGTCATAATCTATAATCTGATAAGTTATAATCTATAAGTTGTTTTAACAGTTACACCAAACGAGGCCAGTGGTTTCTTGAATGAACTTCCATTTTTTATTTTATATAACTTCCCTTTTTATTTTTTATTTAACTTCCATTTTTATTCAATTTTCTTTTCTATTTAACTCCCTCTTTTATTTAATATCCAAATATATCGTTAACGTATAGTGGTTTCTTAAAGGAACTTCCATTGTTAATTTTATGCAACTTCCATTTTTATTTTTATTAAACTTCAACTTTTATTCAATTTACTTTTCTATTCAACTTCTTTTTCTTTTTTTTTTTTTTTTAATTTCCAAATAGATCGTTAAGGTATAGTGGTTTCTTGAATGAACTTCCATTTTTAATTTTATGCAAATTCCATTTTTATTTTTATTTTTATTCGACATCTATTTTTATTCAATTTCCTTTTCTATTTAACTTCCTTTTTTATTTAATTTCCAAATAGATCGTTAGGATATAGTGGTTTATTGAATGAACTTCCATTGTTAATTTTATGCAACTTCCATTTTTATTTTTATTCAACTTCTATTTTTATTCAATTTCTTTTTCTATTCAACTTCCATTTTTATTTAATTTCCAAGTAGATCATTAAGGTATAGTGGTTTCTCCAATGAACTTCCATTTTTATTTTTACTCAACTTCCATTTTTATTCAATTCTATTTTCTATTCAACTTCATTTTTTTTTTTATTTTCCAAATAGATCGTTAAGGTATAGTGGTTTTTTGAAAGAACTTCTAATTTTAATTATACGCAATTTCTATTTTTATTCAATTTCCTTTTCTATTCAACTTCCTTTTTTTTTATTTAATTTCCGAATAGACCGTTAAGGTACAGTGGTTTCTTGAATGAACTTCCATTTTTAATTTTATTGAATTTCCCCTTTTATTTTTATTCAACTTCCATTGTTATTCAATTTCATGTTCTATTCAACTTCCATTTTTATGTTATTTCCAAATAGATCTTTAAGGTATAGTGGTTTCTTAAATGAACTTCCATTTTTAATTTTACGTAACTTCCATTTTTATTTTTATTCAAATTCCTTTTTTATTCAATTTCCAAATAGGAAGTTCGACTTCTAAATAGAGCGTTAAGGTACAGTGGTTTCTCGAATCAACTTCATTTTTATTCAACTTCCTTTTTCATTCGACTTCCATTTTTGTTCAAATTCCATTTTTATTCAATTTCCAAATAGAAAGTTCAACTTCGAAATAGAGCGTTAAGGTACAATGGTTTCTCGAATCGACTTGTGTTTTTATTTTTACTCAACTTCCATTTTTATTCGACTACCTTTTTTATTTAATTTCCAAATAGATCGTTAAGGTATAGTGGTTTCTTGAATGAACCTCCATTTTTATTTAACTTCCATTTTTATTCAATTTTCTTTCCTATTCAACTTATTTTTTTACTTAATTTCCAAATAGATCGTTAAGGTATAGTGGTTTCTTAAATGAACTTCAAATTTTATTTAATTTCCTTTTCTATTCAACTTCCTTTTTTATTTACTTTCCAAATAGATCGTTAAGGTATAATGGTTTCTTGAATTAACTTCCATTGTTAATTTTATGCAAATTTCATTTTTAGTTTTATTCATCTTGCAGTTTTATCCAATTTCCTTTTCTATGCGACTTTCTTTTTTCTTTAATTTCCAAATAAATCGTTATGGTGTTATGGTTTCTTAAATGAACTTCAATTGCAAATTTTATGCAACTTCCATTTTTATTCAATTTTGTTTTCTATTCAACTTCATTTTTTATTTAATTTCCAAATAGATCGTTAAGGTATAGTGGTTTCTCGAATGAACTTCTATTTTTATTTTCATGCAAATTCCATTTTATTTTTATTCAACTTCTATTTTTATTCAACTTCCATTTTTATCTAATTTTCTTTTCAATTCAACTTCCTTTTTTATTTAATTTCCAAATTGATCGTTAAGGTATAGTGGTTTCTTGAATGAACTTCCATTTTTAATTTTATGCAACTTCCATTTTTACTTTTATTCATCTTTCAATTTTATCCAATTTCCTTTTCTATTTAACTTTCTTTTTGATTTAATTTCCCAGTAGATCTTTATGGTATAGTTGTTTCTTGATTGAACTTCAAAAACCATAATAACTTAACGATCTATTTGGAAATTAAATAAAAAAAAGAAGTTGAATAGAAAAGTATATTGAATAAATATGGAAGTTGAATAAAAATGGAAGTTGCATAAAATGAAAAATGGAAGTTCGTTCAAGAAGCCACTCTACCTTAATGATCTATTTGGAAATCAAATGAAAAATGAAGTTGAATAGAAAAGGAAATTAAATAAAAATGGAAGGTAAATAAAAATATAAATGGAAGTTGCATATAATTAAAAATTGAAGTTTATTTAATTTCCAAATAGATCGTTAAGGTATAGTGGTTTCTTGAATCAACTTCCATTGTTAATTTTACGCAACCTCAATTTTTATTCAACGTCATTTTTTATTTAATTTTCTTTTCTATTCAAGTTCCTCTTTTTATTTAATTTGCAAATAGATCGTTAAGGTATAGTGGTTTCTCGAATGAACTTCCATTTTTAATTTTATGCAACTTCCTTTTTTTTTTTTTTTATTCAACTTCCGTTTTTATTTAATTTTCAAGTAGATCGTTAAGTTATAATGGTTTCTTGAATGAACTTCCATTTTTAATTTTATGCAACTTCCATTTTTATCCAATTTCATTTTCTATTCGACTTCATTTTTTAACTAATTTCCAAATAGATCGTTAATGTATACTGGTTTCTTGAATGAACTTCCATTGTTAATTTTATGCAACTTCTATTTTTATTTTTATTCATCTTCCGATTTTATCCAATTTCCTTTTCTATTCAACTTCTTTTTTGATTTAATTTCCCAATAGATCTTTATGGTATAGTGGTTTCTTGAATAAACTTCAATTGTGAATTTTATGCAACTTCCATTTTTAATCAATTTCCTTTTCTATTCAACTTTCTTTTTTATATAATTTCCAAATAGATCGTTAAGGTATAATGGTATCTTGAATGAACTTCCACTTTTAATTTTATGCAACTTCCATTTTTATTTTTATTCAACTTCCATTTTTATTCAATTTCGTTTTCTATTCGAGTTCATTTTTTATTTATTTTGAAAATAGATCGTTAAGGTACAGTGGTTTCCCGAATGACCTTCCATTGTTAATTTTGTGCAACTTCCATTTTTATTTTTATTCGACTTCAATTTCTATTCAATTTCTTTTTCTATTCAACTTCATTTTTTTATTTACTTTCCAAATAGATCGCTAAGGTATAATGGTTTCTTGAATTAACTTCCATTATTAACTTTAGGCAACTTCTTTTTTATTTAATACCCAAATAGATCGTTAAGGTATGGTGGTTTCTTGAATAAACTTTCATTTTTAATTTTATGCAACTTCCATTTTTATTTTTATTCAACTTCCTTTTTTATTTAATTTCCAAATAGATCGTTAAGGTATAGTGGCTTCTTGAATTAACCTCCAATTTTAATTTTTTGCACCTTCCATTTTTATTTTTATTCAACTTCCATTTTTATTCAATTTCCTTTTTTATTTAATTTCCAAATAGATCGTTAAGGTATAGTGGTTTCTTGAATGAACTTCCATTGTTAATTTTATGCAACTTCCATTTTTATTTTTATTCATCTTCCATTTTTTATTAAATGCAACTTCCAGTTTTATTTAATTTCCAAAGAGATCGTTAAGGTATAGTGGTTTTTTGAAAGAACTTCCATTTTTAATTTTATGCAACTTCCATTTTTGTTCAACTTCCTTTGTTTTTTAATTTCCAAATAGATCGTTAAGGTATAATGGTTTTTTTGAATGAACTTCCAATGTTAATTTTATACAACTTCAATTATTAATTTTATGCAACTTCCATTTTAATTTAATTCCTTTTCTATTCAACTTCTTTTTTTTAATTTAATTTCCAAATAGACCGTTAAGGTATAGTGGTTTCTTGATTGAACTTCCCTTTTTAATTTTATGCAACTTCCATTTTTATTTTTATTCAACTTCAATTTTTATTCAACTTTCTTTTATATTTAATTTCCAAACAGATCGTTAAGGTATAGTGGTTTCTTGAATTAAATTCCGTTGTTAACCTCCATTTTTATTCAATTTCCTTTCCTATTCAACTTATTTTTTTATTTAACTTCCAAATAGATCATTAAGGTATATTGGTTTCTTAAATGAACTTACATTGTTAATTTTATGCAACTTCCATTTTTATTTTTATTCAACTTCCATTTTTATTCAATTTGTTTTTCTATCTATCTTTCTTTTTTATTTAATTTCCAAATTGATCGTTAACGTATAGTGGTTTCTAGAATGAACATCCACTTTTAATTTTATGCAACTTCCATTTTTATTCAATTTCCTTTTCTATTCAACTTGCTTTATATTTAATTTCCCAATAGATCGTTAAGGTATAATGGCTTTTTCAATGAACTTCAATTGTTAATTTTATGCAACTTCCATTTTTGTTTTTATTCAAATTCCTATTCCATTCAATTTCCTTTTCTATTCAACTTCTTTTTTTATTTAATTTCCAAATTGATTGTTAAGGTATAGTGGTTTGTTGAATGAACTTCCATTTTTAATTTTAGGCAACTTCCATTTTTATTTTTATTCAACTTCCATTTTTATTCAATTTCCTTTTTTATTCAACTTCCTTTTTTATTTAATTTCCAAATAGATCGTTAAGATATAATGGTTTCTTGAATGAACTTTCAATTTTAATTTTATGAAACTTTCATTTTTATTCAATTTCCTTTTCTATTTAACTTCCTTATTTATTTAATTTTCAAATAGATCGTTAAGGTATAGTGGTCTCTTGAATGAACTTCAATTTTTAATTTTATGCAACTTCCATTTTTATTTTTATTTAACTTCATTTTTTATTAAATTTCGTTTTCCATTCAACTTCCTCTTTTTTTTTTTTAATTTCCAAATAGATCGTTAAGGTATAGTGGTTTTTTGAATGAACTTCCATTATTAATTTTATGCAACTTCCATTTTTATTTTTATTCAACTTCCGTTTTTCTTAAATTCACTTTTCAATTCAACTTCCTTTTTTATTCAATTTCCAAATAGATCGTTAAGGTATAGTGGTTTTTTTAATGAACTTCCATTTTTAATTTTATGCAACTTCCATTTTTATTTAACTTCCTTTTCTATTCAACTTCTTTTTTTTTTATTTAATTTCCAAATAGACCGTTAAGGTATAGTGGTTTCTTGATTGAACTTCTATTTTTAATTTTATGCAACCTCCATTTTTATTTTTATTCAACTGCCTTTTTTATTTAATTGCCAAATAGATCGTTAAGGTATAGTGGCTTCTTGAATGAACTTCCATTTTAAATTTTATGCAACTTCCATTTTTATTCAATTTCCTATTCTATTCAACTTCATTTTTTTATTTACTTTCCAAATAGATCGCTAAGGTATAGTGATTTCTTGAATTAACTTCCATTGTTAATTTTAGGCAACTTCTATTTTTATTTTTATTCAACTTCCATTTTTATTCAATTTTCTTTTCTATTCAATTTCCTTTTTTATTTAATCTCCAAATAGATCGTTAAGGTATAGTGGTTTCTTAAATGAACTTCCATTGTTAATTTTATTCAACTTCCTTTTTTATTTAATTTCCAAATAGATCGTTAAGGGGTAGTGGTTTCTTGAATGAGCCTCCATTTTTATTTTTATTCAACTTTCATTTTTATTCAATTTCCTTTTCTATTCAACTTTCTATAACTTAATGATCTATTTGGAAATTAAATAAAAAAGAAAATTGAATAAAAATGGAAGTTGAATAAAAATAAAAATAGATGTCGCATAAAATTAAAAATGGAGGTTCATTCAAGAAACTAATATACCTTAACGATCTATTGAGAAATTAAATAAAAAAGTA
The DNA here is from genome assembly GCA_025200525.1 of Camellia lanceoleosa. Lineage (NCBI taxonomy): Eukaryota > Viridiplantae > Streptophyta > Magnoliopsida > Ericales > Theaceae > Camellia > Camellia lanceoleosa. The sequence continues at coordinate 646,921 of JANUSC010000017.1, forward strand.
AGTTGAATAAAAATAGAATTTGCATAAAATTAACAATGGAATTTCATTTAAGAAACCACTATACCTTAACGATCTATTTGGAGATTAAATAAAAAAGGAAGTTGAATAGAAAAGGAAATTGAATAAAAATTGAAGTTGAATAAAAATGAAAATGAAAGTTGCATAAAATTAACAATGAAATTTCATTCAAGAAACCACTATACCTTAACGATCTATTTGTAAATTAAAAAAAAGAGGAAGTTGAATAGAAATAAAAATAGAAGTTGAATAGTAATGGAAATTGGATAAAAATGCAAGATGAATAAAAATAAAAATGGAATTTGCATAAAATTAACAATGGAATTTAATTCAAGAAACCACTATACCTTAACGATCTATTTGGAAATTAAATATAAAAGGAAGTTCAATAAAAAAGGAAATTGAATAAAAATGGAAGTTGCATAAAATTAAAAATGGATGTTCATTCAAGAAACCACTATACGTTAACGATCAATTTGGAAATTAAATAAAAAAGAAAGATAGACAGAAAAACAAATTGAATAAAAATGGAAGTTGAATAAAAATAAAAATGAAAGTTGCATAAAATTAACAATGTAAGTTCATTTAAGAAACCAATATACCTTAACGATCTATTTGGAAATTAAATAAAAAAGTAAGTTCAAAAGGAAAGGAAATTGAATAAAAATGGAAGTTAACAATGGAATTTAATTCAAGAAACCACTATACCTTAACGATCTATTTGGCAATTAAATAAAAAAGAAAGTTGAATAGAAAATGAAATTGAATAAAAATAGAAGTTGAATAAAAATAAAATTGGAAGTTGCATAAAATTAAAAAGGGAAGTTCAATCAAGAAACCACTATACCTTAATGGTCTATTTGAAAATTAAATTAAAAAAAAATGTAGTTGAATAGAAAATGAAATTAAATAAAAATGGAAGTTCATTCAAAAAACCATTATACCTTAACGATCTATTTGGAAATTGAATAAAAAAGGAAGTTGAATAGAAAGTGAATTTAATAAAAATGGAAGTTGAATAAAAATAAAAATGAAAGTTGCATAAAATGAACAATGGAAGTTCATTCAAAAAACCACTATACCTTAACGATCTATTTGGAAATTAAAAAAAAAAAAAGAGGAAGTTGAATGGAAAAGGAAATTTAATAATAAAGGAAGTTGAATAAAAATACAAATGGAAGTTGCATAAAATTAAAAATTGATAGTTCATTCAAGAGACTACTATACCTTAATGATCTATTTGGAAATTAAATAAATGAGGAAGTTAAATAAAAAAGGAAATTGAATAAAAGTTGAAGTTTAATAAAAATAAAAATAGAAGTTGCATACAATTAAAAATGGAAGTTCGCTGAAGAAACCACTATATGTTAACGATTTATTTGGAAATTAAATAAAAAAGTAAGTTGAATAGAAAAGGAAATTGAATAAAAATGAAAGTTGAATGGAAAAGAGAATTGAATAAAAATGGAAGCTGAGTAAAAATAAAGGAAGTTGAATAAAAATAAAAATGAAAGTTGTATAAAATTAAAAATGGCAGTTCATTCAAGAAACTACTATACCTTAACGAATTATTTGGAAATTGGATAAAAATAGAAGTTGAATAAAAATAAAAATGGAAGTTCATTCAAGAAACCACTATACCTTAACGATCTATTTGGCAATTAAATAAAAAAAGGAAGTTGAATAGAAAACGAAATTGGATAAAATCGGAAGATGAATAAAAATGGAAGTTGAGTAAAAATAAAAATGGAAGTTGAATAAAAATAAAAATGAAAGTTGCATAAAATTAAAAATTGATGTTCATCTAATAAACTACTATACCCTAACGATCTATTTGGAAATTAAATAAAAAGGGACGTTGAATAGAGAAGGACATTGAATAAAAATTGATGTTCAATACAAAAGGAAATTGGATAAAACTAGAAGTTGAATAGAAAAGAAAATTAAATAAAAATAGAAGTTGAATAAAATAAAAATGGAAGTTGCGTAAAATTAAAAATGGAAATTGCATAAAATTAAAAATGGAAGTTCATTCAAGAAACCACTATACCTTAACGATCTATTTGGAAATTAAATAAAAAAGGAAGTTGAATAGAAAAGTAAATTGAATAGAAGTTAAAGTTTAATAAAAAATAAAAATGGAAGTTGCATAAAATTAACAATGGAAGTTCATTCGAGAAACCACTATACCTTAACAATCTATTTGGAAATTAAATAAAAAAAGGAAGTTGAATAGAAAAGAAAATTGAATAAAAATGGAAGTTGAATAAAAATAAAAATGGAAGTTGCCTAAAATTAACAATGGAAGTTAATTCAAGTAACCACTATATCTTAGCGATCTATTTGGAAAGTAAATAAAAAAATGTAGTTGAATAGAATAGGAAATTGAATAAAAATGGAAGTTGCATAAAATTAACAATGGAATTTAATTCAAGAAACCACTATACCTTAACGATCTATGTAACGCCCTCAAAATAAACCCATAATTCATATAGTATTGATATGCTCAGACATAAGAGGAATAAGCATAATAACATTTCATCAAAGTATCCATTACAAAATGTATTATATGTTGACAATAAAAGTAAACGCCCTATAGGCTTACAACTTTCCAAGTCAACACTTGGTTACAAAAAAGAGAGTACTAACTCTATACAAAAAAAGCCCTTGACTTGATATACATGTAATACAACCAAAAATACAAGATAGTTCAACAGTCTCAAGCCTCCCAAGCTACGTCCTTGGAGGTGGCATGCTACCTGTACCTGAAAATGATGTCCCATATAGGGTGAGCCACAGCCCAGTAGGAATACACTAAACCAACTATAAACAATGACTAAAATAATAGCATTCGGTAGATGGTCCACACTTATATTCCAACTTATATCATATTACAGTTTCATGACAATCATGTCCATGTTACATTTCACTTTCCATTTCTTATTCAACTTTGAATTTGAAAACAAGGCTCGGAACCTGGCCAAATAATTTAATGAGATTATAACTCATCACTAAAACACTTTCGAAATTCATGATGGATACACATTTTGTTGTTGTATTAATAACACATAAACCACTTCCTTACTTCACAAATGATACACATTTTGGTGCTGTATCAATATAACATAGAAACACTTCTATACTTCACAATTGATAATGATATACATTTTAGTGCTATATCAAATCAAACAAACACTTCCATACTTCACCATGATACACATTGTAGTGCTGTATCAATGTCACACAATTTTCGGTTTAGAGGTCCATCCCCTATCTTCTCCTAAGCCGTGGAGTACATCCCCTATCTCCTCCCACACAACACAATGTATATAAATACAGATCATATACATAATCAATCAATACATAAAGTTAATGTATTTTTCAACCGTCATATTCGATGACACATTCCATTGATTAGTTTTAGTTTGCCTAATCATCATGCATTGTCTACAACAATCAAGACTATTCTCCACCGATAGCCCAAAGCAGTTATTTCTAAACAGGAAATAAATGTACCAAATGGATAAAATATCATCATTATGTCTAGGTGAGCGATAAATTAATCTAACTATACCCTTTAATCCCATACCTTTCCAATTTGAATATCTCCTATTCAATTTCTCATTTCCCAAAATTAATTATACAAATCAATTTATCAACAAATTAGGGCTTTTTCCTGTAATTCACATAACAACCCTAAGGTTCCATTTTCATCAATGATCCAACATTAATTCCTTTTCTCAATGTATTACATACATATGGGTTTATAAATTTGAAAACCCCTCTTTTGAAAATTACACAATGACCCCAAACTTTCTCAAAATTACCCAACAACCCCCAACATATCAAAATGCCAAAATTTAAAGACAAAGCTCATAAGATGGAGTAGGATATCCCTACCTTGAAGTGAGAGCTCAAATGGAGAAGAAGACCAAAACCAAAGTGCTCCAAACTCCAAAGCTTTCGGATCAAAACGAAGCCCTCGACGATCAACACACTTTTTACAAAGGCACTAAGAGAGTAGATCACTCTAGCTAGATCAATCCTAAGAGAGAAGGGAGAAAGTAGTGAGAGAAGCTCTCAAAAATGGCTTTTCAGAAAAGTAAGAGAGAGAGTGGAAGTTGAAAAGTGATTCAAAAATGCCCAGCTGCCTACTGATATATGCATGATTCGCTCGAGCGGAGAATAGGACGCTCGAGCGTCAAGCACAAAAACTGGACCCGCTCGAGCATGAAGGGTACTTGCTCGAGCGCCAAGACACAATTGTAAAACACACCCGCTCGAGCGCAAAGGAAAGGCTGCTCGAGCGTAGATTTCCCCATTCCAGTACTTTTACAGACAATGAACTACCCGCTCGAGCGTAAGAAGATCTGCTCGAGTGTGAAAAACCCACCTGCAGAAGTTCTGCAGAGGCACGAGATACTGAGAGTGTGAAAATCCCGCTCGAGCGCAAGAAGACCCGCTCGAGCGGATAACCAAAAATCAAACTTCGCCGAAGAAAGAGACCCGCCGAGCGCATTCACCAAAATTCTGGGCAACAAGGAATGGGACTAAAGCTCAACCAACCTGTTCGAAACACGCCCAATACATCCTAAAACTCAAACACATGAAATTAAAGGATAACAACAAGATATATAGCCACCAACACCACGGAACCTAAGTCCGGAATACAACAATCAAAGGGAGAGAAACCGGGATCGCTATAACCCTCCCCCCTTAAAGAATTTCATCCCCGAAATTAAGTACAAGCTTTTCAAAAACAAGTTTTCTCAATTACCAACATTATTACAATGCGAAATTCAATAACTTGACCCATTACCGGTCATTCCATCTATTCAAAAGGCAAATTACAACTTTTTCCACAACATGCATTATAAATATGCATTCCCTGAAATGCCACAAATTTCAATACCACATTCCACAATTGTATATCATATTCAGTATTCATGATATATTTCCATTTTGTGGCAAGTTTCAAAACATACTTCCATAAATCAAAACATATACAATGTTTTACAACTTAAGACATATATAATGCTCTTAAAGTTCAACAACATTACAAAATTACCAATGCATGGTGACACATCAACAAACAAATCCGGATATTTCTCACGGACCTCTAACTCACGTTCCCAAGTGGCTTCTTCCACTCCGTGATGCTTCCATAAAACTTTTACCAAGGGAATGGTCTTTCCTCGCAAGACTTGATCCCGCCTATCCAAGACCCGAACCGGTCTCTCCACATACGAGGCATCCTCATCTACCTCCATATCGGTCCAATCCAACACATGGGATGGATCCGGCTCGTACTTCCGAAGCATACTAACATGAAACACGTCATGCACCCCGGACAACTGCGGTGGCAAAGCCAAACGATAAGCAACTTCCCCAATCCTCTCAAGGATCTCAAAGGGACTGATAAACCGAGAGGATAACTTCCCACTCTTGCCAAACCTCATCAAACCTCGCCTAGGTGATATTTTCAAGAAGACATGATCACCCGTCTCAAATGCCAAAGGTCTCCTCCTACGGTCGGCATAACTCTTTTAGCGACTCTGGGCTGTAACAAGCCTCCTATGGATAAGCTCAACTTTCTCCGTCATTTCCCTCACTAACTCCGAGCCCAACAAAGGTGCATCACCCACCTCGGCCCAACAAACCGGAGACCTACACGGTCGGCCATACAAGGCCTCAAATTGTGCCATACCGATGCTCGACTGAAAACTGTTGTTGTAGGCAAACTACACCAAGGGCAAGTGTCTCTCCCACGTCCCGCTAAAGTCAAGGACACAACATTGAAGCATTTCCTCAAGGATCTGAATAGTACGCTCGGACTGCCCGTCAGTCTGAGGATGATAAGTCGTACTAAAGGTCAATTTAGTGCCTAAAGCACTCTACAAACTCTGCCACAACCTAGCAGTAAAACGAGGGTCTCTATCCGAGACGATCGTCGTTGGGACCCCGTGCAACCTCACTATGTCCCGAATATACAAATCGGCAAGATGATCTACCGAATCTCTCACGCACATAGGGATAAAGTGCACCGACTTAGTCAACCGGTCTACAACAACCACCCAAATAGCATCACTACCCCACTGAGTCCTCGGAAGACCTATAACGAAGTCCATAGTGACATGCTCCCACTTGCACTCGGCAATAGGCAAGGGTTGCAAGAAACCCGCTGGCCTCTGATGCTCGGTCTTCACTTGCTGACAAGTAAGGCACTTTAATACGAAAACTGCCACATCTCTCTTCATACCCCGCCACAAAAACTGGCGACCCAAATCACGATACATCTTGGTGCCTCCCGGGTGCATCGCAAGGCGTGAATGGTGAAACTCTCGGAGTACCTCCTCTCGGCAAGACTTCGGCACAAACAAACGGTCTCGGTATCTCACACTCAGGTCGGGGTACACCGTCAAACCCTTCTCAACATTCCCACTGGAGATCTTCTCTCAGAGGGATTCTACCTCAAGGTCACCTCTCTGTGCCCCTAACACGCGATTCATAAGTGTAGGCTGCGCAACAACAGAAAACAAGGCCGCGGCCTCAACAGATTCGCCCAGAAGCAAATCGAACTCCCCAAGTGCACCCAACATCTCCCACTCCCGGATGGCTATACAAGCTACATCGCTAATGGATTTCCTACTAAGGGCATCGGCCACAACATTGGCCTTTCCCAGGTGATAGTGCAACTCAAAGTCGTAGTCCTCAATGAACTCCATCCACCTCCTCTGCCTCAAATTCAAGTCCCTCTGTGTAAACAGATACTTCAGACTTTTGTGATCCGAGAATACCTCGAATCTCTCACCATATAGGTAATGCCTCCAAATCTTCAAGGCAAAGATCACTGTTGCTAATTCTACGTCATGTGTAGGGTAATTCTTCTCGTGTATTTTCAACTGACGTGAGCCATAGGCTATCACTTTCTCTTCTTGCATCAACACACAACCCAAACCCTCTCATGAGGCATCACAGTAAACAGCATACCCCAAACCCCTCTCCGGAATAATCAAAACTGGAGCGGTGGTCAATCAAACCTTCAGCTCTTGGAACGACTTTTCACAAGTCTCACTCTATACAAACTTGACCCCTTTCCGCGTCAATCTAGTCAATGGCGAGGCTAGCCTGGAGAAATCCTTCACAAACTGGCGGTAATACCCAGCTAATCTCAGAAAACTGCGGATCTCGAAAACGCTCTTAGGCTGTGCCTAATCTTGCACTGCCTCAACCTTGGATGTATCAACAAACACTCCTTCCCCGGAAACTACATGGCCTAAGAACTTGACTTCTCCCAGTCAGAACTTACACTTCCCAAACTTGGCATACAGCCTATGAGCTCTAAGCAACTCAAGCACCACTCTCAAGTGTTCTTCGTGCTCCTCCTCAGAAGGTGAATAAATCAGGATGTCGTCCACGAAAACGACCACAAAGCGATCTAAGAATTCCAGGAAGATCCAGTTCATCAAGTCCATAAAGATTGCCGATGCATTGGTGAGCCCAAAAGGCATCACCAGAAACTCATAGTGGCCATACCGTGTGCGGAATGTCGTCTTAGGAATATCCTCCTCCCTGACCCTCAACTGATGGTAACCCGATCTCAAGTCTATCTTAGAGAAACAACGGGAACCCTTCAACTGGTCAAACAGATCATCTATACGGGGCATATGGTACTTATTCTTAACCGTAGCCCGATTCAATTTCCGGTAATCAATGCAAAGTCTCAAGGCACCATCTTTCTTTTTAGCAAAGAGGGCCGGTGCTCCCCACGGCGAAACACTAGGGTGAACAAAACCCTTATCTAGCAATTCTTGGAGCTGAATCTTCAACTCACTCAACTCGGCCGGGGCAAAACGGTAAGGTGCCATAGAAATCAGCGCTGTGCCAGGCACTAAATCAATAGAGAAATCGGCGCTGTGCCAGGCACTAAACTAACGAGATCCTCGGGAAAAACATCCGAATAGTCACAAACCACTCTCGGCAACTCAACCCCAGTCTCATCACACTCACTGCTCATAAGGCTAGCAAGGAGACCACTAAGCTCACTCCGCCCTCGCAGATCATACACAGGTGGCAACACACTACCAACCCGATCCTCTAAGAAATGGAAACAATCCCCGCTTAAGGTACATACTGTGACCCTCTGTCGGTAACAATCAATAACTGCCCGGTATGACGATAGCCAGTCCATACCTAAAATAACATCAAAACCCATCATGGGCATAACTACAAAAGGAAACGGGAGCTGACGATCGGCGACCTCTATATCACAACCTCTACATCCTTGTTTCAAAATCAATTCACCCCCAACAGGTGATATAACACATATAGGAGATGCTAATTGTACCAACTCCAACTCCAAAATAGATGCAAATGCAGCAAATACAAAGGAATGAAATGCACCCATATCAATCAACACACTAGCAACCGAGTTGCAAAACAGAAAGGTACCTCTCACAATAGATGGAGCCAGTGCTAGGTCCTGCGCGGTAACAGCATACACGCGCCCTATAGGCCACAAGCTCAGGAGCAAACCTGGACAAACTAGTAAAAAAGGCCTCAAACTCGCCACAGATGCTCACCGCTGAGCCGCAAAACCGGGTCTCTCGGCTTCTCCGAGCTTGGAGAAAAGAACTTCTCCTGAAAAGCATCCACAAAAGCCTTCCACGTGCCACCAATACGACCCTTCGTGTACTTCCACCACTGACCCGCATCTCCCTTAAGCTGGAAGGATGCCAAGGTCACTTTCAATGCTCCGTCCTCGATGCCAAGCATCTTGAACGTCTTACTCATTTGCTCCAACCACTCGTCAGCCTTAAGTGGCTCTTTTGGATTCCCAATAAACTCGTCCGGATTAGACCGGAAGAACTCCCTCTTCAAGAAGGAAGGCCCTGCATCAATAACTTGGGCCTGCACTTGAGCCTGAACTGGATTCTTAGCGCTGACAATACCTATAGACTCCCTCAAGGCATCAGCTATCCCACGGGCTAAAGCGCCCATAGCCTCCTGACCGGGTTTCGGCCACATTGGCTCGCCAACCCCCTCTCTTGTCTTGGGAATATCATCCGGTAAAGGCATCTCCTGCCTACCACGCCTACCACCTCATCCTCATCTTGACATCCTAATAAAGGTAACGAAGAACATTAGCATAATCACAAATGTGCCGAAGCTATAACACTCGCGTCCTAATGTATGGACAACTGTAATTCATTCCACGTAAGCACATAAACACATAAGCACTTACGAATTTCATTTCCGGATAATGATAGTCCCGATGCTTTACTAGAGTTTCGATTAGAAACAGCATTGATCAAGTGCTTTTCCAACAAGACTCACAGAAACCCAAGGATCCAATCAACGTCCTAGAAACTAAATCTCATACCCAAGTAGTCACATAAACATGTTATCACATAAGCACATAACATTACATCTAAGTCTCTAACAAGCGAGACAAACCCATTGTGATACTAATCACTTCCCACATACCCAAAGTATTTGAACCCGGTACGCTTTGATACCAAGTTGTAACGCCCTCAAAATAAACCCATAATTCATACAGTATTGACATGCTCAGACATAAGAGGAATAAGCATAATAATATTTCATCAGAGTATCCATTACAAAATGTATTACATGTTGACAACAAAAGTAAACGCCCTATAGGCTTACAACTTTCCAAGTCAACACTTGGTTACAAAAAAGAGAATACTAACTCTATACAAAGAAAGCCCTTGGCTTGATATACATGTAATACAACCAAAAATACAAGATAGTTCAACAGTCTCAAGCCTCCCAAGCTACGTCCTTGGAGGTGGCATGCTACATGTACCTGAAAATGATGTCCCATATAGGGTGAGCCACAGCCCAGTAGGAATACACTAAACCAACTATAAACAATGACTAAAATAATAGCATTCGGTAGATAGTCCACATTTATATTCCAACTTATGTCATATTACAGTTTCATGACAATCATGTCCATGTTACATTTCACATTCCATTTCTTATTCAACTTTGAATTTGAAAACGAGGCTCGGAACCTGGCCAAATAATTTAATGAGATTATAACTCATCACTAAAACACTTTCAAAATTCATGATGGATACACATTTTGTTGTTGTATCAATAACACATAAACCACTTCCTTACTTCACAAGTGATGCACATTTTGGTGTTGTATCAATATAACATAGAAACACTTCTATACTTCACAATTGATAATGATATACATTTTAGTGCTACATCAAATCAAACAAACACTTCCATACTTCACCATGATACACATTGTAGTGTTGTATCAATGTCACACAATTTCTGGTTTAGAGGTCCATCCCCTATCTTCCCCTAAGTCGTGGAGTACATCTCCTATCTCCTCCCACACAACACAGATCATATACATAATCAATCAATACATAAAGTTAATGTATTTTTCAAACCACTATACCTGAAAAGTAGTTTCTTGAATAGAAAAGTAGTTTCTTGAATGAACTTCGATTTTTATTTTTATTCAACTTCCTTTTTTATTTAATTTCCAAATAGATCATTAAGGTATAGTGGTTTCTTGAATGAACTTCCATTGTTAATTTTATGCAAGATGAATAAAAATAAAAATAAAATTTGCGTGAAATTAACAATGGAATTTAATTCAAGAAACCACTATACCATAATGATCTATTTGGAAATTAAATATAAAAGGAAGTTGAATAGAAAAGTAAATTGAATAAATATGGAAGTTGCATAAAAATAAAAATGGAAGTTCATTCAAGAAACCACTATACGTTAACGATCAATTTGGAAATTAATATAAAAGGAAGTTGAATAGAAAAGTAAATTGAATAAAAATGATAAAAATAAAAATGGAAGTTCATTCAAGAAACCACTATACGTTAACGATCAATTTGGAAATTAAATATAAAAGGAAGTTGAATAGAAAAGTAAATTGAATAAAAATGGAAGTTGCATAAAATTAGAAATTGAAGTTCATTCAAGAAACCACTATACCTTAACGATCTATTTGGAAATTAAATAAAAAATGAAGTTGAATAGAAAAGGAAATTGAATAAAAATGGAAGTTGAATAAAATTAAAAATTGAAGTTGCATAAAATTAACATTGGAAGTCGAACAAAAATTGAAGTTGCATAAAATTAACATTGGAAGTTCATTCAAGAAACCATTATACCTTAATGATTTATGTGGAAATTAAATAAAAAAAGAAGTTCAATAGAAAAGGAAATTGAATAAAAATGGAAATTGAATAAAAATAAAAATTGAAGTTCATTCAAGAAACCATTATACCTTAACGATCTATTTGGAAATTAAATAAAAAGAAAGTTGAATAGAAATGGAAATTGAATAAAAATGGAAGTTGAATAAAAATAAAAATGGAAGTTGTATAAAATTAAAAATGAAAGTTCATTGAAGAAACCACTATAACTTAACGATCTATTTGGAAATTAAATAAAAAAAGGACGTTGAATAGAAAATGAAATTAAATAAAACAAAAATGGAAGTTGCATAAAATTAACAATGGAAGTTCATTGAAGAAACCACTATGTCAATTAATTCCAACCGACCCCCCCCTAGTAGAATGGTGCCGTGATGGCCAGTAATCCGAGATTACCGAAGGCCAACTTTCAAAATTCACACACAATCAGAGTATAATATATGGGGCTAACATGTGCGGAAGCAATATATGTAAATCTAACTAGTCCATAAGAGCTGTGCATAAGTCAAATGAAATGGCATACATCTTTAATTAAAGTCTTACAACTTGCATACAACAAAATAAAATACATATTACATCTTAACAAAAGGGCTTCATGTTTACATAAATAAAATACAGAAGTACAAGGTCGAAAGCATAATCTTCATGGTTGCCGACATCCTTGATGCCGACCTAACATGCATACAAAACATCGGGCACAAAACACACATCTTGCCGTGGCAAACTTTCTGCTTGATGCCTACATATATACATAGAGAGGGTGAGCTTGGATACTTAGTGAATGGCATGGGTAATAAAGGTTTGCATGAATAATATCCGAGATCTTTATCAAAACCATACATAACATAGCTTGTTCAAATCATGTACTTGGCATAACTTGTATCTAAACATGGGATGAACCGTATTCATCAATCTTGATCTTACAAAACTTGCTTACTTACTTAACAAAACAAGGGAATAACCGATCCGTAATCGATTAGACAAATCCACCCGTTCCTAGACCGTCGGTGGCAAAACAAGAGTACTGCACAAGTTTAGAGTCCTCCAGCACGAGGGACCTATGTTACAAAGGACCGTATCCTTTTAACACGATAGACTAGTGTTACTTAGGCCCGTAGCCCGCTTTAACACAATGGTACTGCGAAAGTTTAGAGTCCTCCAGCACAAGGGACCTAAGCACAAAGGACCTATGTTACAAAGGACCGTATCCTTTTAACACGATAGACTAGTGTTACTTAGGCCCGTAGCCCGCTTTAACACAATGGTACTGCGAAAGTTTAGAGTACTCCAGCACAAGGGACCTATGTTACAAAGGACCATATCCTTTTAACACGATAGACTAGTGTTACTTAGGCCCGTAGCCCGCTTTAACACAATGGTACATTCCAGGAATGTCATCAAAACAAAGCTTACTTGATACATAAAATAGGGATAGTCATTCATGCTTGATCAAATACTTTTCTAAAACAAAGTAAAGCTTTAACAAATCTTTATAACATAACTTTATTAAAAATACCACTCACTTAGTTCTTGGGACGTCGGGGTCAGAGCAAGGGTCCAAGTCCTACAAACACATGGCAAAGTCTGCTGAATGTACTTCTCAAAACAAGTCTTACATGCATGCAAATGATCTCGGGAAAACATGCTGGAAGTCAAAACACTGTTTTACATGTCAGGAAGACATGCTGGGTACCAACCAGGTCTTTGCCGAGGTCCCACACCACCTGGCCGAAGTGTGGTTACCTAAGCTTCAGTCTTGTTGCATGCCGAGGTTCATGCGAGACAACTAAAGGTGTAAGTGATCATGCAAGGTAGGCCAATGTGAGATACGATGCTTGGCCTAAGTGTAAGGTCTAGGTAAGAGTGATCTCGGCGACTACACTTCGGGAAGTGAAGTCTGGAGATCTGGGTTTCCACCCGTGAAGAACATGAAGAACATGAAGAACATGAATGCTAAAATCATAACTTATTCATACAAAAATCTGGGATTTCATGCTATGAGTTCGAAAACATGGACCTGGGTACCCATACTTGAAGATCATATGAAAACAAACACGAAAACATGCATCTTGGTGCAAACTCTTGGATCAAAACATGACTTTTCTTGAAGAACACATGAATACCATTTTCTTTCTCTAAACCGAACTTCAAAGCAATGCATGGCTTACAAATCATATTCAATCATGCAATGCAATAACATAAACATAAAGAACTACATGGGTAGATAAAGAATCTAACCTTAGAACACGGATCTAACGGTTTGATCTCTAGGGATCAAGCTTGGAAATCTACTCTCTCTCTAAGAACTCCTTCTCCCTCTTCTAGAGCTTCTCTCTCCTCTCCAAAACAAGGATATAACAAATGATGGGTTTCTCTCTCTGCCGGCTGATTTAACACTCAGCTCGGACACGTGGCAACGGTTGGTTGGTTCTTCTCAAAAAGGTGATAGATTGACAAGACTTGTGTAAGACAAAGCGTACTCAACAAGCTACACGGCAAGGCACCCCGGCAAGTGATGACATCGGCTAAGGACAAAGCTTCGGCAACTAAGATGACAATGACCTCGGCTAGGAAGGACAACACTTGACTAACTGTGCCACACCTTGGCCTAGATGTGCCACACCTCGGTCTAGGTCATACCACTCCAGGACAAGATCACTTAGGTACAAAGATAACATCTCGGCCTAGATAATACACATCTCGGCCTTGGTGATGAACACCTCGGCCCAGATAGTGACATCTCGGCCAATATGCCTTAGCGAAAGGTGGAGGTCAAACAAAGTGGTTCCAAAGTAGTTCTAGGCTTAAGATGACCTCGGCTTGGAATGATCTAGGCTTAACATGACCTAGGCTTGACATGACTTAGGCTTGACATAGCAGGGAAGGAACAAAGCATGCATACAACACTTAAGCATAGCAAGACAAGATTCATAAACGTAACTTAACATGGCAAATCATATCAATGCATGCAAGCATGACTAAGACATGAATGTGGGTTGTTACACACAATGCATTAACAATCTATTTGGAAATTAAATAAAAAAGGAAATTGACTACAAAAGGACATTGAATCAAAATTGAAGTCGAATAAAAATAAAAATGGAAGTTGCATAAAATTAAAAATGTAAGTTCGTTCAGGAAACCACTCTACCTTAACGATCTATTCAATTTGTTTTTTTATTTAATTTCCAAATAGATCGTTAAGGTATAGTGGTTTCTTGAATAAACTTCGATTTTTATTTTTAGTCAACTTCCATTTTTGTTCAATTTCCTTTTCTATTCAACTTCCTTTTTTATTTAATTTCCAAATAGATTGTTAAGTTATAGTGGTTTCTAGAATGAACTTCCAATTTTATTTTTATTCAGCTTTAATTTTTATTCGATTTTCTTTTCTTTTCAACTTTCTTTTTAATTTAATTTACAAATAGATCGTTAAGGTATAGTAGTTTCTTTGAAAGAACTTCCATTTTTAATTTTGTCCAACTTCGATTTTTATTCAACTTCCATTTTTATGCAATTTCCATTTTTATTCAACGTCCTTTTTTATTTAATTTCCAAATAGATCGTTAGGGTATAGTAGTTTATTGGATGAACTTCAATTTTTAATTTTATGCAACTTTCATTTTTATTTTTATTCAATTTCCTTTTCTATTCAACTTCATTTTTTATTTAATTTCCAAATAAATCGTTAAGGTATAGTGGTTTCTTGAATGAACTTCCATTATTATTTTTACTCAACTTCCATTTTTATTCAATTCTCTTTTCCATTCAACTTCCTTTTTTATTCAATTTCCTTTTCTATTCAACTTCTTTTTATATTTAATTTCCAAATAGATCGTTAAGGTATAGTGGTTTCGTCAATGAACTTCCATTTTTAATTTTATGCAACTTCCATTTTTATTTTTATTCAACTTCCATTTTTATTCAATTTCCTTTTCTATTCAACTTCATTTTTTATTTAATTTCCAAATAGATCGTTAAGGTAGAGTGGTTTTTTGAATAAACTTCAATTTTTAATTATATGCAACTTCCATTTATATTTTTATTCAACTTCCATTTTTATTCAATTTCCTTTTCTGTAATGACTCGGATCTTGATTCACTTTGGATTGATGAAAAGTGGTGCCCGTCACCTTAAAACTTGTACGGTTGTTAGACTCTTGATATTGATGGGTTGACGAGTGGACTTTAAATATTATAATTGAGGACCCTTGGGTGATGTTTGGAACCTTAATTGAAGTCTTAACAAGGCATTTGGATAAGATTAGATAAAAAGCCCCAAGTTTGGAGTTTGAGTTTTTGACCAGCCGTCACTCTTTTGCCCTTTTCTCCTTCCATACTTTGAATTTGAATGTGAGGTCAGAACCATTGGAAAGCTTGTTTCCGGGGCTTCAATTTGGACACAAGAACGACCTAGAACGGAGTCCGGATGGGAGAGTTATACCTGTTTGAATTTTGTGTGTTCAGCTGGAAGCATGCTCGCTCGAGCGAGCTTCTTCGCCGAGCGAGATGCGCGAATACAGCAGCTCAAAACGGGATTTTGAGATCATTTCTTACATTTTCTTTTCCCCTCTTCTTTCCTCTTGCCCTAGGTCCGAAAACCCTAGGGTTTTGATCCCAAATACTTCCATTTCCCTTAGGTTTGATCAAGATCTTCCACCAAAAAGTAAAGAAGGCATGAAGATTTACATTTTCAACCGATTGAAGCTCGGATTTGTGGAGGATTCTTCCGATAGCTCGGTCATTTGCATGTTTCTTGAGGTAGGGGTCCTAGTTCTCCTTCAATGCTTACATTAATAGATAGATTTGTGGTATTTTGGAGTATATAAATGCAAAATCTACATTTTGAGCATATAGAATTATATTATGGAAATTTGGGAGATTTCGATTTGAAAAGTTTGGGGTGTTATTGTTGGGTTTAGATTATGGATCGGAACCTAGGATGTATAATCAAGGGAAAATTGGAAGAAGAAAATAATGGGTTAAGAAGTTGGAATTTTTCTTGAAATTTCTAGATTTTTCTTGAAACCCTAGGTTGATTTATGATGATAAACAATGAGTTTGCCCAAATTGAAAGTAGAATCATGAAATTGAGGTATGGAATGGTATACATACAAGTTTAATTGGATTTTGGTAAAGTTTGCCCATTTATACGCTTTTAATCCTAAGTTGTGGTATTTTGGTATGTGGGGTAGTTTGGTAAGTTTGGGAGAAACCTTTGAGTTTTGGCTTAGATTAATTTGAAAAATTAATTTAAGGGAAAAATGTGGAATTGGGTTTAATTCATGAAATTGGGGAAATTATGAGATTAATGATATAATTGGGTAGTTTAAATACTTACCTTTGAGAATGTCAATTTACATTCATTGATGTATTTATTTCTTGTTTAGAAATAACTGCTTTGGGCTATCGGTGGAGGATAGTCGTGGTTGTTGTAGACCTTGCATGTGGCTTAGGTATAACCTAAATTAAGTCATTTATTTTGACTGTTGAATTAATAGTAACATTACTTGTATTGATTATGTGTTGTATATGGCAAGTGTGTATTACATTGCATATGCATTTGGTTTTGGAGGAGATAGGGGATGAACTCCACGGTTTAGGGAAGATAGGGATGGACCTCTAAACCGGATTTGTTGGGAGGAGATAGGATGAACTCCACGGTTTAGGGAAGATAGGGATGGACCTCTAAACCGGATTTGTTGGGAGGAGATAGGATGGACTCAAAGAGCATCACATATGTGTGTGCTTATTGATAATAGAAATATTTCTATTTGTTGTTGATATGATACATCACCACCAAGTGTATCGGTTGGGAAGTATGGAAGTGGATTTGATTGAGATTGTTATAACATCAAGATGTGTGTTTAATTTGGTATAAGAAAGGTTTAACTTGATGTGTTATCCTTGTTGAGTTGTTTGGCCGTGTTACGAGCCATGTCTCGTATAAATGGAAAGTGTATTGTGTCATAGACCGTGTGTCATAGACAATGTAGACATTTGTGTCCTAAGGCGTAAATTGATTATAGATTATGATGGTAAACTTAATGAAGTAGTTGTGTTAATAAAAGTAAATTGTGAGAGTTGTTCTATAATTAAATAAAGGATTGGCTTGGAAGAGTTTACTAACATTGTGTTATCTTGAAATGAAACTTTGCGGTGAAATTAACGGGTGAAATGAGTATAGGAGAATTGTTGGCGAGTCAAAAGGAAATTGCCTTGAAATTATGGGGTTTTAAGTTAAAAGTGAAAAGTAGAAAAGAAGAATTGAAGGAAAAGAAGAGTAATAACAATGGAAAATTAATTGAGAAATGTTTGGGAAATTGGTTAATAACATTTAAATGATGTTGTTTCTTAAATATGGTTGTTTCACAAGGATCTATGATTTTCTAAAGTTCGTGGATGATTTTTATGGTCAAGGTTTTTCCTACAAGTGCTTAAATTGTTTTTGAGAAAAAGATACCTTACTTATGATATTTTGAGATTATGAAATGTCACCCTACTATATTGTATCACCCCGCATGCATGATCATTTCTATCTGGTGTTCGTTATTGATTTAGAACTATGAGATTCCTACGGGCATTAGTGCTCACCCGTTGTTGTAAAATTTTTTTTACAGAAGGAAAGTTTGGGTTATTTGATTGAAGATTTATGGAGTTCTTCAGTTCATTCGTATAGCTTTCTTAGTAGATGTAAAGGTAGTGGAGTTGTATTTGTAATTATTTATTTGTAGCTTCGCGGCAGAAGCTTGGCATGTATTATTGTTGTTGTAATTATTGAGAGAGGGAGAACATGTATCTTTGAGATTCTATTACTCAAGTGTAATAGATATTTGTAAATGTATTTATAAAAAAAAAATATGGACCTAAATTTACAGGCTTTGGTAATGTTTTCAAGTAATAAAAAGTGGGGTGTGACATTTTCTATTCAACTTCCGTTTTTTATTTAATTTCCAAATAGATTGTTAAGGTATTATGGTTTCTTGAATGAACTTACATTGTTAATTTTATGCAATTTCCATTTTTATTCAATTTCCTTTTCTATTCAACTTCCGTTTTTTATTTAATTTCCAAATAGATTGTTAAGGTATTATGGTTTCTTGAATGAACTTACATTGTTAATTTTATGCAACTTCCATTTTTATGTTTATTCAACTTCCATTTTTAATTTTATGCAACTTCAATTTTTATTTTTATTCAATTTCCTTTTCTATTCAACTTCCTTTTTTATTTATTTTCCAAATAGATCGTTAAGGTATAGTAGTTTCTTGAATGAACTTCCATTTTTATTCAATTTCCTATTCTATTCAGCTTCATTTTTTTATTTACTTTCCAAATAGATTGTTAGGGTATAGTAGTTTATTGGATGAACTTCTATTGTAATTTTATGCAACTTCTATTTTTATTTGTATTCAACTTCCATTTTTATTTAATTTCCTTTTCTATTCAACTTCCTGTTTTATTTAATTTTCAAATACACCGTTAAGGTATAGTGGTTTCTTGAATGAACTTCCATTTTTAATGTTATGCAACTTCCAATTTTATTTTTATTTAACTTCCATTTTTATTCAACTTTCTTTTTTATTTAATTTCCAAATAGATCGTTAAGGTATAGTGGTTTTTTGAATGAATTTCCATTTTTAATTTTATGCAACTTCCATTTTTGTTGAATTTTTTTTTCTATTCAACTTCCTTTTTTTTATTTAATTTCCAAATAGATCATTAAGGTATAGTGGTTTCTTGAATTAACTTCCATTGTTAATTTTATGCAACTTCCATTTTTATTTTTTTTCAACTTCCATATTTATTCAATTTACTTTTCTATTCAACTTCTTTTTTTGTTTAATTGCCAAATAGATCGTTAAGGTATTATGGTTTCTTGAATGAACTTACATTGTTAATTTTATGCAACTTCGATTTTTATTCTTATTCAACTACCATTTTTATTCAATTTCCCTTTCTATTCAACTGTCTTTTTTATTTAATTTCCAAATAGATCGTTTTGGTATATTCGTTTCTTGAATGAACATCCATTGTTAGTTTTATACAACTTGCTTTTTTATTTTTCTTCAACTTCCATAGTTGTTCAATTTCTTTTTTATTCAGCTTTCTTTCTTATTTAATTTCCAAATAGATCATTAAGGTATAATGGTTTCTTGAAAAAACTTACATTGTAAGTTTTACGCAACTTCCATTTTTATTCAAGTTACTTTTCAATTCAACTTCTTTTTTTATTAAATTTCCAAATAGATCGTGAAGGTAGAGTGGTTTCTTGAATGAATTTCAATTTTTAATTTTATGCAACTTCCATATTTATTTTTATTCAGCTTCAACTTTATTCAATTTACTTTTCTATTCAACTTATTTTTTTTTTAATTTCCAAATAGATCGTTAAGGTATGTGGTTTTTTGAATAAACTTTCATTTTTATTGTTATTCAACTTCCATTTTTATTTCATTTCCAAATAGATCGTTAAGGTATAGTGGTTTCTTAAATGAACTTCCATTTTTTAATTTAATGCAACTTTCTTTTTTATTTAATTTCCAAATAGATCGTTAAGGTATAGTGATTTTTTGAATAAACTTCAATTTCTAATTTAATGCAACTTCCATTTTTATTCAACTTCTTTTCTATTCAACTAGCTTTTTTATTTAATTCCCAAATGGATCTTTAAGATATAGTGGTTTCTTGAATGAACTTCCATTGTTTATTTTATGCAACTTCCATTTTTATTTTTATTCGACTTCCATTTTTATTCAATTTCCTTCTCTATTCAACTTCCATTTTTAATTTTATTCCACTTCCATTTTTATTCAATTTCTTTTTCTATTCAACTTACTTTTTTATTTAATTTCCAAAAAGATCGTTAAGTTATAGTGGTTTCTTGAATTAACATCGATTTTTATTTTTATTCAACTTTCATTTTTACTCAATTTCCTTTTCTATTCAACTTTCTTTTTTGTTAAATTTCGTAATAGATCGTTAAAATATAATGGTTTTTCCAATGAACTTTCATTTTTATTTTTATTCAACTTCTATTTTTATTCGATTTCTTTTTCTATTCAACTTCTATTTTTATTTAATTTCCAAATAGATCGTTAAGGTATATTGGATTCTTAATTGAACTTACACTGTTAATTTTATGCAACTTCCATTTTTATTTTTATTGAACTTCTATTTTTATTCAACTTCCTTTTTTATTTAATTTCCAAATAGATCGTTAAGGTATAGTGGTTTCTCGAATGAACTTCCATGTTTATTCAATTTCCTTTTCTATTCAACTTCATTTTTTATTTAATTTCCAAATAGATCGTTAAGGTATAAGGGTTTCTTGAATGAACTTTCATTGTTAATTTTATGCAACTTTCATTTTTATTTTTATTAAACTTCAAATTTTATTCAATTTACTTTTCTATTCAACTTCTTTTTTTTTTTTTTAAATTTCCAAATAGATCGTTTAGGTATAGTAGTTTCTTGATTGAACTTCCATTTTTAATTTTATGCAACTTCCATTTTTATTTTTATTTTTATTCAACTTCGATTTTTATTCAATTTCCTTTTCTATTCAACTTCTTTTTATTTAATTTCCAAATAGATCGTTAAGATATAGTGCTTTCTTGACTGAACTTCCATTTTTAATTTTATGCAACTTCCATTTTTATTTTTATTCAACTTCCATTTTTATTCAATTACCTTTTCTATTCAACTTCCTTTTTTTTTTTTTTAATTTGCAAATAGATTGTTAAGGTATAATGGTTTCTTGAATGAACTTCCATTTTTAATGCTATGCAACTTCCAATTTTATTTTTACTCAACTTCCATTTTTATTCGATTTCTTTTTCTATTCAACTTCCATTTTTATTTAATTTCCAAATAGATCGTTAAGTTATAGTAGTTTCTTGAATGAACTTCCATTGTAAGTTTTACGCAACTTCCATGTCACGCCCCAAACCCGCCCCTAAAAGTTCGGGCATGACCCATACAGAAAACGGGTAAAAACCCTGGTATATACGTCGTATGGGGCCTGACGGAAGCAAAATACATTACAAAAAAAAAGATCAAACAATTCCATTGAGCTAATTCTAACATGCCAGGATCTCCATCAACTCATGCATTAACATAACCAAATAGAAATATGATTATAGACAGATAGAAACAAAACTAATATTCCTGGGTGGCGTCAATATACAAACATACATACGGACCCAGCCCTGGCATTGGGCATACTCAAAAATATGAAAGTCATATACACCAATCATAGAAGGCACTCAAACAAGCCGTCAACTTCACTCAACTTAACCAATAATTGGCCCGGTGTAGTGCCTGGGCATGTAGGCTAACAAAGGAAAGCGGCCCAGGACTAGGGCTGACCACCTGATTGGGCACCTACAGAAACAGACATAACTGAAAGTGAGCCAAGCTCAGTGAATAGTAATACGTAATTAAAACCATACTTAACTTAAACATAAACTCATCATTGCATATAAAGATGCAAAGTTCATAAGGTTGATTCTGTTCTGTATAAATATATATATATTGGCCTTAGGCCCAAACTTGTAACATAAACATGGTGGCTAAAAGCCCTTGGTTCGTATGGCACAACGGCCCTTGGTTCATGTGGCACAACGGCCCTTAGTTCATGTGGCACAACGGCCCTTTAATGAATTCAAGAGGTAACTCGTACGGATTCTAGAGGCGTCTCACAGTGTAGCACTTAGTTCCGTGCCTTACTTCGCACGGATTCTAGAGGTAACTCACACTGTAGCACTTAGTTCCGTACAGCACTTTGTTTCATGTCTTATGATCGTGTTGTCATTCTTCTTATCATTTCGTACATTTACTTCGGCTATATCACCGACATACATGCTTAATTATCGTATAACAAGATGCTAAAAGCATACATTATCTACGATGAAGAGTACTACTACTCACAGTGTTGGGATGATGTGCTTTGCTCCTGGAGTGTGTCCTGCACACAATTATAACTCACCCATTAGTTCTTTTTCTTTCATAAATTATGGAGACACCATTCCCTGAGTCATTACACGTTATGTGAGATTATAATTGCTTTAAAATCATTAGAAAAAGATTCTATCATTACCAGAGGGTCAAGCACATAAAACCGAGCAAGCACATTTTTTTCCTGAAAATGACCTTCCCGCTCGAAGAACATTGTCCGCCGAAAGGGAAAATTTGTACAAAACTGCTGGGAGGTGGTTTTTCCCGCTCGAGCGGGCCTTTCTC
Organism: Camellia lanceoleosa; assembly: GCA_025200525.1. Taxonomy (NCBI): domain Eukaryota; kingdom Viridiplantae; phylum Streptophyta; class Magnoliopsida; order Ericales; family Theaceae; genus Camellia; species Camellia lanceoleosa. The sequence goes on from JANUSC010000017.1 coordinate 669,407, forward strand.
CGCTCGAGCGGAGCAAGCGAATTCCTGAAATTCTGTTCTTCCCCAATCCGAAACCCTACTCCATTTCTATGCCATTTTCATGCAATTCAAACTTAAATTAATGCAATATTCATCACCATAACATGAATTCTTAACTAATGTAACAAGATGAGAAGCTTAAACAAGCCATCTCTCTCTTAAATCCATTGTTTGGATTAAAGTCAAGCTCTTGAAACAAACCCATTCTTGAAACAAAATACACATATAACCATAAGTTCATGATAAACAACCAAAGAGTGAGTATGATTTCCCTACTTCACCAACTATAGTGTCAAAATACCAAACAATGAGAAACCCTCACAATCAAACATGAAACAAGCATGAATTTTACATAAACATGATTTACAACCTCTAAGTTGCCATACAAGAGGGTTTGATCTTACCTTGAGTTAGAATCCACAACAACTCTAACAATTCCCAAGCTCCTTGTTGGATTTCTTCTCCCCTAATTCTTGCTCTCAATTCCCTCTTCTTTCTCCCCCAAAAGAGAGATACACGTTTTTGATCTTAGTCAAAGACTTAGAGACATAAATAGGAAAATATCAAAGAGCATATAGGACGGAAACGGATCGCTTTATCATTCCGAAATTGAAATTTCGTAAACATGCTTAATATTACCAGAAAATTATGCTGAACACAGATATATAATCAATTTCAGTTAATTAAGCCATTAAGGCCTCCAACTTCGGATTCGAACGTTCTAAGGGAACAGATACATTACTTGTTCAACAGATAGTCTTTCATACCATGACATCATAAGCATATATTTGTACATATTAAGGAACTAAAAATGTACCAAAAATATACCATAACACATATACGAGGTCGGGTTGTTACACTCTTCCCTCCTTAAATAAGTTTGGTCCCTCAAACTTGTTTTACCTTAGAGTAGAAATAGATACGGATATTGATCTTGCATCTCCCCTTCCTTTTCCCAAGTTGCGTTGGTGCCATAATGCTCTTGCCACTCAACTTTTACCATTGCAATATCTCGATTTCGTAACTGTTTCACTTGTCGGTCTAGAATGCGAATTGGTTTCGCCTCATAAGTTAACTTGTCATCCAACACAATTTGGTGATAGTCTATAACATGCGACGGATCTGGAAGGTATCCTCGAAGCATTGAGACATGAAACACGTTATGTATTTGGCTCATACTTGGCGGTAGAGCAACCCGATAAGCTACCGGACCTACTCTTTCCAGAACTTGAAAGGGACCAACAAACCGGGGTGCTAACTTACCACTTTTCCCAAATCTTGGGTGTCCCTTAATCGGGGTAACTTTCACAAAAACATGGTTACCTACTTCGAACTCCAAATCTCTTAAATCGATTATCCGCATAGCTCTTTTGCCTACTTTGGGCAGTTCTCAATCTTTCTTGAATCACCTTGACCTTTTCCGTTGTCAATTGTACAATTTCGGGCCCTATCAAGGACCTATCCCCAACTTCGGCCCAACATATAGGAGAACGACACGGTCTACCATATAGAGCCTCATAGGGTGCCATTCCAAGACTTGAATGGTAACTATTGTTGTATATCTTGAATTACCAACGGTAGATGGGTTTCCCAACTTCCTTGAAAATCCAACACACACATTCGGAGCATATCCTCCAAAGTTTGAATTGTCCTCTCGGATTGACCATCAGTCTGAGGGTGAAAAGCTGTGCTGAACTTTAATTCTGTACCCATTGCTTCTTGTAGACTTTGCCAGAATCTTGAAACAAACTTTGGATCTCTATCTGATACAATGGAGACTGGTACACCATGAAGCCTTACTATCTCATTCATATAAAGTACCGCCAGTTTATCTGCACTAAACTGAGTCTTCACTGGGAGAAAGTGAGCGGACTTCGTCAATCGATCTACAATGACCCATATGGAATCCATACCCCGAGGAGTTCGTGGTAATCCCACAACAAAATCCATGGTCAGATGTTCCCATTTCCATTCTGGAATTGAAAGGGGTTGTAACAATCCCGCTGGTCTTTGATGTTCCACTTTCACTTGCTGACAATGTAAACACTTAGAGACAAATTCTGCAATCTCCTTTTTCATATTTGGCCACCAAAAATTTTCCTTCAAATCTTGGTACATTTTGGTACTCCCCGGATGTCGTGAAAACCTTGAAGCATGTGCTTCCTCCATTAATTTCCGTTTGAGTTCCACTACATTGGGGACGCATACTCGGGTTTGAAATTTTAGCTTGAATCAAATCAAATGAATCCCGGTTTCGGTTTGGTTTCGAGCTCATCACCTATTTTCTTGAAAATTTCATCTTCCACTTGTAGTAACTTGATCTCCTCCACTAACGTTGGTTGAGCCATCAAAGCTGCCACCACGGCCTCCTGTTCATGTACTACAAGATCTACCTCCATTCTTTCTAATTCAACCACCAACTTCTTTTGTTCCGTAACCACATATGCCAATTCTCCCATATGCTTTCGACTGAGCGCGTCTGCAACTGTGTTGGCCTTACCCGGGTGATAAAGAATCTGCAAATCATAATCCTTAATAAGTTCCAACCACCGTCGCTGTCGCATATTCAACTCTTTCTGCGTAAAGAGATACTTAAGACTTTTATGGTCGGTGTAAACTTCACAAGTGGTGCCATACAGATAATGTCGCCAAATCCTCAAAGCAAATATTACCGCGGCTAGCTCCAGATCATGTGTAGGATAATTCCTTTCATGGGGCTTGAGTTGACGTGAAGCATAAGCGATAACTTTCCCTTTCTGCATAAGCACGCAACCCAACCCCTTATGAGATGCATCACTGTAGATCACAAACCCTTCGGTACCAGACGGTAACGTGAGAACTGGTGCAGTAGTCAATTTTGTCTTCAACTCCTGAAAAGCAGATTCCCGCTGTTCTGACCATTCAAACGCCACTCCCTTTTGGGTCAGCTGGGTGAGTGGTATAGCAATTTTGGAAAAACCTTGAACAAACCGTCTATAATAACCGGCTAGTCCCAAGAAACTACGTACCTCAGTCACATTGGTAGGAGCTGGCCAATTCACAATCGCCTCAATTTTGTGTGGATCAACAGATATCCCTTCCTTTGTTATTACATGCCCCAAAAATGCTACCTCTTGTAGCCAAAATTCACATTTCTTCAGCTTTGCATACAGTTTCTTCTCCCGGAGTGTTTGAAGAATTGTACGAAGATGACTCTCATGGGCCTCCACAGTCTTGGAGTAAATAAGGATGTCGTCGATGAATACCACAATAAACTCATCCAAATAAGACTTAAATACGCGATTCATCAAATCCATGAATGCTGCTGGTGCGTTAGTAACTCCAAAGGGCATAACCAGAAATTCGTAATGACCATATCGGGTTCGAAACGCCGTTTTCTCAACATCATCGGCCTTGACTTTCAATTGGTGATAACCTGACCTTAAATCAATCTTCGAAAAGATCAGTGCCCCCTGTAACTGGTCAAACAAATCGTCGATCCGCGGCAGTGGGTACTTATTCTTGATTGTTACCTTATTCAATTCTCTATAATCAACACAAAGTCGGAGTGTCCCATCCTTCTTTTTCACAAACAAGATCTTGGTGCTCCCCAAGGCGACACACTCGGTCGGATGAATCTCTTATCAAGTAAATCTTGTAATTGAACTTTTAATTCCTTCATTTCAGCGGTTGACATTCTGTACGGAGTCTTAGAAATGGGTTGAGTTCCTGGCGCTACCTCAATTGTAAATTCAATTTCTCGATCTATTAACTGCCCTGGTAATTCTTCGGGAAAAACATCCGGAAACTCTCGAACAACTGGAATTATGCTAATGTCCCCATGAACCACTTGCCCTTCCAAAATACTGCACAAATACCCCTGACACCCCTTCTGAAGTAACTTAGAAGCTCTTACTGCGGAAATTAAATAAGGTGGAGAAGTCACTCCCTGCCCCTGATAGGTAGACTCTGATTGTCCCGGAGGGTAAAATCTGATTTGTTTAGTCGAACAATCTATAGTCGCACCATATTCACCTAACCAATCCATTCCCAGAATAATGTCGAAATAGGCCATATCAAGAGGTAATAGATCGGCATATACTCGGACATCCCCAAGTTGAAGTTCACAAGCAAGATAAATGGAAGTACAACTCAAAGGGTCTCCCAAAGGTGAAGATACACATAACGTGTAAGACAGTTTTTCCTCAGGTTTATTTAAATTTTTTGCAAATACCTTTGACACAAAAGAATGAGTAGAGCCAGAATCAAATAATACATGAGCTAAATGCCCATGAACAGTAAATGTACCTGATACAACTGTTGCCGCGTGTTGTACATCTCCCGGAACCAATGCAAACACCCTGCCTTGTTTCATAGTATCTTTATTGTTCGTAGGTTTGGCAACCGACTTGGTGTTGGCGGTTAGTGTAGACCCCGCTGAACTGTTCACAGCTCTGTCACTATTTCCTTGATTCCTCTGAGGGCAGTCCCTTATCAAATGACCCACTTTGCCACACTGATAACAGGCTCCAGCCTTTCGTAAACACACCCCACGATGCTTCTTCCCACAGTCTGGACAATTGGGAACTGATTCCTGACTACGGGTAGACACAGTTGAAGTTCCTGAATTCTGTTTTTTGTTCGGTGGAGTGGTGGACCCCTTTGACCATTGGTTATTCTGCCTTTTTCCCTTCCATTCGGAAATCCGATTCTGAGTAGCTAGGTTTCCCTCAGCTATTACAGCCCTTTCCAACACGTCCACGTAAGTGGGTAGCTTCAACAGATTGACTCGATCCAGGATTGCACTTCGTAATCCCCCTTCAAACTTTCGTGCCTTTTTATAGTCCGTGTCCACCATGTGAGGGGCGAACCGAGCTAATTCTGCAAACTGAGCTTCATATTCTGCCACGGTCTTATTCCCTTGTCTAAGAGTTTCGAATTCGGTCACCTTTTTATCCCGCATACTTTGGGGAAAATACTTATCATAAAACAGCTCCAAAAATCTGTCCCATGTTATCCCCGGATGGATGGTTCTGGTAAGCATCCACCACCTCCGCGCCTCGTCCTCTAAGGTGAAGGCAGCCAACTGCACTTTTTGAGCTTCTGTACAAGGGAAAACTTCGAATAACTTCTCAATTCCTAACACCCAAGCTTCCGCTTTCATTGGTTCTATGCCCCCTTTAAAAGGTGGCGGCTTCATCTTCTTAAACTCCTTTATAAGGGTAATGGTCCGGTCCTCAGTATGAAAATCTGGTACCACCGGTGGGGGTACTGGTGGCGGTGGGGGTGCTTGCCCTGCCGGTGGAGGTGCCGGTGGTGGTGGCGATGTCTGCCGGTGGTGGTGCCGGTGGTGGTGGCGGTCGTCTGCCGGTGGAGGTGCGGTGGTGGTGGTCTTTGTTCTTTGTTGTTGCCGTAAGGTCTCCGCCATTTCCATAATCATTCTCTCCATCCTGTCCAAACGGGCTGCAGTAGCCGCTTCCTGCTCTTCTGCCCTTGTTCTTACCATGATCCTACATACAAATCATTTATATACCACATAGACATAAGTTAACATTGTTAGCATTAACAGAGTGCACTTGACGTTGCCATCGAGCTTTCATGTACTTGTAGGATGTCATGCAGAATGCCTAAAGCTTTTCTAGACACCCTATGCTCAATGGAGCCGTGTGTGAGATAGCAACTCGTGCTCTGATACCACTTGTCACGCCCCAAACCCGCCCCTAAAAGTTCGGGCATGACCCATACAGAAAACGGGTAAAAACCCTGGTATATACGTCGTATGGGGCCTGACGGAAGCAAAATACATTACAAAAAAAAAGATCAAACAATTCCATTGAGCTAATTCTAACATGCCAGGATCTCCATCAACTCATGCATTAACATAACCAAATAGAAATATGATTATAGACAGATAGAAACAAAACTAATATTCCTGGGTGGCGTCAATATACAAACATACATACGGACCCAGCCCTGACATTGGGCATACTCAAAAATATGAAAGTCATATACACCAATCATAGAAGGCACTCAAACAAGCCGTCAACTTCACTCAACTTAACCAATAATTGGCCCGGTGTAGTGCCTGGGCATGTAGGCTAACAAAAGGGAAACGGCGTCCAGGACTAGGGCTGACCACCTGATTGGGCACCTACAGAAACAGACATAACTGAAAGTGAGCCAAGCTCAGTGAATAGTAATACGTAATTAAAACCATACTTAACTTAAACATAAACTCATCATTGCATATAAAGATGCAAAGTTCATAAGGTTGATTACATTACGTATAAATATATATATATTGGCCTTAGGCCCAAACTTGTAACATAAACATGGTGGCTAAAAGCCCTTGGTTCAGTATGGCACAACGGCCCTTGGTTCATGTGGCACAACGGTCTTAGTTCATGTGGCACAACGGCCCTTTAATGAATTCAAGAGGTAACTCAGACGGATTCTAGAGGCGTCTCACGATGTAGCACTTAGTTCCGTGCCTTACGCCATCGGATTCTAGAGGTAACTCACCTTTGTAGCACTTAGTTCCGTCTGACACTTTGTTTCATGTCTTATGATCGTGTTGTCATTCTTCTTATCATTTCGTACATTTACTTGGCTATATCACCGACATACATGCTTAATTATCGTATAACAAGATGCTAAAAGCATACATTATCTCGATGAAGAGTACTACTACTCACGGTGTTGGGATGATGTGCTAGTTGCTCTGAGTGTGTCCTGCACACAATTATAACTCACCCATTAGTTCTTTTTCTTTCATAAATTATGGAGACACCATTCCTCGAGTCATTACGTTATGTGAGATTATAATTGCTTTAAAATCATTAGAAAAAGATTCTATCATTACCAGAGGGTCAAGCACATAAAACCGAACAAGCACATTTTTTCTGAAAATGACCTTCCGCTCGGCGCAACATTGTCCCGGCCGAGGATGAAAATTGCACAAAAGCTGCTGAGGTGGTTTTTCCTCGGCGGGCCTTTCTCCGCTTCGGCGAACAAGCGAATTCTGAAATTTTTCTTCCCCAATCCGAAACCCTACTCCATTTCTATGCCATTTTCATGCAATTCAAACTTAAATTAATGCAATATTCATCACCATAACATGAATTCTTAACTAATGTAACAAGATGAGAAGCTTAAACAAGCCATCTCTCTCTTAAATCCATTGTTTGGATTAAAGTCAAGCTCTTGAAACAAACCCATTCTTGAAACAAAATACACATATAACCATAAGTTCATGATAAACAACCAAAGAGTGAGTATGATTTCCCTACTTCACCAACTATAGTGTCAAAATACCAAACAATGAGAAACCCTCACAATCAAACATGAAACAAGCATGAATTTTACATAAACATGATTTACAACCTCTAAGTTGCCATACAAGAGGGTTTGATCTTACCTTGAGTTAGAATCCACAACAACTCTAACAATTCCCAAGCTCCTTGTTGGATTTCTTCTCCCCTAATTCTTGCTCTCAATTCCCTCTTCTTTCTCCCCCCAAAAGAGAGATACACGTTTTTGATCTTAGTCAAAGACTTAGAGACATAAATAGGAAAATATCAAAGAGCATATAGGACGAAAACGGATCGCTTTATCATTCCGAAATTGAAATTTCGTAAACATGCTTAATATTACCAGAAAATTATGCTGAACACAGATATATAATCAATTTCAGTTAATTAAGCCATTAAGGCCCCCACTTTCGGATCCGACCGTCCAAAGGAAACAGATACATTCCTTGTTCAACAGATAGTCTTTCATACCATGACATCATAAGCATATATTTGTACATATTAAGGAACTAAAAATGTACCAAAAATATACCATAACACATATACGAGGTCGGGTTGTTACATTCCATTTTTATTTTTATTCAACTTCTATTTTTAATTTTATGCAACTTCCGTTGTTAATTTTATGCGACATCCATTTTTATTCAACTTCCTTTTTTATGCGACTTCATTTTTTACTTAATTTCCAAATAAATCGTTAAGGTATAGTGGTTTTTTGAATGAACTTACACTGTTAATTTTATGCAACTTCCATTTTTATTCAATTTGTTTTTCTATCTATCTTTCTTTTTTATTTAATTTCCAAATTGATCGTTAACGTATAGTGGTTTCTTGAATGAACTTCCATTTTTATCCAATTTTCTTTTCAATTCAACTTCCTTTTTTATTTAAATTCCAAATAGATTGTTAAGGTATAGTGGTTTCTTGAATGAACTTCCATTATTAATTTTAGGCAACTTCCATTGTTAATTATATGCAACTTCCATTTTTATTCAATTTCCATTTCTAATCAATTTCCTTTTCTATTCACCTCCTTTTCTTTTTTTTTTTAATTTTCAAATAGATCATGACGGTATAGTGGTTTCTACAATGAACTTCAATTTTTAATTTTATGCGACATCCATTTTTATTTTTATTCAATTTCCATTTTTATTCAATTTCTTTTTCTATTCAACTTCATTTTTTATTTAATTTCCAAATAGATCGTTAAGGTATAGTGGTTTTTTGAATGGACTTTCATTTTTATTTTTATTCAACTTCCATTTTTATTCAATTTCCTATTCTATTCAACTTCATTTTTTTATTTAATTTCCAAATAGATCGTTAAGGTATAGTGGCTTCTTGAATGAACTTCCATTGTTAACTTTATGCAACTTTCATTTTTATTTTTACTGAACTTCCATTTTTATTTAATTTCCTTTTCTGTTCAACTTCTTTTTTATTTAATTTCTAAATAGGCCGTTAAGTATAGTGGTTTCTTATTCATCTTCCATTTTTATCCAATTTCCTTTTCTATTCAATTTCTTTTTTTATTTAATTGCCAAATAGATCATTAAGGTATAGTGGTTTCTTGAATTAACTTCCATTGTTAACTTTAGGCAACTTCCATTTTTATTCAACTTCCTTTTTTATTTAATTTCCAAATAGATCGTTAAGCTATAGTGGTTTCTGGAATGAACTTCCAATTTTATTTTTATTCAACTTCAATTTTTATTCAATTTTCTTTTCTTTTCAACTTCCTTTTTTATTTAATTTCCAAATATATCGTTAAGTTTTAGTGGTTTCTTGAATAAACTTCTATTTTTATTCAACTTCTTTTGTTTTTTAATTTCCAAATAGATCGTTAAGGTATAGTGGTTTCTCGAATGAACTTCCATTTTTAACTTTAGGCAACTTCTATTCAACTTCCTTTTTTTATTTAATTTCTAAATAGATCATTAAGGTATCTTGGTTTCTTGAATTAACTTCCATTGTTAACTTTAGGCAACTTCCATTTTTATTTTTATTCATCTTGCATTTTTATCCAATTTCATTTTCTATTCAACTTCTTTTTTTATTTAATTTTCAAATAGATCATTAAGGTATAATGGTTTCTTAAATGAACTTCCATTGTTAATTTTGTGCAACTTCCATTTTTATTTTTATTCAACTTCCCTTTTTATGAAATTTTCTTTTCTATTCAACTTTCTTTTTATATAATTTCCAAATAGATCGTTAAGGTATAGTGGTTTCTTGAATGAACTTCAATTGTTAATTTTAGGCAGCTTCCATTTTTATTCAATTTCTTATTCTATTCAACTTCATTTCTCTTTTTATTCAACTTCCATTGTTATTCAATTTCATGTTCTATTCAACTTTCTTTTTTATTTAATTTCCAATTAGGTCGTTAAGATATAATGGTTTCTTGAATTAACTCCTATTTTTATTTTTATTCAACTTCAATTGTTAATTTTATGCAACTTCCATTTTTATTTTTATTGAAATTCCTTTTTTATTTAATTTCCAAATAGATTGTTAATGCGTAGTGGTTTCTTGAATGAACTTCCATTGTTGATTTTATACAACTTCAATTTTTAATTTTATTTAACTTCCATTTTTATGCAACTTCCATTTTTATTCAATTTCCTTTTCTATTCAACTTACTTTTTTGTTTAATTTCCAAATAGATCGTTAAGGTATAACGGTTTCTTGAATGAACTTCCTTTTTTAATTTTATATAACTTCCATTTTTATTTTTATTCAATTTCCATTTTGATTTAATTTCCTTTTCTATTCAACTTCCTTTTTTATTTAATTTCCAAATAGATCGTTCAGGTATAGTGGTTTCTTCAATGACATCCTTTTCTATTCAACTTCCTTTCTTATTTAATTTCCAAATAGATCGTGATGGTATAGTGGTTTCTTGAATGAACTTCCATTGTTAATTTTATGCAACTTCCATTTTTATTTTTATTCGATTTCAATTTTTATTCAATTTCCTTTTTTATTCAACTTCCTTTTTTATTTAATTTCCAAATAGATCGTTAAGGTATAGTGTGATTTGAATGAACTTCCATTTTTAATTTTATGTAACTTCCGTTATAATTTTTATTCAGCTTTCATTTTTATTCAATTTCGTTTTTTCTATTCAACTTGATTTTTTATTGAATTTCCAAATAGATCATTAAGGTATAGTGGCTTTTTCAATGAACATCAATTGTTAATTTTGTGCAACTTCCATTTTTATTTTTATTGAAATTCCTATTCTATTCAATTTCCTTTTCTATTCAACTTCCTTTTTTATTTAATTTCCAAATAGATCGTTAAGGTATAGTGGTTTCTTAAATTAACTTTCATTTTTAATTTTATGCAACTTTCATTTTTATTTAATTTCAACTTCCATTTTCATTCAATTTTCTTTTCTATTCAACTTTGTCTTTTTTTTAATTTACAAATAGATCGTTAAGGTAGAGTAGTTTCTTAAATGAACTTCCATTTTTATTCAATTTCCTATTCTATTCAACTTCATTTTTTTATTTACTTTCCAAATAGATCGCTAAGGTATAATGGTTTCTTGAATTAATTTCCGTTGTTAATTTTAGGCAACTTCCATTTTTATTCAATTTTATTTTCTATTCAACTTCCTTTTTTATTTAATTTCCAAATTGATCGTTAACATATAGTGGTTTCTTGAATGAACTTCCATTGTTAATTTTATGCAACTTCCATTTTTATTTTTATTCGACTTCAATTTTTATTCAATTTCCTTTTCTATTCGACTTCCTTTTTTATTTAATTTCCAAATAGATCGTTAAGGTATAGTGTGATATTGAATGAACTTCCATTTTTAATTTTATGTAACTTCCATTATAATTTTTATTCAGCTTTCATTTTTATTCAATTTCCTTTTTTCTATTCAACTTGATTTTTTATTGAATATCCAAATAGATCATTAAGGTATAGTGGCTTTTTCAATGAACATCAATTGTTAATTTTGTGCAACTTCCATTTTTATTTTTATTGAAATTCCTATTCTATTCAATTTCCTTTTCTATTCAACTTCCTTTTTTATTTAATTTCCAAATAGATCGTTAAGGTATAGTGGTTTCTTAAATTAACTTTCATTTTTAATTTTATGCAACTTTCATTTTTATTTAATTTCAACTTCCATTTTCATTCAATTTTCTTTTCTATTCAACTTTGTCTTTTTTTTAATTTACAAATAGATCGTTAAGGTATAGTAGTTTCTTAAATGAACTTCCATTTTTATTCAATTTCCTATTCTATTCAACTTCATTTTTTTATTTACTTTCCAAATAGATCGCTAAGGTATAATGGTTTCTTGAATTAATTTCCGTTGTTAATTTTAGGCAACTTCCATTTTTATTCAATTTTATTTTCTATTCAACTTCCTTTTTTATTTAATTTCCAAATTGATCGTTAACATATAGTGGTTTCTTGAATGAACTTCCATTGTTAATTTTATGCAACTTCCATTTTTATTTTTGTTCGACTTCAATTTTTATTCAATTTCCTTTTCTATTCGACTTCCTTTTTTATTTAATTTCCAAATAAATCGTTAAGGTATAGTGTGATATTGAATGAACTTCCATTTTTAATTTTATGTAACTTCCATTATAATTTTTATTCAGCTTTCATTTTTATTCAATTTCCTTTTTTCTATTCAACTTGATTTTTTATTGAATTTCCAAATAGATCATTAAGGTATAGTGGCTTTTTCAATGAACTTCAATTGTTAATTTTATGCAACTTCCATTTTTATTTTTATTCAAATTCCTATTCTATTCAATTTCCTTTTCTATTCAACATCATTTTTTATTTAATTTCCAAATAAATCGTTAAGGTATAGTGGTTTCTTGAATTAACTTTCATTTTTATTCAATTTTCTTTTCTATTCAACTTCCTCTTTCTTTTTAATTTACAAATACATCGTTAAGGTATAGTGGTTTCTTAAATGAACTTCCATTTTTATTCAATTTCCTATTCTATTCAACTTCATTTTTTTTATTTAATTTTCAAATAGATCGCTAAGGTATAATGGTTTCTTGAATTAATTTCCGTTGTTAATTTTAGGCAACTTGCATTTTTATTCAATTTTATTTTCTATTCAACTTCCTTTTTTATTTAATTTCCAAATAGATCGTTAAGGTATAGTGGTTTCTTGAATAAACTTCCATTGTTAACTTTAGGCAACTTCCATTTTTATTTAATTTCCTTTTCTATTCAACTTCTTTTTTTTATTTACTTTCCAAATAGATCGCTAAGGTATATAGTGGTTTCTTGAATGAACATCAATTTTTAATTTTATTGAATTTCCCCTTTTATTTTTATTCAACTTCCATTGTTATTCCATTTCATGTTCTATTCAACTTCCATTTTTATTTTATTTCCAAATAGATCTTTAAGGTATAGTGGTTTCTTGAATGAACTTCCATTTTTAATTTTATTCAACTTCCATTTTTATTTAATTTCCAAATTGATCGTTAACGTATAGTGGTTTTTTGAATGAACTTCCATTGTTAATTTTATGCAACTTCCATTTTTATTTTTGTTCATCTTCCGATTTTATCCAATTTCCTTTTCTTTTCAACTTCCTTTTTGATTTAATTTCCCAATAGATCTTTATGGTACAGTGGTTTCTTGAATGAACTTCAATTGTGAGTTTTATGCAACTTCCTTTTTTATTTTTATTCAACTTCCATTTTTATTCAATTTCCCTTTCTATTCAACTTCCTTTTTTATTTAATTTCCAAATAGATCGTTAAGGTATAATGGTTTTTTCAATTAACTTCCATTGTTAATTTTAGGCAACTTCCATTTTTATTTTTATTCAACTTCCATTTTTATTTTTATTCAATTTCCTTTTCTATTCAACTTCCTTTTTTATTCAATTTCCATATAGATCGTTAAGGTATAGTGGTTTCTAGAATTAAATTCCATTGTTAATTTTATGCAAATTCCATTTTTTATTTTTATTCATCTTCCGATTTTATCCAATTTCCTTTTCTATTCAACTTCCTGATTTATTGAATTTCCAAATAAATCGTTACGGTATAGTGGTTTCTTAAATGAACTTACATCGTTAATTTTATGGAACTTCCATTTTTATTTTTATTCAACTTCCATTTTTATTCAATTTGTTTTTCTATCAATCTTTCTTTTTTATTTAATTTCCAAATTGATCGTTAACATATAGTGGTTTCTTGAATGAACATCCACTTTTAATTTTATACAACTTTCATTTTTATTCAATTTCCTTTTCTATTCAACTTCCTTTTATATTTAATTTTCAAATAAATCGTTAAGGTATAGTGGTTTCTTGAATTAAATTCCATTGTTAATTTTAGGCAACTTGCATTTTTATTCAATTTTGTTTTCTATTGAACTTCCTTTTTTATTTAATTTGCAAATAGATCGTTAAGGTATAGTAGTTTCCTGAATGAACTTCCATTGTTAATTTTATGAAACTTCCATTTTTATTTTTATTCAACTTCCATTTTTATTCAATTTGTTTTTCTATTCAACTTCATTTTTTTATTTACTTTGTAAATAGATCTTTAAGATATAGTGGTTTCTTGAAGTAAATTACATTGTTAATTTTACGCAAATTCTATTTTTATTTTTATTCAACTTCCATTTTTATTCAACTTCCCTTTTTATTAAATTTCCTTTTCTATTCAACTTCCTTTTTTTTTTAATTTACAAATAAATCGTTAAGGTATAATGGTTTCATGAATGAACTTCCATTTTTATTCAATTTTCTATTCTATTCAACTTCATTTTTTTTATTTACTTTCCAAATAGATCGCTAAAGTATAATAGTTTCTTGAATTAACTTCCATTGTTAATTTTAGGCAACTTGCATTTTTATTCAATTTTGTTTTCTATTCAACTTCCTTTTTTATTTAATTTCCAAATAGATCGTTAAGGTATAGTGGTTTCCTGAATGAACTTCCATTGTTAATTTTATGAAACTTTTATTTTTATTTTTATTTAACTTCCATTTTTATTCAATTTGTGTTTCTATTCAACTTCATTTTTTTATTTACTTTGCAAATAGATCTTTAAGGTATAGTGGTTTCTTGAATTAAATTCCATTGTTAATTTTATACAACTTCCATTTTTATTTTTATTCAACTTCCATTTTTATTCAACTTTCTTTTTTATTAAATTTCCTTTCTATTCAACTTCCTCTTTTTTTTAATTTACAAATAAATCATTATGGTATAGTGGTTTCTTGAATGAACTTCCATTTTTATTCAATTTCCTATTCTATTCAACTTCATTTTTTTATTTACTTTCCAAATAGATCGCTAAGGTATAATGGTTTCTGGAATTAACTTCCATTGTTAATTTTAGGCAACTTGCATTTTTATTCAATTTTGTTTTCTATTCAACTTCCTTTTTTATTTAATTTCCAAATAGATCGTTAAGGTATAGTGGTTTCCTGAATGAACTACCATTGTTAATTTTATTCAACTTCCATTTTTATTTTTATTCAACTTCCATTTTTATTCAATTTGTTTTTCTATTCAACTTCATTTTTTTATTTACTTTGTAAATAGATCTTTAAGGTATAGTGGTTTCTTGAATTAAATTCCATTGTTAATTTTACAAAACTTTCATTTTTATTTTTATTCAACTTCCATTTTTATTCAACTTCCTTTTTTTTATTAAATTTCATTTTCTATTCAACTTCCTCTTTTTTTTTAATTTACAAATAAATCGTTAAGGTATAGTGGTTTTTTGAATAAACTTCCATTTTTATTCAATTTCCTATTCTATTCAACTTCATTTTTTTTGTTTACTTTCCAAATAGATCGCTAAGGTATAATGGTTTCTTCAATTAACTTCCATTGTTAATTTTAGGCAACTTGCATTTTTATTCAATTTTGTTTTCTATTCGACTTCCTTTTTTATTTAATTTCCAAATAGATCGTTAAGGTATAGTTGTTTCTTGGATGAACTTCCATTGTTAATTTTATGCCACTTCCATTTTTCTTTTTATTAAACTTCAACTTTTATTCAATTTACTTTTCTATTCAACTTCTTTTTTTTTTTTTTTAATTTCCAAATAGATCGTTAAGATATAGTGGTTTCTTGAATGAACTTCCATTTTTAATTTTATGTAACTTCCATTTATATTTTTATTTTTATTGAACATCCATTTTTATTTTATTTCCTTTTCTATTTAACTTCCAAATAGATCGTTAAGATATAGTGCTTTCTTGAATGAACTTCCATTTTTAATTTTATTCAACTTCCATTTTTATTCGATTTCTTTTTCTATTCAACTTCCATTTTCATTTAATTTCCAAATTGATCGTTAACGTATAGTGGTTTTTGAATGAACTTCCAGTTTTATTTTTATGTAACTTCCATTTTTATTTGATTTTCTTTTCTATTCAACTTCCTTTTTTTTTTTTTTTATTTAATTTCCAAATAGACCGTTAAGGTATAGTGGTTTCTTAAATGAACTTCCATTGTTATTCAATTTCATGTTCTATTCAACTTCCATTTTTATTTTATTTCCAAATAGATCTTTAAGGTATAGTGGTTTCTTGAATGAACTTCCTTTTTTTAATTTTACGCAACTTCCATTTTTATTTTTATTTAACTTCCATTTTTATTCAATTTCCTTTCCTATTCAACTTACTTTTTTATTTAATTTCCAAATAGATCGTTAAGGTATATTGGTTTCTTAAATGAACTTACACTGTTAATTTTATGCAACTTCCATTATTATTTTTATTCAACTTCCATTTTTATTCAATTTGTTTTTCTATCTATCTTTCTTTTTTATTTAATTTCCAAATTGATCGTTAACGTATGGTGGTTTCTTGACTGAACGTCCACTTTTAATTTTATTCAACTTCAATTTTTATTCAATATCCTTTTCTATTAAACTTCCTTTTTTATTTAATTTCCAAATAGATCGTTAAGGTATAGAGGTTTCTTCAATGAACTTCCATTTTTAATTATGTGCAATATCCATTTTTATTTTTATTCAACTTCCATTTTTATTCAATTTACTTTTCCATTCAACTTCTTTTTTTTATTTAATTTCCAAAGAGATCATTATGGTAGAGTGGTTTCTTAAATCAACTTCCATTGTTTGTTTTATGCAACTTCGATTTTTAATTTTATTCAACTTCCATTATTAAACAATTTCCTTTTCTATTGAACTTCCTTTTTTATTTAATTTCCAGATAGATCGTTAAGGTATAGTGGTTTCTTGAATGAACCTCCATTTTTAATTTTACGTGACATCCATTTTTATTTTTATTCTACTTCCATTTTTATTTAATTTCTTTTTCTATTCAACTTTCTTTTTTTATTTAATTTTCAAATAGACCGTTAAGGTATATTGGCTTCTTCAATGAACTGCCATTTTTAATTTTATACAACTTCCATTTTTATTTTCATTCAACTTCCATTTTTATTTAATTTCCAAATAGATCATTAAGGTATCATGGGATCTTGAATGAGCTTCGATTTTTATTCTTATTCAACTACCATTTTTATTCAATTTCCAAATAGATCATTATGGTATAGTGGTTTCTTGAATCAACTTCCATTTTTAATTTTATGAAACATCCATTTTTCATTTTATGCAACTTCCATTTTATTTTTACTCCACTTCCTTTTTTTATTCAATTTACTTTTCTATTCAACTTCATTTTTTATTTAATTTCCAATCAGATCGTTAAGGTATAGTGGTTTCTTAAATAAACTTCCATTGTTGATTTTATGCAACTTCTATTTTTATTTTTATTCAACTTCCATTTTTTTCCAATTTCCTTTTCTGTTCAGCTTCTTCTTTTTTTTTTTTTTCATTTCCAAATAGATTGTTAATGCATAGTGGTTTCTTGAATGAACTTCCATTATTAATGTTATGCACCTTCCATTTTTATTTTTACTCAACTTCCATTTCTATTCAATTTTATTTTCTATTCGACTTCATTTTTTACTTAATTTCCAAATAAAACGTTAGGGTAGAGTGGTTTTTGAATGAACTTCCATTGTTAATTTTATGCAACTTCCATTTTTATTTTTGTTCAACTTTCATTTTTATTCAATTTCGCTTTCGTTAAACTTCTTTTTTTTTTTTTTTTAATTTCCAAATAGATCGTTAAAATCTGGTTTCTAAATGACCTTCCATTGTTAATTTTATGCAACTTCCATTTTTATTTTTATTCGATTTCCATTTCTATTCAATTTCCTTTTCTATTCGACTTCATTTTTTACTTAACTTCCAAATAGATCGTTAAGGTATAGTGGTTTCTTGAATGAACTTGCAGTTTTGTTTTTATGCAACTTCCATTTTTATTTTTATTCAACTTCCATTTTTATTCAATTTCCTTTTCTGTTCAGCTTCTTTTTTTTTTTAAATTTCCAAATAGATCGTTAATGCATAGTGGTTTCTTCAATGAACTTCCATTGTTAATGTTATGCGGCTTCCATTTTTATTTTTACTCAACCTCCATTTCTATTCAATTTCCTTTTCTATTCGACTTCATTTTTTACTTAATTTCCAAATAGATCGTTAAGGTATAGTGGTTTTTGAATGAACTTCCACTGTTAGTTTTATGCAACTTCCATTTTTATTTTTATTCAACTTCCATTTTTATTCAATTTCCTTTTCTGTTCAGCTTCTTCTTCTTTTTTAATTTCCAAATAGATCGTTAATGCATAGTGGTTTCTTGAATGAACCTCCATTGTTAATGTTATGCAACTTCCATTTTTATTTGTACTCAACTTCCATTTCTATTCAATTTCCTTTTCGATTCGACTTCATTTTTTATTTAATTTCTAAATAGATCGTTAAGGTATAGTGGTTTTTGAATGAACTTCCATTGTTAATTTTATGCAACTTCCATTTTTATTTTTATTCAACTTCCATTTTTATTCAATTTCCTTTTCTGTTTAGTTTCTTTTTTTCTTTTTTTATTTCCAAATAGATCGTTAATGCATAGTGGTTTCTTAAACGAACTTCCATTGTTAATGTTATGCAACTTCTATTTTTATTTTTACTCAACTTCCATTTCTATTCAATTTCCTTTTCTATTCGACTTCATTTTTTACTTAACTTCCAAATATATCGTTAAGGTATAGTGGTTTTTGAATGAATTTCCATTGTTAATTTCATGCAACTTCCAATTTTATTTTTATTTAACTTTCATTTTTATTCAATTTCGTTTTCTGTTCAACTTCTTCTTTTTTAATTTCCAAATAGATCGTTAATGCATAGCGGTTTCTTGAATGAACTTCCATTGTTAATGTTATGCAACTTCCATTTTTATTTTTACTCAACTTCCATTTCTATTCAATTTCCTTTTCTATTTGCTTCATTTTTTACTTAATTTCCAAATAGATCGTTAAGGTATAGTGGTTTTTTAATGAATTTCCATTGTTAATTTTATGCAACTTCCATTTTTATTTTTATTCAACTTCCATTTTTATTCAATTTCCATTTCTGTTCAGCTTCTTCTTTTTTTTTAAATTTCCAAATAGATCGTTAATGCATAGTGGTTTCTTGAATGAACTCCCACTGTTAATGTTATGCAACTTCCATTTTTATTTTTACTCAACTTCCATTTCTATTCAATTTCCTTTTCTGTTCGACTTCATTTTTTTACTTAATTTCCAAATAGATCGTTAAGGTATAGTGGTTTTTGAATGAATATCTATTGTTAATTTTATGCAACTTCCATTTTTATTTTTATTCAACTTCCATTTTTATTCAATTTCCTTTTCTGTTCAGCATCTTCTTTTTTTTTAAATTTCCAAATAGATCGTTAATGCATAGTGGTTTCTTGAATGAACTCCCATTGTTAATGTTATGCAACTTCCATTTTTATTTGTACTCAACTTCCATTTCTATTCAATTTCATTTTCTATTCGACTTCATTTTTTACTTAATTTCCAAATAGATCGTTAATGTACAGTGGTTTTTGAATGAACTTCCCTTGTTAATTTTTTGCAACTTCCATTTTTATTCTGTAACACCCTCAAAATAAAACCCATCATATATATAATTAACATGCATTAATAATAGAGAATGAAACGTGCTATTATCCATCAGAGTATTACTAAATAAAGCATTACATGTAACATCAAAATAAATGCCCTACGGGCTTACATATTGCCAAGCCAACACTTGGACACAAAGAAATAAGAGTCTAACTCAATACAGATAAAGCCCTAGGCTTGAATGTTTACATGTATCAAATAAAAACGAATAAATAAAAGCAAGTCTTCGAGTCCAAATCCTCACAAGCTAAGTCCTTGGAGGTAATGAACCACCTGAACCTGAAAATGAAGTTCCCATATAGGGTGAGCCACAGCCCAGTAGAAAAATACTAAACCAAGCATAAGGATTAACTAAAGCATTAGCATTCGATACATGGTTAACACAAGATAATCAATTTCCAATTTCATGACACGAATGTCTACATTGTCTATGACATATTGTCTATGACACCTTTCACTTTCCGATATTTATTCAACTTTCCAATTATAACATTATGGCTCAGAACCTGGCCAACTATAATAGTGATCCAGATGTCACAAAAATAAATGAGACTAAAGCTCAAACCACAACACTTCCATACTTCCAACTGATATACACTATAATGATGTATCATATCAACAACAAATAGCAATATTGCTATTATCAATAAGCACACATGAGTGATGCTACTGGAGTCCATCCCCTATCTCCTCCCAACAAATCCGGTTTAGAGGTACATCCCCTATCTTCCCCTAAACCGTGGAGTTCATCCCCTATCTCCTCCAAACAACATGCATATGCAATGAAACACACAATTGCCATATACAACACATAATCAATACAAGTAATGTTCTGTATTAATTCAACAGTCAACATAAGTGACTTAATTCCAGTTATACCTAAGCCACATGCAAGGTCTACAACAATCACGACTATCCTCCACCGATAGCCCAAAACAGTTATTTCTAAACAAGAAATAAATACAACAATGAATGTAAAATCAACATTCTCATAGGTAAGTATTTAAACTACCCAACTATATCATTAATCTCATAATTTCCCCAACTTCATGAATTAAACCCAATTCCACATTTTTCCCTTAAATTAATTATACAAATTAATCTAAGCCAAAACCTTAAGGTTTCTCCCAAAATTTCTAAACTATCCCCACATACCAAAATACCAACACTTAGGATTAAAGCATATAAATGGAGTAGGAAATCCCTACCTCGAAGCAAGAACCCGAAAAGAAGAAGACGGAGATGATAGCCGAAACTCCAAAGTGCTCCAAATCAACAACTGTTCAGATTAAATGGAAGCCCTCGACCCACTCTACCTTTTTAATGAAGGAACTAGGTTAGATACTCACTCTAAATAGATGAAACCTAGGAGAGAAGATGAGTTGGGAGAGAGAGAACTCGTAACCTAGGGTTTGGAATCTGAAAAGAGGATGAAAAACTGCTTTAAAACGTCAAAAACACGATTTTATACCCAGCCGCCCCGCTCGAGGGGACAAACCCACGCTCCGGCGGACACTCCTGAACCCAGCCCGAGCGGACCAACTCCCGCTCGAGCGTCCAACCCTGCACAAGAAATACTGGATGGGTGGCGCTCGAGCGGACAAGCAACATCAAGTCCCCGCTCAAGCGTCAAACTCCCCGCTCGAGCGGACAAGCCAAAAATCTGGGCAACTAGTTTTGGTTCCTAAGCTCAACCAACCTGTTCCAAACCCGCCCAACACATCCTATAACTCCAAATAAAAAAACATAGGACGACAACAACCATTACACAAAGATAGAATCTACGGAACCTAAGTCCGGATACAAACATCGACTGGGAAAAGACCGGGGTCGCTATATATTCAATTTCCTTTTCTGTTCAGCTTCTTCTTCTTTTTTAAATTTCGAAATAGATCGTTAATGCATAGTGGTTTCTTGAATGAACTTCCATTGTTAATGTTATGCAACTTTCATTTTTATTTTTACTGAACTTCCATTTTTATTCAACTTTCTTTTTTATTTAATTTCCAAATAGATTGTTAAGGTATAGTGGTTTCTCGAATGAACTTTCATTTTTATTCAATTCTATTTTCTATTCAACTTCCTTGTTTATTTAATTTCCAAATAGATCGTTAAGTTATAATGGTTTCTTGAATGAACTTTCATTTTTAATTTTATGCAACTTCCATTTTTATTTTTATTCAACTTCCATATTTATTCAATTTACTTTTCTATTCAACTTCTTTTTTATTTAATTTCCAAATAGATCGTTAAGGTATTGTGGTTTCTTCAATGAACTTCCATTGTTTATTTTATGCAACTTCCATTTTTATTTTTATTCAACTTCCATATTTATTCAATTTTGTTTTCTATTATACTTCCTTGTTTATTTAAGGTATAGTGGTTTGTTGAATTAACTTCCAATTTTAATTATATGCAATTTTCATTTTTATTTAATTTCCTTTTTTCTTTAATTTCCAAATAGATCGTTAAGGTAGAGTGGTTTCCTTACGTTGTTAATTTTCTGCAATTTCAATTTTTATTTTTATTCAACTTCAATTTTTATTTAATTTTCTTTTCTATTCAACTTCCTTTTTTATTTAATTTCCAAATAGATCGTTAATGCATAGTGGTTTTTTGAATGAACTTACATTGTTAATTTTATAAAACTTCAATTTTGATTTTTATTCAACTACCTTTTTTGTTAAATTTCCTTCTCTATTCAACTTCCATTTTTAATTTTATTCCACTTCCATTTTTATTGAATTTCTTTTTCTATTCAACTTGTTTTTTTATGTAATTTCCAAAAAGATCGTTAAGGTATAGTGGTTTCTTGAATGAACTTCGATTTTTAATTTTATGCAACTTCCTTTTTTATTTTTACTCATCTTCCGATTTTTATTCAATTTCCTTTTCTATTCAACTTCCTTTTTTATATAATTTCCAAATAGATCGTTAAGATATAGTAGTTTCTTGAATGAACTTTCAATTTTAATTTTATGAAACTTTCATTTTTATTCAATTTCTTTTTCTATTCAACATCCTTTTTTATTTAATTGCCAAATAGATCATTAAGGTATAGTGCTTTCTTGAATGAACTTCCATTTTTAATTTTATTCAACTTCCATTTTTATTCAATTTTGTTTTTTATTAAACTTCTTTTTTTATTGAATTTTGAAATAGATCGTTAAGGTATAGTGGTTTCTTGAATGAACTTCCATTTTTAATTTTATGCAACTTCCATTATTATTCAATTTTGTTTTCTATTCAACTTCATTTTTTATTTAATTTCCAAATAGATCGTTAAGGTATAGTGGTTTCTCGAATGAACTTCCATTTTTACTTTTATGCAACTTCCATTTTTATTTTTATTTTTATTCAACATCCATTTTTATTCAATATCTTTTTCTATTTGACTTCCTTTTTTATTTAACTTCCAAATAGATCGTTAAGATATAGTGCTTTCTTGAATGAACTTCCATTTTTAATTTTATTCAACTTCCATTTTTATTCGATTTCTTTTTCTATTCAACTTCATTTTTTTTATTTAATTTTCAAATAGATTGTTAAGGTATAGTGGTTTCTTGAATTAACTTCCATTGTTAATTTTAGGCAACTTGCATTTTTATTCAATTTTGTTTTCTATTCAACTTCCTTTTTTATTTAATTTCCAAATAGATCGTTATGGTATAGTGGTTTCTTGAATGAACCTCTATTTTTAATTTTATGCGACATCCATTTTTATTCAATTTCTATTAAACTTCTTTTTTTTTTATTTAATTACCAAATAGACCGCTAAGGTATTGTGGTTTCTTGAATTAACTTCCATTGTTAATTTTAGGCAACTTCCATTTTTATTTTTATTCAACTTCCATTTTTGTTCAATTTCCTTTTCTATTCAACTTTCTTTTTTATTTAATCTCCAAATAGATCGTTAAGGTATAGTGGTTTATTAAATGAACTTCCATTGTTAATTTTATGCAACTTCTATTTTTATTCAACTTCCTTTTTTATTTAATTTCCAAATAGATCGTTAAGGTATAGTTGTTTCTCGAATGAACTTCTATTTTTATTTTCACTCAACTTCCATTTTCATTCAATTCTATTTTCTATTCAACTTTCTTTTTTATTTAATTTCCAAATAGATCGTTAAGTTATAGTGGTTTCTTGAATGAACTTCAATTTTTAATTTTATGCAACTTCTATTTTTATTTTTATTCGACTTCCATATTTATTCAATTTACTTTTCATCCAATAAACTACTATACCCCAACGATCTATTTAAAAATTAAATAAAAAAGGACATTGAATAGAAAAGGAAATTGAATAAAAACAGAAATGGAAGTTGCATATGAGTAACAATGGAAGTTCATTGAAGAAACCACTATACCTTGACGATCTATGTGGAAATTAAATAAAAAAATAAGTTCAATAGAAATGGAAATTAAATAAAAATGGAAGTTGAATAAAATTAAAAATTAAAGTTGCATAAAATTAACATCGGAAGTTCATTCAAGAAACCAATATACCTTGACGATCTATGTGGAAATTAAATAAAAAAAGGAAGTTCAATAGAAAAGGAAATTGAATAAAAATGGAAGTTGAATAAAAATAAAAATCGAAGTTCATTCAAGAAACTACTATACCTTGCCGATCAATTTGGAAATTAAATAAAACAGGAAGTTGAACAGAAAAGGAAATTTGATAAAATTGAAAGATGAATAAAAATAAAAATGGAATTTGCATAAAATTAACAATGAAATTTAATTCAAGAAAACCACTATACCTTAACGATCTATGTGGAAATTAAATAAAAAAATAAGTTCAATAGAAATGGAAATTAAATAAAAATGGAAGTTGAATAAAATTAAAAATTAAAGTTGCATAAAATTAACATCGGAAGTTCATTCAAGAAACCAATATACCTTGCCGATCTATTTGGAAATTAAATAAAAAAAGAAGTTGAATAGAAAAGGAAATTGAATAAAATTGGAAGTCGAATAAAAATAGAAATGGTATTTGCATCAAAATTGGAAATGGAAGTTTATTCAAGAAACCACTATACCTTAACGATCTATTTGGAAATTAAATAAAAAAGGAAGTTGAATAGAAAAGGAAATTGAATAAAAATGGAAGTTGAATAAAAACAAAAATGGAAGTTGTATGAAATTAAAAATGGAAGTTCATTCAAAAAACCACTCTACCTTAACGATCTATTTGGAAGTTAAATAAAAAATGAATTTGAATAGAAAAGGAAATTGAATAAAAATGGAAGTTGAATAAAAATAAAAATCAAAGTTCAATGAAGAAACCACTATACCTTAACAATCTATTTGGAAATTAAATAAAAAAGGAAGTTGAATAGAAAAGGAAATTGAATAGAAATTGAAGTCGAATAAAAATAAAAATGGAAGTTGCATAAAATTACAAAAGGAAGTTCATTCAAGAAACCACTATACCTTAACGGTTTATTTGAAAATTAAATAAAAAAGGAAGTTGAATAGAAAAGGAAATTGAATAACTATGGAAGTTGAATAAAAATAAAAAAGGAAGTTGCATAAAATTGAAAATGGAAGTTCATTCGAGAAACCACTATACCTTAACGATCTATTTGGAAATTAAATAAAAATGGAAATTGAATACAAAAGGAAATTGGAGAAAACTACAAGTTGAATAAAAATAAAAATGGAAGTTGTGTAAAACTTACAATGGAAGTTCTTTCAAGAAAACACTATACCTTAACGATCTATTGGAAATTAAAAAAAGAAAAGAAAAAGAAGCTGAACAGAAAAGGAAATTGAATAAAAATGGAAGTTGCCTAAAATTAACAATGGAAGTTCATTCAAGAAACCACTATACCTTAACGATATATTTGGCAATTAAATAAAAAAGGAAGTTGAATAAAAAAGGAAATTGGATAAAATCGGAAGATGAATAAAAATAAAAATGAAAGTTGCATAAAATTAACAATGGAAGTTCATTCAAGAAGCCAGTATACATTAACGATCTATTTGGAAAGTAAATAAAAAAGGAATTTGAATAAAAATGAAAATGAAAGTTGCATAGAATTAACAATTGAAGTTTATTCAAAAAGCCACTATACCTTAACGATCTATTTGGAAATTCAATAAAAAAATCAAGTTCAATAAAATTGAAGTTTATTCAAAAAGCCACTATACCTTAACGATCTATTTGGAAATTAAGTAAAAAAGGAAGTTAAATAAAAATGGAAGTGGAATAAAAATAAAAATGGAAGTTGCATAAAATTAACAATGGAAGTTCATTTAGGAAACCATTATACCTTACCAATCTATTTGGAAATTAAATAAAAAAAAAAGTTGGATAGAAAAAGAAATTTAATAAAAAAGGAAGTTGAATAAAAATAAAAATGGAAGTTGCATAAAATTAAAAATGGAAGTTCATTCAAGAAACCACTATACCCTAAAGATCTATTTGGAAATTAAATAAAAAAGGAAATTGAATAAAAATGAAAGTTGAATAAAAATAAAAATGGAAGTTGCATAAAATTAACAATGGAAGTTCATTCAAGAAACCATTATACCTTAACGATCTATTTGGAAATTAAATAAAAAAGGAAGTTGAATAGAAAACAAAATTGAATAAAAATGCAAGTTGCCTAAAATTAACAATGGAAGTTAATTCAAGAAACTATTATACCTTAGCGATCTATTTGGAAAGTAAATAAAAAAATGAAGTTGAATAGAATAGGAAATTGAATAAAAATGGAAGTTGCATAAAACTAAAAATGGAAGTTCATTTAAGAAACCACTATACCTTAACGATCTATTTGGCAATTGAGTAAAAATGGAAGTTGAATAAAAAAAAAAATCGATGTTAATTCAAGAAACCACTATACCTTAACGATCTATTTGGAAATTAAATAAAAAAATGAAGTTGATGCAACTTTCATTTTTATTCAATTTCTTTTTCTATTCAACTTCCTTTTTTATTTAATTTCCAAATAGATCGTTAACGTATAGTGGTTTCTTGAATGAACTTCCATTGTTAATTTTATGCAACTTCCATTTTTATTTTTATTCAACTTCCATTTTTATTCAATTTCCTTTTCTATTCAATTTCCTCTTTTTTATTTAATTTCCAAATAGATCGTTAAGGTATAGTGGTTTCTTGAATGAACTTCCATTTTTAATTTTATGCAACTTTCATTTTTATTTTTATTCAACTTCTATTTTTATCCAATTTCCTTGTCTATTCAACTTCCTTTTTTATTTAATTTCCAAATAGATCGTTAAGGTATAGTGGTTTCTTGAATGAAATTCCATTTTTTATTTTATACAACTTCCCTTGTTTTTTAATTTCTGTTTTTATTCAATTTCTTTTTTTATTCAACTTCCTTTTTATTTAATACCCAAATAGATCGTTAAGGTATGGCGGTTTTTTGAATGAACTTCCATTTTTATTCAATTTCCTTTTCTATTCAACTTCATTTTTTATTTAATTTCCAAATAGATCGTTAAGGTATAGTGGTTTCTTAAATGAACTTACATTGTTAATTTTATGCAACTTCCATTTTTATTTTTTTTCAACTTCCATTTTTATTCAATTTGTTTTTCTATCTATCTTTTTTTTTTATTTAATTTCCAAATTGATCGTTAACGTATAGTGGTTTCTTGAATGAACATCCACTTTTAATTTTATGCAACTTTCATTTTTATTCAATTTCCTTTTCTATTCAACTTCCTTTTATATTTAATTTTCAAATCAATCGTTATAGAAGATGAATAGAAAATTAAAAATGGAAGTTCTTTCAAAAAACCACTATACCATAACGATCTATTTGGAAATTACATAAGAAAGGAAGTTGAATAGAAAATGAAATTGAATAAAAGTGGAAGTTCAATAAAAATAAAACTGGAAGTTGCCTTAAATTAAATAAAAAAGGAAGTTGAATAGAAAACAAAATTGAATAAAAATGCAAGTTGCATAAAATTAACAATGTAAGTTCATTCAAGAAACCATAATACCTTAACGATCTATTTGGAAATTAAATAAAAAAAGGAAGTTGAAAAGAAAAGTAAATTGAATAAAAATGGAAGTTGAATAAAAATAAAAAAGGAAGTTGAATAGAAAAGGATGTCATTCAAGAAACCACTGTAACGCCCTCAAAATACACCCAATAATGATACATTCTTAACATGCTCAGACATTGGAGAATAAAGCATAAGTACATTTCATCAGAGTATTTCTTACAAACGTATCACATGTTAACAACAAAAGCAAATGCCCTATGGGCTTACAGCTTTCCAAGTCAACACTTGGTTACAAAAAGAAGAGTTCTAACTCTATACAAAATAAGCCCTTGGCTTGATTTACATGTAATACAAATAAAGTAATCACAAAAGATGACCCAGCCACTAATCCCCTCAAGCTATGTCCTTGGAGGTGGCATGCTACCTGTACTTGAAAATGATGTCCCATAAAGGGTGAGCCAACGCCCAGTAGAGATATGCTAAACATTGTATGAGCAATAACTAAAACATCAGCATTTGATAAATGTTTAATTCACATAAATCAATTCATATTTCATTTCAAATACATGACCAATGTGTCCATGTTTTTATTCCATCTCATAACCAATTCCCGATTCACAACCTCGCCTGTAACTCCGCCATATACTTTAAGTAAGATTACATCCCATATTAACAACGTTTCTATTTCAATTGAAATAGCAACTCAAATTAATCATTTCATGCTTCATAATAGATACACATTTTAGTACTGTATCCGTCTCAAACAAAACACTTCCATATTCCACATATGATACACATTTTAGTGCTGTATCAATGTTAAACAAAACACTTCCATATTCCACACATGATACACATTTTAGTGTTGTATCAATGTCAAACGATATCCGATTTAGAGGTCCATCCCCTATCTTCCCCTAAACCGTGGAGTACATCCCTTATCTCCTTCCACACAACACAATGTATATAAACACATATCATATACATAATCAAACCAATACATAAAATTCATGTATTATATCAACCGCCATATTCAATGGCATACTCAATTAATTAGTTTTAGTTTGCCTAATCATCATGCATTGTCTACAACAATCAAGACTATCCTCCACCGATAGCCCAAAGCAATTATTTCTAAACAGATAATAATTACGTTCAACAGATAAATATCAACAATTTCAAAAGTGAGCGATTAATAAATCCAACTTCATTATTCCATCTCATACTGAGCCAATTTCAATATATTCAACTCAATTTCACACTGTCATGATTTTCCCAAATTAATTATACCAATTAATTTGTGCACAAATTAGGGCTTTCTCCCCCATTTCTCAATATTAACCCAAAGGTTCAAATATCAACAACTCTTCAACAATACCATCATTTTGAGACCCAAATACATATTCAAGAATCAAAAATAACAAAACCCCCTTTATTTATTTTGAAACCCTAAGTCCCAAAATTTCCCAACTCAAACCATCTATACAAATAGCTCAATATTTAGGTTAAAACACATGAGAATGAGTAGGAATCCCTACCTCAAATTCCGAGCTCAAAGGAAGATGATGAAGAAATTGAAGATGCTCCAAACCAAGAAATTTTCAGATCAAAATAAAACCCTCGACGATCCCTACAACTTTTACAAAGGCCCAAGACGAGGAAACCACTCCTACTAGATCAATCCCTAGAGAGAAGGTAAGATTTTAGAGAGAGGGGCTCTCAAATCTGTGTTCGGGAAAGTAAGAGAGAGAAAGAGTGTTGAAAAAGTGATCCAAAAAGTGAAATCGGCGATATACCAGCCGCCCGCCGAGCGTAGAAACCTTGGGCCGAGCGCCGACACGACTCACGCCGAGCTTCAAAAGCGCCGATCAGAGATTGCACACTTCCAGAAGTTTTGCAGACATGGTCCCCGCCGAAGGCCAAACTCCCCGCTCGAGCGGACGAACGAAAACAAAGGTTCACGCTCGAGCGTCAAAACTCCCGCTCGAGCGTCTGAAGACCTGCAGACAAAAGTACTGGGAGATGAAAAATCATACTTGAGCGTCAAAACTCCCGCTGGAGCGTCAAAAGCCCCGCTCGAGCGTGAAGGCCAAAATCTGGGCATCAACTCAAGGCAAGGCACATGGCCGAGACCTCTGGGAACTCAAGACGAACACGAACATGGATGACCACCGAGTGTTCAAATGGTGACGTCCAAGTCTTGAGGACGGTGAAAAATGGGGTGTCTACAGTTGCCCCTCTTTGACAGAACTCGAAAGTCATAACAATGACAGGAGTGAATGTCAAAGCCCAGAGATGACCCATTTTTGACAAGGCCGAAGACTTAGATAAAACATGCAAGACAATAAAGATATGCGCCCGAAGGCGGGGCAAAATGCAACTGACAATGCAAGAAGCTGAACATAACTTATGATCATGCGAAGAAAGCCGTAACGAAGCATAACAATGCAACAGTTTTAAGCTAGCACAAACCAAACTACACTACAATGCAGAGAGGGTGCAAGAGAATTATTCAATTCTCGATACGTCTCACTCGAACAATACAATACCTTTGCGGCTCGTCTGGTTGCACTAGCTTCAAATGAACCGTACATACAATATCGTGCCTGAAAGAGAAAGAAAACTCAACAAGTACAATATTGTTAGCAACATGCATAACGATGCAATCGAAAGCTGCGTGACAACGCAAGTATAGGAGTGCATGACAATGCAACCTATGTATTGACAACGCAGAACAATGCGGAATGGATGCAAAATGATATGCAACATTTACAAATCTACGTATAAACAATGCAAATGATATGCAATGCAATTGAATCATGATCAAATCATGAGCGGTTCAAAAACCACACAAATGTCATAAAGATGATGGAGATGTAAAGTCTATCTACCATAGAAAAGGTGCCGCAACCCTCAAACCACAATACTAGCAGTGGAATAGGCACGTACACATGCAGAACTATGAGTGATGTAAACGGAACACAAGAACAAGTAATTAGGTGGAATGACATAAGTGAGGCATGCTCGCCGTAAAAGCTCATGATCCTAAATGCTGGATGCAATCGAACTACACTACAATGCAGTATATACAATGGATAAGGCATGCAGCCAAACCGTATCTTGCCTAGGAAAGGCATGGACACAAACAAGCCACGTTTAACACGGAAATGGTGCCGTCACCCACAACACTAGGTGCGTACATATAATATCATAACCGTGCTTCAACGTGAAAAGTACTGGCACATACCAGACCAAGCTCAACAAAGAAAGGCGCAAGCCGTAGATGGATGTGATGCAAATGCATACAAGCTAAACTATGTACAATACAATGAATGCATGACAATACAAGCTATGTACAATGAAACCTACATACTAAATGATGCAGTAAGGAAATGCATGACAATGCAAGCTAAGGAAGAATGCAAGACAATGCATATAAGGAAAGATGCATGACAATGCAAGCTATGTACAATGCAATATTTACAAGCTAGAATGCAATGGATGCAGTGGATAAGGCATGCGGCCGAACCGTGTCTCGCCTAGGAAAGGCATGGACACATACAAGCCACGTTTAACACGGAAACGGTGCCCTCACCCACAACACTAGGTGCGTACACATAATATCATAACCGTGCTTCAACGTGAAAAGTACGAACACATACCAGATCAAGCTCAACAAAGAAAGGCGCAAGCCGAGGATGGAGGTGATGCAATAAATGCATGCAAGCTACAATGCAATATATAGAATGTGCACTGGATACTATGTACAATGAATGTATGTAAATGCCATATTTACAGTGACGCATGACATATGCGCTATTTACAATGTATGCATGACATATGCAATATATATACAATGGAATGCCTGACATATGCATGTTGTTTTTGTTTTTTTTTTTTTTTTTTTTGAAATGCATGATGAGTGTATGATGATGTATGTTTTTTGGTTTTTTGAAATGCATGCAAAGTGCGAATGATGCATGTTTTTTTTTGTTTTTTGTTTTTTGAAATGCATGCAAAATGCAAATGATGCATGTTTTTTTGTTTTTTGTTTTTTGTTTTTTGAAATATATGCAAAATGCAAATGATGCATGTTTTTTTTTTTGTTTTTTGAAATGCATGCAAAGTGCAAATGATGCGAATGCGTGACAACACACGTCTTTTGAGATGCACGACAATGCACATGAGGTTGAATGCGTGACAACGCATGTCTTTCGAAATGCATGACAATGCATGTGAGGTGGAATGCGTGACAACGCATGTATTTCGAAATGCATGACAATGCATGTGATCTCGAATGCGCGACAACGCATGTCACTCGGAATGCATGACAATGCATGTGAACTCGAATGCGCGATAACGCGCGTCGCTTGATATGCATGACAATGCATGTGAGGTGCGCATGACGTTGCGACCTAAAGAATGTGCATACTAATGCAAGTATGACATGCACATGACAATGCGAGATGTGTGCATAACGATGCGAGTGAAATGACGTATAACCAACGCGCGTTTCACGACAAAACGTTGTAACGTATGCATGTGGGGTGACTTTCGAATCTCGCAAGAAACAAAAGGGATACAAAAAGAATACACCTCGCACGTATTCGAGTGCTAAGCACAGAAGACACGGCACAGAGACCGATTAAGCTTCGAAAATGCATTTTCTTGCATTGTGTTGAGAAATGAAGGCCCCAAACCACATATCTGACCCAAACAAGGGTGTAGGAGGCTCACCGGCCATGAGGGGAGTCCACCGGCCATCCACCGGCCACAAAATAAGGCCACCAGCCATCTATTTGGCCGACCGGCCGACAATATGGCCGACCGGCCAACAATATGGCCGACCGGCCAAAAGTGCCTGTTCGGGGCAGTTTTGTCAATTCGGCACGGGTCTTTAAATATAGGGCTTCTAGACCTCATTTCTCACTTTGCCCTAGCTTGAAAATCAGCCCCCCTCCTTTCTAGGTCATTTTTCCATCTTCGATCCTCATTTTTGCTTGGTTTTGCTTGGCTGCTCAATTCGCGAACTCCTCACCGCTTTCAAACATTTTGAACCGAACAAATCTTTTTTGCCTTTTTCTCGATTTCGCCACTCGGTTTGTTTCCCCCGAGTTCATCTCGATCTCTGTGCCTTTTCCGCATCCCGACCCTTCCGGCCACTTTCCACCCTCTCGGGGTTGACTTTTTTAGTTGACTTTTCGTATTCTCGCCCGGTTTTCACATTCCCGACCATTTTCGCACCATCCTCGAGATGGCGGACGATCTTCCACAGGGTGGGGCTCCCCCGGAGATAGATATGGACCCAGAGGTCGAGCTCCTGCCGCTTCACATCCGGCCATTCGACCCGGCCTACAAAGTCGGCTGATTCATGTGCCGCCCCGACGATATTCGCCACTTCAGCCAAATTTTCGCGAAAGGCGTGGCATCGAGCTCCATCAGGCGAGCCGAGACGCACCTATCATACGGCGCTCCCGATGTATATTCTTCCCGGTTTCACTTTTCGCAAAGTAGAATACCTAACTGCCATAGGCGACTCTGCCTTTAACTATTTGAGCCGGATACACCGATATACTATATGCTGTAGTTGACTTTGAGCACACCAGATTTGGTATCTGCTTGAATTGGAACACGACACACCGATTTGCCTCAACCAATCAAACACCCCGCATATCATACAATGTAGTTCATCGCGAGCACACCGCACCCAATGTCTGCTTGAATCAACACATGCACACACGCTTATATCTCAGATCAACCACTCAAACACACCGACACATCATATGTCAGAAGTTCATCGCGAGCACACCGCACCCGGCGTTCCGCTTGAATTTGAACACGTGCACACACGCTATATCTCAGATCAACCCGAGCACATTCAACATCAGATTCATAATGCCGCCATGATCGCTTGTTTTGACCACAGGGAGATTCCCACACCCTTCGGGGGTATGGGAACGTCGCCGCATGAGGTTGGTACATGGAGTTACCTGACGCGGTTCGTCACTGTAACAGGTCCGCGAGGGAACTCACGGGTTACAGTTCGGACTCATTTTCTTTTGTTTGTTGCGGTTCGTAATCTGAACCAAAGAGTCCAACTCTGGCAAATCGTTTTGAAGAAAAACAGATTTTGAAAAGTAGTGCCAAACATGGACTGCTTTGCCAGATACAGAGTCGCCACCTAAATATTTTAAAATGGAAAATTTAGGAAACCCTGACTCGGTGCCGGAGGCCACATGTCCATCATCACCAAAGTGGTCTTGGCTCGGGAGCTTGGGTATGATCGGGGAAGGTCAGCTATGAGCACCCCCTTCGCCCGGTCCGAAGACTGGCCTCTACTAACCGTGATATCCGATTTTAAAAACTTTATGCGCTCTTATTCCAATTATTAGCCTAGAATTACTATGTTATGCCAAGAAGAAACAAGTATAGACTAGATTGCCTAATTTGGAAATAAACATTGCATATCCGCTTGTTTTGAAAATGCTTTTGGAATTTACTACTGCAAGTAGGCTAAAACACGGATTTCAATGAGTTTTCCAACTCAAGCAACCCAACCTCCACCCACAGCATTCAAACAGCTTTATCTCATATAAGCATTTAGCCACATGGTAATCATATCGCCATGTTAACATTCACACGCATGTGATATGCTAAAGCGTAAATACTTACATCAGACTGTACAAAACAATAAACTAGTTAGCAAACATGCATGTCCTAGTTCATGTTAAGTGGCTAATGCAACACAAGCAATGGTGTAATCTAAACAAAGTTCTACCGTCCTAAGCATGGCATATGGAATGCTACAAATAGCACGTATTCAATTTGGAATTGAAAATACAATGCGGTTTGTATGATGTACCGAGCCTGGTGCATGTCAATAAATGCATGGATGCACGCATGCATTGCATAAGGTATGCTAAAATAAATGTGCCCTAATCTACCATCATAAGCAGGTAAATAAAAGGGAGAAAGAAATGGGGGTTGGAAGACATACACACCACTCACCCACACTTATTACAGATTTGCCCTCGCTCAGAGGGACCAAATAAATATACAGATAATTAACTACGCGAGCTAATTAAATATTACAAATAGCCTAATTAGTTGACAAACTAACTAAACTAAGAAAAGTAGTAAACCGCCTCGGGAGGAGAGCCAAATGCAAAGACGTGCTCGAGTCTCACTTAATTGCATCGCCATGCTTAGATTGCCTCTATTTTCGCTTTGTATCTCGAAGACCGCCAAAGTCTCAGAGTGCCTCCCAGACACCGAGGATCATCGCCGTGGGTAGAATGGCCACCGCCGCAAGAGATGTTCATCGGCACAAAATTCATCCATCGCCATCAATGGATCGGCCGGCACTAAACACCGGCCGGCATCAATGTCTTCAGAACTCGCAACTCACAAAGAACAGAGGGCAAAAACTTGCATGGCAATGTAATTCCAACAATGTATGCACCAATCATGCCCCTTATCATATTTGTGACTCAAAGGGGCATGTGCCTCGATTCTCGGGCCACCAATCACGCATTTCCATACATGATGGCCCAAAGAACCAAGTGTGCAACTTTCATGTCAAATGCATGTAAACCAAACAAAAAAAACAAGGCCCAATTCTTATCACCAAGTCAAGGAACAAGGTGCGTATGCAAAGTGCAATGCAACCTAAGCATGTTAGCTAATATGCAACATGACCATGGCAAGGCACTTATGTAAGCATGCAAGCAAACATGAGGCAATGCAAACCAAGCAAATGGTGGTCTTAAACATGACTTAGGCAACTCTAAATAGGCCTAAAATCAGTGGCCAAAATGCCCCAAAAATGAAAGCCACCACACACACACACATGCACATGTTAAGACTTAACACTTAGGCACCAAGTAAACAACCCTCAAGCACACTTGAAAGCGGATATTATGGACACTAAGCATGCATCATAAGCTTTGAAAATCATGTTATAGAAGGTTCCAAACCAACTAAATAAACCAAGTAAAGCATGCAAAAAGGCCCAAGTACTCAAGGCTCACCAAAGAGGTAATGGACTATACTTAACACAACCATACATGGCATGCATTAGGCGACCAAAAACAGAGTTTTAACACATAAAACTAAGTCCAAAAGACCACTTAGATGGCACCTAAGGGTCTCAAATTCAAAGGCATGCAAAATGGTCGAAACAAGAGGCATACAACATATGCTTCCAAAGCAATAAAGATGTGACTTAGGCAAGCATATGAGCATGCCAAAGGGACTGAAATTACATGTTAGGTGGTTCGAAACCACCAAAACGATGCAAGAAACACAAGCTATACATTCACATACTTGAGGCCTACAAGTCCCAAGAAGCCACAAATACAAAGGAGCTATGCTAAACATGCCAAAATCGATCCAAACGACCATGGACAGACCTAAAGCATGGCAAAATAAGCACAAAACATTCATAAGTCTAAGCCTAAAGCATGCTCAAACTAGGGCTAACAACCTAAGGCATGTTAAAGGCATTACAAGGCATTACATGGCAACTATGCTAAGCATGTATAAGGGACCAAAACCAACTTAAAATCATGTTATATCATGGTATAATAAGCATGAAAAATAGCCCAAACATGCTCAACACACACTTGAACATAGGCTTCCTCAAGAGGCCAAAACTTGTCCTTTTCAAGGACAACAAGGAGAGGGGGTGGCCCTTTCCTTCTTGGGACTTCAAGTAATCATATAGATTACTGAAATACCAGAAGAATTCAGTTGTGAAAAGATCCCAACACCAAAATCCCTGAGCTCAACAAAATAGCACCAAAATGAGGCCTTTTCAAGGCCTAAGGGTGGTCAAACCTCCCCAAAGCACAAAACACTCTTAATAAACTATCAAGAGGACTAAAAAATAGAACTTTTTTATGTTATACACTCAACACAAAAACAGCTTTACGACAGGTAAAAATAGGATGCAAAAATGGGGAATAAAAGGCAAGTTTCTCACCCTTGTTGACCACCTTCACAAGTGTTGATGTTGTTGCTTCCTTGGGCTCAAATCCAGCAAGAACACCAAGAACAACCTCTTGGAACCTCAGAAACCAAGGAAAGGTGAAACACTAGGTGTTGATGTGCAATAGTAAGACACAAACACCTAGTCACACAAACAAGAGAGAAATATAGATATAGGATATGTGTTGAACCCTAACCCTAAAACCAGAGCTCCCTCTCACCTCTCTAACCAAAACTTTTCTAACTCCTCCAACCCTTGAGCCAAGAGAGGAGATCCTTCTCTTATAGACAACAAAGCTTACAAGCTAAGCAAATCAAAGGCTCATCACTCCATACACGTGTATGGAGGGGAAACAAATGCTATACAACTGCTCCAAAATATGTCAAAAAGCAACTGCACAGTAGTCGACAGGGCAAAATTGTCATTTTGACAAAATTGACTGCCGACTGGCACAAAAGAGTGCCGACCAGCACAATATAGTGCCGATGGCAACACTAACCAGCCGGTGGCCTCTTGCCATCGCCGGCAGGTGTGGAATGCCCCACAAGGCATTCCCTGCCCCTCCAAGGCAAACCACAAGTGTTTGGTGCAAAACCAGACATAAAACGGTCAAGTTCGGAGGTCCTGAGGTAAGGCGCGTAGCCGAGAACTCCGGGAACTCCAAACAAACACAAACATGGATAATCACCGGTGTTCAGCGGTGACGCCCAAGTCTTGAGGACGGTCAAAAATGGGGTGTCTATAGTTGCCCCTCTTGACAGAACTCTAAGTCATAACAATGACGGAGGAATGTCAAAGCCCGTGAGACGACCCATTTTTGACAAGGTCAAGACTTGGACAAACATGCAAAGCGCAAATGGTTGAACTCGCAAGTCGCCACGATCCCTTTAGGAATCAAACCAACAGAAGTTCGTGCACGTGCATACAAGCCGCAGATAAGGTATATACCAGAGGCGGGGCAAGATGCAACCGACGATGCAAAAGGCCGAGCATAACTTATGATCATGCAAAGAAAGTCAGAATGAAGCACGATGCAACAGCTTATAAGCTAGCATACACCAAACTACACTACGATGCAGAAGGATGTAAGAGAATTATGCAATTCTCAAAACGCCTCACTCGGAGGATACAATACTGCGGCGTTTCGTCCGGTTGCACCGCCTCAAATGAGTCAGACATACAATATCGTGCCTGCAAAGAAAGTAAACTTAACAGGTACAATATTGTTAGCAAAATGCATGACAATGCAAGATGAATGCAAAATGATATGCAATATATACAAAATGATGTATGAACAATGCAAATGATAATGCAATGCAATTGAAACAATGCAAACTACATGCAAAGCAATTGAATCATTCAATCATGAGCGATTCGAAACCACGCATATGTCAAGTAGAATGATGGAAGTAACAAGTCCGTCTACCATAGAACGATGTCTGAACTATGAGTGATGTAGACGGACACAAGGACAAGTATTGGGTGGATTGACATAAGTGGGGTGACAACCCGCTGAGGAAAAACAATGATCCTAATGCTGGATGTAGCAATTACACTACATTGTAATAGAAATGGATATGGCTTGTAGCCAAAACCGATTTTGTTTAGGAAAGGCATGTACACGCATGCTTCATGTCTAACGCGTAAAAGGTGCCGCCACCTCAAACCAAGTTCATCAAGGAATAGGCGCTGCATACATGCGTAATCAGGCTTCAACGTGAAAAGTAAGGACACATACCAGACCAAGCTCAACAAGGAAAGGCGCAAGCCATAGATGGAGGATGATGCAGTAGATGCATGCAAGCTACAATGCAATGGAAATGGATATTTATAAAGGATGCAGGACATATGCACTATATTACAATGATGCATGACATATGCAATATTTACAATGATGCATGACTATGCAATATGCTTGTTTGTTTTTGGATTTTTTTGAAATGCATGACATATGCAGTATTTACAAATGATGCATGACAATGCACTATGATGCAACGACTATGATTGCAGCTTTCCCTATCTTACCAACAGTATATATACTAGGTTGGTTCAAGATCCGCACTGAGGCGTAAACATGTCGCCTCAACCTATGGGGCTTCCATACGTATTTCAAGCCGAGGGTACACCCCGGTATTTAAACCAGACTTTAGTCTCGAAATCGAACCTTTACGTTCTAGGCATAAGCCATTCAACTCTAGTTTTCACCGCCCCATTGGTCTCCTAGGAACTCACCAAGAACACAAAGCCGGTGGCTTTACTAGACCACCGGAAGTCGTTCGGGCACGACAAACACCGAAGGAATTGCACCTTCAGAGGATTTAAGGTCTCCTAGACCGGGATGCAATGCATGACAATGTATGTTTGTTGTGTTTTTTTTTTTAATGATGCATGATGTTTTTTGAAATACGCGCCAACGCGCGACTTTTGAATGCATAATGCATGAATTGTGTGTGCTGAAGCAATGAAGGTCTTGCGCGGAGAAGGCCAAAAGTGACTACCAAGGATACCCGGAGTCTCAAACACAACATCTCTCTGCGTATCATACGCAGGAGAGGAAAAAGCAGAGCAAAAGGAAAACTCTCGGCGTAGTACACGCGAGAGGGGAAAGACAAAAGGCCTCTCAGCGTTGTACACGCGAGAGAGGGGAAAGGCAAAAGTGCGAGGCAACGCACATGGGACACGCATGCCAATGCAAATGAGACGCACATGCCGATGCAAATGGGGCAAATGAGACGCTGTGTCTCAAAAGATGGAAAATGGAGTGCAATGAGGCACGCGCCTCAAAGGAGATGCAGAATGCAAGTGTGACACGATGCCACACGAAAATGCAAAACGGCGAAGTCGCAAGGGACGGTAAGACGACGCGATGCGATGCACCGCATAATGTGATGGATGCGTAACGACGCAGGCAACTTTTGAATCTTGTAAAGACAAAAGGATACAAAAGGATACAATCTTTGCTTGAACTGAAAGTGCCACGCACGTAAGACTCGGTCCGAGGCCAAAACGGAGGCCAGCTGAGCATCGGGCATTCACTTTCTTGCACTTTCTTGAGCTATGAAGACCCAAACCGCCACATGGCCTAAACAAGGTCAGGGGAACACCACCACCGAGGGAAGGCCAAATAACTCCACCGGCACAATATTGTGCCGACCGGCACAAAATAGTGCCGACCGGCCAAAAATGCCTAATCGGGGGCAGTTCTGCCATTTCACCACGGGTCTTTTAAAAATAGGGTTTCTAACCCTATTTCTTTACTTTTCCACCGCCGAAAACTATCCCTCTCTCTCTCTAGAGCTTTTTCTCTTCTCATTTCCTTGTTTTCTTCGCGTTCCAAGCCCGTTTTGTCGTCGGATTCGCGATTTTCATCGCGTTTCGGACATTTTCCACCGGTTGAAATTTCATTTCGGAGCATCCTTTGCTATTTCCACTTTTCGGGACTTGTGCCCCTCGATTTCTTCTTCATTTCCGTGCCTTTCCATCTTCCTACTTTCCCGCCATTTTTCGCCCGCCGGTTGACTTTTTCGGTTGACTTTTCACATTCCAAATTTCTTCCGCCATTTTCTCACCACCATTGCTATGGTCGACGATGTTCCACATCGTCGACTCTCCGGATCACTTAAATGGATCCCGGTTGAGCTTTTCCCCGCTGAGCGAAGGCCCTTCGACCCGGTGACATACCGCCCAGCGATTCATGTGCTACCACTGGATAGACTCCGCCATTTTCGCAGCTTTGACCGAGCACTGGACCCGGAGCTCCTCCTACGTGAGCCGACCTCTCACCTATCCTTCGATGCTTCCAAGGTAACACTCTTTCCTGTTTTACTTTCTGCAATGTAGAACTGTTAACTGTCATAGCTGAATCTGTTCTTTATCTGCTTAGCTCTGATATGCTGTTCACCGTAGTAGATTGCAATCATGCTTACAATTGATATCTGTTTAAGACGGACACATGCACACACACTGCACTAGTCTCAATCACCCAAACACACGGCACACACCGCATTTCACTGCAAACTCACCAACACCCGATAACTGTTTGAATCTGAAAATATGCACGCATGCCACATTTGTACTGAACCACTCAAACACGTTGACGCGTTACACGTTGTAGTTCAAGCAGTAAGCACACCGCACCGATCTGATCTATTTGAATCAAAAACTTGCACACATGCTAGATTGGCACTGAACCACGGTTTCTTTTTTCAAAATTGTACATTTCACATTGCTTTGCTGCTATTCGTTTGAAAACAGGGAGATTCCCATACCATCCGCAGGTATGGGAACGTCGTGGCTCGAGATTGGTATTTGGAGCTTCCCGAGGCGGTTCGACGCATCGTGGATGAGGCGGGCTTTGGTTCCTTTTGCAGGGTCCGACCCGGCCATCGCTATGTGCCTCTTCTAGCCGCCCTGGCAGAGAGGTGGTGGGACACCACCGATTCATTTCACTTATCTGTGACCGGGGACATGACGATGACCCCTTACGATTTCTCGGTGCTCACTAGCATCGGGGTAGGGGGTGATCCGATCCCCTTCAACATCGATATGGATGAGTGGACCGCCATCAGTTCACTTACTTGGCGCCGCTCGCCTCGCCCATCCGGTTTTGTCCGCTACCGTGGTTCGAGGTGTAGCGCCCGTGCAAATTTCTTGTTGACGCGTCGATGACTCAGGAGGCCGTGGATAGATATGCACGTGGCTTTCTGATGTTTTTGTTCAGACGACTCTTCGCCGACCGGGCGAACACAAGGTTCTCCGCTTCTCAACGACCGTGGATGTCCGGACATCTTATGCTTTCGATTGGGGTGGTGCGGCTCTAGCCACCCTCTACGGCTATATGAGCTCCTCCGAGGCAAATGACATTGTTTCGGGGCTACCGGGCGTTTGGGAGGTACATTTTTCCGCTTTACATTTCGCTTACATTTTCTCAGACCGCACACCGCACAAATCGTAGTTTGTTTCACACGGATCAGATACACACGGCACACACATACTCGCTTATTAATCGACCGTATAATCGCTCACATCAGACACTCCACACAATACATAACACACGGCTCTATTATTTCTGCTTTTATTCTGTATTCTGCTTTTTCTGATAAACATTCTGGTATTCACCTTGCAGTTGTGGGTTTACGCCTACTTCCCTAGGCTCGCCTCGCATTCGGCGCAGACCTCCGTCGCCCCTTCACGCCGCTTTGACGGAGATGCACCGAGGTCATGGAGACTTTCACTTCTTCCGCCGCTATTTCGACACCATCACTCCCCGCCGAGGTATGTTTTACTTGCGCTCATTTAAGCTTCACTTTTCCATCAGATATTTGCAATACCAAGAGGTAATAAATCAGATTAATTTCAGATCACCGCGCCCATGGGCTCTCCGCCAATGATGATGCGGATCGGTTTTGCCATTGCCGAGACCTCGCTCACGGGTTCTCGGGAGGGCCCGGTCTGTCGGGCTTGGTACCTGGGCGAGCGCTTCTTGCGTCAGACCCTGGGCTTACCTGAGCAGATAGTCCCGGTGCACCCTCCTGAGCATATGAGGGACACCGAGCGTTTCACCGCCGATCAGATGGAGGACTACACCCTTGGTTGGGTGGCAGACGGCTACAGAGGCGAGGGCGATTACTCAGAGTATGTCCGGACCTTCATCATGCGGCCCCTGAGCGGTGGCCGTCGAGCTGAGAGAGAGAGACCTGCGGCGCCAGTGGCCGGAGCAGGAGTAGGAGGAGGAGCGCCGAGGAGGGCTCGAGTTCATGGCAGAAGTGGGGTTCAGCGGGGGCGAGGGTCCGGTTGGCCTGTTCTGCCCGCTTCATTGACCTTCCGAGGGCAGGATGGGGCGACCTACCAGATCCCCTTTGCTCCTCCACCGGCTGATCACGAGCTTGTCGGTGTCCCCGACTTGCCTCCGGTATGTATTACTGCATTTTCGTACAGTTATTTCATTTCAGTTTATTTGATATTCCTCAGAATATTGATGCATCTGATTCCCTTGCAGGCGTCTTCCGGATACACCCGGCAGTCATTGGAGATGAATGCCTCCATGATGGGGATGATGCAATGACCTTCGAAGTTCCTAGCCTTTACGGCCTTCCCAGATGTTCTTTCTAACATAGCTTCAAACCACACACAAACTATTTTACATATTCTGATACATAACACAACATCTCGATGAATCGCTCCAAGATCTCGATATATCAGACTACATTAATCAGATTTTGCATCGATTAGATCGCCACGATTCACCAATCAGACTCATACATTGCACTCAGACCGATAAACCGCCACGACATTCATATCAGATTCATACATCGATTCTCGACTGTTTAACCGCCACGGCATTCATACCCTATTTTTTCTGCATTGATAAACTGCTTCATGTATACTGATGCATTTGCCTTTTATGCTTTTCAGCCTCCCTTCCCGATCCCTCCAAGGTGGTAGCGCCCATCCGACCTTCCGCTTTACTCGGATGGCGGATATTCCCTCGCACTGAGGAGGGCGATTTACGCCGGGAGCAACTGGGCTCCAGCCTGCATTTACGAGTCTGAGGAGGGGGCGAAGGCATCCGAGGAGGAGGCCGGGCAGCTGCCCTGACCAGACAAAGGACACTTCTGGTGATGCTCTTGGACTTCTGCCCAGGAAGAGGGCGAGGACAGATCCCCCGGCGCGAGGCCGTTGATGATGCTGATGACCCAAACTTTTGCTGTTTCTTTTATTTCCCCTTTTTTTTTTTTTTGTACTTTTCTCTTTTGTTGGTAGATAGAGTAGTTTGTACTGCCGTAGGCAGATTTTTGTTTCCAAAACTATGTACTTTGAAAAAGATGATATGACATGAAACAAACTTTTTGTCTGAAAAGAATGTTATATCTGTACATATCTACATCTTTCATACTTTGTAATCGCATTAGGCCATATTACACCTCAAATGTAAATGATATTGATTTGTTGTCCTAAAATTGAGCAATTGTACGTGATAATCGGATAACCAACCAATTAACAAAGAAAGCAACTCATACAAACCATCGCTCAAACTCAATAGACAAATTTATACTTTATCGATTGACTCAAGATATAGCCCATAACACAGTATTCGGTTCATTCTGCTCACAACAAACCCTGCACAAATAACCCCGATCTGACAAGACGGATCACAAACTGACATTTGCCAGCTTGAAACACACTTGGGTGTCCCAAATTTTCTTTTTCTTCTCCTCGTCAAGATGAATGTAGAGAATGGCACAGCATTCTGAGCACAAGCGATTACTTTTTGAAAAAGGATGGGTTTTCAACCGGGGTATTGAGCCTACCACAGAACACGACGAGATAGACTCAAACAAAGAAACAAAAGGCACACGACCTGACATAATGAGACATGCTCAGAAAAGACTCAAAGCCAAAATCAAGGTCGACAAATCAAAAGGCACGACACACAGACATGTTTACAAAAAGACCTCAGATCTCGAGAAGCCAGTTCCTCCGGGTATTATTCTCACCCTTTCTAATTTGTGATACTCACATCGCTCGGCCCTCAGGCTCAGTTTTTCTCTCAAAACCTTTTTCTCAATTTTCGCTCAACTTGCTCGTCTCTATTCTTTAATCTCTCATTTTTTTTCAATCCCTCCCCAGGGTGGTTAATGGATGAATAGGAAATCGCAGATTCACGACCAACACTGTTAGCTCACGGCTATTTCTTCTGGTGAATAAGGTGCCCTGTTGGCAAGCATGTTAGCAGGGGGAAAGACAGAAGACCTGACTCAATCGTGCCCCTAGTTCGTCATTTTGACCATTTTTTGTTTTCTAAGACAGTTTTGATCAAAAGTGAGAGTTGATTAACACACTTATTCGATTTTTCATTTGAAAATCATGTGAATCAAAGCTATGAGCATCGAAAATTCTCCTTTGGGGTCCAAACATGGTCCAATTTTGAAAATGAAACAAAGCAAATAAGTCAACCTCAAGGAAAATTTTCAAAACTATTTTTGCAAACAGTCGATGCTCAAACGAGCGCGGAACTTACCCTCGAGATGCGCAACCTCGGATCGGAGACAATGGAAAATTGCCCCTGGCTTAAAGGGGGATAAGGCAACGGAAAGTTGCCCCTAGTTTGGACGGTAACTTAGGGAAACTTATGGCAACGGATGGCAACGGAAGGTTGCCCTTTGTTTGGATGATGTCACGGCATATCGTAAGCCAATCCTTGTTGATGACGATCGGATCCTCGGACGCGGAGGAGTCGAAGACGGTTTGAATCAATATGTGGACACAGTCACCTGGAAGGTGTTGGTGGTTTGACTTCAAGAGGAAGTTGGTCACGTAGTTCCAGGTTGCTGCAATTGAGACATTGGATTCGGAGGAGGCAAAAGTGATCCAAACCATGACATGGACTGAGACGCTATGGAAGCGCTAAATGGACTGAGATGAAGTTGCCTACGATCCCAAACATGGGAATCAAGCCTTACGTAGTTCCGGTTAAGGTACACTCGGGTATTTTAACCTTCACTGTTTAGGCTCTAACTTTTGCCAAGGTGCCCAATGCGGGTTTTCGACCTTGCGAGCTATGT
The DNA here is from genome assembly GCA_025200525.1 of Camellia lanceoleosa. Taxonomy (NCBI): domain Eukaryota; kingdom Viridiplantae; phylum Streptophyta; class Magnoliopsida; order Ericales; family Theaceae; genus Camellia; species Camellia lanceoleosa. The sequence continues at coordinate 714,288 of JANUSC010000017.1, forward strand.
TTTTCTTTTTCCTTCTTTTTTTCCTTTTCTTTTGCATTTTTATTTCTTTTGCTATATTTTTTCCTCTTTTTTTTTACTTTTCTTTTTTTTCTTTTCTTCTTTTGCATTTTCTTTTCTTTTTCTTTTTCTTTGCTCTAACTTTTGCCTGGGCCGCCCTTCCGGGTTTTCGGCCCAGCGAGCCTCTCAAAGGGTAAAAGTGTAGCTTTGTCCATGCCAAATGGTTTTGAGATCCTAAAGTCATCTGAATCCAGGAGAATGGGTGTCATTGATTTGCAGAAAGATCCACCTTTGGCTCTTCGAGCACATCGGATATTTTTGCCCCTAGTTCGAGGGGTGCTTCTGATCTAGCTTTGCAAGCTTCTTCTGATGAGATCTGATCTTCTTGATCTGACTTTGGTGCCTCTTGTTCGAGGGTTGCTTTGAATCTGGTCTCACAGGCCTCACGTTGTAGTTAACCGTTAAACATTCTGAGTTTGAGTCCAAGGTTCGAAAATGAGGGGTCGAGTCTCGAAGCTGAGAGCGATCCTAGGCTGCACAATCTCAAGAGCGATTCCACACATGTCTTCGCAGGACTGCGCAAAACATTTTTTGAAAGTTTTTAAGAAAGCGACAAATCGCTTGCGCTGAAGACAGTGTAGGACCAATCTGGATTAAAGCTAGGGTCCTTCTCAGTACTCACGCCGACAAGCATGATTTCATTCATTAAAAGCTTAGCAGGCCTCTCTTTCTCTCAAAATGATCAAAATTTTGCAAAAACCCGAGGAATTGCTTCCTCTTCATTTTTATCACCGCAGTGTTCGAAAAGGGTTTTTATGAAAGCTTAGGTCATTATGACGATGTTTAAGGCACAAGAAAGTAGGCGAAATGTACTGTCGTTCCATTCACATCTTCCGGCACGACTAACTCAAATAGCAACAAATACGGCACATGATAGCCACAGCTATTTCATTCAGATTTGCTGGTATAACCGGTTCCTCGGTAGCAACAGGCTCAAAAAGAAGCAAAAACAACTAATTACAAGACAAAACGGTGTTTGAGGCAACAACCCCGAAACCACCTGATATACCATACAAGAGGGACTGACTCATTACAACAAGACAGACTTTGTAAGCAAAAAGACTGACTCAATACAGAGAGACAGACTCAAAACAAAACAAAAGACTGACTCAACACCCAAGTCAGGATTTACAAAACTAGCGTTGGCAGGTGCTCAAAAATGCGTGCCAAACGCCACATCAAAAAATGTACCATACACTGCTCGCAGGCGGTTCACCTTCTGATTACATACTTGCAGTATCTGTATCCTCAAAATCTAACAACTGAGTGGTGACGGACTTTGCTGAGGTAGGCGGGAGGATAACCTCGTTGTCAATCAAGTCTTGTACCTCATGACGGAGGCGGAAGCAATTATCAGTGGCATGGCCAGTCTGCTGGTGGTACGCACAGTATAGGGAAGCATCATGCGTGGCGGGGAGATTCTTCGGGAGGGGCCGAGGCTCCAAGGGTTTAAGGTGTCCCCTCTCGGCAAGGATTTGAAGTGCCTTGGACAATGGCATGTAGAGAGAATGGAAGACCCTACGCCCTCGGGGCAGGTACTTTGGAGCCTGAGCGCTCTTGTTAGATGCACTAGCGAACGGATCAGCGGGTGCAGCCTTGGATTTCTGATCCTTTCCGGATGCAAGGCTGGGAGTGGGAAGGACCATTTTGGCATGACGGGGCCTATCCTGGTTCTCTGATTGACTGGAATTGCCCTCAAAGTGAGGGAAAGCATCCTCCATAGCTTTTTGACGAATCGCGATATCTATTGCTTGTTCATTACCCCGGCTTTCAAAGCCTCATCGCCTACGTTAGCTGCTCGATAGGGTCGGCTCAGATTCCGTCTTGCCTTTTATCTCGCCTCTACCGATCTAGAACTTGGTTTGATGCGTCGTTGCCATAGCTGGAGGCCATCTCCGATTGGCTGAGTTCAATTACAATTCGCCCCAGTAGCGGGGGCTCCTGGGGTATAAAGCCTCCGACATATGGTACGGCTGGTGGCGAAGCATACATTCCATAGGCGAGATCCGCCACGGACCTTTGAAGATCACCTATCATTCCCATTAGTTCAAATGTAGTAGGCTCGCGAGCCTGATATAGTTGAGGGGTCCAAATTGGATGTGCGGCAGCGCACTGGTGGATGCGCATGTCAACAAAGAGTCTCATCCTGGGTAATTCTTGACTCAACGGCCATCATGACCACAATCTCTTCGAAGTTTTATGCCATGTTCATTCGCCAGAAGAAGAAGACACTAGTCGTCGATCGACCCTCAATCTCTCGAATCAAACGGAAAACAAGCAAGATTTCAAATTTCAAACAGATCAAACACGGATGTAGCCGACGATCAGATTTTACTATCAACACTATTCCCGTAATCACTATTCAAATCGAATCGACACCCGCAGACACACCGATTCTCAACAACACTGACATCGTGCCTCAAAGCCGATACCCAAACTTGCAAACTGATATATGCATTCCCTGCGGAGATACACTCTAAAAAGCACATAGCAGGTAAAAGAGAGCCAATACACCCCTATGTTGGGGTAGGGTTTCCCTGTCCTATTTTGTTAGGACCTAGGGTTTCACTACGCACACAGCGGTTTCAAACAACCTATATCGGGTAAGCAACCTGTCCTAGTTTGGAATGGTCACTATGGATTCCGAATATGCACTAGGTCGAATGGTCAAAAAGGGTGCCCCAGAAACCGGGTTTGTGTTCCTATATCGGGCAGAGCCAAGAACCGTCACTTTATGGTCATGCCTTGACAAGATAAGCCTCCAAAGAAACCGCCAGAATAGCAGATGGCCAACACGGTGTCCTAGGCGCACCAATGCACATGCAATGCAAAGAGACACATAAGTGTAGTAAAAAGAAGGATATCACGAAGTTCGAGTCAAGCTTCTAAAATCCTCAAAGAGAGTCGCCAGAATCAGAATAAGTCCGCGAGGAACTCACGGGTTACGCCGACTCATTTTCTTTTGTTTGTTGCGGTTCGTAATCAACCAAAGAGTCTAACTCGCAAATCGCTTTGAAGAAAAACAGATTTTGAAAAGTAGTGCCAAACATGGATCATTGCGATGAAGAGTCGCCACCTAAATATTTTAAAATGGGAAATTTATGAAACCTCGACTCGGTCGAGGCCACATGTCCGCTATCACCAAAGTGGTCTTGGCTCGAGCTTGGGTATGATCGGGAAGGTCACTATGAGCACCTTTTCGCCTCGTCCAAGATCGCCTCTACTAACCGTGATATCCGATTTTGAAAACTTTATGCGCTCTTATTCCAATTATTAGCCTAGAATTACTATGTTATGCGCGCAGCAAACAAGTATAGACTAGATTGCCTAATTTGGAAATAAACATTGCATATCCGTTTGTTTTGAAAATGCTTTGGAATTTACTACTCGCAAGTAGGCTAAAACACGGATTTCAATGAGTTTTCCAACTCAAGCAACCCAACCTCCACCCACAAGCATTCAAACAGTTTATCTCATATAAGCATTTAGCCACATGGTAATCATACTGTCATGTTAACATTCACACACATGCGATATGCTAAAGCGTAAATACTTGCATCGTACTCCGTGCCAAAACAATAAACTAGTTAGCAAACATGCATGTCCTAGTTCATGTTAAGTGGCTAATGCAACACAAGCAATGGTGTAATCTAAACAGGCTCGGCTGTCCTAAGCATGGCATATAGAATGCTACAAATAGCACGTATTCAATTTGGAATTGAAAATACAATGCGGTTTGTATGATGTACCGAGCCCGGTGCATGTCAACAAATGCATGGATGCACGCATGCATTGCATAAGGTATGCTAAAATAAACGTGCCCTAATCTACCATTATAAGGTGTAAATAAAAGGGAGAAAGAAATGGGGTTGGAAGACATACACACCACTCACCCACACTTATTACAGATTTGCCCTCGCCGAGGGACAAAATAAATATACAGATAATTAACTACGCGAGCTAATTAAATATTACAAATAGCCTAATTAGTTGACAAACTAACTAAACTAAGAAAAGCAGTAAACCGCCTCGGGAGGAGAGCCAAATGCAGCACGTGCTCGAGTCTCACTTAATTGCATCGCCATGCTTAGATTGCCTCGCTTTTCCTCGCTTGCATCTCGAAGATCGCCAAAGTCTCAGAGTGCCTCCCAGACACCGAGGATCACCGCCGGGTAGAATGGCCACCGCCGCAAGAGATGTTCATCGGCACAAAATTCATCCATCGCCATCAATGGATCAGCCGGCACTAAACACCGCCGGCATCAATGTTCGCAGAACTCGTGAACTCACAAAGTTAGAGGGCAAAACTTGCATGGCAATGTAATTCCAACAATGTATGCACCAATCATGCCCCTTATCATATTTGTGACTCAAAGGGCATGTGCCTCGATTCTCGGCCACCAATCACGATTTCCATGCATGATGGCCCTAGCAACCAAGTGTGCAACTTTCATGTCAAATGCATGTAAACCAAACAAACAAAACAAGGCCCAATTCCTATCACCAAGTCAAGGAACAAGGCGCGTATGCAAAGTGCAATGCAACCTAAGCATGTTAGCTAATATGCAACATGACCATGGCAAGGCACTTATGTAAGCATGCAAGCAAACATGAGGCAATGCAAACCAAGCAAATGGTGGTCTTAAACATGACTTAGGCAACTCTAAATAGGCTTAAAATCAGTGGCCAAAATTCCCCAAAAATGAAAGCTACCACACACACACACATGCACATGTTAAGACTTAACACTTAGGCACCAAGTAAACAACCCTCAAGCACACTTGAAAGGGGATATTATGGACACTAAGCATGCATCATAAGCTTTGAAAATCATGTTATAGAAGGTTCCAAACCAACTAAATAAACCAAGTAAAGCATGCAAAAAGGCCCAAGTACTCAAGGCTCACCAAAGAGGTAATGGACTATACTTAACACAACCATACATGGCATGCATTAGGCGACCAAAAACAGAGTTTTAACACATAAAACTAAGTCCAAAAGACCACTTAGATGGCACCTAAGGGTCTCAAATTCAAAGGCATGCAAAATGGTCGAAACAAGAGGCATACAACATATGCTTCCAAAGCAATAAAGATGCGACTTAGGCAAGCATATGAGCATGCCAAAGGGACTGAAATTACATGTTAGGTGGTTCCAAACCACCGAAACGATGCAAGAAACACAAGCTATACATTCACATACTTGAGGCCTACAAGTCCGGCAAGCCACAAATACAAAGGAGCTATGCTAAACATGCCAAAATCGATCCAAACGACCATGGACAGACCTAAAGCATGGCAAAATAAGCACAAAACATTCATAAGTCTAAGCCTAAAGCATGCTCAAACTAGGGCTAACAACCTAAGGCATGTTAAAGGCATTACAAGGCATTACATGGCAACTATGCTAAGCATGCATAAGGGACCAAAACCAACTTAAAATCATGTTATATCATGGTATAATAAGCATGAAAAATAGCCCAAACATGCTCAACACACACTTGAACATAGGCTTCCTCAAGAGGCCAAAACTTGTCCTTTTCAAGGACAACAAGGAGAGGGGGTGGCCCTCTCCTTCTTGGGACTTCAAGTAATCATCTTCACCACTGAAATCCCTCAAGATTTCAGTGGTGAAGAGACCCCAACACCAAAATCCCGGAGCTCAACAAAATAGCACCAAAATGAGGCCTTTTCAAGGCCTAAGGGTGGTCAAACCTCCCCAAAGCACAAAACACTCTTAATAAACTATCAAGAGGACTAAAAAATAGAACTTTTTTATGTTATACACTCAACACAAAAACAGCTTTACGATAGGTAAAAATAGGATGCAAAAATGGGGAATAAAAGGCAAGTTTCTCACCCTTGTTGACCACCTTCACAAGTGTTGATGTTGTTGCTTCCTTGGGCTCAAATCCAGCCAAGAACACCAAGAACAACCTCTTGGAACCTCAGAAACCAAGGAAAGGTGAAACACTAGGTGTTGATGTGCAATAGTAAGACACAAACACCTAGTCACACAAACAAGAGAGAAATATAGATATAGGATATGTGTTGAACCCTAACCCTAAAACCAGAGCTCCCTCTCACCTCTCTAACCAAAACTTTTCTAACTCCTCCAACCCTTGAGCCAAGAGAGGAGATCCTTCTCTTATAGACAACAAAGCTTACAAGCTAAGCAAATCAAAGGCTCATCCCTCCATACACGTATATGGAGGGGAAACAAATGCTATACAGCTGCTCCAAAATATCTCAAAAAGCAATTGCACAGTAGTCGGTAGGGCAAAATTGTCATTTTGACAAAATTGACTGCCGACCGGCACAAAAGAGTGCCGATGGCAACACTAACCAGCCGGTGGCCTCTTGCCACTGCCGGCAGTGTGGGAATGCCTCACAAGGCATTCCTCGCCTCCAAGGCAAATCACAAGTGTTTGGTGCAAAATCAGACACAAAACGGTCAAGTTCGGAGGTGCTGAGGCAAGGCGCGTAGCCGAGAACTCCGGGAACTCCAAACAAACACAAACATGGATAATCACCGAGTGTTCAAGCGGTGACGTCCAAGTCTTGAGGAAGGTCAAAAATGGGGTGTCTACAGTCGCATCATCGACTGAGCTGGTTTTGGGACCTTCTGTATGGGGCTCTTGCACCTTACTAAGAAAGCAGCTCCTTGTCAGATTGGCAGAGGTGGTGGGACACCACGCACTCCTTCCACTTTTCCACCACCGGGAGATGACGATGACTCCTTTGATTTCTCCATGCTCACAGGCATCGGAGTGGGGGGTGATCCGATCCCCTTCGACACAAACATGGATGAGTGGGAGGCTGCCCAGATGCATCTGCTTGGCACCCTACCACCTCTTGCTCGTCCGGGATTCGTACGATATTCTTGGTTCGAGGCTCATTTCAGGATTCAGGCGCCGACCACTCAGGAGGAGGAGGAGCAGTATGCACGCGGCTTCCTCATGTTCTTGCTGGGGACGACCCTTTTTGCCAACCGGGCGAACATCGTGCCCCTTTACTCGCCGAAAGACCGTTGACGTGACCAGGATCCGTGGCTACGACTGGGGTGGCGTGGGCTTGGCCACACTCTACGACTATATGAGCTCATCCTCTCGCCTCAGCGGACAGCTGCTCGGATGCTACTGGCGGGCTTGGGAGGTATGTCTTCTTCTTCTATTTTTTTCGCTTACATTCTCTCAGATATGTACACCGCATAATAATCGCACAATACACTACATATACCACTTGTTGCTTTATCTGCATACTGCTTTATCTGATAAGTATACTGATATCTGTTCTGTCATACTGTAGTTGGTGGTATATGCCTACTTCCCGAGGCTTGCCCCAGTGCCAGAGGAGGAGATGCCCCCTATGATCCCATTCTCTCACCGCTTCGACGTGAGGTGCGAGCGGAGGCCTCGGGAGTCTTTCATATTCTTCCGCCGCTATTTCGATACCATCACCGCCGCAGAGGTATTTTAGAATTTGCAGTTCATTTGAGCTTCACTTTGCATTGCATTTTCAATAGCAGTAGATAACGAACTGTATTTTGTTTGTAGATCACCTGGCAGCCGTGGGCCTCCTTGCCCATCGCGGTACGGGATCGGTATGCTGGCACCCGAGAGACGGCCCGATTCAGAGTTTTACTGGAGGGCCCCATCTGCTGCGCCTGGTACTTAGGGGAGCGCTTCTTGCGGCAGACGCTAGGCATGTTAGAGCAGGCAGTTCCACGACCACCTCCGACTCATATGAGGCATACCGAGAGGTACACTCTTGAGGAGATGGCTGATTACACGATCGGCTGGGATGCGGAGGGTTTCAGGGGCGAGAGCGACTACGCAGAGTACGTCCGGACCTACATTATGCGGCCTTTGAGCAGTGGCCGTCGAGTTGAGCGAGAGAGGCCCGCGGTACCGGCGGCTAGGGCAAGAGCGGGAGTAGGAGCATCGAGGATGGCTCGGGTCCGTGGCAGGAGTGGGACCCGGAGAGGACGGGGGGCTAGTTGGCCAGTACTGCCCACGATGATGACATGCCGAGGGCAGGGTAGGAAGACTTACCAGATCCCCATCGCTCCCCCTCCAGCTGATCACGAGCTAGTCGGGTTCTATGACTTGCCTCCGGTATGTACTACTGTACTTTGCATCTTGCACTGTCATTTCATTTCATTTGATATTCCGCAAAACACTGATGTTTCTAACACTTTTGCAGGCTTCCTCCGAGTACACTCTCCAGTCCCTGGAGTTGACCGCCTCTGTGATGGGGATGCTCCAGCAGAGCCTCGATCTACTGACCATCTATGGCATTCCGGTATGTTCTTCTGACCACGGTCTCAAACCATTCATAAACTGTTTCACATAATCTGATGTATCGCACTGTCAACACAACACTCGATACACTGCCCTCACGGCGTCTGATACACCGCATCCCACAGACTGTTCACAGCATTACTCACGGCATTCATACACTGCACTCAGTCACTGCATTCTGTACCGACATACTGCTCATAACATTCATACATCAGACTCATACGCCGATTCTCAGATCGATACATCGCTTCATAACATTCATACTCTATTTTGCGTAGCATACTGATGCGTTTTCCATTTGCGCTTTTTAGCCTCCATTCCAAATTCTTGCTGCAGGAGGTGCTCCAGCTGGGCCTTCTGCTCCGGCTCGAGGAGGAGGGCGAGGAGGCACAGTATATCCCCGCACCAAAGCGAGGCGTACTCATGTTGGGAGCAGCTCTCGGGCACCAGTTCCCGATGATGATGAGTCCGAGGCGGAGACAGAGGCGGAGTCGGAGGCAGAGTCGTCCGAGGAGGAGACCGGGAATGACTCGGGCTCGGGCTCAGATGATGGTGCCGACGATGATGATGCTCCTGGACCTTCGTCCAAGAAGAGGACGAGGACAGACTCACGGGCCTGAGACCAGTTAGCATTGATCCAGACTTTTGCTGCTTTTTCTTCTTTTTGTTTTGCTTTACTTTTTGTTGATAGCTTGAGTACCTTGTACTGCCGCAGGCAGATTTTTGTTTTCTCCAAAGCTATGTACTTAAAAAATGAAACTTTTTTTTCTGAAAAAGTGTTACATTTGTACATTTCATACTTCACATTGCATTGCATCATATTACACCTCAATGTAAATGAGATCGATCTCCTCTCTGGAAATCAAACACTTGTATTGTAATAATCAGAAAATGAACCGGCCAACAGCAAAACAACTCAAACAACCCACTGCTCAGTTTGAACACACAGCCCATAACATAACACTTGGTTCAATCTGCACACAGCTCATACAACGCACTGCTCATTCTGAACACAGAGCCCATAACACAGTATTCTGTTCATTTGCACATAGCCCATTATGAACAAACAATTCAATCTTGAAAAGACGGGATACAGAGATGGAACTCGGCCAAGTCAAACACACTCGACACAATCCGAACCCATATGTTCACTGCTTCCAAGTGACCCAGATTGAACGTCATGGTTTTACAAAAGGACCAAATCATGTTTTGCACAAATGTGGAGAATGGCACAACACTCTGAGCACACAAAATGATTTTTAGAAAAGGGTTTTCAACCGGGTATTGAGCCTATGATTGAACACAACGAACAAAAAGACTTAACAACGGAAAAACAAAAGGTAAACAACCTAAACACAACGAGACACGCTCGGGTATGACTCCAAACAAGAATCGAGACAAACAAAGCAAAAGACACGACACACAAACGTGTTACAAAGACAAGAGACCTCTCAGTTCGCGAGGAGCCAATTTCTTCGGGTCTTGTTCCCCATCCTTTCTGATTTGTGATTCTCACATCACTCGGCCCTCAAGCTCGGTTTTTCACTCAAAACCCTTTTGCTCATTTTTCCTCTCAACTTACACCTCCTATTCTTTAATCTCTCATTTATATCCCTCCCCTGGGTGGTTGATGGATAAACAAGAGGTTGTGGGTTCAAGCCCAACACTGTTAGCTCACAACTATTTTTTCTGGTGGCATTTAGTCGATGCCCCGGCTGAGGGAATGGAGTATCTTGATCCATTCCGATTCGTGCTTCGCACTTGGTTTGATACCTCGTTGCTCGGAGGATGTTGAGAGCTTTCAGCCCTTTGTTGTTAACCTCAGTTGTGCCCTTTGTAAGGTGTAGGGTGCCTTCGCAAGTATGTTGACGACGGGGAAAGACAGAAGTCCGACTCAACTGTGCCCCTAGTTCATCATTTTGACCATTTTTTGTTTTCGTTTTCTACTAAAACAATTGTGACCAAAATGAGAGTTAGATTAACATACTTGTTCGACTTTTGATTTGAAATCATGCAAGTCATGCTATGAGCATTGAAAATTTTCCTTTTTTGGGTCCAAGAAAAGGTCCAGTTTTGGCAGAGATGGGATAATTTTCATCAAATTAGTTAACCTCAGTAAAAATTTTCAAAAACTATTTTTGCGAACGGTCAATGCTCAACGAACGCAGAACTTACTCTCAAGACGCACAGCCTCGGATCGGAGGCAATAGAAAATTGCCCCTTGTCTGGATGGCACTGCACGGCAGTGGAAAGTTGCCCCTGGCTTGAATGGTGACTCATGGCAACGGAAAGTTGCCCCTGGTTTGAATGGCGCCGCGACATTTTGTAGTCAATCCTCATTAGCGATGATCACGACCGAACTCTCGGATACAGTCAAAACCAATATATGGACACAGTCACTTTGAAAGTGTTGGTCGGACTTCGTGATGAAGTTGTCACGATCCCAAACATGGGAATCAAGCTCACGTAGTTCCGGTTGTCACAACCGAACTATCGATTCAGAGAAGGCAAGGATGATCAAAACCATTACATGGGCACACCTCGATTTGGAAGTATTTGTGGCTAGACTTTAGGATGAAGTTGCCACGATCCCAAACATGGGAATCAAGCTCACGTAGTTCCGTTAAGGTACACTCGTATTAACCCTCACCACGCCTAACTTTTGCCAAGGTCGCCTTCTGGGTTTTCAACCTTGCGAGCTATGTTTTTTCTTTTCTTTTCTTCCTTTTTTATCTTGCATTTCTCTTTTTTGTATTTTTTCTCTTTTTTTTTCGCTTTTTTTTCTATTTTTTTTCTCTTTTTTTTCTGCATTTCTTTTCTTGCTCTAACTTTTGCTTGGGTCGCCCTTCCGGGTTTTCGACCTAGCGAGCCTCTCAAGGGTAAAAGTGTAGCTTCGTCCATGCCAAATGGTTGTTTTTTTTTTTTGAGATCTCGAAGTCATCTGAATCCAGGAGAATGACTGTTGTATTGATTTGCAGAAAGATCCATCTTCGGCTTTTCGAGCACATCGGACATTTTTGCCCCTAGTTTGAGGGGTGCTTCTGATTTAGCTTTGCAAGCTTCTTGTGGCGACATCTGGTCTTCTTGATCTGACTTTGGTGCCTCTTGGTCGAGGACTACTTCAAATCTGGCCACACAGGCCATACATTGCGGTTGACTGTTGATCATTCTGAATTTGAGGTCAAGGCTTGAAAGCAAGGGGCCGAGTCTTGAGGCTGAGAGCGATCCTAGGCTGCATAATCTCAAGAGCGATTCCACACAGGTCTCCGCAGGATTGCGCAAAACATTTTTTGAAATCTTTTAAGAAAGCGACAAATCACTCGCGCTGAAGATAGTGTGGAACCAATCTGGATCAAGCCAGGGTCCTTCTCAATACTCATGTTAACAAACATGATTTCATTCATTAAGGGCTTAGCATGCCTCTCTTTCTCTCAATTTGATCAAATTTTCGTAAATCCCGAGGAAATCCTTCCTCTTTGTTTTCACCGCAGTGTTTGAAAAGTTTTGAAAAACTTAGGTCAATGCAATGATTTCGAGGTACAGAAGAGTAAGTGAGATGCGCTGCCGTTTCATTCTAAACTTGCTGGCATAACAGGCTCAAAGTAGCAATAGGCACGGAAACATGATAGCTGCAATTGCTTCATTCAGATCTCCTAGGTTACAACTGGCTCCACAGCAGAGACAGACTCAAAAGAAAACAAAAGGATAATTACAAAACAAAACAATGATATCTAAGGCAACAACCCTAGAATCACCTGATTTCTATACAATGAGACTGCTCCATACAACAAGATGCACTTAAGCAAAAAGATCGACTCAAGACAACGAGATGCACTCAAAACAAAACCAAAGAACTGCCTCAACACCCAAGCCAAAAATTACAACAAAAACACAACATTCGCAAATGCTCAAAACAAAGGCGCAGACGCCACATCCGAAATACACTAAGCGCCGCCGCAGTGGTCCACCTTCCGATCACATACTCGCAGATCGCCGAAATCTAACAACTTCAGCCGTGATGACTTTTGCCGAGGTGGGTGGAGGATGACCTCATTGTCGATCAAATCTTGCACTTCGTGATTTAAGATGAAAACAGCTTGTCGCAGTAATGACCGGTTTGTTGGTAGTACGCGCAGTACAAGGCAGGATCATGTGTGGAAGAGAGATTCTTCGGGAGAGGCCGAGGCTCGAGGGGTTTAAGGTGCCCTCTTTCGCAAGGATCTGGAGCGCCCTAGACAACAGCATGTAGAGTGCGGAAGACTCTGCGCCTCTCGGGGCAAACACTTCAAGTTTGTCGACTTTTTGCCGAACGCATTGGCAAAAGGATCGGCAGGTGTCGCCTTGACTTTCTGATCCTTTCCTGGTGCAAGGTTGGGATTGAAGGGAACTATTCTGGCATGACGGGGCCTATCCCGATGTTCTCTGCGTTGGAACTCCCTCGGCTGGAGTGGGGAAAGCATCATCCACAGTTTTGGCCACCACTGCGAATATTTGTTGTTTACTTAATCCCCCGGCTTTCAAAGCCTCGACTGTCCACAGCAGTTTTTCAACGGGATAAACACCTGTTCCCACTTTGCTCTTACCTTTGGCCTCACCAATCGAGGATTTGGGTTGCTCCATCGTATGAACCCGCTTGTTGTTGACACGCCATGTCCATAGCTTGAGATGCCAAAGTTGGCCGAGCTCGACACACACCGCCCCAAGAGCGGTGGCTCTGCGTACAAAATTCCCAACAGAGGATGGGTTGGTAGCGGTTTACATTCCAGAGGCGAGATCAGCCACAAATCGCTGAAGATCACCAATCATTCCCATCAATTCAAATGTGGTGGGCTCACGAGCTTGATACAATTGTGGCATCCAGACCGAGCGTGCGGCAGGTGACCTGGGTGGGTGCGGTATTTCAACATTGGTCTCATCCCGCAAGATGTTTCCTTGGTCCAATGCAGCTGTCATAACCACTATTTCCTCTGAACTTTGGGTCATCATAAGTCCTCCTGAACTGAACGGAGATGGTGGATCAGATGTCTGTCTTGCCTCAAAGAAGGAGACCACTAGCTATTCCAGATAAATCTCTCGAATCGAAGAGAAAACACTCAAAGATTTCGCCCAATCGTAATGCATACAAGCATAGTCAATAACTATACTCTACTATCGATCATCGTCCCAAAATCATCGCCTCAAAATCGAAGTCTCGATACTCCGCAGATATAATCGATTCTCAAAACATCGGTGCCCGCAGTTCGATACCCAAACTTGCAAACCGATATATGTATTCCCTATAGAGGTCAACTCAAAAGCACATAACAAGCAAGCAAGAGCCAAAACACTCCTATTTTGGGGTAGGGTTTCTGCCCTATTTTGTCCAGAGCTAGGGTTTCACTATGCACGCAGCGGTTTCAAACAACCTATAATCGGGTAGCAACTCGCCTTAGCTTCAATGGTCACAATGGATTCCGAATATACACTAGGTCGAATGGTCAAAAGGGTGCCCCAGTAAAAACCGGGGCTTGTGTTCCCATCGTGGCAGAGCCCGTGAATCGTCACTTTATGGCATGCTTCGGCAAGCCTCCCAAGAAACCGCTCAGAATAGCAGATGGCAAACATCGTGACTTAGGTGCACCAATGCACATGTAATGCAAAGAAACACATAAGTGTAATCAAAACAAGATATCATGAGTTCGAGTCAAGCTCTCTAAACTCCCCAGCAGAGTCGCCAGAAACTGTAGGCGGGCCCTCGTGGGCCTCAATGCTACAGTTCGGACTCGATTTGTGTTGGTTCTAACTCGATCTCGCAATGTGCAATGCAAGACCGATAAATCACTAAAGAGTCCAACCGACAAATCGCTTTTGGAAAATAGATTTTTTGAAAGAAATGCCAAACATGGATCATGACATAGATACAGAGTCGCCACCTAAATATTTTTTATAAGAGAATTTAGGAAACCCTAACTCGCTTGCCTAAGGCCACGGTCCGCTATCACCAAAGTTGCCTCGCTCTAACTTGGGTACGATTGGGGAAGGTCACTATGAGCACCCCACTCGCCCAATCAAAGATCGGCCTCTACTAACCATGATATCTAGTTTTGAAAACATTATGTGCTCTTATTCCTTAATTAGCTAATCTTACTATGTGATGCGACAACACAAAAGTATAGACTAGATCGCCTAATTTGGAACAAAACATTGCATATCCGCCTGCTTGGAAAATGGTTTGAAATTTGCTACCGCAAGTAGGCTAAAATACGGATTTCAATGAGTTGTTCCAACTCAAACAATCCAACCTTCACCATGGCATTCAGCAAGAATATCACATAAGCACATAGTCACATGGTAAGCATGTCGTCATGTTAACATTCACACTCATGCGAGATGCTAAAGCATAAATACTTACATCGACTGTACAAAGCAATGAACTAGTTAGTAATCATGCATGATCCTAGTTCAAGTTAACAAATGGCTAATGCATCGCATACAGAATTGTCATTAGAATAGGCTTGGCTAATCTAAGGATGACATGTGAAATGCGACAACTCGATGCACATATTCAAGTTTGGAATTGAAATACTATGCGGTTAGCATGATGCGCTGAGCCCGGTGCATGCAAGACTGATGAATGATGCACGCATGCATATCATAAGGTAAGCTAAATTAAACATGCCCTAATACTAACCATCAAAGGAGGTAAGTAAAAGGGAGAAAGAAGTGGGGGTTGGAAGACATGCACACACGCACCCACACTTATTACAAATTCGCTCTCGCTCAGAGGGACCAAAAGAATAATACACTTTAACTAACCTACAAGCTGATTAAATAATTTACAGACCACCTAATTAATTTACAAATCAATTAAGCTAAGGAAAGCATTAAAAGGCCTCGGGAAGAGGGATGCACGCGTGCTTGGATTGGCTTCGCCCGGAAATCCAATGCCATGCACAAGTCACTGCTTTTCCTCGCCTACTCCTGAAAATGGCACAATTCCCAAGGTACACCTTATGAACACTGGGGAATGCCACCGACCATGAGGAATGGTCACCGGCCAAAGAGGAGTGGTCATTGACAATCTATGGAGCTATCGGCCATCCATAATTGGTCAATCGGCACTTGATGTAGTCGACTGGCCAAAGCTTCCTGCAGAACCTGTTTTGACAGCAGCAAAGGGTAAAACAAGGCATGGCAATGCATTTCAAGCAAATGTGTGCACCAATACACCCCTTATCATGTTTATGACTCAAAGGGGGGTGGCACTCGATTCTTGGACCGCCAATCGCGCATTTCAATGCGTGATGGCCCAAGAAACCAAGTTGTGTATTTTCATGTCAAATGAAATGCAAACCAAATAAGCACATAAAGGCCCAACCTCTATCACTTGATTTCAAGAGGCAAGGCATGCATGTTCAATGCAATGCACCCTAGGCATGGAAACCAAGTAGGCAACCTGAACATGTGGCAAGCATGCAAAGCATATAACAAGTATGCAAGCTAATTGAGCATGCAAGGTGCAATGCCAACATGCAAATATGCAAAATATATGGCGTGTTAAGCAATCAAAACAAAGATGAGAATGCATGCCAAATGCACTATGATTCAAGCATGCAACACATACGGTAGGCCAAGTATTCAACAACACACAAGGCGAGCATGCAACAACACGCGAACAATGGACTCATACCAAGATGGACAACTTTCTACTAAGCCCAAACAGTGGCCAAAGGCTATGGAAATGGGGCCAAATGCACATACAAGCATGCATGCATACATGATCCAATTCCTAAGCATCAAAAGGCAACTTTTAAGCACACTTAAAGGGAGATAATCATGGACACATGGCAAGCATACCAAACTCTGAAATTGCATGAAATAGAGGTGCCAAACCAACTAATTAAAGCAAGCAAAGTATGCAAACAAAGTCCACACACCTAAGGCTAACAAGCCAAAATGCAAGGTGGCTATACAAAGCATGTCAAGCATGGTCAAGGTAACTAAAAACAGAGCTAAAGCATACTAAAACATACGCAAAAGCTTCACAAAGCTTGGCCAAAATCATGCTAGAACAAGGGTCAAAGCCTAAAGCATGTTAAGGCAAAATATGGCATTACAAGACAAGTATGCAAGGCATGCATGGTGTGTCTAAACCAACTTAAAATAGAGGTAAAACATGGCAAAATACTACCAAATACCCACTAAGACATGGCCAACATGGTCTTAACAAGATGCTCACACATGAGGCTAAAATGGCCAATATTAAAGGCAACAAGGAGAGGGGATGGCCCTCTCCTTCTTAGGACCTTAAAGCACCATCCCCACCACTGAAATCCCTCAAGATTTCAGTGGTGAGGAGGCCCAAACAAGGTGGTCCCAGAGCTCACCAAAATAGCACAAAATGGAGGCCAAACAAGGCCTATGAGGGGTCAAACAACCCAAACAACAAAGTAACCTTAAACAACTATTTTAAGTAAAAACAAGACTTTTATATGTTATACACTAAGCTCAAAAACAGATGCAAGGTAGGCAAAAAGACTATGCAAAAATGGGGTATTTAAAGGTAAAGTTCTTACCCTTGTAGACCCCTTCAAGAACAAAGACCCCACCGCTTCCTTAGGCCAAAACCACTCAAGAACTCAAAATCACTCCTTAGTACCTTAGTAGCTAAAGGAAAGTGTAACTCTAGGTGTTTGTGGGCAAAACTATGAACAAAACACCTTAAACACCAAAGAGAGGAGATATAATGATAGAATACATACAAGACTCAAACCCTAATCTCGACCTCTCTCTTGAACTTTTGCAACCTTTTGGAGGAGGAGTGGCCTCCTTTAGAGGATCACTCTTGCAAAGCTTACAAAACAAGCTAAGAAGAGGAAATCCCTCCATACACGGTATGGAGGGGGTGAAAAGTGTATGCCAGCTAGCACAGCTAGCATTAAAATATGTGCAAAGGCAGATGCACAGTGGTTAGCCACCCAAAAAGACCAGATTGTCCAAAGACATGGTCAACCAACCAAAAAAGTGCCGCCGGCCATCACTAATGGTCGGTGGCAATAAAACAAAGGGTCGGTGGCCTCAAGCCATGGTGGGGTATGGGGATGGCCAACAAGCCATTCCCTCGCCCTTCGTATAAACACAAGTGTTTGGTGCAAAACCAAACACAAAACAGTAAGTCAAGAGGTCTTGAGGCAAGGCGCATGGCCGAGACCTCCGAACTCAAGACGAACACGAACATGGATGACCACCGAAAGTGTTCAAATGGAGACGTCCAAGTCTTGAGGACGGTCAAAAATGGGGTGTCTACAGGAAGTTAATTCAAGAAACCACTATACCTTAGCGATCTATTTGGAAAGTAAATAAAAAAATGAAGTTGGATAGGATAGGAAATTGGATAAAAATGGTAAGTTGCATAAAAAATAGAAGTTCATTCAAGAAACCACTATACCTTATGATCTATTTGGAAATTAAATATAAAAGGAAGTTGAATAGAAAAGTAAATTGAATAAATATGCAAGTTGAATAAAAATAAAAATGGAAGTTGCCTAAAATTAACAATGGAAGTTAATTCAAGAAACCACTATTCCTTAACGATCTATTTGGAAAGTAAATAAAAAAGGAAGTTGAATAGAAAAGGAAATTAAATCAAAATGGAAATTGAATAAAAATAAAAAATAGTAATTTGGGTTGCTAACATATATGGATCACTTGGCGAAAATCTCATTTTTTTCACATTGTTAATTTTAGGCAACTTTCATTTTTATTGAGTTTCCTTTTCTACTCAACTTCCTTTTTATTTAATACTCAAATAGATCGTTAAGGTATGGTAGTTTCTTGAATGAACGTCCATTATTATTTTATGCAACTTCCATTTTTATTTTTATTCAACTTCCATTTTTAATTTTATACAACTTCTATTTTTATTTTTATTCATCTTCCATTTTTATCCAATTTCCTTTTCTATTCAACATCCTTTTTTATTTAATTACCAAATAGATCATTAAGGTATAGTGGTTTCTTGAATGAACTTCCATTTTTAGTTTTATGCAACTTCCATTTTTATTCAATTTGCTTTTTTATTCAACTTCCATTTTTATTTAATCTCCAAATAGATCGCTAAGGTATAATGGTTTCTTGAATTAACTTCCATTGTTAATTTTAGGCAACTTGCATTTTTATTCAATTTTGTTTTCTATTCAACTTCCTTTTTTATTTAATTTCCAAATAGATCGTTAAGGTATAGTGGATTCTTGAATGAACTTCCATTGTTAATTTTATGCAACTTCCATTTTTATTCAACTTCCTTTTTTTTTTTAATTTCCAAATAGATCGTTAAGGTATAGTGGTTTCTCGAATGAACTTCCATTTTTAATTTTATGAAACATCAATTTTTAATTTTATGCAACTTCCATTTTATTTTTACTCAACTTCCATTTTTATTCAATATACTTTTCTATTCAACTTTCTTTTTTATTTAATCTCCAAAAAGATCGTCAAGGTATAGGTGTTTCTAAATGAATTGCCATTTTTAATTTTATGCAACTTCCATTTTTGTTTTTATCCAATTCCTTTTCTATTTCACATCCCTGTTTTATTTAATTTCCAAATAGATCGTTAAGGTATAGTGGTTTCTTGAATGAACTTCCATTGTTAATTTTATGCAACTTCCATTTTTATTTTTATTCAATTTCCTTTTCTATTCAACTTCATTTTTTATTTAATTTCCAAATAGATCGTTAAGGTATAGTGGTTTCTTGAATGAACTTCCATTTTTAATTTTATTCAACTTCCATTTTTAATTTTATGCAACTTCCGTTTTTATTCAATTTCTTTTTCTATTCGACTTCCTTTTTTCATTTAATTTCCAAATAGATCGTTAAGATATAGTGCTTTCTTGAATGAACTTCCGTTTTAAATTTTATGCAACTTCCATTTTTATTCAATTTCCTATTCTATTCAACTTAATTTTTTTTATTTACTTTCCACATAGATCACTAAGGTATAGTGGTTTCTTGAATTAACTTCCATTGTTAATTTTAGGCAACTTCAATTTTTATTTTTATTCAACTTCAATTTTTATTCAATTTCCATTTCTATTCAACTTCATTTTTTAGTAAATTTCCAAATAGATCGTTAAGTATAGTGGTTTCTTCAATGAACTGCCATTTTTAATTTTATACAACTTTTATTTTTATTTTTATTCAACTACCATTTATATTTAATTTCCAAATAGATCATTATGGCATAGTGGTTTATTGCATGAACTTCAATTTTTAATTTTATGCAACTTCCATTTTTATTTTTATTCAACTTCCATTTTTATTCAATTCTATTTTCTATTCAACTTCCTTTTTTATTTAATTTCCAAATAGATCGTTAAGGTATAGTGTGATCTTGAATGAACTTCCATTTTTAATTTTATGCAACTTTCTTTTTCATTTAATTTCCAAATATATCGTTAAGGTATAGTGGTTTCTTGAATGAACTTCCATTGTTAATTTTATGCAACTTCCATTTTTATTTAACTTCCTTTGTTTTTTAATTTCCAAATAGATCGTTAAGGTATTATGGTTTCTTGAATTAACTTCCATTGTTAATTTTGTCCAACTTCCATTTTTATTCAACTTCCTTTGTTTTTTAATTTCCAAATAGATCGCTAAGGTATAGTGGTTTCTTGAATGAACTTCCATTTTTAATTTTATGCAACTTCCATTTTTATTTTTATTCATCTTCCAATTTTATCCAATTTCCTTTTCTATTCAACTTCCTTTTTGATTTAATTTCCCAATAGATCTTCATGGTATAGTGGTTTCTTGAATGAACTTCAATTGTGAATTTTATGCAACTTCCTTTTTTATTTTTATTCAATTTCCCTTTCTATTCAACTGCCTTTTTTATTTAATTTCCAAATAGATCGTTTTGGTATATTCGTTTCTTGAATGAACATCCATTGTTAATTTTATACAACTTGCTTTTTTATTTAATTTCCAAATAGATCGTTAAGGTATAGTGGTTTCTTGAAAGAACTTCCATTATAAGTTTTAGGCAACTTCCATTTTTAATTTTATTCAACATTCCATTTTTATTCAATTTCCTTTTCTATTCAACTTTCTTTTTATTTAATTTCCAAATAAATCGTTAAGGTATAGTGGTTTCTTGAATGAACTTCCATTATTACTTTATGCAACTTCCATTTTTAATTTTATGCAACTTCCATTTTATTTTTACTCAACTTCCATTTCTATTCAATTTCTTTGCGACAATTTCCAAGTTGAACTTTCTATTTGGAAATAAAATAAAAATGAAGTTGAATAGAAAGGAAATTGTATAAAAATAACAATGGAAGGTCATTCAGGAAACCACTATACCTTAACGATCTATTTGGAAATTAAATAAAAAAGGAAGTTGAATAGAAAACAAAATTGAATGAAAATGCAAGTTGCCTAAAATTAACAATGGAAATTAATTCAAGAAACCATTATACCTTAGTGATCTATTTGGAAAGTAAATAAAAAAAATGAAGTTGAATAGAATAGGAAATGGAATAAAAATGGAAGTTGCATAAAACTAAAAATGGAAGTTCATTAAGAAAAGGAAATTAAAGAAAAAAGGAAGTTGAATAGAAATGGAAATTGAAGAAAAATGGAAGTTGCATAAAATTAAAAATCGAAGTTCATTCAAAAAACCATTATACCCTACAGATCTATCCGAAAATTAAATAAAAAAGGAAGTTGAAGAGAGAAAATAATTGAATACAAATGGAAGTTACATAAAATTAAAAATGGAATTTGCAGGAAATTAACAATGGAATTTAATTCAATAAACTATTATACCCTTAACGATCTATTTGGAAATTAAATATAAAAAGAAGTTGAATAGAAAAGAAAATTGAATAAAAATGGAAGTTGAATAAAAATAAAACTGGAAGTTGATTGAAGAAACCACTATACCTTAATGATCTATTTGGAAATTAAATAAGAAAAGGAAACTGAACAGAAAAGGAAATTGAATAAAAATGGAAGTTGAATAAAAATAAAAATGGAAGTTGCATAAAATTAAAAATGGAAGTTGAATAAAAATAAATATAAAAGTTGCATAAAATAATAATGGAAGTTCATTCAAGAAAACACTATACCTTAACGATTTATTTGGAAATTAAATAAAAAAGAAAGTTGAACAGAAAAAAAAATTGAATAAAAATGGAAGTTGAATAAAAATAAAAATGGAAGTTGCATAAAATTAACAATGTAAGTTCATTCAAGAAACCACTATACCTTAACGATCTATTTGGAAATTAAACAAAAAAAGAAGTTGAATAGAGAAGGAAATTGAATAAAAATGGAAGTGGAATAAAATTAAAAATGGAAGTTGAATCAAGAAACTACTATACCTTGACGATCTATTTGGAAATTAAATAAAACAGGAAGTCGAATAGAAAAGGAAATTGCATAAAAATGGAAGTTGAATAAAAATAAAAATGGAAGTTCATTCGAGAAACCAATATATCTTAACGATCTATTTGAACATTAAAAAACAAAAAAAGGAAGTTGAATAAAAATAAAAATGGAAGTTGCATAAAATTGAAATGGAAGTTCATTCAAGAAACCACTATACCTTAACGATCTATTTGGAAATTAAATAAAATGAAAGTTCAATAAAAATAAAACTGGAAGTTGCCTTAAATTAACAATGGAAGTTAATTCAAGAAACCACTATACGTTAACGATCAATTTGGAAATTATATAAAAAAGAAAGATAGATAGAAAAACAAATTGAATAAAAATGGAAGTTGAATAAAAATAAAAATGGAAGTTGCATAAAATTTAATTTCTAAATAGATCGTTAAGGTATAGTGGTTTTTTGAAAAAACTTCCATTTTTAATTATATGCAACTTCCGTTTATATTCAATTCTATTTTCTATTCAACTTCCTTTTTTATTTAATTTCCAAATAGATCGTTAAGTTATAGTAGCTTCTTGAATGAACTTCCATTTTTAATTTTATGCAACTTCCATTTTTATTTTTATTTTTATTCAACTTCCATATTTATTTAATTTACTTTTCTATTCAACTTCCTTTTACATTTAATTTCCAAATAGATCGTTAAGGTATAGTGGTTTTTTTAATGCACTTCCATTGTTAATTTTATGCAACTTCCATTTTTATTTTTATTCACCTTCCGTTTTTATTCAATTTCCTTTTCTATTCAACTTCCTTTTTTATTTAATTTCCAAATAGATCGTTAAGGTATAGTGGTTTCTTGAATGAACTTTCATTGTTAATTTTATGCAACTTCCATTTTTATTTTTATTCATCTTCCATTTTTATCCAATTTCCTTTTCTATTCAACTACCTTTTTTTTATATTTATTCAACTTCCATTGGTATTTAATTTCCTTTTCTATTCAACTTCTTTTTTTATTTAATTTCCAGATAGATCGTTAAGTTATAGTGGTTTCTTGAATGAACTTCCATTTTCAATTTTATGCAACTTTTATTTTTATTCAATTTCCTTTTTTCTTTAATTTCAAAATAGATCGTTAACGTATATTGGTTTCTTGACTGAACTTCCATTTTTTATTTTATGCAACTTCCATTTTTAATTATATGCAACTTTCATTTTTAATTTTATTCAACTTCCATTTTTATTCAATTTCCATTTTATTTTATTTCCAAATAGATCGTTAAGGTATAGTGGTTTCTTGAATGAACTTCCACTTTTTAATTTCATGCAACTTCTATTTTTATTCGATTTCCTTTTCTATTCAACTTTATTTTTTAATTAATTTCCAAATCGATCGTTAAAGTATAGTGGTTTCTTGAATGAACTTCTATTTTTTATTTTATGCAACTTCCCTTTTTATTCAATTTCCTTTTCTGTTCCGCTTCTTCTTTTTATTTAATTTCCAAATAGATCATTAAGGTATAGTGGTTTCTTGAATTACATTCCATTATTAATTTTAGGCAACTTGCATTTTTATTCAATTTTGTTTTTCTACTCAACTTCTTTTTTTATTTAATTTCCAAATAGATCGTTAAGGTGTAGTGGTTTCTACTTGGACATTAAATAAAAAAGGAAGTTGAATAGATCGTTAAGTTATAGTGGTTTCTAATGAACTTCCACTTTTATTTTATGCAACTTCCCCTTGGAAGTTGAATAGAAAAAGAAATTGAATAAAAATTGAAGTTGAATAAAAATAAAAACGGAAGTTGCATTTAAGAAACCACTCTACCTTAACGATCTATTTGGAAATTAAATAAAAAAATGAAGTTGAATAGAAAAAGAAATTGAATAAAAATGGAAGTTGCATAAAAATAACTATGGAAGTTGCATAAAATTACAAATGGAAGTTTATTCAAGATACCACTATACCATAACGATCTATTTGGGGATTAAATAAAAGGAAGTTGAATAGAAAAGAAAATTGAATAAAATGGAAATTGAATAAAAATAAAATGGAAGTTATGAAGATTAACAATGGAAGTTCATTGAAGAAACCACTATACCTTAACAATCTATTTGGAAATTAAAGAAAAAAAGGACGTTGAATAGAAATGGAAATTGTATAAAAATGGAAGTTGAATAAAATTAAAATATGAATAAAAATAAAAATGGAAGTTGAATAAAAATAAAAAAAAGGTAGTTAATTCAAGAAACCACTATACCTTAACGATCTATTTAGAAATTAAATAAAAAAGGAAGTTGCATAAAATTAACAATGGTTGTTCATTCAAGAAACGAATATACCAAAACGATTTATTTGAAAATTAAATAAAAAAGGCAGTTGAATAGAAAGGGAAATTGAATAAAGATGGTAATTGAAATTAAATAAAAAAGGAAGTTGAATAGAAAAGGAAATTGGATAAAAATGGAAGTTGCATAAAATTAAAAATGGCAATTCATTCAAAAAACCACTATACCTTAACAATCTATTTGGAAATTAAACATAAAAAGAAGTTGAATAGAAATGGAAGTTCATTCAAGAAACCACTATACCTTAACGATTTATTTGTAAATTAAAAAAAAAGAGGAAGTTGAATAGAAAATGAAATTTAATAAAAAAGGAAGTTGAATAAAAATAAAAATGGATGTTTCATAAAATTGAAAATGGAAGTTCATTCAAGAAACCACTATACATTAACGATCTATTTGGAAATCGAATAAAAAATGAAGTTGAATAGAAAGGAAATTGAACTTCCTGTTAATTTTATGCAACTTCCATTTTTATTCAACTTCCTTTTTTATTGAACTTCTTTTTTTATTTAATTTCCACATAGATCGTAAAGGTATAGTGGTTTCTTGAATGAACTTTCAATGTTAATTTTATGCAACTTCAATTTTTAACTTTATTCAACTTCAATTTTTATTCAATTTCCATTTCTATTCAACTTCCTTTTTTATTTAATTTCCAAATAGATCGTTAAGGTATAGTGGTTTTCTGAATGAACTTCCAATGTTAATTTTATGCAACTTCAATTTTTAATTTTATTCAACTTCCAATTTTATTCAATTTCCATTTTTATTCAACTTCCTTTTTTCTTTAATTTCCGAATAGATTGTTAAGGTATAGTGGTTTCTTCAATTAACTTCCATTGTTAATCTTATGCAACTTCCATTTTTGTTTTTATTCAATTTCCTTTTCTATTCAACGTCTTTTTTTATTTAATTTCCAAATAGATCGTTAAGGTATAGTAGTATATTGAATGAACTTTCATTGTTAATTTTATGCAACTTTCATTTTTATTCAACTTCATTTTTTATTTAATTTCCAAATAGATCGTTAAGCTATAGTGGTTTATTGAATGAACTTCCATTGTTAATTTTATGCAACTTCCATTTTTATTCGATTTCTTTTCCTATTCAACTTCATTTTTTTATTTAATTTCCAAATAGATCGTTAAGGTATAGTGGTTTCTTGAATGAACCTCCATTATTAAATTTATGCAACATCCATTTTCGTTTTCATGCAACTTCTATTTTTATTCAATTTCTTTTCTATTCAACTTCTGTTTTATTTAATTTTCAAATAAATCGCTAAGGTATTGTGGTTTCTTCAATGAACTTACATTGTTAATTTTATTCAACTTCCATTTTATTTTTATTCAACTTCCTTTTTTATTCAATTTCCTTTTCTATTCGTCTTCCTTTTTTATTGAATTTCCAAATAGATCGTTAAGGTATAGTAGTTTCTTGAATGAACTTCCATTTTTAATTTTATTCAACTTCCATTTTTATTCAACTTCCTTTTTTATTTAATTTCCAAATAGATTGTTAAGGTATAGTGGTTTCTTCAATAAACTTTTATTGTTAATTTTATGCAATTTGCATTTTTACTTTGAATGAACTTCAATTTCTTTTTTGAATGAATTGCCATTTTTAATTTTATGCAGCTTCTATTTTTGTTTTTATTCAATTTCCTTTTCTATTCAACGTCCTTTTTTATTTAATTTCCTTTTTTCTTTAATTTCCAAATAGATCGTTAAGGTATAGTGGTTTCTTCAATGAACTTCCATTGTTAATTTTATGAAACTTCCACTTTTATTTTTATTCAACTTCCATTTTTATTCAATTTCCTTTTCTATTCGACTTTCTTTTTTATTTAATTTCCAAATAGATCGTTAAGGTATAGTGGTTTCATGAATGAACTTCCATTGTTAATTTTATGCAACTTCCATTTTTATTTTTATTCAACTTCAATTTTTATTCAATTTCCTTTTCTATTCGACTTCCTTTCTATTTAATTTCCAAATAGACCCTTAAAGTATAGTGGTTTCATGAATGACCTTCCATGGTTAATTTTATGCAACTTCCATTTTTATTTTTACTCCCCTTCAATTTTTATTCAATTTCCTTTTCTATTCAACTTTCTTTTTTATTTAATTTCCAAATTGATCGTTAAGGTATAGTGGTTTCATGAATGAACTTCCATTGTTAATTATATGCAACATCCATTTTTATTTTTATTCAACATCTATTTTTATTCAGTTTCCTTTTCTATTCAACTTCTTTTTTTTTTATTTAATTTCCAAATAGATTATTAAGGTATAGTGGTTTTATGAATGAACTTCCATTGTTAATTTTATGCAACTTCTATTTTTATTTTTATTCAACTTCAATTTTGATTCAATTTTGTTTTCTATTCAACTTCCTTTTTTATTTAATTTCCAAATAGATCGTTAAGGTATATTGGTTTCTTAAATGAACTTACAATATTAATTTTATTCAACTTCCATTTTTATCCAATTTTCTTCTCTATTCAACTTTTTTTGTTTAATTTCCAAATAGATTGTTAAGGTATAGTGGTTTCTTGAATGAACTTCAATTTTATTTTATGCAACTTGCATTTTTAGTTTTATTCAACTTACATTTTCAATCAATTTCATTTTCTATTCTATTTTGTTTTTTATTTAATTTCCAAATAGATCGTTAAGGTATAGTTGTTTATTGAATGAACTTCCATTTTTAATTTTATGCAACTTCCATTTTTATTTTTTTTAAACTTTAATTTTTTTTCTATTTCTATTTTTTTTCAATTTTTTTTTTTTTTCTACTTCCTTTTTTATTTAATTTCTATTGTTAATGAATGAAAGGACATTAAATCACAATGGAAGTTGAATAAAAATAAAAAAGAAGTTGAATAGAAAAGCAAATTGAATAAAAGTTGAAGTTTAATAAAAATAAAAATGGAAGTTGCATAAAATTAACAATGGAAGTTCATTCAATAAACCACTATACCTTAACGATCTATTTGGGAATTAAATAAAAATGGAAGTTGAATAGAAATGGAAATTGAATAAAAATTGAAGTTGAATAAAATTAAAAATGAAAGTTGCATAAAATTGACAATGTAAGTTCATTCAAGAAACCACTATACCTTAACGATTTATTTGTAAATTAAAAAAAAAAGAAAAGAGGAAGCTGAATAGAAAAGGAAATTTAATAAAAATGAAAGTTGAATAAAAATAAAAATAGAAGTTGCATAAAATTAACAATGGAAGTTCATTGAAGAAACCAGTATACCTTAATGATCTACTTGGAAATTAAATAAAAAAGTAAGTTGAATAGGAAAGGAAATTGAATAAAAATAAAAATGGAAGTTGAATAAAAATAAAAATGGAAGTTGCGTAAAATGAAAAATGGAAGTTCATTCAAGAGACCACTCTACCTTAACGATCTATTTGGAAATTAAATAAAAAAGGAAGTTGAATTGAAAGGAAAAATGGATAAAAATGGAAGTTGAATAAAAATAAAAATGGAAGTTCATTCAAGAAACCACTATACCAGAACGACCTCTTTGGAAATTACATAAAAAATGAAGTTGAAGAGAGAAAATAATTGAATACAAATGGAACTTCAATAAAAATAAAAATGGAAGTTGTATAAAATTAAAAATGGAAGTTCATTCAAGAAACCACTATGCCTTAACAATCTATTTGGAAATTAAATAAAAAAGGAAGTTGAATAGAAAAGGTAATTGAATAAAAATGGAAGTTGAATAAAAGTAAAAATGAAAGTTGCATAAAATTAAAAATGGAAGTTCATTCAAGAAAACACTATACCTTAACTATCTATTTGAAAATTAAATAAAAAAGGAAGTTGAATAGAAAAGCAAATTGAATAGAAATGGAAGTTGAGTAAAAATAAAAATGGAAGTTGCCTAAAGTTAACAATGGAAGTTAATTCAAGAAACCACTATACGTTAACGATCTATTTGGAAATTAAATAAAAAAAGAAGTTGAATAGAAAATAGAATTGAATAAAAATGGAAGTTGAGTAAAAATAAAAATGGAAGTTCATTCGAGAAACCACTATACCTTAACGATCTATTTGGAAATTAAATAAAAAAAAAGAAGTCAATGAAAAGGAAATTGAATAAAAATGAAAGTTGCATAAAATAATAATGGAAGTTCATTCAAGAAAACACTATACCTTAACGATTTATTTCGAAATTAAATAAAAAAGAAAGTTGAATACAAAAAGAAATTGAATAAAAATGGAAGTTGAATAAAAATAAAAATGGAAGTTGCATAAAATTAAAAATGGAAGTTCATTCCAGAAACCACTATACCTTAACAATCTATTTGGAAATTAAATAAAAAAGGAAGTTGAATAACTATGGAAGTTGAATAAAAATAAAAATGGAAGTTGCATAAAATTAAAAATGGAAGTTCTTTCAAAAACCACAATACCTTAACGTTCTATTTGGAAATTAAATAAAAAAGGAAGTTGACTACAAAAGGACATTGAATCAAAATGGAAGTTAAATAAAAATAAAAAAGGAAGTTCCATAAAATTCACAATTGAAGTTCATTCAAAAAACCACTATACCATAAAGATCTAATGGGAAATTAAATCAAAAAGGAAGTTGAATAGAAAAGAAAATTTAATAAAAATGGAAGTGGAATAAAATTAAAAATGGAAGTTGAATAGAGAAGGAAATTTAACAAAAAAGGTAGTTGAATAAAAATAAAAAGGGATGTTGTATAAAATAAAAAATGGAAGTTCATTTAAGAAACCACTATACCTTAACGATCTATTTGGAAATTAAATAAAAAGGAAAATTGAATAAAAATGGAAGTTGCATAAAAATAAACGAAGTTCATTCAAGAAACCACTATATGTTAACGATCAATTTGGAAATTGAATAAAATAGGAAGTTGAATAAAAGGAAATTGAATAAAAATGGAAGTTGAATAAATATAAAACTCGAAGTTCATTCAAGATCCCACTATACCTTATCGATCTATTTGGAAATTAAATAAAAAAGGAAGGTAAACAGAATAGGAAATTGAATAAAAATGAAACTTGAATGAAAATAAAAATGGAAGTTACATAAAATTAAAAATTGAAGTTCATTCAAGAAACCCACCATACCTTAACGATCTATTTGGAAACTAAATAAAAAAGGAAGTTGAATAGAAATGGAAATTGAATAAAAATGAAAGTTGCATAAAATTAACAATTGAAGTTTATTCAATAAACTACTATACCTTAACGATCTATTTGGAAATTAAATAAAAAAAGGAAGTTGAATAGACAAGGAAGTTGAATAGAAATGGACATTGAATCAAAATGGAAGTTGAATAAAAATAAAAATGGAAGTTGCATAAAATTAAAAATAAAAGTTCATTCAAGAAACCACTATACCTTAACGATTTACTTGGAAATTAAATAAAAAAGTAAGTTGAATAGAAAATGAAATTGAATAAAATCGGAAGATGAATAAAAATAAAAATAGATGTTCATAAAATTAATAATGAAAGTTCATTCAAGAAAACAAAGGAAGTTGAATAAAAATGAAAGTTTCATAAGATTAACAATGGAAGTTCATTCAAGAAACCACTATACTCTAACGATTTATTTGGAAATTAAGTAAAAAAGGAAGTTGAATAGAAAAGAAAATTGAATAAAAATGGAAGTTGAATAAAAATAAAAATGGAAGTTGCCTAAAATTAACAATGGAAGTTAATTCAAGAAACCACTATACCTTAGCGATCTACTTGGAAAGTAAATAAAAAAATGAAGTTGAATAGAATAGGAAATTGAATAAAAATGGAAGTTGCATAAAATTTAAAATGGAAGTTTATTCAAGAAAGCACTATATCTTAACGATCTATTTGGAAATTAAATGAAAAAAAGAAGTCGAATATAAAAAGAAATTGAATAAAAATGGAAGTTGAATAAAAATAAAAATGAAAATTGCATCAAATTAAAAATGGAAGTTCATTCAAAAAACCACTATACCCTAACGATCTATTTGGAAATTAAATAAAAAAGGACGTTGAATAGAAAAGGAAATTGAATAAAACCAAAAATGGAAGTTGCATAAAATTAACAATGGAAGTTCATTGAAGAAACCACTATACCTTAACAATCTACTTGGAAATTAAATAAAAAAGGATGTTGAATAGAAAAGGAAATTGGATAAAAATGGAAGATGAATAAAAAGATCATTAAGGTATAGTGGTTTCTTGAATTAACTTCCATTGTTAACTTTAAGCAACTTCAATTTTTATTTTTATACAACTTCCATTTTTATCCAATTTCCTTGTCCATTCAACTTTCTTTTTTATTTAATTTCCAAATAGATCGTTAAGGTATAGTGGTTTACCTTATTGCGCTCGAGCAGAGTTTACGCACTCCTAGTATTTCGTGCCCCTGCAAAACTTCTGCAGGTGTGTTTTTCACGCTCGAGCGGGTTGCGCTCGAGCGGGTAGTGTTTCGTCTATGAATGTGCTGGGAGGGGGGAATCTAAGCTCGAGCGGACTGGTTTTCGCACTTGAGCGGATGTGCTTTTTCTCTGTGTCTTGGCACTCGAGCGGACCTTCTTGCGCTCGAGCGGACCACGTTTTTTGTTCTTGACGTTCGAGCGTTGTGTTTTCCGCTCGAGCGGACCTGTCGTATATCAGATAGCAGTTGGGCATTTTTGAATCACTTTTCACTTTTCTTTTCTCTCTCTTACTTTCCCAAAATCGATTTTGAGAGCTTCTCTCTAGAATCTCCCTTCTCTCTAGGGTTTGATCTAGTTAAAGTGTTCTTCTTTCCTTTGGCCTTTGTAATAGTTGTGTTGATCGTCGAGGGCTTCGTTTTGATCCGAAAGGTTTGGAGTATGGAGCACTTGGGTTTTGGTCTTCTTCTCCATTCGAGCTCTAACTTCGAGGTAGGGATATCCTACTCCTTCTCATGAGCTTTGTCTTTGAATTTTGGCATTTTGATATGTTGGGGTTGGTTTGGTAATTTTGTGAAAGTTTGGGACTTTTGTGTAATTTTACAAAAGTTGGGGTTTTGTTTATATAAATCTATATGCATGTTTGACATAGAAGGAAATGAGATTAATAATGATCTATTGAAGAAAATGGAACCTTAGGATTTTTATGTTAATTATGGGAAATGTCCTAATTACATAGTTAAATTAATTGATATAATTAATTTGGAGAAATGAAGAATTGAATTGAGAAAGTGAAATTGAAGATGTACGGAATTAAAGGGTGTAGTCGAATTTAATTATTGTTCACCAAGTTGAAATGTTGATTATATATCAATTTGGTGCATTTATTTTCTGTTTAGAAATAACTGCTTTGGGCTATCGGTGGAGGATAGTCTTGATTGTTGTAGACATTGCATGATGATTAGGCAAACTAAAACTAATCAGTTGAACGTGCTATTGAATATAGCGATTGGAATAATACATTAACTTTATGTATTGATTGACTGTTTATGTACATTGTTTGTGTGGAAGGAGAAAGGGGATGTACTCCACGGTTTATTGGAAGAAAGGGGCTGTACCTCTAAACCGGATTTTGTGTGTGTGTTGATACAAGACTACAATGTGTATCAGTCTTGAAATAGAAGTATTTTGTTTCATTAATACAACTACAATGTGTATTATTGGAAGCGTATGGGAATGTTTGGTTTCATTAATACAACTACTACTATGTATTATTGGAGAAATGTGGAAGTGGTTTATGTGTTATTGATCTGAGATTAAAATGTGTATCCATCATGAATGTCGAAAGTGTTTTAAAGATGAGTTTAAACCTCATTAAGTTATTTGGCCAGGTTCTGAGCCGTGTTTTCAAACTCAAAGTTGAAAAAAATGGGAAATGAAATGTAACATGGGCTTAATGTCATGAAACCAGAATGTGATATATGTGGATGTATCTGTGTTGACCATCTATCAACTGCTAATCTTTTAGTCATTGTTCATAGCTGGTTTAGTGTATTTCTGCTGGGCTGTGGCTCACCCTTTATGGGATATCATTTTCAGGTACAGGTAGCATGCCACCTCCAAGAACATAGCTTGGGAGGCTAGAGGCAGACATACTTTTGTTGTTTTGTTATCTTTCGATGTAATACATGTAGATTCAAGCCAATGGCTTAATGTGTATTTGAGTTAGTACTCCTTTTTTTGTAACCAAGTGTTAACTTGGAAAGCTGTAAGCCCGTAGGGCATTCGCTTTTGTTGTTAACATGTATTATTTTTGTAATGAACTATTTTGATGAATGAAAAGGGGTTCATTTCTTATATCAATGCATGTCTAAATTGATGGTTTCAATGTTATTATTTTGAGGGCGTTACATTAACGCAACTTTCATTTTTATTTTTATTCAACTTCCATTTTTATTAAATTTTGTTTTCTATTCAACTTCATTTTCTATTTAATTTCCAAATAGATCATTAAGGTATAGTGGTTTCTTGAATGAACTTCCATTTTTATGCAATTTCCTATTCTATTCAACTTCATTTTTTTAATTACTTTCCAAATAGATCGCTAAGGTACAATGGTTTCTTGAATTAACTTCCAATTTTAATTTTAGGCAACTTGCATTTTTATTAAATTTTGTTTTCTATTCAACTTCGTTTTTTATTTAATTTCCAAATAGATCGTTAAGGTATAGTGATTTCTTGAATGAACTTCCATTGTTAATTTTAGGCAACTTGCATTTTTATTCAATTTTCTTTTCTATTCAACTTCCTTTTTTATTTAATTTTCAAATAGACCGTTAAGGTATAGTGGTTTCTTAAATGAAATTCCATTTTTAATTATATGCAACTTCTTTTTGTATTCAACTTCCTTTTTTATTTAATTTCCAAATAGATCATTAAGGTATAGTGGTTTCTTGAATGAACTTCCATTTTTAATTTTATGCAACTTCCATTGTTATTTTTATTCAACTTCCATTTTTATTAAATTTCCTTTTCTATTCAATTTGTTTTTTTATTTAATTTCCAAATAGATTATTAAGGTATAGTAGTTTTTTGAAAGAACATCCATTTTTAATTATATGCAACTGCCATTTTTAATTTTATTCAACTTCCATTTTTATTCAATTTCTTTTTCTATTCAACTTTCTTTTATATTTAATTCCCAATAGATCATTAAGGTATAGTGGTTTCTTGAATTAAATTCCATTGTTAATTTTATCCAAATTCCATTTTTATTTTTATTCATCTTGCATTTTTATCCAATTTCCTTTTCTATTCAACTTCCTTTTTTATTTAATTTCCAAATAGATCGTTAAGGTATAGTGGTTTCTTGAATAAACTTCTATTTTTAATTTTATGCAACTTCTATTTTTATTTTTATTCAACTTCTATTTTTATTCAATTTCCTTTTTTATTTAATTTCCAAATAGATCAATAAGATATAGTGGTTTCTTGAATGAACTTTCAATTTTAATTTTATGAAATTTTCATTTTTATTCAATTTGCTTTTCTATTTAACTTCCTTATTTATTTAATTTCCAAATAGATCGTTAAGGTATAGTGGTCTCTTGAATGAACTTCAATTTTTAATTTTATGCAACTTCCATTTTTATTTTTATTCAACTTCCATTTTTATTAAATTCTCTTTTCTATTCAACTTCATTTTTTATTCAATTTCCAAATAGATCGTTAAGGTATAGTGGTTTTTTGAATGAACTTTCATTTTTAATTTTATGCAACTTCCATTTTTATTTAATTTCCTTTTCTATTCAACTTCATTTTTTTTTTTATTTAATTTCCAAATAGACCGTTCAGGTCTAGTGGTTTCTTGATTGAACTTCCCTTTTTAATTTTATGCAACTTCCATTTTGATTTTTATTCAACTTCTATTTTTATTCAATTTCCTTTTCGATTCAACTTCCTTTTTCATTTCATTGCCAAATAGATCGTTAAGGTATAGTGGTTTCTTGAATGAAGTTCCATTGTTAATTTTACGCAACTTCCATTTTTATTCAATTTCCTTTTCTATTCAGCTTCTTCTTCTCTTTTTTTTTTTTTAATTTCCAATAGATCGTTAACGTATAGTGGTTTCTTGAATGAACTTCCATTTGTAATTTTATGCAACTTCCATTTTTATTTTTATTCAACTTCAATTTTTATCCAATTTTCTTTTCAATTCAACTTCCTTTTTTATTTAATTTCCAAATAGATCGTTAAGGTATAATGGTTTCTTGAATGAACTTCGATTTTTAATTTTACACAACTTTCATTTTTATTTTTATTCAACTTCTAGTTTTATTCAATTTCCTTTTGTATTCAACTTCATTTTTTATTTAATTTCTAAATAGATCACTAAGGTAGAGTGGTTTCCTGAATGAACTTCCACTGTACCTTTTTTATTTAATTTTCAAATAGATCGTTAAGTTATAGTGGTTTCTTGAATGAACTTCCATTTTTAATTTTATGTAACTTCCATTCAAGAAACCATTATACCTTAACGATCTATTTGGAAATTAAATAGAAAAAGAAGTTGAATAGAAAAGGAAATTGAATAGAAATTGAAGTCGAATAAAAATAAAAATGGAGGTTGCATAAAATTACAAATGGAAGTTCATTCAAGAAACCACTATACGTTAACGATCAATTTGGAAATTAAACAAAAATGGAAGTTGAATAGAAAAAGAAATCGAATAAAAATGGAAGTTGAATAAAAATATAAATGAAAGTTGCATAAAATTACAAATGGAAGTTTATTCAAGAAACCACTATACCTTAACGATCTATTTGGAAATTAAATAAAAATGGAAGTTGAATAAAAATAAAAATGGAAGTTGCAATAAAAGTAAAAATCGAAGTTCATTCAAGAAACCACTCTACCTTAACGATCTATTTGGAAATTAAATAAAAGAGGAAGTTGAATAGAGAAGGAAATCGAATAAAAATGGAAGTTGCATAAAATTAACAATGGAAGTTCATTCAAGAAACCACTATACCTTAACGATCTATTTGGAAATTAAATAAAAAGGGAAGTTAAATAGAAAAGAAAATTGAATAAAAATGGAAGTTGCATAAAATTAAAAATCGAAGTTCATTCAAGAAACCATTATACCTTAACGATCTATTAGGAAATTAAATAAAAAACGAAGTTGAATTGAAAAGAAAATTAAATGAAAATAGAAGTTGCACAAAATTAACAAGGGAAGATAAAAAGCCACTATATTTTAACGATCTATTTAGAAAATAAACAAAAAAGTAAGTTGAATAGAAAAGGAAATTGAGTAAAAATGGAAGTTGAATCAAAATAAAAATCGATGTTAATTCAAGAAACCACTATACGTTAACGATCTATTTGGAAATTAATTAAAAAGGAAGTTGAATAGAAATGGAAGTTGCCTAAAATTAACAATGGAAGTTAATTAAAAAAACGACTATACCTTAACAATCTATTTGGAAATTAAATAAAAAAAAGGAAGTTGAATAGAATAGGAAATTGAATAAAAATGAAAGCTGAATAAAAATTTTAATGGAAGTTACATAAAATTAAAATTGAAATTTATTCAAGAAACCAGTCTACCTTAACGATCTATTAGGAAATTAAATAAAAAAAGAAGTTGAATAGAAAAGGAAATTGTATAAAAATAGAAGTTGAATAAAAATCAAAATGGAAGTTATATGAAATTAATAATGGAAGTTCATTCAAGAAGCCACTATACCTTAACGATCTATTTGGAAATTAAAAGAAAAAGTAAGTTGAATAAGAAAGGAAATTGAATAAAAAAGGAAGTTGAATAAAAATAAAAATGGAAGTTGCATAAAATTAACAATGGAAGTTCATTCAAGAAACCATAATACCATAACAATTTATTTGGAAATTAAATAAAAAAGAAAGTTGAATAGAAAAGGAAATTGAATAAAAATGCAAGTTGAATAAAAACAAAAATGGAAGTTTGTTCAAGAAACGACTATACCTTAACGATCTATTTGCAAAAATAAATAAAAAAGAAAGTCGAATAGAAAATGAAATTGAATAAAAATTGAAGTTGAATAAAATTAAAAATGGAAGTTCATTCAAAAAACCACTATACATTAACGATCCATTTGAAAATTTAAATAAAAAAGGAAGTTGCATAAAAATTGAAGTTGAATAAAAATAAAAATGGAAGTTACATAAAATTAACAATGTAAGTTCATTCAATAAACCACTATAACTTAACGATCTATTTGGAAATTAAATAAAAAAAAATGAAGTTGAATAGAATAGGAAAATGAATAAAAATGGAAGTTGTATAAAATTAAAAATAGAAGTTCATTCTAGAAATTGCCATACCTTAACGATCTATTTAGAAATTAAATCAAAAAGTAAGTTGAATAGAAAAGGAAATTGAATACAAATGGAAGTTGAATAAAAATAAAAATGGAAGTTCATTTAAGAAACCACTATACCTTAACGATCTATTTGGAAATTAAAAAAAAAATAAGTTGAATAGAAAAGAAAATTGAATAAAATGGGAAGATGAATAAAAATAAAAATGGATGTTGCATAAAATTAATAATAGAATTTGCATAAAATTTACAATGAAAGTTAATTAAAGAAACCATTATACCTTAACGATTTACTTGGAAATTAAGTAAAAAATGAAATCGAATATAAAAGGTAATTGAATAAAAATGGAAGTTGAACAGAAATGGAAGTTGAATAAAAATTGAAGTCGAATAAAAAATGGAAGTTCAATAGAGAAGGATATCGAATAAAAATGGAAGTTGCATAAAATTAAAAATGGAAATTTATTGAAGAAACCACTATACCTTAACAATCTGTTTGGAAATTAAATAAAAAAGGAAGTTGAATAGAAATGGAAATTGAATAAAAATGGAAGTTGAATAAAAATAAAAATGGAAGTTCCACAAAATTAACAATGAAAGTTCATTTAAGAAACCATTATACCTTACCAGTTTATTTGGAAATTAAATAAAAAAGAAAGATAGATAGAAAAGGAAATTGAATAAAAATGGAAGTCGAATAAAAATAAAAATGGAAGTTGCATAAAATTAACAATGGAAGTTTATTTAAAAAACCACTATACCTTAACGATCTATTTAGAAATTAAATAAAAAAGGACGTTGAATAGAAAAGGAAATTGAATAAAAACAAAATTGGAAGTTGCATAAAATTAACAATGGAAGTTAATTCAAAAAACCACTATACCATAACAATCTATTTGGAAATTAAATAAAAAAACGAAGTTGAATAGAGAAGGAAATTGAATAAAAATGTAAGTTAAATAAAAATTAAAATGGAAGTTGCATAAAATTAAAAATGGAAGTTCATTCAAGAAACCACTATACCTTAACGATCTATTTGGAAATTAAATATAAAAAGAAATTGAATAAAAATGGAAGTTGAATAAAAATAAATTTGGAAGTTGCATAAAATTAAAAGTGAAAGTTCATTCAAGATACCACTATACCTTAATGATCTATTTGGAAATTATATAAAAAAGAAAG
Source organism: Camellia lanceoleosa (assembly GCA_025200525.1). Lineage (NCBI taxonomy): Eukaryota > Viridiplantae > Streptophyta > Magnoliopsida > Ericales > Theaceae > Camellia > Camellia lanceoleosa. Next base: position 751,838 of record JANUSC010000017.1, read on the forward strand.
TTGAATAGAAAAGGAAATTGATTAAAAATGGAAGTTGCAAAAAATTAAAAATGGCAGTTCATTCAAAAAACCACTATGCATTAATGATCTATTTGGAAATTAAATAAAAATAAAAGTTGAATAAAAATAAAAATGGAAGTTGCATAAAATTAACAATGGAAGTTCATTCAAGAAACCACTATACCTTAACGATCTATTTGGAAATTAAATAAAAAAGAAAGTTGAGTAGAAAAGGAAATTGAATAAAAATGGATGTTGAATAAAAATAAAAATGGAAGTCGCATAAAATTAACAATGTAAGTTCATTAAAAAAACCACTATACCTTAACGATCTATTTGGAAATTAAATAGAAAAGGAAGTTGAATAGAAAAGGAAATTGAATAAAAATAGAAGTTGAATAAAAATAAAAATGGAAGTTGCATAAAATTAAAAGGAAGTTCAATCAAGAAATCACTATACCTTAACGGTCTATTTAGAAATTAAATAAAAAAAAAGGAAGTTGAATAGAATACAAAATTAAATAAAAATGAAAGTTGCATAAAATTAAAAATGGAAGTTCACTCAAAAAACCACTATACCTTAATGATTTATTTGGAAATTGAATAAAAAATGAAGTTAAATGGAAAAGTGAATTTAATAAAAATGGAAGTTGAATAACAATAAAAATGGAAGTTGCATAAAATTAACAATGGAAGTTCATTCCAAAAACCACTATACCTTAACGATCTATTTGGAAATTAAAAAAAAGAGGAAGTTGAATAGAAAAGGAAATTTAATAAAAAAGGAAGTTGAATAAAAATAAAAATGGAAGTTGCATAAAATTAAAAATTGAAGTTCATTCAAGAGACCACTATACCTTAACGATCTATTTGGAAATTAAATAAATAAGGAAGTTAAATAGAAAAGGAAATTGAATAAAAATGAAGGTTTCATAAAATTAAAATTGAAAGTTCATTCAAGAAACCACAATATCTTAACGATCTATTTGGAAATTAAATAAAAAAGGAAGTTGAATAGAAAAGGAAATTGAATAAAATGGAAGTTGAATAAAAATAAAAATGGAAGTTGCATAAAATTAAAAATGGAAGTTCATTCAAGAAACCACTATACCTTAACGATCTATTTGGAAATTAAATAAAAATAGAAGTTGAATAGATAAGGAAATTGGATAAAAATGCAAGATGAATAAAAATAAAAATGGAATTTGCATAAAATTAACAATGGAATTTAATTCAATAAGCCACTATACCTTAACGATCTATTTGGAAATTAAGTATAAAAGGAAGTTGAATAGAAAAGGAAGTTGCATAAAATTAAAAATGGATGTTTCATAAAATTAAAAATGGAAGTTCATTCGAGAAACCAGTATACCTTAACAATCTATTTGGAAATTAAAAAACAAAGGAAGTTGAATAAAAATGGAAGTTGCATAAAATTAACAACGGAAGTTCATTCAAGAATATAGCGACCCCGGTCTTTTTCCCATTTGGTTGTTGTATCCGGACTTAGGTTTCGTGGATCCTGTTATTATATATTTATTGTTGTCGTCCTTTAATTCCTTATTTTTGAGATTCTGGGATGTATTGGGCAGGTTGGTTATAGGTTGGGAGTGTTTGGGAGCAAGGGTTCTTGCCGAAATTTTGATCCTTCGCTCGGCGAAAGCGGTTTGTCGCTTCGAGCGAGCTCTTTGTTTTTGGTCCTTAGCTCGAGCGTGGTTTCTTCGCTCGGCGAGAGATCGTCTAGGTTTAGACTCGAGAGTCAGATTTCTTGGCTTGAGCAAGATTTCCTTCGCTGGAGCGAGCGAGGTGTATGTTTTCGAATTCTTCGCCGAGCGAGCATTCTGTCACTAGAGCGTGCTTCTGGGTTGCACGAAGCTTGAGTTTTTCTCGGCGAGACTTTCTTCGCCGGCGATGATTTTGTGTCTAGTCGCTTGAGCGACCAATCCTTCGCCGAGCGAGCCTGCTTTTATTTAAATACGCAGCAATGGGAAAAATTCAATTTTTATTCTCTTTTGATTTCAAAACCCTAGGTCCGTGTTCTCTCCCTCCGCTCATCTTCTCTCTTAGGTTTCATCTATTTTTAGGGTGTTTCTACCTTAGGTTCTTCATTAAAAAGATAGAGGGTTGCGAGGGCTTTGTTTTAATCTGAGAGTTTGGCGGTTTGGAGCACTTTGGATTTTCGTCATCTTCTCCATTCGAGTTCTTCACTTCGAGGTAGGGATATCGTACTCCATCTTATAGGCTTTGTTCTAAGTTTTAGTCATTTTGATATGTTGGTGTTGTTTGGAAATTTAGGATTTCTTTTATAAATTAGAAAAGGGGGGTTTTTCATCTATTAAACATCATATGTTTGTAAGTCATGAAAACGACATTGATAGTATTAAATTGAGAAAATTGAACCTTAGGGTTAATTTTGAAAAAAGGGGGAAAAGCCCTAATCGTTGTAATAAATTAATTTGTATAATTAATTAAGGGAAAAGTGTGGAATTAAGTTTAATTCTTGAAATTGGGGAATTATGACATTAAATGGTGTAGTTGGATAGTTTAATCACTCACCTATGAAAATGTTGAGTTTATATTTGTTGATACATTTATTTCCTGTTTAGAAATAACTGTTTTAAGCTATCGGTGGAAGATAGTCGTGATTGTTGTAGACATTGCATGCTGATTAGGGAAAACTAAAACTAATCACATTGAATGAGTCATTGAATATGACGGTTGAGTTAATACAGCAATTATGTGTATTGATTGAATATTGTGTATGACAAGTGTTTAATACATTGTATATGCATATTGTTTGGGAGAAGATAGGGGATGTACTCCATGGTTTGAGGGAAGATAGGGGATGGACTCTCAAACCTGTTTAGGAGGAGAAAGGGGATGGACTCCACTAGTACAGCAAACGTGTGTACTTATTGATTCTTGGAAGTGTTTTAGTACAGCAAATATGTGTACTTATCGATTTATGGAAGTATTTTAATTTGAGCCTTAGTCTTACTTGAATTGTTGATATTGGAAGTAATATTAATATGAGATGTAGTCTCATTATTAGTGTTTGGCCAGGTTCTGAGCCATGTCTGTATAAATGGAAAGTTGAATAATAATGGAAAGTGAAACATGTCATGGACATTATTATCATGAAACTGTATAATGATATAATGGATTTGTAAGTGTTAATCATCTATCGAATGCTATTGCTTTAGTCAATTCTTATATTTGGTTTAGTATATTTCTGCTGGGCTGTGGCTCACCCTATACGAGAACATCATTTTCAGGTCCAGGTGATATGCTACCTCCAAGGACTTAGCTTGGGAGGATTTGGAGTTGAAGACTCTGTTTAGTTAGTTGTTATTTTGTTTTATTTTGATATTTCATGTAAACTCAAGCCAAGGGCTTAATGTGTAATTGAGTTAGTACTCAGACTTTTGTGTCCAAGTGTTGGCTTGGAAAGTTGTAAGCCCGTAGGGAATTTATTTTCGATGATACATGTAATGTCTTTTAATAAGAATACTCTGATGAATGGAATAATGTTTTGTTTTCTTATATCAATGCATGTCAATATTGTGTATATTATGGGTTTATTTTGAGGGCGTTACAAAGTGTAACGCCCTCAAAATTAGCCCATAATAAATAATATTAACATGCACCAATATATATTAAAACAAGAAATATAATTCCATTCATCAGAGTCTTAAGAAATAAAACATTAGAATAAATGCCCTACGGGCTTACATCTTGCCAAGCCAATACTTGGACACAAATCCATGAGTTCTAACTCAAAAACAAATAAAGCCCTAGGCTTGAGTGTTTACATATAAAAGCAAATAAGCTAAAAACAAGTCTTCGAGTTCCAATTCCTCACAAGCTAAGTCCTTGGAGGTAGTGAACCATCTGCACCTGAAAAATGGAGTTCCCATATAGGGTGAGCCAACCAAAGAGAGAAATACTAAACCAGGCATAAGAATTAACTAAAGCATCAACATCCGATACAAGGTTAGCACAAGGTAATAAATTCCCAATTTTAAGACATAAATGCCTACATTGCCTATGACACATGGTCTACGACACAATTCACCTTCCATTTATACCAACATGGCTCAGAACCTGGCCGACAACTCAACAAAGATAACAATTCAGGTCAAACCTTTCTTACAACATAATAAACACACATGCTGGTGTTACATCAATCACAACCAATTTCACTTCCATACTTCCCAACTGATACACATGGTGGTGATGTATCATATCAACAACAAATAAATATAAGCACACATAAGTGATGCTACTGGAGTCCATCCCCTATCTCCTCCCAACAAAATCCGGTTTAGAGGTCCATCCCCTATCTTCCCCTAAACCGTGGAGTTCATCCCCTATCTCCTCCAAAACCAAATGCATATGCAACATAAATAATATTTGCCATATACAACACATAATTAATACAAGCAATGTTCTGTATTAATTTAACAGTCAACATAAATGACTAAATTCCAGTTATACCTAAGCCACATGCAAGGTCTACAACAATCACTGGCTATCCTCCACCGATAGCCCAAAACAATTATTTCTAAGCAAGAAATAAATATCACAATATATAATATCAATCTCACAGATGAGTGATTAAATATTCAACTACACCAGAAATTCTCAATTTCCCCAAATCTCATGAATTTAACCAATACACAATTCCCCTTTAAATTAATTACATGAATTAATCTATGACACAACCCTAAGGTTTCTCCCAAAATTACCAAACTACTTCCCACATACCAAAACACCAACACTTAGGATTAAAACGTATACAAGGAGTAGGAAATCCCTACCTTAAAGCGAAGAATCCAAAAGAGGAAGACGAAGAAGATACTCGAAACTCCAAAGTGCTCCAAATCAACAATTGCTCCGATTAAATGAAAGCCATCACTCTCCTCTATCTTATTTGTAAAGGAACTAGGGTAGAAACACACCCTAACTAGATCAAACCTAGGGTAAAAGGTGTTTGGAGAAGAAGAAAAGTCGGACTTTAGGGTTTGAGATCAAAAAGAATGAAAATCGCCTAAAAATCCCACGCTTTTTAAATCTCGATAGTCCGCCGGCGTACAACACACCGCCGGCGTAAATAATAAAACAATGTCCTCCCGAGCGCAAATATGACCGCTCGAGCGTAGAATTCTTACCTGCAGAAGTTTTGCAGGAACCAAAAAAAAATGCTGGAAGGGTGTAAACTATGCTCGAGCGCAGAAATGTCCGCTCGAGCGGAAAGGCTAAAAATTGAGCGACAAACATCTTGACTCAGATTCAACCCACCTGTTCGAAACACACCAAACACATCCTAAAACTCAATCAAATAGAATTAAAGGATGACAACAACAATCTGATAACAACGGAATCTACGGAACATATGTCCGGATACACTAATCAAATGGGAAAAGACCGGGGTCGCTATAACCTCCCCCCCTTAAAAGAATTTCGTCCCCGAAATTAAGCATAGGTTTGTAAAAATGAGTTTTCCCAATTCCCAATGATATAAAACACGGCAATAAACAACTTGACCCAATACCGGTCACTTCATCTCTTTATCAAGAGGCATCTCACAATATGTAAAAAATAGTATATCTTTCAACCTGCATTAGCAGTATGCAATTTCCTTTCAAGTTCAATATTTTTGAAATACAAGATTCTCATTTTCATATCATAATTAATTCCATGATATCCAATAACAAACCAACATATGCAATGTTCCAATAAACTTCTAAAATATGGCAAGTTTTTAAAATAATCCCACAAACCAAAACATTCTCAATGTTTTCCAACTTAAGACATATATAAAGCTCTTAAGTTCAACAATATTATATAATCTAGATACAAGATTACAAATCAATAAATAAATCCGGATATTTCTCACGGACTTCCAATTCACGTTCCCAGGTGGCTTCCTCCACTCCGTGATGCTTCCACAGAACTTTCACCAAAGGGATAGTCTTGCCACGCAGGACTTGATCCCGCCTATCCAAGACTCGAATCGGTCTCTCCTCATACGAAACATCCTCATCAACAACTAAATCGGTCCAATCCAACACATGCGATGGATCCGGCTCATACTTCCGAAGCATACTCACATGAAACACGTCATGAACTCCGGATAACTGCGGTGGCAAAGCTAAACGGTAAGCAGCCTCGCCAATCCTCTCAAGGATCTCAAAGGGACCAATAAATCGAGGGGACAACTTCCCGCTCTTTCCAAACCTCATCAAACCTCGCCTAGGTGATATTTTCAGAAAGACATGATCACCTACCTCAAACACCAAAGGTCTCCTCCTACGGTCAGCATAAGATTTCTGACGACTCTGGGCTGTAACAAGTCTCCTACGGATAAGCTCAACTTTCTCCGTCGTTTCCCTCACTAACTCCGGACCCAACAAAGGTGCATCACCCACCTCGGCCCAACAAACTGGAGATCTACACGGTCGGCCATACAAAGCCTCAAACGGTGCCATACCGATACTAGCCTGAAAACTGTTATTATAGGCAAACTCCACCAATGGCAAGTGTCTCTCCCACGACCCACTAAAGTCGAGAACACAACCCCGAAGCATATCCTCAAGGATCTGAATAGTACGCTCGGACTGCCCGTCAGTCTGAGGATGATAAGCCGTACTAAAAGTCAACTTAGTGCCTAAAGCACTCTGCAAACCCTGCCACAACCTGGCAGTAAAACGAGGATCTCTATCTGAGACGATCGTCACTGGAACCCCGTGTAACCTCACTATGTCCCGAACATACAACTCAGCAAGATGATCTACTGAATCTCTAACTCGCATAGGAATGAAGTGCGCTGACTTCGTCAACCGGTCTACCACTACCCAAATGGCATCACTACCCCGCTGAGTCCTCGGAAGACCCACAACGAAGTCCATAGTGACATGTTCCCACTTCCACTCGGCAATAGGCAAGGGTTGCAACAAACCCGCTGGCCTCTGATGCTCGGCCTTCACTTGCTGACAAGTAAGGCACCTAGATACGAAAGCTGCCACATCTCTCTTCATACCCCGCCACCAAAACTGGCGACCCAAATCCTGATACATCTTAGTACCTCCCGGATGCACCGCAAGGCGCGAATGATGAAACTCTCGGAGTACCTCCTCTCGACAAGACTCCGGCACAAACAAACGGTCTCGGTATCTCACACTCAGGTCGGGATACACCGTCAAACCCTTCTCAACCTTCCCATTAGAAATCTTCTCTCGGAGAGATTCTACCTCAAGATCACCCCTCTGAGCCTCTAACACTCGAGTCACAAGTGTAGGCTGTGCAACAACAGAAAACAAGGCCGCAGCCTCAACGGATTCGCCCAGATGCAAATCAAACTCCCCAACTGCACCCAACATCTCCCACTCCCGGATGGCTATACTAGCTAAGTCACCAACAGATTTCCTGCTAAGGGCATCAGCCACAACATTGGCCTTCCCCGGATGATAGTGCAACTCGAAGTCATAATCCTCAATGAACTCCATCCACCTCCTCTGCCTCAAATTCAAGTCTTTCTGTGTGAACAGATATTTCAGACTCTTATGATCCGAGAATACCTCGAACTTCTCACCATAAAGATAATGCCTCCAAATCTTCAAGGCAAATATCACAGCTGCTAATTCTAAATCATGCGTAGGGTAATTCTTCTCATGAATTTTCAACTGACGTGAACCATAGGCAACCACCTTCCCCTCTTGCATCAACACACAACCCAGACCCTCTCGTGAGGCATCACAATAGACTGCATAACCCAACCCTCTCTCCGGAATAATCAAGACCGGAGCGGTGGTCAGTCTAACCTTCAACTCCTGAAACGACTTTTCACAAGTCTCACTCCAAACAAATTTGACTCCCTTCCGAGTCAACCTAGTCAACGGTGAAGCTAACCTGGAGAAATCCTTCACAAACCGACGGTAATACCCAGCTAATCCCAGAAAACTGCGGATCTCAAACACACTCTTAGGCTGTGCCCAATCTTGCACTGCCTCAGTCTTGGATGTATCAACAGACACCCCTTCCCCAGAAACTACATGGCCTAAGAACTTCACCTCTTCTAGCCAAAACTCACACTTCCCGAACTTAGCATAAAGCTTATGGGCTCTAAGTAACTCTAGCACTGCTCTCAGGTGTTCCTCGTGCTCCTCCTCTGAAGGTGAATAAATCAGAATGTCGTCCACGAAGACGACCACAAAACGATCTAAGAATTCCCGGAAGATCCGGTTCATCAAATCCATAAACACTGCCGGTGCATTGGTGAGCCCAAACGGCATCACCAGAAACTCATAGTGGCCATACCGCTGCATTTTAATGCCGTCTTTGGAATATCCTCTTCCTCGACTCTCAACCGATGATAACCCGATCTCAAGTCTATCTTAGAGAAACAACGGAACCCTTCAACTGGTCAAACAAATCATCTATACGAGGCATAGGGTACTTATTCTTAGTAGTCTGATTCAATTTCCGTAATCTATACAGCTCAAAGCACCACCTTTCTTCTTAGCGAATAGGGCCGGTGCTCCCCATGGCGACACACTAGGACGAATATAGCCCTCATCTAGCTTCTCCTGGAGTTGTACCCTCACCTCAACTAACTCACCGGGTAAACGGTAAGGTGCCATAGAAATCGGGCGCCGTCTCGCACTAAATCAATAGAGAACTCAATCTCTCGAGGAGGTGGCAAACCAACAAGATCCTCGGGGAAAACGTCCGGGTACTCACAAACCACCCTCGGTAACACAATCTGGGTCTCATCACACTCACTGCTCTCAAAGCTAGCAAGTAGACTACTAAGCTCATTCCGTCATCGCGGATCGTACCCTGGTGGCAAAACACTACCAACCCTGTTCCCCAGAAAATGGAAACGTTCTCCGCTAACTGTACAACAAGTGACTCTCTGACGGTAGCAATCAATAAATGCCCGGTATGACGACAACCAGTCCATACCCAAAATAACATCAAAGCCCTTCATGGGCATAACTACAAAAGAGAAAGGGATTCTATGATCATCGACCTCTATATCACAACCCCTAACACCTTGTTTCAAAATCAATTCGCCCCCAAGTGGTGACACTACACAAATAGGAGATGCTAACTGTGCTAACTCCAACTCCAGAATAGATGCAAATGCAGCAGACACAAAAGAATGAGATGCACCCGTATCGATCAAAACACTAGCAACTGAATTGGAAAACAAGAAGGTACCTCTCTAGCAGATGGAGCTGCACAGATCTGCTTGATGTAACAAGATACACACGCCCAGACAACCTCGATCAACTCGCTCACCCCTCGAGTAGAAGATGCTGCATAGATCGACGAAGAAGCCTGATTGGCCTTTCGAGGCTCGAATCGATCGAGCAGCATCGACTCTGAGTCTGCCTCGAACCAGATGCACTGACGTGCCACCCAAGCGTGGGCAAAACCTCTTCATATGCCTGGTGACGCGACCGAAAACACGATAGTGGCCGACCTCTACTCGACTCGCTCGAGATCGAGCCAAGAAGATGCTCTCTCAACTCCTCCCTCCGAGGACAAATCGAGACTTATGGCCCACCGGCCACACTTGAAACAGTAACGTCTCCTCGACTACCCTTCCCGTAACTAGCACTTCGGCCTTTGGAAAAGTGGATCTAGAAAACTACTCGAGGTCTGAGGAGTGAAACCTCTCGCCTCGCCATCACCTCGACCGCCCCGACTCCTCTTGGAGCCTTTACGCTTTCCTCCTCCTCCTCCGCATCGCGATCTCGGTATGGGCTGCATCAACCAAACGGCCAAAATCCCTAATCATAGTTGGCACAACTCTCAATTTGAGGCCGCGCCTCAACTTCTTCTCGAACTCTATGCAACGGCGCTCCTCAGTCGCCACTAACTCAGGTGCAAACCTGGACAAACTAGTAAATGAGGCCTCGAACTCAGCCACTGACAAACTGTTCTGCTCAAGATGGCAAAACTGATCTCTCAACTTCTCCTGAACAGCTGGAGACAGGTACTTCACCTGAAAAGCATCAACAAACTCCTTCCAAGTACCTCCAATACGACCCTTGGTGAACTTCCACCACTGACCCGCATCCCTTTCACCGAAAGATGCCAAGGTCACCTTCAACCTCGCTTCGATGCCAAGCATCTCAAACGTTTTCGTTATCTGTTCGAGCCATTCGTCGGCCTTAAGCGGCTCGCTAGGATCACCTACAAACACGTCCGGTTGAGACCGGAAAAACTCCCTCTTCAGAAAAGAAGGCCCTACATCTCAGCAAGTAACGCTGGAACTACCTGGGCTGGATTCGCAGCCCTCAGAATGTCCACTGATGCCTGAAATGCCCCTGCTATCTCTTGGGCCAAAGTGCCCATAAACTGCTGTCCTACTGGCTCGGCCACATTGGCCTGGCCAACACCCTCCTGAATTGTCGGAATTTCATCCGGTATAGGTACTTCCTGCCTGGTCTGTCTACCACGCCTACCACAACCTCGTCCTCATCCTGACATCCTAATAAAGGAAACAAAGACATTAGCACTCTAAATAATGTGCCCAAAACTATAACACTTGCGTCTTGATACATTAGATAACAATAAATCACACCACGTAAGCACATAATCACATAAGCACCTACGAATTTCATTCCTGGATAATGATAGTCCCGAGGCGTCCCTAAAGTTCCGGTTGGAAACAACATTGATCAGGTGCCTTTCCAACAAGACTTTCAAAGACTCAAGGATCCAATCAACATCCAAGGAACTACATTCCATACCCACATAGTCACATAAACATGTTATCATATAAGCATGGAATTATTACACTAAGTCTCTATCAAACGAGACGAACCCATTGTGATACTAATCACTTCCAACGTACCCAAAGTATTCGAACCCGGTACGCTCTGATACCAAGTTGTAACGCCCTCAAAATTAGCCCATAATAAATAATATTAACATGCACCAATATATATTAAAACAAGAAATATAATTCCATTCATCAAAGTCTTAAGAAATAAAACATTAGAATAAATGCCCTACGGGCTTACATCTTGCCAAGCCAATACTTGGACACAAATCCATGAGTTCTAACTCAAAAACAAATAAAGCCCTAGGCTTGAGTGTTTACATATAAAAGCAAATAAACTAAAAACAAGTCTTCGAGTTCCAATTCCTCACAAGCTAAGTCCTTGGAGGTAGTGAACCATCTGCACCTGAAAAATGGAGTTCCCATATAGGGTGAGCCACAGCCCAGTAGAGAAATACTAAACCAGGCATAAGAATTAACTAAAGCATCAACATCCGATACAAGGTTAGCACAAGGTAATAAATTCCCAATTTTAAGACATAAATGCCTACATTGCCTATGACACATGGTCTACGACACAATTCACCTTCCATTTATACCAACATGGCTCAGAACCTGGCCGACAACTCAACAAAGATAACAATTCAGGTCAAACCTTTCTTACAACATAATAAACACACATGCTGGTGTTACATCAATCACAACCAATTTCACTTCCATACTTTCCAACTGATACACATGGTGGTGATGTATCATATCAACAACAAATAAATATAAGCACCCATATAAGTGATGCTACTGGAGTCCATCCCCTATCTCCTCCCAACAAAATCCGGTTTAGAGGTCCATCCCCTATCTTCCCCTAAACCGTGGAGTTCATCCCCTATCTCCTCCAAAACCAAATGCATATGCAACATAAATAATATTTGCCATATACAACACATAATTAATACAAACAATGTTACTCAGAATTTAACGATCAACATAAATGACTAAATTCGATTATACCTAAGCCACATGCAAGGTCTAAAACAATCACTGGCTATCCTCCACCGATAGCCCAAAACAATTATTTCTAAGCAAGAAATAAATATCACAATATATAATATCAATCTCACAGATGAGTGATTAAATATTCAACTACACCAGAAATTCTCAATTTCCCCAAATCTCATGAATTTAACCAATACATAATTCCCCTTTAAATTAATTACATGAATTAATCTATGACACAACCCTAAGGTTTCTCCCAAAATTACCAAACTACTTCCCACATACCAAAACACCAACACTTAGGATTAAAACGTATACAAGGAGTAGGAAATCCCTACCTTAAAGCGAAGAATCCAAAAGAGGAAGACAAAGAAGATACTCGAAACTCCAAAGTGCTCCAAATCAACAATTGCTCCGATTAAATGAAAGCCCTCACTCTCCTCTATCTTATTTGTAAAGGAACTAGGGTAGAAACACACCCTAACTAGATCAAACCTAGGGTAAAAGGTGTTTGGAGAAGAAGAAAAGTCGGACTTTAGGGTTTGAGATCAAAAAGAATGAAAAACTGCCCTAAAAATCCCGGCCGCTTTTTAAATCTTTGCGATAGTCCGCTCGGCATAAACACACCGCTCGAGCGTAAATAACAAAAACAATGTCCGCTCGAGCGCAAATATGACCGCTCGAGCGTAGAATTCTTACCTGCAGAAGTTTTGCAGGAACCAAAAAAAAATGCTGGAAGGGTGTAAACTACGCTCGAGCGCAGAAATGTCCGCTCGAGCGGAAAGGCTAAAAATTGAGCGACAAACATCTTGACTCAGATTCAACCCACCTGTTCGAAACACGCCAAACACATCCTAAAACTCAATCAAATAGAATTAAAGGATGACAACAACAATCTGATAACAACGGAATCTACGGAACATATGTCCGGATACACTAATCAAATGGGAAAAGACCGGGGTCGCTATACAAAGAAACCACTATACCTTAACGATCTATTTGGAAATTAAATAAAAAAGGAAGTTGAATAGAAAACAAAATTGAATAAAAATGCAAGTTGCCTAAAATTAACAATGGAAGTTAATTCAAGAAACCATTATACCTTAGCGATCTATTTGGAAAGTAAATAAAAAAATGAAGTTGAATAGAATAGGAAATTGAATAAAAATGGAAGTTGTATAAAACTAAAAATGGAAGTTCATTTAAGAAACCACTGTACCTTAACGATCTATTTGGCAATTAAATAAAAAAGGATGTTGAATAGAAAAAGAAATTGGATAAAAATGGAAGATGAATAAAAATAAAAATGGAAGTTGCATAAAATTAACAATGGAAATTCATTCAAGAAACCACTATACCTTAACGATCTATTTGGAGATTAAATAAAAAAGAAAGTTAAATAAAAGTAAAAATGGAAGTTGCATAAAAGTAACAATGGAAGTTCATTCAATAGATGACTATACCTTAACGATCTACTTGGCAATTAATTAAAAAAAAGAAAAAAAAAGGAAATTGAATAGAAAAAGAAATTGAATAAAAATGGAAGGTGAATAAAAATAAAAATGGAAGTTGCATAAAATTACAAATGGAAGTTCAATCAAAAAACCACTATACCTTAACGATCTATTTGGAAATTAAATAAAAAAATGGTTGAATAGAAAGGGAAATTAAATAATAGTGGAAGTTCATTCAAGAAACCGTTATACCTTAACTTTCTATTTGGAAATTAAATAAAAAAAGAAGTTGAATAAAAATGGAAGTTGCATAAAATTAACAATGGAAATTCATTCAAGAAACCACCATACCTTAACGATCTATTTGGAAATTAAATAAAAAAGGAAGTTGAATAGAAAACAAAATTGAATAAAAATGCAAGTTGCCTAAAATTAACAGTGGAAGTTAATTCAAGAAAACCATTATACCTTAGCGATCTATTTGGAAAGTAAATAAAAAAATGAAGTTGGATAGAATAGGAAATTGAATAAAAATGCAAGTTGCCTAAAATTAACAGTGGAAGTTAATTCAAGAAAACCATTATACTTTAGCGATCTATTTGGAAAGTAAATAAAAAAATGAAGTTGGATAGAATAGGTCGTTAGAGTATAGTAGTTTATTCGATGAACTTCAATTTTTAAGTTTATGCAATTTTCATTTTTATTTTTATTCAACTTCCGTTTTTGTTCAATTTCTTTTTCTATTCGACTTCTTTTTTTAGTTAATTTCCAAATAGATCGTTAAGGTATAGTGGTTTCTTGAATGAACTTCTATTGTTAATTTTATGCAACTTCCATTTTTATTTTTATTCAACTTCTTTTTTATTTAATTTTCAAATAATTTGTTAAGGTATAGTGGTTTCTTGAATGAACTTCTATTTTTAATTTTATGCAACTTTCATTTTTGTTGAATTTTTTTTTTCTATTCAACTTCCTTTTTTATTTAATTTCCAAATAGATCATTAAGGTATAGTGGTTTCTTGAATTAACTTCCATTGTTAACTTTAGGCAACTTCCATTTTTATTTTTACTTAACTTCCATTTCTATTCAATTTCCTTTTCTATTCAACTTCTTTTTTTATTTAATTTCCAAATAAATCGTTAAGGTATAATAGTTTCTTAAATGAACTTACATTTTTAATTTGATGCAATTTTCATTTTATTTTAGGCAACTTTCATTTTTATTCAATTTCCTATTCTATTCAACTTCATTTTTTTATTTACTTTCCAAATAGATCGCTAAGGTATAGTGGTTTCTTGAATTAACTTCTATTGTTAATTTTATGCAACTTTCATTTTTATTCAATTTCCTTTTCTATTCAACTTCATTTTTTATTTAATTTCCAAATAGATCGTTAAGATATAGTGGTTTCTTAAATGAACTTACATTTTTAATTTTATTGAATTTCCCCTTTTATTTTTATTCAACTTTCATTGTTATTCAATTTCATGTTCTATTCAACTTCCATTTTTATTTTATTTCCAAATAGATCTTCAAGGTATAGTGGTTTCCTGAATGAATTTCGATTTTTTAATTTTATACAACTTCCCTTTTTATTTTTATTCAACTACATTTTTGTTAAATTTCCTTCTATATTCAACTTCCATTTTTATTTTTATTCAAGTTCCATTTTTATTCAATTTCCTTGTCTATGCAACTTCCATTTTCAACCAATTTCCTTTTCTATTCAACTTTTTTTTTTTATATAATTTCTAAATAGATCGTTATACTGGTTTATTGAATGAACTTCCATTTTTAACTATATGCAACTTCTATTTTTATTTTTATTCAACTTCAATTTTTTTCAATTTCGTTTTCTATTCGAGTTCATTTTTTATTTAATTTCAAAATAGATCGTTAAGGTACAGTGGTTTCTTGAATAAACTTCCAATGTTAATTTTATACAACTTCTATTTTTATTTTTATTCAACCTCCATTTTTAGTCAATTTTTTTTTCTATTCAACTTCCATTTTTATTTAATTTTCAAATTGATCGCTAAGGTATAGTGGTTACTTGAATTAACTTCCATTGTTAATTTTAGACAACTTCCATTTTTATTTTTATTCAACTTCCATTTTTATTCAATTTTCTTTTCTATTCAACTTTCTTTTTTTTATTTAATTTCCAAATAGATTGTTAAGGTATAGTGGTCTCTTGAATGAATTTTCATTTTTAATTTTATGCAACTTTCATTTTTATTTTTATGCAACTTCCATTTTTATTTTTATTCAACTTCCATTTTTATCCAATTTTCTTTTCAATTCAACTTCTATTTTTATTCAATTTCCTTTTCTATTCAACTTCCATTTTTTTTATTTTATACAACTTCCATTTTTATTTTTATTCAACTGCCTTTTTTGTTAAATTTCCTTCTCTATTCAACTTCCATTTTTAATTTGATGCAATTTTTATTTTTTATTTTTATTCAACTTCTGTTTTTATTCAATTTCTTTTTTTATTCGACTTCCTTTTTATTTAATACCCAAATAGATCGTTAAGATATAGTGTTTTCTTGAATGAACTTCCATTTCAAATTTTATGCAACTTCCGATTTTATCCAATTTCCTTTTCTATTCAACTTCATGTTTTATTTAATTTCCAAATAGATCGTCAAGGTATAGTAGTTTCTTGAATGAACTTCGATTTTTATTTTTATTCATCTTCCAATTTTATTCAATTTCCTTTTCTATTCAACTTCTTTTTTTTATTTACTTTCCAAATAAATCGTTAAGGTATAGTGATTTTTTGAATGAACTTCCATTGTTAATTTTTGCAACTTCCATTTTATTTTTATTCAACTTCCATTTTTATCCAATTTTCTTTTCAATTCAACTTCCTCTTTTTTTTTTTTTAATTTCCAAATAGATCGTTAAGGTAAAGTGGTTTTCCGAGCGAACTTGTATTTTTTTTTTTATGCTTTCCATTTTTATTGAATTTTTTTTTATTCAACTTCCATTTTTTTTAATTTCCCAATATATCTTTATATGGTAGTGGTTTCTTGAATAAACTTCATTGTTATTTTTAAGCAACTCCCATTTTTTTGTTTTTTTTTTTTTATTTTTTTTTTTTATTCTATTTCATTTTTTTATTTTTTTTTTATTTACTTTCCAATAGACAAGGTAGAATATTATCTTGAATGAACTTCCATTTTAAATTTTATGCAACTTCCATTTTTATTCAATTTCTTTTCTATTCAACTTCCTTTTCTATTTAATTTCCAAATAGATCGTTAACGTATAGTGGTTTCTTGAATTAACATCCATTTTAAATTTTATGCAACTTCCTTTTTTATTTTTATTCAATTTCAATTTTTATTCAATTTTCTTTTCTATTCAACTTCATTTTTATTTAATTTCCAAATAGATCGTTGAGAATAGTGCTTTCTTGAATGAACTTCCATTTTTAGTTTTATGTAGCTTCCATTTTTTTTTCAATTTCCTATTTATTCAATTTGCATTTTTACTTTGAATGAACTTCAATTTCTTTTTGAATGAACAGTCATTTTTAATTTTATGCAACTTCCATCTTTAATTTCCAAATAGATTGTTAAGGTATAGTGGTTTCTTGAATGAACTTCCATTTTTAATTTTATTCAACTTCCATTTTTATTTTTATTTTTATTCAACATCCATTTTTATTCGATTTCCTTTTCTATTCAATTTCCATATTTATTCAATTTATTTTTCTATTCAATTTTCTTTTTTATTTAATTTCTAAATAGATCGTTAAGGTATATCTTGGTTTTTGAATGAACTTGCATTTTTAGTTTTATGCAACTTCCGTTTTTATTCAATTTCATTTTCTATTCAACTTCCATTTTTATTTAATTTCCAAATAGATCGTTAATGCATAGTGGTTTTTTGAATGAACATCCAATGTTAATTTTATGCAACTTCCATTTTTATTCAATTTCCTTTTCTATTCAACTTCCTTTTATATTTAATTTCCAAATAGATCGTTAAGGTATTGTGATTTCTTGAATGAACTTACATTTTTAATTTGATGCAATTTTCATTTTTATTTTTATTCAACTTCCGTTTTTATTCAATTTCTTTTTCTATTCGACTTCCTTTTTTATTTAATTTTGAAATAGATCATTAAGTGTAGTGGTTTCTGGAATGAACTTCCATTTTTAATTTTATACAACTGCCATTGTTATTTTTATTCAACTTCAATTTTTATTAAATATCCTTTTCTATTAAACTTCCTTTTTTATTTAATTTCCAAATAGATCGTTAAGGTGGAGTGGTTTCCCAAATGAACTTCCATTGTTAATTTCATATAACTTCCATTTTTATTTTTATTCAACTTCCATTTTTATTCAATTATTTTCTCTCTTCAACTTCCTTTTTTATTTAATTTCCGAATAGATCTCAGAGGGTATAGTGGTTTCTTGCATGAACTTTCATTTTCAATTTCATACAACTTCCATTTTTGCTTTTATTCAACTTCCATTTTTATTCAATTTCCTATTCTATTCAACTTCTTTTTTTATTTAATTTCCAAATAGATCGTTAAGATATAGTGGTCTCTTGAATGAACTTGCATTTTAAATTTTATTCAACTTCTATTTTTATTCAATTTCCATTTCTATTCAACTTCTTTTTTTCTTTAATTTCCAAATAGATCGTTAAGTTGTAGTGGTTTCTTGAATGAACTTCCATTTTAGATTTTATCCAACTTTCATTTTTTTTTTATTCAACTTCCATTTTTATTCAATTTTCTTTTCTATTCATCTTCCTTTTTTATTTAATTTCCAAATAGATTGTTAAGGTTTAGTGGTTTTTTGAATTAACTTCCATTGTTAATTTTAGGCAACTTCCATTTTTATTTTATTCAACTTTCTTTATATTTAATTCCCAAATAGATCGTTAAGGTATAGTGGTTTCTTGAATGAACCTCCATTTTTAATTTTATGCGACATCCATTTTTATTTTTATTCAACTTCCATTTTTATTCAATTCCCTTTTTTATTTAATTTCAAAATAGATCTTTAGGGTATAGTGGTTTCTTGAATGAATTTCCATTTTTAATTTTATGCAACTTCCATTTTAATTTTTATTCAACTTCTTTTTTTATTAAATTTACTTTTCTATTCAACTTCTTTTTTTTATTTAATTTCCAAATAAATCGTTAAGGTATAATGGTTTCTTAAATGAACTTCCATTGTTAATTTTGTGCAACTTCCATTTTTATTCAACTTGTTTTTTTATTCAATTTCCGAATAGATCGTTAAGGTATAGTGGTTTCTTGAATGAACTTCCATTTTTAATACTATGCAACTTCCATTTTTATTTAATTTCCTTTTCTATTCAACTTCCTTTTTTATTTAATTTTCAAATAGATCGTTAAGGTATAGTGGTTTCTTGAATGAACTTCCATTATTAATTTTATGCAACTTGCATTTTTATTTTTATTAAATTTCAACTTTTATTCAATTTACTTTTCTATTCAACTTTCTTTTTTATTTAATTTCCAAATAGATCGTTAAGGTATAGTGGTTTCTAGAATGAACTTCTATTGTTAATTTTATGCAACTTCCATTTTTATTTTTATTCAACTTCCATTGTTATTCAATTTCTTGTTCTATTCAACTTTCTATTTTATTTACTTTCCAAATAGATCGTTAAGGTATAGTGGTTTCTTGAATTAACTTCCATTATTAATTTTCGGCAACTTTCATTTTTATTTTTATTCAACTTTCATTTTTATTCAACTTTTTTTTTATTTAATTTCCAAATAGATCGTTAGGGTATAGTAGTTTATTGGATGAATTTCAATTTTTAATTTTATGCAACTTCCATTTTTATTTTTATTCAACTTCGATTTTTATTCAATTTCTTTTTCTATTCAACTTCTTTTTTTATTTAATTTCCAAATAGATAGTTAATGTATAGTGATTTCTTGAATGAACTTCCATTGTTAATTTTATGCAACTTCCTTTTTTATTTTTATTCAACTTTCATTTTTATTTAATTTCCTTTTCTATTCAATTTTCTTTTTTATTTAATTGCCAAATAGATCATTAAGGTATAGTGGTTTCTTGAATTAACTTTCATAGTTAATTTTATTGAATTTCCCCTTTTATTTTTATGCAACTTCCACTTTTATTCAATTTCCTTCTCTATTCGACTTCTTTTTTCATTTAATTTCCAAATAGATCGTTAAGATATATTGTTTTCTTGAATAAACTTCCATTTTAAATTTTAGGCAACTTGCATTTTTATTCAATTTTATTTTCTATTCAACTTATTTTCTTATTTAATTTCCACATAGATCGTCAAGGTATAGTGGTTTCTTGATTGAACTTCCATTGTTAATTTTATGCAACTTCCATTTTTATTTAAGTTGAATAAAATTAAAAGTATAGTGGTTTCTTGAATGAACTTACATTGTTGATTTTATGCAACTTCCATTTTTATTCAATTTCCTATCTATCTTTCTTTTTTACTTAATTTCCAAATTGATCGTTAACGTATAGTGGTTTCTTGAATAAACTTTCATTTTTAATTCTATGCAACTTCCATTTTTGTTTTTATTCAATTTTCTTTTCTATTCAACGTCCTTTTTTTATTAATTTACAAATAGATCGTTAAGGTATAGTGGTTTCTTAAATGAACTTCCATTTTTATTCAACTTCTTTTTTTATTTAATTTCCAAATTGATCGTTTATGTATGAAATTAAAAATTGAAGTTTATTCAAAAATCACTCTACCTTAACGATTTATTTAGAAATCAAATAAAAAATGAAGTTAAATAGAAAATGAAATTGAATAAATATGAAAGTTGAATAAAAATATAAATGGAAGTTGCATATAATTAAAAATTGAAGTTTATTCAAAAAACCACTCTACCTTAACGATCTATTTGGAAATCAAATAAAAAATGAAGTTGAATAGAAAAGAAAATTGGATAAAAATGGAAGTTGCATGAAATTAAAAGTGGATGTTCATTCAAGAAACCACTATACGTTAACGATCAATTTAGAAATTAAATAAAACAGAAAGTCAGATAGGAAATTGAATAAAAATGGAATTTGCATAAAATTTAAAATGGAAATTCATTCAAGAAAGCACTATACTTTTAATTTTATTCAACTTAAATAAAAATGGAAGTTGCATAAAATTAACAATGGAAGTTCATTCAAGAAACCACTATACCTTAACGATCTATTTGGAAATGAAATAAAAAAGGAAGTTGAATAGAAAACAAAATTGAATAAAAATGCAAGTTGCCTAAAATTAACAATGGAAGTTAATTCAAGAAATCAATATATTTTTATTCAATTTCCTTTTCTATCCCTTAAATAGAAAAGGAAATTGAATAAAAATGGAAGTTGAATAAAAATAAAAATGAAAGTTGCATTAAATTAAAAAGGGAAGTTCATTCGAGAAACCACTATCCCTTAACGATCTATTTGGAAATTAAATAAAAAAGGATGTTGAATAAAAATAAAAATGGAAGTTGCATGAAAATTGAAAATAGAAGTTCATTCAAGAAACCACTATACCCTAAAGATCTATTTGGAAATTAAATAAAATGGAAGTTGAATAAAAATATAAATGAAAGTTGCATAAAATTAAAAATGAAAGTTGTATAAAATTAAAAATGGTAGTTCATTGAAGAAACCAGTATACCTTAACGATCTATTTGGAAATTAACTAAAAAAGGAAGTTGAATAGAAATGAAAATTGAATAAAAATTGAAGTTGAATAAAAATAAAAATTGAAGTTGCATAAAATTAACAATGGAAGTTCATTCAAAAAACCACTATACGTTAGCGATCTATTTGGAAATTAAATAAAAAAGAAAGTTGAATAGAAAAGGAAATTGAATAAAAATGGAAGTTCATTCAAGAAACCACTATACCTTAATAAATTATTTGGAAATTAAATAAAAAAGGAAGTTGAATAGAAAAAGAAGTTGAATGAAAGAGGAAGTTGAATAAAAATAAAAATGGAAGCTGCGTAAAATTAAAAATGGAAGTTCACTGAAGAAACTACTATAACTTAACGACCTATTTGAAAATTGAATAAAAATAAAAATGGAAGTTGCATAAAATTAAAAATGAGAGTTCATTCGAGAAACCACCATACCTTAACGATCTATTTGGGTATTATATAAAAAGGAAGTTGAATAGAAAAGGAAATTGAATAAAAATGGAAGTTGAATAAAAATAAAAATGAAAGTTGCATTAAATTAAAAAGGGAAGTTCATTCAAGAAACCACTATCCCTTAACGATCTATTTGGAAATTAAATAAAAAAGGATGTTGAATAAAAATAAAAATGGAAGTTGCATGAAAATTGAAAATGGAAGTTCATTCAAGAAACCACTATACCCTAAAGATCTATTTGGAAATTAAATAAAAAAGGAAGTTGAATAAAAATGAAAGTTGCATAAAATTAAAAATGAAAGTTGTATAAAATTAAAAATGGTAGTTCATTGAAGAAACCAGTAAACTTGGACGATCTATTTGGAAATTAACTAAAAAAGGAAGTTGAATAGAAATGGAAATTGAATAAAAATTGAAGTTGAATAAAAATAAAAATTGAAGTTGCATAAAATTAACAATGGAAGTTCATTCAAGAAACCACTATACGTTAGCGATCTATTTGGAAATTAAATAAAAAAGAAAGTTGAATAGAAAAGGAAATTGAATAAAAATGGAAGTTCATTCAAGAAACCACTATACCTTAATAAATTATTTGGAAATTAAATAAAAAAAGGAAGTTGAATAGAAAAGGAAGTTGAATGAAAGGGAAGTTGAATAAAATAAAAATGGAAGTGCGTAAAATTAAAGATGGAAGTTCATTCAAGAAACTATTATAACTTAACGATCTATTTGAAAATTAAATAAAAAAGGAAGTTGAATAAAATTAAAAATGGAAGTTGCATAAAATTAAAAATGCAAGTTCATTCAAGAAACCACCATACCTTAACTATCTATTTGGGTATTAAATAAAAAGGAAGTTGAATAGAAAAGGAAATTGAAAAAAAATGGAAGTTGAATAAAAATAAAATGAAAGTTGCATTAAATTAAAAAGGGAAGTTCATTCGACAAACCACTATCCCTTAACGATCTATTTGGAAATTAAATAAAAAATGATGTTGAATAAAAATAAAAATAGAAGTTGCATGAAAATTGAAAATGGAAGTTCATTCAAGAAACCACTATACCCTAAAGATCTATTTGGAAATTAAATAAAAAAGGAAGTTTTATAAAAATGGAAGTTGCATAAAATTAACAATGGAAGTTCATTCAAGAAGCCATTATACCTTAACGATCTATTTAGAAATTAAATAAAAAAGAAAGTTGAATAAAAAAAAAATTGAATAAAAATGGAAGTTGCATAAAATTAACAATGAAAGTTCATTCAAGAAACCACTATACCTTACCGATCTATTTGGAAATTAAATAAAAAAGGAAGTTGAATAAAAAATAAAAAGGGAAGTTGTATAAAATTAAAAATGGAAGTTCATTCAGGAAACCACTGTACCTTAATGATCTATTTTAAAATTAAATAAAAAATGAACTTGAATAGAAAACGAAATTGAATAACTATGGAAGTTAAATAAAAATAAAAATTGAAGTTGCATAAAATTAACAATGTAAGTTCATTTAAGAAATCACTATACCTTAACGATCTATTTGGAAATTAATTAAAAAGGAAATTGACTACAAAAGGACATTGAATCAGAATGGAAGTTAAATAAAAATAAAAATGGAAGTTCCATAAAATTAAAAATGGAAGTTCATTCAATAAACCACTATATCTTAACGATCTATTTGGAAATTAAATAAAAGATGAAGTTGAATAGAAAAGGAAATAGAATCAAAATGGAAGTTGAATAAAAATAAAAATGGAAGTTGCATAAAATTAACAACGGAAGTTTATTCAAGAAACCACTAGTACCTTAACGATCTATTTGGAATTTACATAAAAAATGAAGTTGAATAGAATATGAAATTGAATAAAAATACAAGTTGAATAAAAACAAAAATGAAAGTTGCATAAAATTAAAAATGGAAGTTCATTCAAGAAACCACCATACGTTAACAATCTATTTGGAAATTAACTGAGAAAAGGAAGACGAATAGAAAAAGAAATTGAATAAAAACGGAAGTTGAATAAAAATAAAAATGAAAATTGTATCAAATTAAAAATGGAAGTTCATTCAAAAAACCACTATATCCTACCGATTTATTTGGAAATTAAAAAAAGAAGAAGCAGTTGAATAGAAAAGTAAAATGAATAAAAGTTGAACTTTAATAAAAATAAAAATGGATGTTGCATAAAATTAACAATGGAAGTTCATTCAAGTAACCATTATACCTTAGCGATCTATTTGGAAAGTAAATAAAAATATGTAGTTGAATAGAATAGGAAATTGAATAAAAATGGAAGTTGCCTAAAATTAACAATGAAAGTTAATTCAAAAAACCACTATACCTTAACAATCTATTTGGAAGTTGAATAGGAAAGCAAATTGAATAAAAAAAGAAGTTGCATAAAATAAAAAATGGAAGTTGCATAAAATTAACAATGGAAGGTCAGTCAAGATACCACTATACCTTAACGATCTATTTGGAAATTAAGTAAAAAAGAAAGTGCAATAGAAAGGAAATTGAAGAAAAATTGAATAGACAAGGAAATTGAATAAAAATGGAAGTGGAATAAAATTAAAAATGGAAGTTCATTCAAGAAACCACTATACCTTAACGATCTATTTGGAAATTAAAAAAAAAAAAGAAGTTGAATAGACAAGTAAATTGAATAAAAGTTGAAGTTCAATAAAAATAAAACTGGAAGTTGCCTTAAATTAACAATGGAAGTTAATTCAAGAAACCACTATACTTTAATGATCTATTTGGAAATTAAATAAAAAAAGAAGTTGAATAGAAAACAAATTTGAATAAAAATGCAAGTTGCCTAAAATTAACAATGGAAGTTAATTCAAGAAACCATTATACCTTAGCGATCTATTTGGAAAGTAAATAAAAAAATGAAGTTGAATAGAATAGGAAATTGAATAAAAATTGAAGTTCTTTTAAGAAACCACTATACCTTAACGATTTATTTGTAAATTAAAAAGAAGAGGAAGTTGAATAGAAAAGGAAATTTAATAAGGAAGGAAGTTGAATAAAAAGAAAAATGGAAGTTGCATAAAATTAAAAATGGAAGTTCATTCAAGAAACCACTATACCCTAACGAATTATTTGGAAATTAAATAAAAAAAAAGAAGTTGAATAGAAAAGGAAGTTGAATAGAAAAGAAAATTGAATAAAAATTGAAGTTGAATAAAAATAAAAATGGATGTTGCATAAAATTAAAAATGAAAGTTCATTCAAGAAACCACTATACCTTAATGATCTATTTGGAAATTGAATAAAAAAATGAAGTTGAATAAAAAAGAAAATTGAATAAAAATGGAAGTTGTATAAAATTAAAAATGGAAATTCATTCAAGAAAAATGGAAGTTGCATAAAATTAAAAATCGAAGTTATAGTGGTTTCTTGAATCAACTTCAATTTTTAATTTTATGCAACTTCCATTTTTATTTTTATGCAACTTCAATTTTTATTCAATTTTCTTTTCTATTCAACTTCTTTTTTTAATTTCTAAATAAATCGTTAAAATTAAAAATGGATGTTTCATAAAATTAAAAATAAAAGTTCATTCGAGAAACCACTACACGTTAACGATCTATTGGGAAATTAAAAAAACAAAGGAAGTTGAATAAAAATGGAAGTTGCCTAAAGTTAACAATGGAAGTTTATTCAAGAAACCACTATAACTTAACGATCTATTTGAAAATTAAATAAAAAAGGAACTTGAATAAAAATAAAAATGGAAGTTGCATAAAATTAACAATAGAACAGGAAATTGAATAAAAATTGAAATTGAATAAAATTAAAAGTGGATGTTCATTCAAGAAACCACTATACGTTAACGATCAATTTGGAAATTAAATAAAAAAGAAAGATAGATAGAAAAACAAATTGAATAACAATGGAAATTAAATAAAAAAAGGAAGTTGAATACAAAAGGAAATTGGATAAAACAAGAAGTTGAATAAAAATAAAAATGGAAGTTGCGTAAAACTTACAATGGAAGTTCTTTCAAGAAACTACTATAACTTAACGATCTATTTGGAAATTAAATTAAAATAGAAGTTGAATAGAAAAGGAAATTGAATAAAAATTAAAGTCAAATAAAAATAAAAATAGAAGTTGCATAAAGTTAACAATAAAAGTTTATTCAAGAAACCATTATACCCTAACGGTCTATTTGAAAATTAAGTAAAAAAACGAAGTTGAATAGAAAAGGAAATTGAAGAAAAATGGAAGTTTCATAAAATTAAAAATCGAAGTTGCATAAGATTAAAAATAGAAGTTCATTCAAAAAACCACTATACCCTACAGATCTATTTGGAAATTAAATAAAAAAGAAAGTTTAAGAGAGAAAATAATTGAATAAAAATGGAAGTTGAATAAAAATAAAAATGGAAGTTGTATGAAATTAAAAATGGAAGTTCATTCAAAAAACCACTCTACCTTAACGATCTATTTGGAAATTAAATAAAAAATGAAGTTGAATAGAAAAGGAAATTGAATAAAAATAAAAATGGATGTCGCATAAAATTAAAAATGTAAGTTCATTCAAGAAACCACCATACCTTAACGATCTATTTGGAAATTAAATAAAAAAAGAAGTTGAATACAAAAGGAAATTTGATAAAAATAGAAGTTACATAAAATTTAAAATGGATGTTCATTTGAGAAACCACTATATCCTAATGATTTATTTGGAAATTGAATAAAAATGGAAGTTGCCTAAAATTAACAATGGAAGTTAATTCAAGTAACCACTATACCTTAGCGATTTATTTGGAAAGTAAATAAAAAAATGTAGTTGAATAGAATAGGAAATTGAATAAAAATGAAAATTGCATAAAATTAAAAATGACAATTCATTCAAAAAACCACTATATCTTAACGATCTATTTGGAAATTAAATAAAAAAAGAAGTTGAATAGAAAAGGAAATTGAATAAAAATCGAAGTTGAATAAAAATAAAAATGGAAGTTGCAGAAAATTAAAAATTGAAGTTCATCCATCAAACTACTATACCCTAACGATCTATTTGGAAATTAAATAAAAAAAGACGTTGAATAGAAAATGAAATTGAATAAAAATGGAAGTTGAATAGACAAGGAAATTGAATAAAAATGGAAGTTGAATAGAAAACGAAATTTAACAAAAAAGGTAGTTGAATAAAAAAAGAAAATGGAAGTTGGATAAAATTAACAATCGAAGTTCATTCAATAAACCACTATAACTTAATAATCTATTTGGAAATTAAATAAAAAAAGATGTTGAATAGAAAAGGAAATTGGATAAAAATAGAAGATGAATAAAAATAAAAATGGAAGTTGCATAAAATTAACAATGGAAGTTCATTCAAGAAACCACTATACCTTAACGATCTATTTGGAAATTAAATAAAAAAAAGAAATTGAATAAAAATGGAAGTTGAATAAAAATAAAAATGGAAGTTGCATAAAATTCACAAATGGAAGTTCATTCAATAAACCACTATAACTTAATGATCTATTTGGAAATTAAATAAAAAAAGAAGTTCAATAGAAAATGAAATTGAATAAAAATGGAAGTTGAATAGAAATAAAAATGGAAGTTGCATAAAATTAAAAATTGAAGTTCAATTTCCTTTTCTATTCAACTTTCTTTTTTATTTAATTTCCAAATAGATCATTAAGGTATAGTAGTTTCTTGAATGAATTTCCATTTTTAATTTTATGCAACTTCCATTTTTATTTATATTTTTATTCAACTTCCTTTTTTATTAAATTTCCTTTTCTATTCAACTTCCTCTTTTTTTTAATTTACAAATAAATCGTTAAGGTATAGTGGTTTCTTGAATGAACTTACATTGTTAATTTTATGCAACTTCCATTTTTATTTTTATTCAACTTCCATTTTTAGTTTTATGCAACTTCCATTTTTATTCAATTTCATTTTCTATTCAACTTCTTTTTTTTATTTAATTTCCAAATAGATCGTTAAGGTATAGTAGTTTCTTGAATGAACTTCGATTTTTATTTTTATTCAACTTCATTTTTTATTCAATTTCCTTTTCTATTGAATTTCTTTTTTTATTTAATTTCCACATAGATCGTCAAGGTATAGTGGTTTCTTGAATGAACTTCCAATGTTAATTTTATGCAACTTCAATTTTATTCAATTTTGTTTTCTATTCAACTTCCTTTTTTATTTAATTTCCAAATAGATTGTTAAGGTATAGTGGTTTCTTGAATTAAATTCCATTTTTATTTTTATTCAACTTCCATATTTATTCAATTTACTTTTCAATTCAACTTCTTTTTTTATTTTATTTCCAAATAGATCGTTAAGGTATTGTGGTTTCTTGAATGATCTTACATTGTTAATTTTATGCAACTTTCATTTTTATTTTTATTCAACTTCAATTTTTATTCAATTTCCTTTTCTATTCAACTTCATTTTTTATTTAATTTCGAAATAGATCGTTAAGGTATAGTGCTTTCTAGAATGAACTTCTATTGTTAATTTTATGCAACTTCCATTTTTATTTTTATTCAACTTCCATTTTTATTTAATTTTCTTCTCTATTCAACTTCCTTTTTTATTTAATTTCCAAATAGATCGTTAAGGTATAGTGGTTAATTGAATGAACTTCCATTGTTAATTTTATGTAACTTCCATTTTTATTCAACTTCCTTTGTTTTTTAATTTTCAAATAGATCGTTAAGATATGGTGGTTTCTTGCATTTTTATTTTATTCAACTTTCATTTTTATTCAACTTCATTTTTATTTTTATGCAACTTCCATTTTTATTTTTATTCAACTTCAATTTTTATTCAATTCTCTTTTCCATTCAACTTCATTTTTTATTTAATTTCCAGATTGATCGTTAAGGTATAGTGGTTTCTTGAATTAACTTCCATTGTTAAATTTAGGTAACTTCCATTTTTATTTTTATTCTTCTTCCATTTTTATTCAACTTCCATTTTGAATTTATTCAACTTCTATTTTTATTCAACTTCCTTTTTTATTTTTATTCAACTTCCATATTTATTCAATTTCCTTTTCTATTCAACATCCCTTTTTATTTAACTTCATTTTCTATTCTACTTCCTTTTTTATTCAATTTCCTTTTCTATTCAACTTTCTTTTAATTTACAAATAAATCGTTAAGGTATAGTGGTTTCTTGAATGAACATACATTGATAATTTCATGCAACTTCCACTTTTATTTTTATTACTTCAATTTTTATACAATTTCCCTTTCTATTCCATTTCCTCTTTTATTTAATTTCCAAATTGATCGTTAAGGTATAGTGGTTTCTTGAATGAACTTACATTGTTAATTTTATGCAACTTTCATTTTATTTGTATTCAACTTCCTTTTACTCAACTTCCATTTTATTCAATTTCCTTTTCTGTTCAACTTCCTCTTTAATTTTATTTCCAAATAGATCGTTATTGTATGGTGGTTTATTGGATGAACTTCCAATTTTGTTTTTATTCAACTTTCATTTTTATTCAATTTACTTTTCAATTCACCTTCCAGTTTTATTTAATTTCTAAATAGATCATTAAAGTATATTGGTTTTTGAATTAACTTCCGTTTTATTCAATTTCCTTTTCTATTCAACTTCATTTTTTTATTTACAAATAAATCGTTAAGGTATAGTGGTTTCTTGAATGAACTTCCATTGTTATTTTTATTCAACTACCTTTTCTGTTAAATTTCCTTCTCTATTCAACTTCCTTTTTTTATTTAACTTCCTTTTTTATTTAATTTCCAAGTAAATCGTTAAGGTATAGTGGTTTCTTGAATGAACTTTCATTTTTATTTTTGGTCAACTTGCATTTTTATTTTTATTCAACTACCTTTTTTGTTAAATTTCCTTCTCTATTCAACTTCAATTTTTAATTATATGCAACGTCCATTTTTATTTTTATGCAACTTCCATTTTTAATTCAAGAAACCATTATACCTTAGCGAAACCACTATACGTTAACGATCAATTTGGATTTAATTTCCAAATAGATCGTTAAGTTATACTGGTTTATTTTATGCAACTTCCATTTTTATTTTTATTTGACTTCAATTTCTATTCAATTTCCTTTTCTATTCAACTTCCATTTTTATCCAATTTCATTTTCTATTCAACTTCCTTTTTTATTCAATTCTATTTTCTATTCAACTTCCATTTTTATTTAATTTCCAAATAGATTGTTAAGGTATAGTGGTTTCTTGAATGAACTTCCATTTTTATTTTTGTTCAACTTTTTTTTTTGTTTAATTTCCAAACAGATCGTTAAGGTATTATGGTTTCTTGAATGAACTTCCATTGTTAATTTTATACAACTTCAATTTATATTTTTATTCAACTTCCATTTTTATTCAATTTCCTTTTCTATTCAACTTCCTTTTTTCTTTAATTTCCAAATAGATTGTTAAGGTATAGTGGTTTCTTGAATGAACTTCCATTTTTAATTTTATGTAACATCCATTTTTATTTTTATTCAACTTTCATTTTTATTCCAAATTGATCGTTAAGGTATAGCGGTTTCTTGAATGAACTCCAATTTTTAATTTTATGCAAATTTCATTTTTATTTTTATTCAACTTCCATTTTTTATTCAACTTTTTTTTTTATTCAATTTCTTTTTCTATTCAATTCTATTTTCCATTCAACTTCCTTTTTTATTTAATTTTCAAATAGATCGTTAAGTTATAGTGGTTTCTTGAATGAACTTTCGTTGTTATTTTTATTCAACTTCCATTTTATTGAGTTTCCTTTTCTACTCAACTTCCTTTTTTATTTTATTCAACTTTTATTTTTTATTCAAATTTCTTTTTTATGCAACTGCCATTATTATTCAATTTTGTTTTCTATTCAACTTACTTTTTTATTTAATTTTCAAATAGATTGTTAAGGTATAGTGGTTTCTTGAATAAACTTTTATTGTTAATTTTATGCAACTTCCATTTTTATTTTTATTCAACTTCCATTTATTCAATTTCCTTTTCTATTGAACTTTCTGTTTTATTTTATTTCTAAATAGATCGTTCGAATCTGATGGTTTCGTGAATGAACTTTCATTTTTATTTTTATGCAACTTTCATTTTTATTCAATTTCCCTTTCTATTCAACTTCCTTTTTTATTTAATTTCCAAATAGATCGTTAAGGTATAGTAGTTTCTTGAATGAATTTCGATTTTTATTTTTATTCAACTTCCATTTTTATTCAATTTCCTTTTCTATTCAACTTCCCTTTTTATTTAATTTCTAAATAAATCGTTAAGGTATGGTGGTTTCTTGAATGAACTTCCACTTATATTTTTATTCAACTTACATTTTTATTCAATTTTTCTTTTCAATTTAATTTCTTTTTTTATTTAATTTCCAAATAGATCGTTAAGGTATAGTGGTTTCTTGAATGAACTTCAATTGTTAATTTTATGCAACTTCCATTTTTATTCAATTTCCTTTTATTAAGGTATATTGGTTTCTTCAATGAACTTACATTGTCAATTTTTATTCGACTTCATTCTCTATTCTACTTTCTTTTTATTTAATTTCCAAATAGATCGTTAAGGTAATATGGTTTCTTGAATGAACTTCCATTGTTATTTTTATGCAACTTCCATTTTAATCAACTTCCTTTTTCATTTAATTTCCAAATAAATCGTTATGGTTTTTTTGAATGAACTTCAATTTTTAATTTTATGCAACTTCCATTTTTATTTTTATTCAACTTCCTTATCTAATCAACTTCCATCGTTAATTTTATTCAACTTCTATTTCTATTCAACTTCCTTTTTTATTTTTATTCAACTTCCATTTTGTTTTTATTCAATTTCCTTTGCTATTCAACTTCCATTTTTATTCAATTCTATTTTCTATGTAACTTTAATTTTTATTTTCATTCAACTTTCTTTTTTATTTTTATTCAACTTCCTTTTTTAGTTAATTCTATTTTCTGTTCAACTTCTTTTTTTATTTAATTTCCATTTTTATTCAATTTCCTTTTCCATTCAACTTTCTATTTTATTTAATTTCCAAATAGATCGTTAATAAAATAAAAATGGAAGTTCATAAAATTAACCACGTAAGTTCATTTAAGAAACCATAATACCTTAACATTCTATTTGGAAATTAAATAAAAAAAGGAAGTTGAATAGAAAAAAAAATTGAACAAAACTAGAAGTTGAATTTGCCTAAAATTAAAAATGGAAGTTCATTCAAAAAATCACTATACCATAACGCTCTATTTGGAAATTAAATAAAAAAGAAGTTGAATAGAAATGAAATTGAATAAAAATGGAAGTTGAATAAAAATAAAAATGGAAGTTGCAGAAAATTAACAATGGAAGTTAATTCAAGAAACCACTATACGTTAACGATCTATTTGAAAATTAAATAAAAAAAATTGAAGTTGAATAGAATAGGAAGTTGAATAGAATAGGAAATTGAATAAAAATGTAAGTTGCATAAAATTAAAAATTGAAGTTCATTCAAGAAACCACTACTACCTTTTTTCTTTAATTTCCAATAGATTGTTAAGGTCCACTATACCTGTCACGCCCACTTTTTATTTGTCACGCCCCAAAATAATGCATAAAACCCATCACTTTTAACATGCATTGATATATAAAAGACCTTCATTCTTCTATTCATCAGAGTAATTCATTACAAAATGTATTACATGTTAACAACAAACAAATGCCCTCAGACTTACAACTTTCAAGTTAACACTTGGTTACAAGCAGTACTAACTCAATTACACATTAAGCCCTTGGCTTGAATCACATGTATTACATCAAAAGAAAGAAAGACAATAAAGTCTGCCGCCTTAAGCCTCCCAAGCTATACCCTTGGAGGTGGCATGCTACATGCACGAAAATGATATTCCGTATAGGGTGAGCTATGACCAGTAGAAATACACTAAACCAGCTATGAACAATGACTAAAAGATTAACAGTTTGATAGATGGTTAACACTTTTACATTCTTTCATAACACATTCCAGTTTCATTTTCCATTCCTTTTCAATTCTCAATTCATAACCATAGTCCAGAACCTGACCAAATAACCGATATGAGACAGTAACTCATATTAAACATTTCCTCATTTCACAATAGATAAGCATACTAGCTATATCAATACATCAACAGATAAGCATATGAGCTATATCAACACTTCCACTGATAAGTATAAGAACTATATCACACTTCCAACGATAAGCATATGAGCTATATCAACACTTCACGAGATAAGCATATGAAATTTGTATCTCACGAGTCCATCCTCTCTCCTCCCACACAACACCGGTTTAGAGATCCATCCCTTTCTTCCCTAAACCGTGGAGTACATCCCCTCTCTCCTCCAACACAACACAATGCATATAAACAATTATTATACACATCATCAGTCAATACATAAAGTTAATGTATTCTTTCAAACGTCATACTCAATGACACATTCTAGTGATTAGTTTTAGTTTGCCTAATCATCATGCATTGTCTACAACAATCAAGACTATCCTCCACCGATAGCCCAAAGTAGTTATTTCTAAACAGAAAATAAATGCACAAAATGAATATAAAATCAACATTTCAACTAGGTGAGCGATAAATAATTCAACTACATCCTTTAATCCCATACATTCCCAATTCTAACATTTCTCTATGCTAAACATACATATAGGTTTATTATAAATAAAACCCCAACTTTTGTAAAATTGTACAAAAGCCCCTAAACTTTCACAAAATTACCCAACAACCCCAACATATCAAAATGCTAAAATTTAAAGACAAAACTCATAAAGAGGAGTAGGTTATCCCTACCTCAAATTCGAAGCTCAAACGGAGAAGATGAAAAGAGTTGAAACTCGATCTCTACCACACACCACAAAGCCCTCGAGAATTTACACAACTTTGGCAAAGGAACTATGGCCAAAATCCCAATGGAACTATGGCCAAAATCCAGCTCGGCACAACTAAAATTTATAACTTAAGCTCGGTTCGTAATGGCTAATTAAACCAAGAAAGAACCATAGAAGTTGGTAAGCTAACCCTATGCACTTGCACCTATATATAGGAGTTTGTCCACCTTAAAATGTGTCTTATAACCGATGTGGGACTTCCAACAAACATATAGAAGTTTGTCCACCTAAAAATGTATCTTGTAACCGATGTGGGACTTCCAACAAACACACCAAAGGTTCCCAAAATAGAATGAAGGGTCCAAATACATTTACCAAAAGCCTTAAAAGGCACAAGTGCTACAACCTCCCCACCTTAGGAAATTTCGTCCTCGAAATTAAGGACAAGTTTTTGAAAAATAAGTTTTTCTCTGTTTTTAAACAATGTTAAATTTCAACATTTAATAACTCGACCCATTACCGGTCATTTCATCTCTTGTCAAGAGACATAACAAATACATTTCATCATGCATTTCCTTTCCTGCTCAACCATTTTCAACATACATGGTTTACAATTTCATATCATAAACAATTTTCATGATACATCTCCAGTTCTATAATATGGCCAACATATGCAATATTACAATCAACTCCCATATCAAGGCAATTTTACATTATTTCCATAAACCAAAACATTTACAATGTTTTACGACTTAAGACATACTTAATGATCTTAAAGTCCAACAATACAACAATACATATATAACATACATTCAAACATCCACAAATAGGTCCAGATATTTCTCTCGGACCTCTAACTCACGTTCCCAAGTGGCCTCCTCCACTCCGTGATGTTTCCACAAAACCTTTACCAAAGGAATGGTCTTGTCACGCAGGACTTGATCCCGCCTATCCAAGACCCGAACCGGTCTCTCCTCATACGAGGCATCCTCATCTACCTCTAAGTCGGTCCAATCCAATACATGTGATGGATCCGGCTCATACTTCAAGCATACTCATGAAACAGTCATGAACTCAGGACAAGCTGCGGCAAAGCTAAGCGATAAGCGACCTTGCCAATCCTCTCGGGGATCTCAAAGGACCAATAAACCGAGGATAACTTCCCTCTTCCCAAATCTCATCGTCCGCCTAGGTAATATCTTCAGGAAGACATGATCACCCATCTCAAACACTAACGGTCTTCTCCTACGGTCAGCATATGACTTCTGACAACTCTGGGCTGTAACAAGCCTTCTACGGATAAGCTCAATCTTCTCCGTTGTTTCCCTCACCAACTCTGGACCCAACAAAGGTGCATCACCCACCTCAGCCCAACAAACTGGAGACCTACACATGGCCATCTGAGGGCCTCAAACGGTGCCATACCGATGCTAGACTGGAAACTGTTGTTGTAGGCAAACTCCACCAATGGAAAGTGCCTCTCCCACGTCCCACTAAAGTCAAGGACACAACCCCGAAGCATATCCTCAAGGATCTGAATAGTACGCTCGGACTGCCCGTCAGTCTGAGGATGGCATGCTGTACTAAAGGTCAACTTAGTGCCCAATGCACTCTGCAAACTCTGCCACAACCTAGCAGTAAAACGAGGATCTCTATCTGAGACGATCGTCACTGGGACTCTGTGCAACCTCACTATGTCCCGAATATACAAGTCGGCAAGATGATCTACCGAATCTCTCACGTGCATAGGAATGAAGTGCACCGACTTAGTCAACCGGTCTACAACCACCCAAATAGCATCACTACCCCGCTGAGTCCTCGGAAGACCTACAACGAAGTCCATAGTGACATGCTCCCACTTCCACTCGGCAATAGGCAAGGGTTGCAACAAACCCGCTGGCCTCTGATGCTCGGCCTTCACTTGCTGACAAGTAAGACACTTAGACACAAAAACTGCCACATCTCTCTTCATACCCCGCCACCAGAACTGGCGACCCAAATCCCGATACATCTTGGTGCCTCCCGGATGCACCGCAAGGCGCGAATGGTGAAACTCTCGGAGTACCTCCTCTCGGCAAGACTCCGGCACAAACAGACGGTCTCGGTATCTCACACTCAGGTCGGGATACACCGTCAAACCCTTCTTAACTTTTCCACTGGAGATCTTCTCTCGGAGGGATTCTACCTCAAGGTCACCTCTCTGTGCCTCTAACACTTGAGTCACAAGTGTAGGCTGCGCAACAACAGAAAACAAGGCCGCAGCCTCAACAGATTCGCCCAGATGCAAATCAAACTCGCCAAGTGCCCCCAACATCTCCCACTCCCGGATGGCTACACAAGCTACATCACTAATGGATTTTCTGCTAAGGGCATCGGCCACGACATTGGCCTTTCCCGGATGATAATGCAACTTGAAGTCATAGTCCTCAATAATCTCCATCCACCTCCTCTGCCTCAAGTTCAAGTCTTTCTGTGTAAACAGGTATTTCAGACTCTTATGATCTGAGAACACCTCGAATCTCTCACCATAAAGGTAGTGCCTCCAGATTTTCAAGGCAAAGATCACAGCTGCTAACTCTAGGTCATGTGTAGGGTAATTCTTCTCGTGTATTTTCAACTGACGTGAGCCGTAAGCTACCACTTTCCCTTCCTGTATCAACACACAACCCAAACCCTCTCGTGAGGCATCACAATAAACTGCATAACTCAACCATCTCTCCGGAATAATCAAAATTGGAGCGGTGGTCAATGTAACCTTCAACTCTTGGAACGACTTTTCACAAGTCTCACCCCATACAAATTGGACTCCCTTCCGAGTCAGTCTAGTCAACGGTGAAGCTAATCTAGAGAAATCCTTCACAAACCGGCGGTAATACCCAGCTAATCCCAGAAAACTGCGGATCTCAAACACTCTTAGGCTGTGCCCAGTCTTGCACTGCCTTAGTCTTGGATGTATCAACAGACACCCCTTTCCCGGATACCACATGGCCTAAGAACTTGACTTCCCCAAGCCAGAACTCACACTTCCCAAACTTGGCATACAGCCTATGGGCTCTAAGTAACTTAAGCACCACTCTCAAGTGTTCCTCGTGCTCCTCCTCTGAAGGTGAATAGATCAGAATGTCGTCCACGAAAACGACCACAAAACGGTCTAAGAATTCCCGGAAGATCCGGTTCATCAAGTCCATAAAGACTGCCGGTGCATTGGTAAGTCCAAATGGCATCACCAGAAACTCATAATGGCCATACCGCGTACGGAATGCCGTCTTCGGAATATCCTCCTCCCTGACCCTCAACTGGTGGTAACCCGATCTCAAGTCTATCTTAGAGAAACAACGGGAACCCTTCAACTGATCAAACAAATCATCTATACGGGGCATAGGATACTTATTCTTCACCGTAGCCCGATTCAACTTCCGGTAGTCGATACACAATCTCAAGGCACCATCTTTCTTTTTAGCAAAGAGGGCCGGTGCTCCCCACGGCGAAACACTAGGGCGAATGAAGCCCTTATCTAACAATTCCTGGAGCTGAACTTTCAACTCAACCAACT
This sequence comes from Camellia lanceoleosa, assembly GCA_025200525.1. Classification (NCBI taxonomy): domain Eukaryota; kingdom Viridiplantae; phylum Streptophyta; class Magnoliopsida; order Ericales; family Theaceae; genus Camellia; species Camellia lanceoleosa. The sequence goes on from JANUSC010000017.1 coordinate 788,639, forward strand.
CTGCTGGACCAAATCGGTAAGGTGCCATAGAAATCGGCGCCGTGCCAGGCACCAGATCAATAGAGAACTCAATCTCTCGGTAAGGTGGCAAATCAACGAGGTCCTCAGGAAAGACATCCGAATATTCACAAACTACCCTCGGTAATACAATCTGGGTCTCATCACACTCGCCGCTCTCAAAGCTAGCAAGTATACCACTAAGCTCACTCCGTCCTCGCGGGTCATACCCCGGTGGCAAAACACTACCAACCCGGTTCCCCAAGAAATGGAAACACTCCCCGCTCACAGTACAACAAGTGACCCTCTGGCGGTAGCAATCAATAACTGCCCGGTATGACGATAACCAGTCCATACCTAAAATAACATCAAAGCCCTTCATGGGCATAACTACAAAAGGAAACGGAAGCCTATGATCGGCGACCTCTATATCACAACCTCTACATCCGTGTTTCAAAATCAACTCACCCCCGATAGGTGACACAACACAAATAGGAGATGCCAATAGTGCTAACTCCAACTCTAACACAGATGCAAATGCAGCAGATACAAAAGAATGAGATGCACCTGTATCAATCAACACACTAGCAACCGAATTGCAAAACAGAAAGGTACCTCTCACAACTGACGGAGCTGGTACTAGGTCTGTGATAACAGATACACGCCTCTCGGTCCTCTGCTCCTGCTCACCTCTAGGAGCATACAAGCTCTGTCTTGTTGGGAAGACAAGCTCCCAGTTGGCCCTCGAGGCTGCCTGGTGGCTGATAACTCTGCCTCAAACCAGATGCACCAGATGTGCCACTCAACTGCGGGCAAGACCTCTTCATGTGCCCAGGCTGTCCACACTGAAAACAAGACCAAGGCTGGCCCTTGCCCTGACTCTGGTCCTGAGGTCTAGCTGAAGAAGAAGCAGCTCGCTGACCCCCTCCTTTCTGTGGGCAAACCGAAGCCTTGTGACCCAGCTGGCCACACTTGTAGCAGGTGAACTCCCCCTGATTGCCTTTCCCCGAGCCTGCACTCGGCACTGGAAAGGTCGATCTAGTAAAGCTACTCTGAGACTGCTGTGGGTTAAAACCCTTCTGTCTCCTACCATCACTCTGTCCATCTTGGCTCCTCTTGGAACCTTGATGCTTCTCATCATCCTCCTCCTGCATCATAATCTCCATATGAGCAGCAGCATCCACTAAACGTCTATACTCTTGAATAAAAGGTCCTCCAACCCTCAACTTGAGGCCACGCCTCAATTTCTTCTCAAACTCAGCACAACGGCGTTCCTCGGATGCCACGAGTTCAGTTTCAAACCTGGACAAGTTAGTAAAAGTAGCCACAAACTTCGCCACAGACATACCTATTTGTTTAAGTTTGGCTGATCCCTTAGCTTCTCCCTAGCAGCTGAAGATAAGAATCTCTCCTGGAAAGCCCCTACAAAAGCCTCCCTTGCACCACCAATACGGACCTTCTCATACTTCAACCATTGACCCGCATCTCCCTTCAGCTGGAAGGATGCCAAGGTCACCTTCAATGCTCCGTCCTCAATGCCAAGCATCTCGAACGTCTTACTCATTTGTTCCAACCACTCATCTGCCTTAAGTGGCTCCCTTGGGTCCCCAATAAACTCATCCGGATTAGACCGGAAGAACTCCCTCTTTAAGAAAGAAGGTCCTGCCTCTGCAACCTGATTTTCAGCTCTGAGAATACCCAAAGCTCCTGCTATCTCTCTGGCCAAGGCACCCATAGCTTGCTGACCCACTGGCTCGGCCACATTGGCCTGGCCAACTCCCTCCTGTACTGCCGGAATCTCATCCGGTATAGGCACCTCTTGCCTCCCAGGCCTACCACGTCCTCGTCTCTATCCTAACATCCTAATAAAGGAAACGAAGATTATTAGCATATTCATAAACGTGTCAAAACTAAACACTCACGTCCTAATGCATGGACAACTTTAATTCACTCATGTAAGCATATAAACACATAAGCACTTACGAATTTCCTTTCCCGATAATGATAGTCCCGAGGCGTTACTAGAGTTCTGGTTAGAAACAGCATTGATCAAGTGCTTTTCTAACAAGACTCACAGGAACCCAAGAATCCAATCAACATCCTAGAAATTAAATCCCATACCCACATAATCACATAAGCATGTTATCAATTAAACACATAGCATATGACACTACACAGAAGTCTCTATCAAGCGAGACAAACCCATTGTGATCCTAATCACTTCCCACGTACCCAAAGTATTCGAACCCGGTACGCTCTGATACCAAGTTGTCACGCCCCAAAATAATACATAAAACCCATCACTTTTAACATGCATTGATATATAAAAGACCTTCATTCTTCTATTCATCAGAGTAATTCATTACAAAATGTATTACATGTTAACAACAAACAAATGCCCTACGGGCTTACAACTTTCCAAGTTAACACTTGGTTACAAACAGAGAGTACTAACTCAATTACACATTAAGCCCTTGGCTTGAATCCACATGTAATACACCAAAAGAAAGAAAGACAATAAAGTCTGCCCGCCTTAAGCCTCCCAAGCTATACCCTTGGAGGTGGCATGCTACCTGTACTTGAAAATGATATTCCCATATAGGGTGAGCTAACAGCCCAGTAGAAATACACTAAACCAGCTATGAACAATGACTAAAAGATTAACAGTTTGATAGATGGTTAACACTTTTACATTCTTTCATAACACATTCCAGTTTCATTTTCCATTCCTTTTCAATTCTCAATTCATAACCATAGTCCAGAACCTGACCAAATAACCGATATGAGACAGTAACTCATATTAAACATTTCCTCATTTCACAATAGATAAGCATACTAGCTATATCAATACATCAACAGATAAGCATATGAGCTATATCAACACTTCCACTGATAAGTATAAGAACTATATCACACTTCCAACGATAAGCATATGAGCTATATCAACACTTCAACAGATAAGCATATGAGCTGTATCTACGGAGTCCATCCCCTCTCTCCTCCCACACAACACCCGGTTTAGAGGTTCATCCCCTTTCTTCCCCTAAACCGTGGAGTACATCCCATCTCTCCTCCAACACAACACAATGCATATAAACAATTATTATACACATCATCAGTCAATACATAAAGTTAATGTATTCTTTCAAACGTCATACTCAATGACACATTCTAGTGATTAGTTTTAGTTTGCCTAATCATCATGCATTGTCTACAACAATCAAGACTATCCTCCACCGATAGCCCAAAGTAGTTATTTCTAAACAGAAAATAAATGCACAAAATGAATATAAAATCAACATTTCAACTAGGTGAGCGATAAATAATTCAACTACACCCTTTAATCGCATACATTCCCAATTCTAACATTTCTCTATGCTAAACATGCATATAGGTTTATTATAAATAAAACCCCAACTTTTGTAAAATTGCACAAAAGCCCTAAACTTTCATAAAATTACCCAACAACCCGCAACATATCAAAATGCTAAAATTTAAAGACAAAACTCATAAAGAGGAGTAGGTTATCCCTACCTCAAATTCGAAGCTCAAACGGAGAAGATGAAAAGAGTTGAAACTCGATCTCTGCCACACACCACAAAGCCCTCGAGAATTTAAACAACTTTTGGCGAAGGAACTATGGCCAAAATCCCAATGGAACTATGGCCAAAATCTAGCTCGGCACAACTAAAATTTATAACTCAAGCTCGGTTCGTAATGGCTAATTAAACCAAGAAAGAACCATAGAAGTTGGTAAGCTAACCCTATGCACTTGCACCTATATATAGGAGTTTGTCCACCTTAAAATGTGTCTTGTAACCGATGTGGGACTTCCAACAAACATATAGAAGTTTGTCCACCTAAAAATGTATCTTGTAACCGATGTGGGACTTCCAACAAACACACCAAAGGTTCCCAAAATAGAATGAAGGGTCCAAATACATTTACCAAAAGCCTTAAAAGGCACAAGTGCTACATTATTAGTTGAAGTCATTACCAAGTTCATTAACTTAATTCAATTCCAGAGATAACATACAGAAATAAACTCAAATGTTCAACTATAAGGAATGAACAACAGCTCTCTCTTTCAGATGCTAATTAAATACAACATGAGCATTCTAAATAAATTCTCCTCAGGCTTACAACATTAAATAATCAAATGAAGGGTGCAACCCTTTTACATATATGGCATTCCGCCTACAACAAAGAGGCCCCATGGCCAACAAATAAGAGGATCCAAATCTTGTAGCACATCCTGCTAAACACCTGAAAAAGATTCAACAACGTGGGATGAACATATAGTCCAGTAGGGGTCTCAACATGATCCTTAACAATAACAACTTACAGATAGCTATGATCATGAACGCTCATTCTCGTACTAGAATAGTAATGCGATAGTTTATACAAAATATATATATGTATGAACTTTTCTCGAAAACAACCATTTCATTCAACGCTATAAGCGATTCATCTTTCTTTTCCTTTCATTAACCCCCGTTCCCAATCTTTCATAACATTAACAATTTCTTAGGAAATAAATTTACTAAGCCCACTACTCTCTTCCATTTTCCACACATACAACAAATGTACCTTTTCAAAACATACTTCTAAAATGTTCAATTTTCTTCACACTTCCAAAAGACAAAAGGGCATTTCGGTTCAATCCCAATTCTATCATAATTATACATGCATACCTTTATAAACGGGAGATAACAACTCAACGACATACATAAGATAAAACAATGAGGCAACTCGGCCCTCCAAAATTGTAACCAACACAATCCACAATGTTCCCAGATACACTGAAACAATAACAACAAAACTTTGCTCTACTAGCTATGTGCGTAGTAAGCCAAAGATACACTTCTCACAACAATTTACCAGTTTACCAGGCGCTAGCTGGAAGGGTATGGTGCCTTCGATTCTCAGGGCAGTCAGTTCTCCAGGCGCTAGCTGGAAGGTAATGGTACCTCTGATTCTCAGCGCAGGGTATAACACCAACAACCACAATACAACAAGGCATAACCAACATGTGTACTACATACACATAAACCATCCAGATACCAGCAATGTATTAAAGTAGATAAACACATAGGTGTAATGCATACACGACAATTCAACACAACCGTGTCATCCTCCACCGATGACTAAGGACAAAACCTCTAGATGCATGTATTTAGTACATCTATTAAAAGACTTAATAATCATGAGATCACAAACCCAACAATGACATTAACATGGTAGTTAAAGATACAACCTTCACATATGTGTGTTCAACACTCAAAATACAACAACCCAATTCTTATACTTATTTCAGAAATACTTTTCCCATTTCACAAAATGAATTCCATTTCCTTTTGTTTTCACAAAACCAACTACATCTCTTTTGTTTCCACAAAACCGATTCCATATCTTTTGTTTTCACAAAACCAATTTCAAAGACAATAAAGCCATAACTCATTTTAATCCACTACATTCTTTTCAAAGCCATTCCAAATTAATTATGCAAATTAAGCCATAATCATTAAATTAGGGTTTTCCTCCCTCTTTCACAATATTGATCAAAAAGGCTCAATCATCTACAACAAGCAACAATGACCTCATTTAAGACCCAAAATACATAAGTATTTGCCCAAAGATCAAAACCCCTCTATTAATTTATTAAATCAAATAAAAGTTAGGGTTTCCTCTCCTTTCAACAACAACATGCTAATTAACACACCAATTAGCCCAAACAACAACTAATGATAATAAACCCATATTCAAACAACCAACCCAAGGTTCAATCTCATGATTTTCAACAAATCCAACATGATATAATTTTCATGCAATGTAAAAACTACCACATGTCTATCTATAAACGGAGTATTGAAAAAGAGCAAGGAGAATCCCTACCTCAAATGGAGAAGATGACCCGAAATCAAGGTGCTCCAAATCCACTATTTTTCAGATTAGAACGAAGTCCAAGCCACCCTCTATCTTTCTTACAAAGAGCCTAGGACAGATTCACACTAGAAGGAGATGAAAACCTAGAGAGAAGGTGAGTTTAGAGAGAGAGAGTCTCGGATCTAGGGTTTTAAAACGAAAAGGGGATGAAAAAGTGATATTTTCCCCGCTTCTGCCTACTGATATAAAACAGGCTCGCTCGAGCGAAGACTTGGTCGCTCGAGCGACCAGACACAGAAAACTCTCGCTCGAGCCAAGAAGATCTCGCTCGAGCCAATAACCCAGAAGCACGCTCGAGCGACAGAATTCTCACTCGAGCCAACAACTCAAACCCTCAGGTCTGCAACCAGATGCACGCTCGAGCGACAGACTGCTCGCTCGAGCGAAGAACAAACCAGATCGCTCGAGCGAAGAAAATCTTGCTCGAGCCAAGAAATGCAACTCTCAGGTCCAGAACCAGACGCAATCGCTCGCTCGAGCGAAGCCACTCTGGCTCGATCCACCAGGCACAAGACTCTACTCTCGCTCGAGCAACCAAACCCTGGCTCGAGCGAACAACCAAAACAAAGATCTCGCTCAAGCGACCAACTTCTTGCTCGAGCGAAGTTCCAAAATTCTGGGCAGCAACCCAAGGCTCCCAAACACAACCAACCTGTAATAAACCTGCTCAGCACATCCTATAACTCAAATACGAAGTATGAAATGATGTAAACAAGATATAAACAACTGCTAACATCTACGGAACTAAGTCCGGATCACTGTACAACAAGGGGTAAAACCCGAGATCGCTATAATACCTTAATGATCTATATGGAAATTAAATAAAAAAGGAAATTGAATAGAAAAGGAAATTGAATCAAAATGGAAGTTGAATAAAAATAAAAATGGAAGTTCCACAAAATTAACAATGGAAGTTTATTTAAGAAACCGCTATACCTTAACAATCTATTTGGAAATCAAATAAAAAAGAAAGTTGAATAGAAAAGGAAATTGGAAGTTCATTCGAGAAACCACTATACCTTAACGATCTATTTCGAAACTAAATAAAACATGAAGTTGAATAAAAATGAAAGTTGAATAAAAATAAAAATCAAAGTTCATTCAAGAAACTACTATACCTTAGCGATCTATTTGGAAAGTAAAAAAAAAAATGAAATTGAATAGAAAAGGAAATTGAATAAAAAAGAAGTTGAATAAAAATAAAAACGAAAGTTGCATTAAATTAAAAATGGAAGGTCATTCAAGAAACCACTATACCTTAACGATCTATTTAGAAATTAAATAAAAAAGGTTCATTCAAGAAACCACTATACCTTAACGATCTATTTGGAAATTAAATAAAAAAAAAGTTGAATAGACAAGGAAATTGAATAAAAATGGAAGTTGAATAAAAATAAAAAGGGAAGTCGTATAAAATAAAAAATGGAAGTTCATTCAAGAAACCACTATACCTTAATCATTTATTTGGAAATTAAATAAAACTAGAAGTTGAATAAAAATAAAAATGGAAGTTGTATAAAATTAAAAATTGAATAAAAATGGAAGTTGAATAAAAATAAAAATTGAAGTTGCTTAAAATTAAAAATGGAGGTTCATTCAAGAAACCATTGTTAATTTTATGCAACTTCCATTTTTATTCAATTTCCATTTTTTATTCAACTTCCTTTTTTATTCAATTTCATTTTCTATTCAACTTCCTTTTTTTTTTTATTCAACTTCCATATTTATTCAATTTCCTTTTCTATTCAACTTCTTTTTTTATTAAAAAACAAAGGAAGTTGAATAAAAATGGAAGTTGAATAAAATTCACAATTGAAGTTGATTCAATAAAAATGGAAGTTGTATAAAATTAACAATGGAAGTTCATTCAAGAAACCACTTACCTTAACGATTTATTTGGAAATTAAATAAAAAAAAGTTGCAGAAAAAAAAAATGGAAGTTCATTCAAGAAACTAGTATACCATAACGATTATTTGGAAATTAAATATAAAAGGAAGTTGAATAAAAATGGAAGTTGCATAAAATTAACAATTGAAGTTCATTCAAGAAACCACTATACGTTAACGATCTATTTGGAAATTAAATAAAAAAGAAAGTTGAATAAAAATGGAAGTTGCATAAAATTAACAATGAAAGTTCATTAAAGAAACCACTATACCTTAATGATCTATTTGGAGATTAAATAAAAAAGAAAGTTGAATAATAATGGAAGTTGAATAAAAATAAAATGGAATTTGCATGAAAATAAAATGGAGGTTCATTCAAGAAACCATTGTTAATTTTATGCAACTTCTATTTTTATTCGATTTCCATTTTTTATTCAACTTTCTTTTTTATTCAATTTCATTTTCTTTTCAACTTCCTTTTTTATTCAAATTCCTATTCTATTTAATCTCCAAATAGATCATTAAGGTATAGTGGTTTCTCGAATGAACTTCCATTTTTAATGTTATGCAACTTCCATTTTTATTTTTACTCAACTTCCATTTTTATTCAATTCTATTTTCTATTTAACTTCCTTTAATTTCCAAATAGATCGTTAAGGTATAGTGGTTTCTTGAATAAACTTCGATTTTTATTTTTATTCAACTTCCTTTTTTATTGAATTTCCAAATAGATCGTTAAGGTAGAGTGGTTTTTTGAATCTTCCATTTATATTTTTATTCAATTTCAATTTTTATTCAATATCCATTTTTATTCAATTTCCTTTTCTATTCAATTTCCTTTTATATTTAATTTTCAAATAGATCGTTAAGGTATTATAGTTTCTTGAATGAACTTCCATTGTTAATTTTATGCAACTTCCATTTCTATTTTTATCCAATTTCCATTTCTATTCAACTTCCATTTTCATTCAATTTCATGTTCTATTCAAATTTCATTTTTATTTGAATGAACTTCCACTATACCTTAACGATCTTTTTAATTTTATACAACTTCCATTTTTATTTTTATTCAATTTCCCTTTCTATTCAACTTCCTTTTTTATTGAATTTCCAAATAGATCGTTAATGTATAGTGGTTTTTTGAAAGAACTTCCATTTTTAATTTTTATTCAACTTTCATTTTTATGCAACTTCCATTTTTATTTTTATTCAGCTTCCATTTTTTAATCATCTTGCATTTTTAATTTCCAAATAGATCGTTAAGGTATTATGGTTTTGAATAAAAATGGAAGTTCAATAAAAATAAAACTGGAAACCACTATACCTTAACGATCTATTTGACAATTAAATAAAAAAGGAAGTTGACTAGAAAAGGAAATTGAATAAAAATGGAAGTTGAAAAAAATTAACAATGGAAGTTCATTCAAGAAACCACTAAACCTTAACAATCTATTTGGAAATTGAATAAAAACGGAAGCTGAATAGAAAAGTAAATTTAATAAAAATGGAAGTTGAATAAAAATAAACAATTGAAGTTCATTGAAGAAACCACTATACCTTAACGATCTATTTGGAAAGTAAATAAAAAAATGAAGTTGAATAAAATAGGAAATTGAATAAAAATGGAAGATGAATAAATACAAAAGAAAGTTGAATAGAAAATGAAATTGAATAAAAATGGAAGTTCAATAAAAATAAAACTGAAAGTTGCCTTAAATTAACAATGGAAGTTCATTCAAGAAACCACTATACCTTAACGATCTATTTGGAAATTAAAGAAAAAAGGAAGTTAAATAGAAAAGAAAATTCAATAAAAATGGAATTGAATAAAATTAACAATGTAAGTTGCATAAAATTAAAAAGGAAGTTGAATAAAAATAAAAATAGATGTTGCATATTATTAAAAAAGGAAGTTCACTTAAGAAACCACTATCAATTTCCTTTTCTATTGAACTTCCAAATAAATCGTTAAGGTATAGTGGTTTCTTCAATTAACATCCATTTTTATTTTTATTTTTATTCAACATCCATTTTTATTCAATTTCCTTTTCTACTCAGCTTCCTCTTTTTTTTTTCTTTTTTTTTTTAATTTCCAAATAGATTGTTAAGGTATAGCGGTTTCTTGAATGAACTTCTATTTTCAATTTTATGCAAATTCTATTTTTATTCAATTTCATTTTCAATCTATCTTTCTTTTTTTTATTTAATTTCTAAATAGACTGTTAAGGTATAGTAGTTTTTTGAATGAACTTCCATTGTTAATCATATGCAATTTCCATTTTTATCTTAATTCAACTTCCATTTTTATTTTTATTCAATTTCATTCTCTATCCAATTTCCTTTTTTATTGAATTTCCAAATTGATCATTAAGTTATAGTGGTTTCTGAAATGAACTTACATTGTTAATTTTATTCAACTTCAATTTTTATTTTTATTCAATTTCTTTTCTATTCAATTTACTTTTCTTTTCAACTTCTTTTTTTTATTTATTTTCTAAATAGATCATTAAGGTATAGTGGTTTCTTGAACTTCCATTGTTAATTTTATGCAGCTTCCATTTTTATTTTATTCAACTTCCATTTTTATTCTTATTCAAATTCCATTTTTATTTTTATTCATCTTCCGATTTTATCCAATTTCCTTTTCTATTCAACTTCCTGTTTTATTTAATTTCCAAATAGATCGTCAAGGTATAGTGGTTTCTTGAACTTTCATTGTTAATTTTATGTAACTTCCATTTTATTCAATTTTCTATTCTATTCAACTTTCTTTTTATTTAATTTCCAAATAGATCGTTAAGATATAATGGTTTATTAAATGAACTTCAATTGTTAATTTTATGAACTTCCATTTTTATTTTTATTCAATTTCTTTTCTATTCAACTTCCATTTTTATTTAATTTCCTTCTCTATTCAACTTCCTTTTTTATTTAATTTTCAAATAGATCGTTAAGGTATAGTGGTTTCTTGAATGAACTTCGATTTTTATTCAATTTCCTTTTCTATTAGACTTCATTTTTTACTTAATTTCCAAATAAATCGTTAGGGTATAGTGGTTTCTTGAGTAAACTTCCATTGTTAATCTTATGCAACTTCCATTTTTATTTTTATTCAACTTCCATTGTTAATTTTATTCAACTTCCATTGTTAATTTTATTCAACTTCCATTTTTATTTCAATGCAACTTCAATTTTTATTTAATTTCCAAATAGATCGTTAAGGTAGAGTGGTTTCTTGAATGAACTTCAATTTTTAATTTTTTGCAACTTCCATTTTTATTTTTATTCAATTTCCTTTTCTATTCAACTTCATTTTTATTTTTATTCAACTTCAATTTTTATTTAATTCTTTTTTCCATTCAACTTCATTTTTTATTTAATTTCCAAATTGATCGTTAAGGTATAATGGTTTCTTGAATTAACTTCCATTTTTAATTTTAGGCAAATTGCATTTTTATTTTATTCAACTTCCATTTTTGTTCAATTCTATTTTCTATTCAACTTCCTTTTTTATTTAATTTCCAAATAGATCGTTAAGTTGTAGTGGTTTCTTGAATGAACTTCCATTGTCAATTTTATGCAACTTCAATTTTTATTTTTATTCAACTTCCATTTTTATCCAATTTTCTTTTCAATTCAACTTCCTTTTTTATTTAATTGTCAAATAGATCTTTATGGTATACTAGTTTCTTCAATGAACTTACATTTTTACTTTTATTCAACTTCGATTTTTATCCAACTTCCTTTTCTATTCAACTTCTTTTTTTATTTAATTTCCAAATAATTCGTTAAGGTACAGTGGTTTCTTGAATGAACCTTTTTTTATTTACTTTCCAAATAGATCGTTAAGGTATAGTGGTGTCTTGAATAAACTTACATTGTTAATTTTATGCAACATCCATTTTTATTTTTATGCAACTTCTATTTTTATTCAATTCTATTTTCTATTCAACATCCTTTTTTATTTAATTTCCAAATAGATCGTTAAGGTAGAGTGGTTTCTTGAATGAACTTCCAGTTTTATTTTTAATCAACATCCGTTTTCATTTTTATGCAACTTCTTTTTCTATTCAATTTTCCTTTCTATTCCACTTCCTTTTTTTCTTTAATACCCAAATAGATCGTTAAGGTATAGTGGCTTCTTCTATTCAACTTCTATTTTTATTTAATTTCCTTTTCTATTCAACTTGCTTTCACTATACCGTAAAGATCTATTTGGAATTTAAATAAAAAAGGAAGTTGAAGGGAAAAGGAAATTGAATAAAAATGGATGTTGAATAAAAATAAAAATAAAAATGGAAGTTCATTCAAGAAACCACTATACCTTAACGATCTATTTGGAAATTAAATATAAAAAAAAAGTTGAATAAAAATGGAAGTTGTATAAAAAGGAAAATCGAAGTTCAATAGAAATTGAATAAAAATTGAAGTTGAACAAAAACAAAAATGGAAGTTCATTCAAGAAACCACTATACCTTAACGATCTATTTGGAAATTAAATAAAAAAAAGGAAGTTGAATAGAAATAAACTGGAAGTTCATTCAAAACCACTATACCTTAACGATCTATTTGGAAATTAAATAAAAAAGGAAGTTGAATAAAAATGGAAGTTGAATAAAAATAAAAATGGAAGTTGCATAAAATAAAAATGGAAGTTCATTCAAGAAACCACTATACCTTAACGATCTATTTGGAAATTAAATAAAAAAGGAAGTTGAATAAAAATGGAAGTTGTATAAAAATAAAAATGAAAGTTGCATAAAAATAAAAATAGAAGTTCATTCAAGAAACCGCTATACCTTAACGATCTATTTGGAAATTAAATATAAAAGGAAGTTGAATAGAATAGGAAAGTAAATAAAAATGGAATAAAAAAATGGAAGTTGCTTAAAATTAACAATGGAAGTTTATTCAAGAAACCACTATACCATAAAGATCTATTTCGAAATTAAATAAAAATGGAAGTTCATTAACTAAAGAACTTGAATAAAATTAAAAATGGAACTTGCAAAAAATAATAATGGAAGTTAAATAAAAATTAACAATGGAAGTTGCATAAAATTCAAAATTGAAGTTCATCCAATAAACCGCTATACCTTAACGATCTATTTGGAAATAAAATAAAAAAGAAAATTGAATAAAAACAAAAAATGGAAGTTGCATAAGATTAACATTGGAAGTTCATTCAAGAAACTACTATACCGTAACGATCTATCTGGAAATAAAATAAAAAATGAAGTTGAATAGAAAAGGAAGTTGAATAAAAATGGAAGTTGCCTAAAATTGACAATGGAAGTTAATTCAAAAAACCACTATGCATTAACGATCTATTTGGAAATTAAATAAAAAAGGAAGTTGAATAGAAAAGGGAATTGAATAAAAAAGAAAATTAAATAAAAATGGAAGTTGATTACAAATAAAAATGGAAGTTGAACAAAAATTGAAGTTGCATAAAATTAAAAATGGAAGTTGAATAGAAAAAGAAATTGAATAAAAATGGAAGATGAATAAAAATAAAAATGGAAGTTGAATAAAAAGAAAAAAGAAAGTTGAATAAAAAAAGCAAGCTGAACAGAAAAGGAAATTGAATAAAATTTAAAAATGGAAGATGAATAAAAATAAAAATGCAAGTTGAATAGAAATGGAAGTGAATTCAAGAAAAATGGAAGTTGAACAAAAATGGAAGTTGAATAGAAAAGGAAATTTAATAAAAATTGAAGTACAAATAAAAAGGTAGTTGAATAAAAATAAAAATAGAAGTTGCATAAAATTAACAATGGAATTTAATTCAAGAAACCACTATAACTTAACGATCTATTTGGAAACTAAATAAAAAATGAAGTTGAACAGAAAAGGAAACTGAATAATAATGGCAATTCATTCAAAAAACCACAATACCTTAACAATCTATTTGGAAATTAAATAAAAGATAAAGTTGAATAAAAATGGAAGTTGAGTAAAAATAAAAATTGAAGTTCATTCAAGAAACCACTATACCTTAATGATTAAAAATGGAAGTTGAATAAAAATAAAAATGGAAGTTGCATATAATTAAAAATGGAAGGTCATTCAAGAAACTACTATACCCTAAAGATCTATTTGGAAATTAAATAAAAATGGAAGTTGAATAGAAAAGGAAATTGAATAAAAATGGAAGTTGAATAAAAATAAAAATGAAAGTTCATTCAATAAACCACTGTACCTTAACGATCTATTTGGAAATTAAATATAAAAGGAAGTTGAATAAAAATGGAAATTGAATAAAAATAAAAATGGAAGTTGTATGAAATTAAAAATGGAAGTTCATTCAAAAAACAACTCTGCCTTAACGATCTATTTGGAAATCAAATAAAAAATGTAGTTGAATAGAAAAGGAAATTGAATAAAAATTGAAGTTGAATAAAAAAAATGGAAGTTGAATAAAAATAAAAATAAAAAGTTGAATAAAAAAAGGAAGCTGAATAGAAAAGGAAATTGAATAAAATTAAAAATTGAATAAAAATAAAAATGGAAGTTCATTTAAGAAACCCAACCCTCACTTTACTCTAGTCATGCTTGAATATATTACATGATCTTGTCTTAATATGTTGCATTTGCAAACCTTGATTTGTCTTGCATAAGTGTTACTTGCATGCCTTGTTCCTTGTTTGGTGTGTGTTTAGCCTAGGTTAATCCAAGCCGAGGTCACCTTAAGCCTAGAACTATCTTGGAACCCTTTTCCGGTTGACCTCCACCTCTGCCCTAACATGTAGGCCGAGCTGTGTATTATCCAGGCCGAGATGTTACCTTTGCGCCTGAGTGATCTTGTTCCTGGATTGGTGCGACCTAGACTGAGGTGTGGCACATCTAGGCCGAGGTGTGGCACAGCTAGGCCAAGTGTTGTCCTTTCTAGCCGAGATCATTGTTTTCTTACTTGCCGATGCCTTGTTATTAGCCGAGATCATTACCTACCGGAGTGCCTATGCCATCTTGCTTGTTGAATACACTTTGTCATAAGTCTTTTCTTTTCACTCAATCACCTTTTTGAGGAGAACCAACCCGGTAGTGCCACGTGTCCGAGCTGAGTGTTAAATTAGCCGGTAGAGAGAGAAATGTATCATTTGTTATATTTCTTTGTTCTTGAGGAGAGAGAAGCTCTAGAAGAGGGAGGAGGAGTTCCTAGAGAGGGAGTAAATTTCCAAGCTTGATCTTTGGGTGCTTGAACCGTTAGATTCGAGTTTTGAGGTTAGAATCTTAATCCACTCTTGTTGTTCTCATTGATCATCTAGCTGCATTGCATGATCAGACCTGATTTGCAAGCCATGCATCTATTTAAAGTTGGGTTTAGAAAGAGAAAGTGGCATTCATGTGTTCTTGAAGAAAAAGCCTTGTTTGATCCGAAAGTTTGCATTAAGATTCATGTTTTGTGTTTGTCTTCATAAGGTCTTCAAGTATGGGTGCCCAGGTCCATATTTTCGAACTCATATCATGAAATCTCAGATTTTGTAATAACAAGTTGTGATTTAAGCATGCATGTTCTTCATGTTCTTCAAAGGGAAACCCAGATTTTCCCGACTTTGCTTTTGAATGTGGTCGTCGGGACCACACCTCAGCGGGAAGGTGTGGGACCTCGGCCAAGACCTGGTTGGTGCCCAGCATGTTTTCCCGAGATGAGAAACAGTGTTTTGTTTTGATTTGACTTAGCTTTTGAAGAATGCCGAGATCATTTGTATTTATGTAAAGCTTGTTTAAAGGATGCATTTCATGTCCATCATTGAGGATCTCCCCTTGCCTTATTGAAATGCATTCAATGGGATTTGTTATGTGATTGTAGGCCTTGGATCTTTGCTTGTAACCCCGACGTTAGAAGAACTATGTGAGTGGTATTTTTAATAAAGTTATGTTATAAAGTTTTGATAAAGCTTTGCCTTGCTTGTGTTGGAAAAGTATTTGTTAAGCATGAATGACTGTCCCTATTTTGTGTATCAAATATTAGCTTTGGTTTTGATAACATTCTTGACAAGTCCGTACGTGCTAGGGGACTATAAGCATTTGTAGCACAACCTTTGAAAGTCCGTCTTTGAGGAACTATAAGCATTTGTAGCACAACCTTTGAAAGTCCGTACGTGCTAGGGGACTATAAGCATTTGTAGCACAACCTTTGAAAGTCCATACGTGCTAGAGGACTCTAAGCTTTTGTAGCACCTTTGTTAATGTCATTCCTTGAAACTTGAAAGCCTTGAAAGACTTTGATTGATGAAGCTTGACAGATTTGTTAGATGAACTTGATTCATCCCATATTTTGTTACAAGTTATGATTATGTATTGTTTCGTTAAAGATCTCGAATATCATACATGCAAACCCTTTATTACTTGTACCATTTACTGAGTATCCAAGCTCACCCTCTCTATATATATATGTAGGTGATGAGCAGGACGGCGGCGACGCCTAGATATGCTTTGCAACTTGTTTTGGATTCGCATTTTGTAGCATCTTGAAGATCATGCTTCTTAGCTTGCATTTCATTGTGTTTTGTATATGATGGCTTGAGAAGCCTTTTGGTCAAGATGTATCTTTGTACTTCATTTTGTTTGTATTCAAGTTGTAAAGCTATGTGAAGATGTATGCCATTCCATTTGATTTATGCACAGCTCTTGTGGACTAATTAGAATTAAATTATTGCTTCCGTACATGTGAGCCCCATATGTATACTCTGTTTGTGTGTGAATCTTTGAGAGTTGGCCTTTGGTAATCTCGAATTACTGGCTATCACGGCACCATTCTACTAGGGGCAGAATGGGGTTGTGACAAAACCACTATACCTTAACGATCTATTTGGAGATTAAATAAAAAAGCAAGATGAATAGAAAAGGAAATTCAATAAAAAAGGAAGTTGAACACAAAAGTATTTGGAGATTAAATAAAAAAGCAAGATGAATAGAAAATGAAATTCAATAAAAAAGGAAGTTGAACACAAAAGGATGGAAGTTAATTCAAGAAACCACTATACCTTAACGATTTACTTGGAAATTTAATAAAAATGGAAGTTGCATTAAATTAAAGAAAAAAGGTTGAGTAAAATTGAAAAGAAAATTGAATAAAAATGGACGTTCATGAAATTAAAAATGGAAACTGAGTAAAAATAAAAATGGAAGTTGCATAAAAATAAAAATGGAAGTTGCCTAAATTTAAAAATGGAAGCTGAATAGAAATAAAAATGGAAGTTCATTCAAGAAACCACTATACCTTAACGATCTATTTGAAAATTAAATAAAAAAGGAAGTCGAATAGAAAAGAAAATTGAATAACAAATGGAAGTTGAATAAAATTAAAAATGGAAGTTCATTCAAGAAACCACTATACCTTAACGATTTATTTGTAAATTAAAAAAAAAAGAGGAAGTTGAATAGAAATGGAAATTTAATAAAAATGGAAGTTGAACAAAAATAAAAATGGAAGTTGCTTAAGATTAATAATGGAAGTTCATTCAAGAAACCGCTATACCTTAACGGTCTATTTGGAAGTTGAATAAAAGAGGAAGTTAAATAGAAAAATTCATTGAATAGAAATCGAAATTGAATAAAAATCGAAGTTGAATAAAAATAAAAATGGAAGTTGAATAAAAATAAAAAGAAAGTTGAATAAAAAAAGGAAGAATTTGAGCAGAAAAGGAAATTGAATAAAATTAAAAATTGAATAAAAATAAAAATGGAAGTAGCATAAAATTAAAAATTGAAGTTGAATAAAAATAAAAATGGAAGTTCATTCAAAAAACCACTATACCTTAACGATCTATTTAGAGATTAAATAAAAAACGAAGATGAATAGAAAAGGAAATTGAATAAGAAAGGAAGTTAAATACAAAAGGATGGAAGTTCATTCAAGAAACCGCTATACCTTAACGATCTATTTCAAAATTAAATAAAAAATGAAGTTGAATAGAAAAGGAAATTAAATAAAAAAGGAAGTTGAATAGAAAAGAAAATTGAATAATAAATGGAAGTTGAATAAAATTAAAAATGGAAGTTCATTCAACAAACCACTATACCTTAACGATTTATTTGTAAATTAAAAAAAAAAGAGCAAGTTGAATAGAAATGGAAATTTAATAAAAATGGAAGTTCATTCAAGAAACCACTGTACCTTAACAATCGATTTGGAAATTAAATAAAAAAAGAAAGTTGAATAAAAATGGATGTCGAATAAAAATAAAAATAAAAATGAAAGTTGCATAAAAACTGTAATAACCCTCACACTGCTTCGACCATACTCATATGCATTATATATGATCTTGTTTTGTTGAGCTTGCAATTTTAATCTTGACTTGCTTTGCATCCTTGACTTGTCTTGCATAAGTGATACTTAAGTGTTATGTTCCTTTGGTGTGTGTGTGTGTGTGTGTATGTGCCGAGGTTGTCATGAGCCTAGATCACCTTTGAATCCTTGTACTTAGAATCGCTTGTCTGGCCTTCCTTCTCACCTCAGCATGTTAGCCGAGATGTCACTACTTAGCCGAGATGTTCTACCCTTAGTGACCTTTGACCCTGGGAAGGTATGACCTAGGCCGAGATGTGGCACACCCCTGGCCGAGGTGTGGCACAGCTTAGTCAAGTGTTGTCCTCCCTAGCCGATGTCTTTGTTACCCTGTTGCCGAAGTTTATCTTTAGCCGATGTTATTTCTTGCCGAAGTCTTGTTGTTGGCCGATGTCATTGCCGCCGGAGTTCCTTGCCACCAAGCTTGTTGAACACGCCTTGTCAGAGACTTGTCTTTTCAATCAATCATTTTTTTTAAGTTGAACCAACCAACTGCTGCCACGTGTCCGAGCTGAATGTTATATCAGCCGGCAAATCTAGAAATGTCTCATTTTGTTATAAGTCTTGTTCTTGAGGAGAGAGAAGCTCTAGGAGGAGTTCTAGAGTGAGAAAGTGATTAGCAAGCTCGATCCTTGGTGTTGGACCCGTTAGATTCGTGATCTGAGGTTAGAATCTCAATCTCCTTTTGTTGTTCTTGATGATCATCTAGTCGCATTGCATGATTGAAGCCGCCTCTTGCGTATCATGTGTTGATTTAAAGTTGGTTTTGGAAAGAAAATGTGACCTTCATGTGTTCTTGAAGAAAAGCCTTGATTTGATCTGAAGCTTGCATTGAAATCCATGCATTTGTGTTTGTTTCACCAAGATATTCTAGTATGGGCGTCAGTCCATGTTTTCAAACTCATTGCATGAGATCTCGATTTTATAAATGACAAGTTATGATCCTTGCATTCATTCCTTCATGTTCTTCATGATCATGTTCTTGATGTTCTTGAGCGAGGGAAACCCGTGTTTTCCCGACTTCATTTGTCCTTGAATGTGGCCTCGGAACCTCACCTCGGCAGGAGGTGTGGAACCTCGGCCAAGACACAGTTAGTTGCCCAAGATGTTTTCCGAAATAAGAAAGTGTTTGCTTTGATTTGACTTAGTCTTGGGGCATGCCGAGATCATTTGCATGCATGTGAAACTTGTTTGTAAGTGTATTCATGAACTTGCCATGTATTTGTAGGACTTGGACTTGCCTTGACCCCACGTTCAAGAACTATGTGAGTGGCATTCTTAATAAAGCTATGTTGCTTTGACTTGATAAAAGTATTGTTTTGCCTTGTTTTGAAAAGTGTTTGTAAGCATGAATGATTAATCCTACCTTGAGTATCAATGTTATGTCTTGTTTTGATGACCATTCTGGAAGTCCAGCGTGCGGGGGACTTTAAGCATTTGTGGCACCAAATCCGTGCGTGCTAGGGGACTTTAAGCATTTGTAGCACAAGTTTGGAAGTCCGTACGTGCCAGGGGACTTTAAGCATTTGTGGCACAAGTCCTTAGTGTCGGGGACTATAATGCAACGACATCCTTGTTTAGAGATCTCTCTTGTCTTGTCTTGCCTTGCCACTGACGGTTTTACCGCGTGGGTTTGCTTGTCCAGAATGTCATCACTCGTATTATATTGATGTTAATGAACATCCTTGAAGCTTTGAAAGATTTGAAAGACAAACTTGATTTGTACTATGTATAGTTTTGTTAAAGACCTCGGATATCATTCATGTAAACCCTTTATTGTTTATGCCATTCACTGAGTATCCAAGCTCACCCTCTCTATATATATATGTAGGTGATGAGCGTAGCGGAGACGCCTAGACTTGTTTGCCGATGTTTTTGCCGACATGTTTTGCATTCGTGTTTTTGCAGACATCTTGAAGATCATGCTTCTTGGTTATTTCATTGAAATTTTTGTATTTGAAGGCCGGAAGCCTTTTTGTCAAGATGTAATTCATGTACTCTATTCTTATATTAAAGCCATCAAAGATGTATGTCATTTCATTCGACTTAAGCACCGCTTTTATGGATCGCTTGTATGTTAATTTATTGCTTCGCATTTGTAAGCCCCACATATTTACTCCGAGTTGTGCGTGAATTCTTGAAAGAGGCCTTTGGTAACCCCGGTTATCGGCCATCTCGGGCGCAGTTGGGGTCGTGACAGATTGGTATCGAGCACAAGTTTCTTATAGTACGTTATTCACACACTCGAGTCCTAAAGAGCATAGGATTTCCCTTAGAAAGATCATAGGATTGCATCATGTTGCTTGCTACTTGACAAATGTGTGCATCATCCCAACATGATTACTTGTTGCTAGCATGCATACTTGTTCTACATTCTGTTTTAAAGTCACATTTCGCATACTCATAGCACTATGAGGAGAGGAAGACCACCAGTTGGCCGAGATCGATCGAGAGGACGATCGGACCGATTAGAAAGACTAGTGGAAGGGTTAACTCGAGAGTTAAGACAAGTGAGACAATGAATGTTAGTGCTACAACTACCCAGCCGAATGCATTTAATGGCCGTTATACAGTCCCACCTCCACCTCCTCCAGTACCTCAAGTACCCTCACAGCCACCCTTGTATGGAGATGGAACCATGACTTTGATTAAGGAATTCAAGAAGATGAACCCGCCGAGGTTCCAAGGGGGCATAGAACCAATGAAAGCCGAAGCGTGGGTTCTAGGAATGGAGAAGTTGTTTGAAATCTTTCCCAGCACGGATGCTCAAAAGGTGGCATTGGCGCATTTACATTAGATGATGATGCCCAAGATGGTGGATGATGACACGAGAAGGAAACCCGATTTAACTTGGGCCAAATTTTTGGAACTATTTTATAATAAGCATTTTCCCTTAGTGTCCGAGATCGCAAGATCACGAGTTTGAGACCCTCACACAAGGAAGCAGGAGACGAAGGCGCGAATCACGATCGTGCCTTCACGAATTGGCGAGGTATGCACCTCATATGGTCAATGATGAGTATAGGAAAGCTAGGAAGTTTGAAAGTGGACTGCGTGGACCGACACAGATAGAGTTAACATGCTCAACATGCCAACTTACTGGAGTCTTGGACAAGGCTATCCTTGCGTAAACCAACTTGAGCCGATATCGTAATGCAGGAGAGAACCGGAGAAAGAGAGAACTATGACAACCGCCGAGCTCCGTTTAATGCTAAGAAGAAAGCGAACGTGGAAGCTCCAAAGAACTCGAACCAGAAGGTAGTACCAAGCCGATGTGTGCAAGTTGTGGGAGGCCGATTCGTGGGTTTGCCGGGCGTCAGCGCTTGTTTTGAATGTGGAGAGATGGGTCATCGTGTGAAAGATTGCCCAAAGTCAAGGATTGATGATGGTAGGAAAAGTGGGAGCACCTCGGGCTCGACAGGAAGCAATGTCGGCAGACACAAATGAGGCGAGGCGAGTTTTCGCTAGTGCCGGAGACACCTGCACGTCAAACAAAGAGTGTCGTGTATACTTCCAATCTGCTCTCAAGATGCTTATGTGTTAATTGATTCGGGATCTACGCATTCATTCATATCTGCTAAGTTTGCTGAGAAGTTGAATAGACCACAGGAACCCCTTGGTTATGTGTTATATGTATCTGCTCCATCTGGGAGAACTATGATTGTTGCATCTATTTATAGAGAGTGTGTTATTGGGATTAAGGGTGTAGAGTTGTTAGTTGATTTGATGCCATTAAGCATGACCCACTTTGATGTTATATTAGGAATGGATTGGTTAGTGATGAATCATGCATCTATTGATTGTGTTTCTAAGAGCGTTACTTTGAAACCCCCAAGCCAAGCCGAGGTCATTTTCCAGGGTAGAGGTGTAGTGTCCCCACCTTACTTGATTTCATCCATTAAAGCCTATAAGCTAATTCGGAAAGGATGCCATGGCTACTTGTGTAGTATACTGAGTGATCAGAATGGAAATGCTAAGTTAGCCGATATCCCGCTTGTTAGTGAATTCTCCGATGTCTTTCGGATGAATTGCTGCCACTTAGTCGATAGAGAAATAGAGTTCTTGTGGACATCATGTCGTGAACCCAAACCGATCTCCAAAACACCTTATAGAATGGCCCACCGAACTTAAGGAATTGAAGGTACGATTCTGAGAATTGTTGGATAAGGGTTTTGTTAGGCGAGCACATCACCATGGGGAGCACCGGTCTTGTTTGTTAAGAAAAAGGATGGTACGCTTCGTCTTTGCATTGACTACGAGAGAACTTAATAAAGTAACCATTAAGAATAAGTACCCATTGCCTAGGATTGATGATTTGCTAGATCAACTTCAAGGAGCACGAGTCTTTTCCAAGATTGACCTTAGGTCGGGTTACCATCGACTTAAGGTTAAAGCCGAGGATGTTGAGAAGACGGCATTTCGAACCGTATATGGCCACTACGAGTTTTTAGTGATGCCTTTTGGTGTAACCAATGCCCTCTTTGCATTTATGGACTTAATGAACGAGTCTTCAAACCGCATTTAGATGAGTTTGTAGTTGTCTTCATTGATGATATACTAATCTATTCCAAGAGTAAAGTGAACATGAAAACCACTTGAGACTTGCCTTACGATTTTGAGGACAGAAGTTGTATGCTAAGTTGAGTAAATGTGAGTTTTGGCTTTCCAAGATTTCATTCCTAGGGCATGTGATTAATGAAGAAGGTATCTCGTTGATCCCAAAGATTGAAGCCGTGGTAAATTGGCCGACGCCGACCAACGTGTCCGAGGTTCGTAGTTTCCTAGGTTTGGCGAGTTACTACGTAAAGTTTGTGAAAGACTTCTCAAGGATTGCGGTGCCTTTGACACGCTTAACTCGAAGGAGTGGCATACGAATGGACCAAAGATAGAGAATTGACATTTCAGAATTGAAGACGAGGTTAGTTACTGACTCAGGTTCTTGTACTTCCATCAAGTAATGAGGAATTTCAGATTTACTGATGCTTCACATAAGGGTTTGGGTTGTGTATTAATGCAAAGGGTAAGGTCATAGCATATGCATCTCGTCGCTTGAAACTTCATGAGAAGAACTACCCTACCCATGACTTAGAATTAGCAAATGTGGTATTTGCCTTGAAGATTTGGCGACATTACTTGTATGGAGCTTCTTGCCGTGTTTTCACGGATCACAAGAGTTTGAAGTATTTATTTACTCAGAGGAACTAAATTTGAGGCGAGAAGATGGTGGAATTATTGAAGGACTACGACATGCAAATTCAATATCACCCGTGCAAAGCCAACTCGAGAGCCGATGCATTAAGCGTAAGATCAATGGGAAGTTTAGCATGCTTAGCCATAATCTCGCCAGAGCCGACCATTATTGATGAAGTAAAGTCAAGACAGATGAATGATGAATTCTCGGAAAGGTTGCCGAGGAGATTGATACCAAGCGAGATCGAGTTACACCTTTGAAGATGGAGTGCTCAAGTTCGAAGGAAGATTGTGTGTGGCCGACGCCCGAGTTGAAAAGAAGGATTTTGCAGAATCTCATAGTTCTAGAATTGCTGTTCATCCAGGAACACTAAGATGTATCAAGATATGAAGCAAACCTTTTGGTGGCGAACATGAAGAGAGAGATAGCCGAGTTTGTATCTCGATGCTTGCAATGTCAACAAGTGAAGGCAGAACATCAGAGACCAGCAGGACTCCTTCAACCTTTGTCGATTCCTGAATGGAAATGGGAACATATCTCCATGGACTTTGTGATTGGTTTGCGAAGACACGAAGGGATGGACTCGATTTGGGTCATAATCGACAGATTAACTAAGTCAAGACATTTCTTGCTGTTCGGACTACATTCACCGACCGACTAATTGCATCAGTATATGAATGAGATTGTGAGACTTCATGGAGTGCCGATGTCAATTGTTTCTGCATCGAGATCCAAGTTTGTTTGCGAGGTTTTGGCAAAGTTTACAGAGGGCTTTGGGAACCGAGTTGAGGTTTAGCACAAGATTTCACCCCCAACCGATGCGGGCGCATGAAGGACAAATCGGACACTTGAAGATATGCTTAGGTTATGTGTATTGGATTTCAAAGGAAGTTGGGAAACACACTTACCATTAGTAGAGTTCGCATAACAACAGTTATCAAGCCAAGATTGGCATGGCACCATACTGAAGCTTTGTATGGAAGGAAGTGCAGATCGCCGATATGTTGGACCAAGTAGGAGATAAAGTTTTGATCGCCCCGAACTGATTCAAGTAACAACCGAGAAGATTAAGCTTATTCGACAGAGGATCGACCGCCCAAAGTCGGCGTAAGAGCTATGCCGACCAAAGAAGAAGAGAATTGGAATTTGAAGTTGGAGACCATGTATTCCTGAAGATTTCACCAACGAAAGGAGTTTTTAGATTTGGGAAGAAGGGCAAATTAGCACCTCGTTACATCGGGCCATTTGAAATTCTTGAGAAGATTAACACCACTGCTATGGACTTGCTCTACCACCAATCGAGTCAAGTTCACAATGTATTCCATATTTCAATGTTGAGGAAGTATATTCGAGATCCCCGCATGTGGTTGATCATTTTGGGATTGTGGTTGATGAAGAATTGAGCTATGAGGAGAGACCAATGCGTATTATTGATAGGCAAGTAAGACAATTGAGAAATAAGGCAATACAGATGGTGAAGGTTGAATGGAAGGAACATCATGGCAAGGATGCCACATGGGAGATGGAAGAAGAAATGAGGATCCGACATCTCCGTAATCGTTTAGGATAAGGTAACTCAAGTTTGGGGACCAAACTTCTTTAAGGGAAGGGTGTAATAACCCTCACATCGCCGACCATACTCATATGCATTATATATGATCTTGTTTTGTTGAGCTTGCAATTTTAATCTTGACTTGCTTTGCATCCTTGACTTGTCTTGCATAAGTGATACTTAAGTGTTATGTTCCTTTGGTGTGTGTGTGTGTGTGTGTGTATGTGCCGAGGTTGTCATGAGCCTAGATCACCTTTGAATCCTTGTACTTAGAATCGCTTGTCTGGCCTTCCTTCTCACCTCAGCATGTTAGCGGGATGTCACTACTTAGCCGAGATGC
The DNA here is from genome assembly GCA_025200525.1 of Camellia lanceoleosa. Classification (NCBI taxonomy): domain Eukaryota; kingdom Viridiplantae; phylum Streptophyta; class Magnoliopsida; order Ericales; family Theaceae; genus Camellia; species Camellia lanceoleosa. The sequence continues at coordinate 813,846 of JANUSC010000017.1, forward strand.
TCTACCCTTAGTGACCTTTGACCGGGAAGGTATGACCTAGGCCGAGATGTGGCACACCTGGCCGAGGTGTGGCAACTTAGTCAAGTGTTGTCCTCCCTAGCCGATGTCTTTGTTACCCTGTTCAAGTTTATCTTTAGCCGATGTTATTTCTTGCCGAAGTCTTGTTGTTGGCCGATGTCATTGCCCGCCGGAGTTCCTTGCCACCAAGCTTGTTGAACACGCCTTGTCAGAGACTTGTCTTTTCAATCAATCATTTTTTTTAAGTTGAACCAACCAACTGCTGCCACGTGTCCGAGCTGAATGTTATATCAGCCGGCAAATCTAGAAATGTCTCATTTTGTTATAAGTCTTGTTCTTGAGGAGAGAAGCTCTAGGAGGAGTTCTAGAGTGAGAAAGTGATTAGCAAGCTCGATCCTTGGTGTTGGACCCGTTAGATTCGTGATCTGAGGTTAGAATCTCAATCTCCTTTTGTTGTTCTTGATGATCATCTAGCTGCATTGCATGATTGAAGCTGTCTTGCGTATCATGTGTTGATTTAAAGTTGGTTTTGGAAAGAAAATGTGACCTTCATGTGTTCTTGAAGAAAAGCCTTGATTTGATCTGAAAGCTTGCATTGAAATCCATGCATTTGTGTTTGTTTCACCAAGATATTCTAGTATGGGCGTCCAGGTCCATGTTTTCAAACTCATTGCATGAGATCTCTGATTTTATAAATGACAAGTTATGATCCTTGCATTCATTCCTTCATGTTCTTCATGATCATGTTCTTGATGTTCTTGAGCAGAGGAAACCCGTTTTCCGACTTCATTTGTCCTTGAATGTGGCCTCGAACCTCACCTCGGCAAGGAGGTGTGGAACCTCGCCAAGACCAAGTTAGTTGCCCAAAGATGTTTTCCAAATAAGAAACAGTGTTTGCTTTGATTTGACTTAGTCTTGGGGCATGCCGAGATCATTTGCATGCATGTGAAACTTGTTTGTAAGTGTATTCAAGTGAACTTGCCATGTATTTGTAGGACTTGGACTTGCCTTGACCCGACGTTCAAGAACTATGTGAGTGGCATTCTTAATAAAGCTATGTTGCTTTGACTTGATAAAAGTATTGTTTTGCCTTGTTTTGAAAAGTGTTTGTAAGCATGAATGATTAATCCTACCTTGAGTATCAATGTTATGTCTTGTTTTGATGACCATTCGAAGTCCGACGCGTTGGGGACTTTAAGCATTTGTGGCACCAAATTGCACGTGCTAGGGGACTATAAGCATTTGTAGCACAAGTTTGGAAGTCCGTGCGTTGTGGGACTTTAAGCATTTGTGGCACAAGTCCTTAGTGTCGGGGACTATAATGCAACGACATCCTTGTTTAGAGATCTCTCTTGTCTTGTCTTGCCTTGCCACCGACGGTTTTACCGCGTGGGTTTGCTTGTCCGAATGTCATCACGTATTATATTGATGTTAATGAACATCCCTTGAAGCTTTGAAAGATTTGAAAGACAAACTTGATTTGTACTATGTATAGTTTTGTTAAAGACCTCGGATATCATTCATGTAAACCCTTTATTGTTTATGCCATTCACTGAGTATCCAAGCTCAGCCTCTCTATATATATATGTAGGTGATGAGCGGTATGCGGAGACGCCTAGACTTGTTTGCCGATGTTTTTGCCGACATGTTTTGCATTCGTGTTTTCAAAGATCTTGAAGATCATGCTTCTTGGTTATTTCATTGAAATTTTTGTATTTGAAGGCCGAGAAGCCTTTTTGTCAAGATGTAATTCATGTACTCTATTCTGTTATATTAAAGCCATCAAAGATGTATGTCATTTCATTCGACTTAAGCACTGCTTTTATGGACTGCTTGTATGTTAATTTATTGCTTCCGCATTTGTAAGCCCCACATATTTACTCTGAGTTGTGCGTGAATTCTTGAAAGAGGCCTTTGGTAACCCCGGGTTACTGGCCATCTCGGCGCCGACCTTCTAGGGGCAGGTTGGGGTCGTGACAAAAACAGAAGTTGAATAAAACTAAAAAAGGAAATTGAATACAAATGGAAGTTCATTCAAAAAACCACTATACCTTAACGATCTATTTGAAAATTAAACAAACAAGGAAGTTGAATAGAAAAGAAGTTGAATAAAAATGGAAGATGAATAAAAATAAAAGTTGAATAGAAAAGGAAGTTCAATAAAAAATGAAGTCGAATAAAAATAAAAATGGAAGTTGCATAAAATTAAAAATGGAAGTTCATTCAAGAAGCCACTATACCCTAACGATTTCTTTGAAAATTAAGTAAAAAATGAAGTAGAATAGAAAAGATTAAAAATTGAAGTTCAAGAAATTAAAATTGGAAGCTGAGTAAAAATAAAAATGGAAGTTGAATAAAAATAAAAATGGAAGTTGCATAAAAATAAAAATGGAAGTTGCCTAAATTTAAAAATAGAAGTTGAATAGAAATAAAAATGGAAGTTCATTCAATAAACCGGTATACCTTAACGATCTATTTGAAAATTAAATAAAAAAGGAAGTTGAATAGAAAAGGAAATTAAATAAAAAAGGAAGTTGAATAGAAAAGAAAATTGAATAACAAATGGAAGTTGAATAAAATTTAAAATGGAAGTTCATTAGGGAAACCACTATACCTTAACGATTTATTTGTAAATTAAAAAAGAGAGGAAGTTGAATAGAAATGGAAATTTAATAAAAATGGAAGTTGAACAAAAATAAAAATGGAAGTTGCATAAGATTAACAAGGGAAGTTCATTGAAGAAATCCCTATACCTTAACGGTCTATTTGGAAGTTGAATAAAAGAGGATGTTAAATAGAAAAGTTCATTGAATAGAAATGGAAATTGAATAAAAATCGAAGTTCAATAAAAATAAAAACAGAAGTTGAATAGAAATAAAAAAGAAAGTTGAATAAAAAAAGGAAACTGAACAGAAAATGAAATTAAATAAAATTAAAAATTGAATAAAAATAAAAATGGAAGTTGCATAAAATTAAAAATTGAAGTTGAATAAAAATAAAAATGGAAGTTCATTCAAGAAACCACTATACCTTAACGATCTATTTGGAGATTAAATAAAAAAGGAAGATGAATAGTAAAGGAAATTGAATAAAAAAGGAAGTTGAATACAAAAGAATGGAAGTTCATTCAAAAAACCACTATACCTTAACGATTTATTTGAAAATTAAATAAAAAAGAAAGTTGAATAAAAAAGAAAATTGAATAACAAATGGAAGTTGAATAAAATTAAAAATGGAAGTTCATTCAAGAAACCACTATACCTTAACGATTTATTTGGAAATTAAAAAAAAAAAAGGGCAAGTTGAATAGAAATGGAAATTTAATAAAAATGGAAGTTCATTCAAGAAACCACTGTACCTTAACGATCGATTTGGAAATTAAATAAAAAAGAAAGTTGAATAAAAATGGATGTCGAATAAAAATAAAAATAAAAATGGAAGTTGCATAAAAACGGAAGTTGAATAAAAAATAAAAAATAAAAAAGGAAATTGAATAAAAATGGAAGTTCATTCAAGAAACCACTATACCTTAACGATCTATTTGAAAATTAAACAAACAAAGAAGTTGAATAGAAAAGAAGTTGAATAAAAATGGAAGATGAATAAAAATAAAAGTTGAATAGAAAAGGAAGTTCAATAAAAAATAAAGTCGAATAAAAATAAAAATGGAAGTTGCATAAAATTAAAAATGGAAGTTCATTCAAGAAACCACTATACCCTAACGATTTCTTTGAAAATTAAGTAAAAAATGAAGTAGAATAGAAAAGATTAAAAATTTAAGTTCATGAAATTAAAAATGGAAGCTGAGTAAAAATAAAAATGGAAGTTGAATAAAAATAAAAATGAAAGTTGCATAGAAAAAAAAATGGAAGTTGCCTAAATTTAAAAATGAAAGTTGAATAGAAATAAAAATGGAAGTTCATTCAAAAACCAGTATACCTTAACGATCTATTTGAAAATTAAATAAAAAAGGAAGTTGAATAGAAAAGGAAATTAAATAAAAAAATAAGTTGAATAGAAAAGAAAATTGAATAATAAATGGAAGTTGAATAAAATTAAAAATGGAAGTTCATTCAAGAAACCACTATACCCTAATGATTTATTTGTAAATTAAAAAAGAGAGGAAGTTGAATAGAAATGGAAATTTAATAAAAATGGAAATTGAACAAAAGTAAAAATGAAAGTTGCATAAGATTAACAAGGGAAGTTCATTCAAGAAATCCCTATACCTTAACGGTCTATTTGGAAATGAAATAAAAGAGGAAGTTAAATAGAAAAGTTCATTGAATAGAAATGGAAATTGAATAAAAATCAAAGTTCAATAAAAATAAAAACAGAAGTTGAATAGAAATAAAAAAGAAAGTTGAATAAAAAAAGGAAGTAATGTAAAAAGGAAATTGAATAAAATTAAAAATTGAATAAAAATAAAAATGAAAGTTGCATAAAATTAAAAATTGAAGTTGAATAAAAATAAAATGGAAGTTCAATCAAGAAACCACTATACCTTAACAATCTATTTGGAGAATAAATAAAAAAGGAAGATGAATAGAAAAGGAAATTGAATAAAAAAGGAAGTTGAATACAAAAGGATGGAAGTTAATTCAAGAAACCACTATACCTTAACGATCTATTTGAAAATTAAATAAAAAAGGAAGTTGAATAAAAAAGAAAATTGAATAACAAATGGAAGTTGAATAAAATTAAAAATGGAAGTTCATTCAAGAAACCACTATACCTAAACGATTTATTTGTAAATTAAAAAAAAGAGGAAGTTGAATAGAAATGAATATTTAATAAAAATGGAAGTTCATTTAAGAAACTACTGTACCTTAACGATCTATTTAGAAATAAAATAAAAAAGAAAGTTGAATAAAAATAAAAATGGAAGCTGCATAAAAACAGAAGTTAAATAAAAATAAAAAGGGAAATTGAATAAAAATGGAAGTTCATTCAAGAAACCACTATACCTTAACAATCTATTTAAAAATTAAACAAAAAAGGAAGTTGAATAGAAAAGAAGTTGAATAAAAATGGAAGATGAATAAAAATAAAAGTTGAATAGAAAAGGAAGTTAAATAAAAAATGAAGTCGAATAAAAATAAAAATGGAAGTTGCATAAAATTAAAAATGGAAGTTCATTCAAGAAACCACTATACCCTAACGATTTATTTGGAAATTAAGTAAAAAATGAAGTAGAATAGAAAAGATTAAAAATTGAAGTTCATGAAATTAAAAATGGAAGCTGAGTAAAAATAAAAATGGAAGTTGCTTAAATTTAAAAATGGAAATTGAATAGAAATAAAAATGGAAGTTCATTCAAGAAACCAGTATACCTTAACGATCTATTTGAAAATTAAATAAAAAAGGAAGTTGAATAGAAAAAGACATTAAATAAAAAAGGAAGTTGAATAGAAAAGAAAATTGAATAACAAATGGAAGTTGAATAAAATTAAAAATGGAAGTACATTCAAGAAACCACTATACCTTAACGATTTATTTGTAAATTAAAAAAAAAAAGAAAGAGGAAGTTGAATAGAAATAGAAATTTAATAAAAATGGAAGTTGAATAAAAATAAAAATGGAAGTTGCATAAGATTAACAATGGAAGTTCATTCAAGAAACCACTATACCTTAACGGTCTATTTGGAAGTTGAACAAAAGAGGAAGTTAAATAGAAAAGTTCATTGAATAGAAATGGAAATTGAATAAAAATTGAAGTTCAATAAAAATAAAAATAGAAGTTGAATAGAAATAAAAAAGAAAGTTTAATAAAAAAGGAAGTAATGAAACGGAAATTGAATGAAATTAAAAATTGAATAAAAATAAAAATAAAGTTGCAAAAAATTAAAAATGGAAGTTGAATAAAAATAAAAATGGAAGTTCATTCAAGAAATCACTATACCTTAACGATCTATTTGGAGATTAAATAAAAAGGAAGATGAATAGAAAATGAAATTCAATAAAAAGGAAGTTGAATACAAAAGGATGGAAGTTCATTCAAAAAACCACTATACCTTAACGATCTACTTGAAAATTAAATAAAAAAAAGTTGAATAGAAAAGAAAATTGAATAACAAATGGAAGTTGAATAAAATTAAAAATGAAAGTTCATTCAATAAACCACTATACCTTAACGATTTATTTGTAAATTAAAAAAAAAAGAGGAAGTTGAATAGAAATGGAAATTTCATAAAAATGGAAGTTCATTCAACAAGCCACTGTACCTTAACGATCTATTTGGAAATTAAATAAAAAAGAAAGTTGAATAAAAATGGATGCTGAATAAAAATAAAAATAAAAATGGAACTTGCACAAAAACGGAAGTTAAATAAAAATAAAAATGAAAATTGAATAAAACTAGAAGTTCATTAAAAAAAACTACTATACCTTAACGATCTATTTGAAAATTAAATAAAAAAGGAAGTTGAATAGAAAAGAAGTTGAATAAAAATGGAAGATGAATAAAAATAAAAGTTGAATAGAAAAGGAAATTAAATAAAAAATCAAGTCGAATAAAAATAAAAATGAAAGTTGCATAAAATTAAAAATGAAAGTTCATTCAAGAAACCACTATACCCTAACGATTTGTTTGGAAATTAAGTAAAAAATGAAGTTGAATAGAAAAGATTAAAAATTGAACTTCATTCAAGAGACCACTATACCCTGACGATCTATTTGGAAATTAAATAAAAAACAAAGTCGAATAAAAATGGATGTTGAATAAAAATAAAAATAAAAATAAAAATGGAAGCTGCAGAAAAACGGAAGTTGAATAAAAATAAAAACGGAAATTGAATAAAAATGGAAGTTCATTCAAGAAACCACTATACCTTAACGATCTATTTGAAAATTAAACAAAAAAGGAAGTTGAATAGAAAAGAAGTTGAATAAAAATGGAAGATAAATAAAAATAAAAGTTGAATAGAAAAGGAAGTTAAATAAAAAATGAAGTCGAATAAAATAAAAATGGAAGTTGCATAAAATTAAAAATTGAAGTTTATTCAAGAAACCACTATACCCTAACGATTTATTTGGAAATTAAGTAAAAAATGAAGTCGAATAGAAAAGATTAAAAATTGAAGTTCATTCACGAGACCACTATACCTTAACGATTTCTTTGGAAATTAAATAAAAAATGAAGTTGAATAGAATAGGAAATTGAATAAAAATGGAAGTTCATTCAAGAAACCATCAGACTTAACGATTTATTTCGAAATTAAATAAAAATGAAAGTTGAATAAAAATGGATGTTGAATAAAAATAAAAATACAACTCGCATAAAAACGGAAATTGAATAAAAATAAAAAAGGAAATTAAATAAAAATGGAAGTTCATTCAAGAAACCACTGTACCTTAACGATTTATTTGAAAATTAAACAAAAAAAGAAGTTCAATATAAAAGAAGTTGAATAAAAATGGAAGATAAATAAAAATAAAAGTTGAATAGAAAATGAAGTTAAATAAAAAATGAAGTCGAATAAAAATAAAAATGAAAGTTGCATAAAATTAAAAATGAAAGTTCATTCAAGAAACCACTATACCCTAACGATTTATTTGGAAATTAAGTAAAAAATGAAGTCGAATAGAAAAGATTAAAAATTGAAGTTCATTCAAGATACCACTATACCTTAACGATCTATTTGGAAATTAAATAAAAAATGAAGTTGAATAGAATATGAAATTGAATAACCATGGAAGTTCATTGAAGAAACCACTATACCCTAACGATCTATTTGGAAATTAAATAAAAAAGAAAGTTGAATAAAAATGGATGTTGAATAAAAATAAAAATAAAAATGGAAGTTGCATAAAATTGGAAGTTAAATAAAAATAAAAAAGGAAATTGAATAAAAATGGAAGTTCATTCAAGAAACCACTATACCTTAACGATCTATTTGAAAATTAAACAAAAAAGGAAGTTGAATAGAAAAAAGTTGAATAAAAATGAAAGATGAATAAAAATAAAAATTGAATAGAAAAAAAAGTTGAATAAAAAATGAAGTCGAATAAAAATAAAAATGGAAGTTGCATAAAATTAAAAATGAAAGCTCATTCAACAAACCACTATACCCTAACAATTTATTTGGTTATGAAGTAAAAAATGAAGTCGAATAGAAAAAATTAAAAATTGAACCTCATTCAAGAGACCACTATACCTTAACGATCTATTTGGAAATTAAATAAAAAATCAAGTTTAATAGAATAGGAAATTGAATAAAAATGGAAGTTCATTCAAGAAACCGCTATACCCAAACGATCTATTTGGAAATTAAATAAAAAAGAAAGTTGAATAAAAATGGATGTTGAATAAAAATAAAAATAAAAATGGAAGTTGCATAAAAACGGAAGTTGAATAAAAATAAAAAAGAAAATTGAATAAAAATGGAAGTTCATTCAAGAAACCATTATACCTTAACGATCTATTTGAAAATTAAACAAAAAAGGAAGTTGAATAGAAAAAAAGTTGAATAAAAATGAAAGATGAATAAAAAAAAAAGTTGAATAGAAAAGGAAGTTGAATAAAAAATGAAGTCGAATAAAAATAAAAATGGAAGTTGCATAAAATTAAAAATGGAAGTTCATTTAACAAACCACTATACCTAACGATTTATTTGGTTATCAAGTAAAAAATGAAGTCGAATAGAAAAAATTAAAAATTGAAGCTCATTCAAGAGACCCCTATACCTTAACGATTTATTTGGAAATTAAATAAAAAATCAAGTTGAATAGAATAAGAAATTGAATAAAAATGGAAATTCATTCAACAAACCGCTATACCCAAACGATTTATTTGGAAATTAAATAAAAAAGAAAGTTGAATAAAAATGGATGTTGAATAAAAATAAAAATAAAAACGGAAGTTGAATAAAAATAAAAAAGGAAATTGAATAAAAATGGAAGTTTATTCAAGAAACCACTATACCTTAACGATCCGTTTGAAAATTAAACAAAAAGGGAAGTTGAATAGAAAACAAGTTGAATAAAAATAGAAGATGAATAAAAATAAAAGTTGAATAGAAAAGGAAGTTAAATAAAAAATGAAGTCGAATAAAAATAAAAATGGAAGTTGCATAAAATTAAAAATGAAAGTTCATTCAAGAAACCACTATACCCTAACGATTTATTTGGAAATTAAGTAAAAAATGAAGTCGAATAGAAAATATTAAAAATTGAAGTTCATTCAAGGGACCACTGTACCTTAACGATCTATTTGGAAATTAAATAAAAAATGAAGTTGAATAGAATAGGAAATTGAATAAAAATGGAAGTTCATTGAAGAAACCACTATACCCTAACGATCTATTTGGAAATTAAATAAAAAAGAAAGTTGAATAAAAATGGATGTTGAATAAAAATAAAAATAAAAATGGAAGTTGCATAAAAACGAAAATTGGATAAAAATAAAAAAGGAAATTGAATAAAAATGGAAGTTCATTCAAGAAACTACTATACCATAACGATCTATTTGAAAATTAAACAAAAAATGAAGTTGAATAAAAAAGAAGATGAATAACAGTGGAAGATGAGTAAAAATAAAAGTTGAATAGAAAATGAAGTTAAATAAAAAATGAAATCGAATGAAAACAAAAATGGAAGTTGCATAAAATTAAAAATGGAAGTTAATTCAACAAACCACTATACCCTAACGATTTATTTGGAAATAAAGTAAAAAATGAAGTTGAATAGAAAAGATTAAAAATTGAAGTTCATTCAAAAGACCACTATACCTTAACAATCTATTTGAAAATTAAATAAAAAATGAAATTGAATAGAATAGGAAATTGAATAAAAATGGAAGTTTATTCAAGAAACCACTATACCCTAACGATCTATTTGGAAATTAAATAAAAAAGAAAGTTGAATAAAAATGGATGTTGAAAAAAAATAAGAATAAAAATGGAAGTTGCTTAAAAACGGAAGTTGAATAAAAATAAAAAAGGAAATTAAATAAAAATGGAAGTTCATGTAAGAAACCACTATACCTTAACGATCTATTTGAAAATTAAACAAAAAAAGAAGTTAAATAGAAAACAAGTTGAATAAAAATGGAAGATGAATAAAAATAAAAGTTGAGTAGAAAAGGATGTTAAATAAAAAATGAAGTCGAATAAAAATAAAAATGGAAGTTATGAAAATTAAAAATGGAAGTTCATTCAAGAAACCACTATACCCTAACGAGGTCTCGAGGCAACAAATTGGTCGGGTCGAGCCTCGAGGGCCAATCGAGGCTTCATCGTCCCATCAGGCAATGATCATATGCTCCTAGGGGAGAGCAGGTTGATCAGAGAGCATCTGGGCGCGTGTATGCTGTTACCGCACCGGATCTTGTACCAACTCCAGATGTTGTGAGAGGTACTTTCTTGTTTTGCAACTCGGTTGCTAATGTTTTGATTGATACGGGTGCATCTCATTCCTTTGTGTCTGCTTCATTTGCATCTGTTTTGGAGTTGGAGTTAGCTCAGTTAGCGTCTCCTATCTGTGTAGTATCACCTCTTGGGGGGAAATTGATATTAAAACAAGGTGTTAGGGGTTGTGATATAGAGGTCAATGATCATAGAATCCCATTTTCTTTTGTAGTCATGCCTATGAAGGGCTTCGATGTTATTTTGGGTATGGACTGGTTATCGTCATACCGGGCAGTTATTGATTGCTACCGCCAGAGAGTCACTTGTTGTACTGTGGGCGGGGAGTATTTTCATTTTTTGGGGAACCGGGCTGGTAGTGTTTTGCCACCGAGGTATGAACCGCGAGGGCGGAGTGAGCTTAGTGGTCTACTTGCTAGCTTTGAGAGTAGTGAGTGTGATGAGACCCAGATTGTGTTGCCAAGGGTGGTTTGTGAGTACTCGGACGTCTTTCCCGAGGAGCTTGTTAGTTTGCCATCTCATCGAGAGATTGAGTTCTCTATTGATTTAGTGCCCGGCACGGCGCCGATTTCTATGGCACCTTATCGTTTTGCCCCGGCCGAGTTAGTTGAGTTGAAGATTCAGCTCCAGGAATTGTTAGATAAGGGCTATATCCGTCCTAGTGTTTCGCCGTGGGGAGCACCGGCCCTTTTTGTTAAAAAGAAAGGTGGTGCTTTGAGACTGTGTATAGATTACCGGAAATTGAATCGGGTTACGGTTAAGAATAAGTACCCTATGCCTCGTATTGATGATTTGTTTGATCAATTGAAGGATTCCCATTGTTTTTCTAAGATAGACTTGAGATCGGGTTATCACCAATTGAGGGTCAGGGAGGAGGATATTCCAAAGACGGCATTCCGTACGCGGTATGGCCACTATGAGTTTCTGGTGATGCCATTTGGGCTCACCAATGCGCCGGCAGTATTTATGGATTTAATGAACCGGATCTTCAGAGAATTCTTAGATCGTTTTGTAGTCGTCTTTGTGGACGACATTCTAATTTATTCACCTTCAGAAGAGGAGCACGAGGAACACTTGTGAGTGGTGCTTGAGTTACTTAGAGCCCATAAGCTTTATGCTAAGTTTGGGAAGTGTGAGTTCTGGCTAGAAGAGGTTAAGTTTTTAGGCCATGTAGTTTCTGGGGAAGGGGTATCTGTTGATACATCTAAGACAGAGGCAGTGCAAGACTGGGCACAGCCTAAGAGTGTGTTTGAGATCCGTAGTTTTCTGGGATTAGCTGGGTACTATCGCCGGTTTATGAAAGATTTCTCCAGGTTAGCTTCACCTTTAACTAGATTGACTCGGCAGGGAGTCAAATTTGTATGGAGTGAGACTTGTGACAAGTCGTTTCAGGAGTTGAAAGTTAGACTGACCACCGCTCCAGTATTGATTATTCCGGAGAGAGGGTTGGGTTATGCAGTCTATTGTGACGCTTCACGAGAGGGTCTGGGTTGTGTGTTGATGCAAGAAGGGAAAGTGGTTGCCTATGGCTCACGTCAGTTGAAAATTCACGAGAAGAATTACCCTACTCATGATTTAGAGTTAGCAGCTGTGATATTTGCCTTGAAGATTTGGAGGCATTATCTTTATGGTGAGAAGTTCGAGGTATTCTCGGATCATAAGAGTTTGAAATATCTCTTTACACAAAAAGACTTAAATTTGAGACAGAGAAGGTGGATGGAGTTTATTGAGGATTATGACTTCGAGTTGCATTATCATCCAGGGAAGGCCAATGTGGTGGCCGATGCCCTTAGCAGGAAACCTGTTAGTGACATAGCTAGCATAGCCATCCGGGAGTGGGAGATGTTGGGTACACTTGGAGAGTTTGATTTGCTTTTGGGCGAATCCGTTGAGGCTGCGACCTTGTTTTCTGTTGTTGCGCAGCCCACACTTGTGACTCGAGTGTTAGAGGCTCAGAGAGGTGATCTTGAGGTAGAATCCCTCCTAGAGAAGATTTCCAGTGGGAAAATTGAAAAGGGTTTGACGGCGTATCCCGACCTGAGTGTGAGATACCGAGACCGTCTGTTTGTGCCGGAGTCTTGCCGAGAGGAGGTACTCCGAGAGTTTCATCATTCGCGCCTTGCGGTGCATCCAGGAGGTACTAAGATGTATCGGGATTTGGGCCGCCAGTTTTGGTGGCGGGGTATGAAGAGAGATGTTGCAGCTTTTGTGTCTAAGTGCCTTACTTGTTAGCAAGTGAAGGCCGAACATCAGAGGCCAGCGGGTTTGTTGCAACCCTTGCCTATTGCCGAGTGGAAGTGGGAGTATGTCACTATGGACTTTGTTGTAGGTCTTCCGAGGACTCAGCGAGGTAATGATGCTGTTTGGGTAGTTGTAGACCGATTGACTAAGTCGGCACACTTTATTCCTATGCGTGTAAGAGATTCAGTAGATCATCTTGCCGACTTGTATATTCGGGACATAGTGAGATTGCACGGGTCCCAAAGGACGATCGCCTCAGATAGAGATCCTCGTTTCACTGCCAGGTTGTGGCAGAGTTTGCAGAGTGCTTTAGGCACTAAGTTGACCTTTAGCACGGCTTATCATCCTCGACGGCCCGAGGCATTATTAAGATCCTTGAGGATATGCTTCGGGGTTGTGTTCTTGATTTCAGTGGGTCGTGGGAGAGACACTTGCCTTTGGTAGAGTTTGCCTACAACAACAGTTTCCAGTCTAGTATTGGTATGGCACCATTTGAGGCCTTGTATGGCCGACCGTGTAGATCTCCTGTTTGTTGGGCCGAGGTGGGTGATGGACCTTTGTTGGGTCCGGAGTTAGTGAGGGAAACGACGGAGAAAGTTGAGCTTATCCGTAAGAGGCTTGTTACAGCCCAGAGTCGTCAGAAATCTTATGCTGACCGTAGGAGGAGACCTTTGGTGTTTGAGGTGGGTGATCATGTCTTTCTTAAGATATCACCTAAACGAGGTTTGATGAGGTTTAGGAAAAGCGGGAAGTTGTCCCCTCGGTTTATTGGGCCTTTTGAAATCCTTGAGAGGATTGGCGAGGCTGCTTATCGCTTAGCTTTGCCACCGCAATTGTCCGGCGTACATGACGTGTTTCATGTGAGTATGCTGCGGAAGTATGAACCGGATCCATCACATGTGTTGGATTGGACTGATTTAGTTGTTGATGAGGATGTCTCGTATGAGGAGAGACCGGTATGGGTTTTGGATAGGCGGGATCAAGTTTTATGCCAAGACCATCCCTTTGGTGAAAGTTTTGTGGAAGCATCACGGAGTGGAGGAGGCCACTTGGGAACGTGAGTTGGAAGTCCGTGAGAAATATCCGGACATGTTTATTGATTTGTAATCTTGTATATAGATTGTATAATACTGTGAAACTTGAGAATTTTATATATGTCTTAAGTTGGAAAACATTGAGAATGTTTTGGTTTAATGTTAACATTTTGAAAATTTGACTCATAATGGAAGTGGAATATAACATTTATATATTGCATGTATTGTTTATATCATGAGATTGAATATGATATAGAAATCGTTAACATTGAAAGGAATAATGCATAATATTGATGCAGGCTGAATATATGTTGATTTATACATATTATGAGATGCCTCTTGCTAAGAGATGAAGTGACTGGTATTGGGTCAAGAGTTGTGTATTGTTTTATAATATCATTGGGAATTGAAAAAAACCTGTTTTTACAAACTTATGCTTAATTTCGGGGACGAAATTCTTTTAAGGGGGGGAGGTTATAGCGACCCCGGTCTTTTTCCCATTTGATTATTGTATCCGGACTTATGTTCCGTGGATTCCGTTGTCATGTTAGAGTTGTTGTTGCTCTTTATGTTTTCAGTTGTGAGTTATGGGACTTGTTGGGCAGGTTGATTACAGGTTGGTTGGGTTTAGAAACCAAGTGTTGATGTCCAGTTTTCTGCTTGGTCGCTCGAGCGAGCTTCTCTTCGCTCGAGCGAGGCTTTTGTTTTTGGTCCGTCGCTCGAGCGAGCCTTTCTTGGCTCGAGCGAGGATTGCGTCCAGTGTAGACCTGATGCATCGAGTTCTTGGCTCGAGCGAGCTTTTCTTCGCCGAGCGAAGTTTTTTCAGGTCTGGTCGCCGGCGACCAAGTCTTCGCCGAGCGAGCCTGTTATATCGGGTTGGCAGCTACGAGTTTGAACATCACTTTTCTTCTTCTTTTATTTTGTAAACCCTAGCAGCCACACTCTCTCTCTCTAAACTTACCTTCTCTCTAAGGTTTGATCTCTCTAGAGTGTGAATCTACCCTAGAGCCTTTGTTAATAGGATAGAGGAGAGTGAGAGCTTTCATTTAATCTGAGCAATTGTTGGTTTGGAGCACTTTGAAGTTTGGGCATCATCTTCATCTTCCATCTTTTTGGGATATTTTCTTCAAGGTAGGGATTTCCTACTCCATTTATACGTTTTAATCCTAAGTGGTGGTATTTTGGTATGTGGGGGTAGTTTGGTAATTTCGGGAGAAACCTTAGGGTTTGTCATAGATTAATTTGTATAATTAATTTAAGGGAAGATTGTGATATTGGGTTTAAATTCATGAGATTGGGGAATTTAGTGGTTAAATGATGTATTTGGTTAGTTTAAATACTTACCTTTGAGAAAGTTGAAATTACATTTGTTGTTATGTTAATTTCTTGTTTAGAAATAATTGTTTTGGGCTATCGGTGGAGGATAGCCATGATTGTTGTAGACATTGCATGTGGATTAGGCAAAATTGAAACTAATCATTTGGTTAAGTTGTTGAGTATAAAAGTTGGATTAATACATTAAATTTATGTATTGAATTTTCATGTATATGACTTTCTGTTTATATGCATTACTTGTGTATGGGAGAAGAAAGGGGGTGTACTCCACGGTTTAGGGGAAGGTGGGAGTGTGCCTCTAAACCGGTTAATGATTATGGGAAGAAAGGGGGTGAACCCAGGGTTGCTGCTTATGCGCGCCTATAGCAGAGATACAGCTTATGCTTATCTATTTGTTGTTGGGAAGTATGGAAGTGAATTTGATTGAGATTGTTATAACATCAGTACGTGTGTTTACTTTTGTTATAAGAAAGGTTTAACCTGATTTGTTATCCTAGTTGAGTTGTTTGGCTAGTTTTGAGCCATAATTGGAAGGTGAATTATGCCATAGACAAAGTGTCATAGGCAATGTGGACATCTGTGTCATGAAATTGTAAAATGGAATATTTTGTGTTAACCATGTATCAGATGCTACTGCTTTAGTTAATTCTTATGCTTGGTTTAGTATTTCTCTACTGGGTGGTGGCTCACCCTATATGGGAACTTCATTTTGGTGTGAGTGTTCACTACCTCCAAGGACTTAGCTTGTGAGGATTTGGACTTGAAGTCTTGTTTTATATGTTTGATTTGTTTTATATGAACTATGTAAACATTCAAGCCCAGGGCTTTATTTGTATTTGAGTTAGAACTCATGGTTTTGTACCCAAGTGTTGGCTTGGAAAGATGTAAGCGAGGGCATTATTTGGTTATTACATGTAATGTTTTATTTAATGATACTCTGATGAAGAAATGCATATTATTATTATATATGTATGGGTTTATTTTTGAGGGCGTTACAATACCTTAACGATCTATTTGGAAATTAAACAAAAAAAGAAGTTGAATAGAGAAGGAAATTGAATAAAAATGGAAGTTGCATAAAATTAAAATTGGAAGTTCATTCAAGAAACCACTATATCTTAACGATCAATTTAGAAATTAAGTAAAAAAGGAAATTGAATAAAAATGGAAGTTGAATAAAATAAAAATGAAAGTTGCCTAAAATTAACAATGGAAGTTAATTCAAAAAACCACTATACTTTAACAATCAATAAGGAAATTAAATAAAAAAAGGTAGTTGAATAGGAAAGAAAATTGAATAAAAATGGAAGTTGCCTAAAATTTACAATGGAAGTTAATTGAAGTAACCACTATCGTAGCGATCTATTTAGAAAGTAAATAAAAAAGGAAGTTGAATAGAAAAGAAAATTGAATAGAAATGGAAGTTGAGTAAAAATAAAAATGGAAGTTGCCTAAAGTTAACAATGGAAGCTAATTCAAGAAACCACTATACCTTAACGATCTATTTGGAAATTAAATAAAAAAATGAAGTTGAATAGAATAGGAATAAAAATAAAAATGAAAATTGGATCAAATTAAAAATGTAAGTTCATTCAAGAAACCACTATACCTTAACGATCTATTTGGAAATTAAATAAAAAAGGAAGTTGGATAAAATTAGAAATGGAAGTTCATTCAAGAAACCACTATACCTTAACGATCTATTTGGAAATTAAATAAAAAAGAAAGTTGAATAGAAAAGTAAATTGAATAGAAATGGAAGTTGAGTAACAATAAAATGGAAGTTGCATAAAATTAAAAATGGAAGTTCATTCGAGAAACCACTATACCTTAACGATCTATTTGGAAATTAAAAAACAAAGGAAGTTGAATAAAAATGGAAGTTCCATAAAATTAACAATGGAAGTTCATTCAAAAAACCACTATATCTTAACGATCTATTTGGAAATTAAATAAAAAAAGAAGTTGAATAGAAAAGGAAATTGAATAAAAATTGAAGTCAAATAAAAATAAAAATGGAAGTTGCATAAGATTAACAATGGAAGTTAATTCAAAAAACCACTATACCGTAACAATCTATTTGGAAAGTAAATGAAAAAATGAATTTGAATAGAAAAAGAAATCAAATAAAAAAGAAATTTGCATAAAATTAACGGTAGAATTTAATTTAAGAAACCACTATACCATAACGATCTATTTGGAAATTAAATAAAAAATGACATTGAATCAAAATGGAAGTTGAATAAAAATAAAAATGGAAGTTGCTTAAAATTAAAAATTGAAGTTCACTGAAGAAACCACCATACCTTGACGATCTATTTGGAAATTACATAAAAAAATAAAGTTGAATAGAATAGGAAATTGAATAAAAATGGAAGTTTCATAAAACTAAAAATGGAAGTTCATTCAAGAAACTACTGTACCTTAATGATCTATTTGGCAATTAAATAAAAAAGGAAGTTGAATAGAAAAGAAATTGGATAAAAATGCAAGATGAATAAAAATAAAATTGGAATTTACATAAAATTAACAATGGAAGTTCATTCAAGAAACCACTATACCTTAACGATCTATTTGGAAACTAAATAAACAAAGAAGTTGAATAGAAAAGGAAATTGAGTAAAAATGGAAGCGGAATAAAAATAAAAATGGAAGTTGCATAAAATTAAATGTAAAAGTTGCATAAAATAAAAAATGGAAGTTCATTCAAAAAACCACTATACCTTGTCGATCTCTGGAAATTAAATGGAAGAGGAAATTGAATAGAAAAGGAAACTGAATAAAAATGGAAGGAATAAAAATAAAACGAAAGTTGCATAAAATTAAAAATGGAAGTTCATTCAAGAAACCACTATACCTAAACGATCTATTTGGAAATTAAAAAAAAGAAGAAGTTGAATAGAAAAGTAAATTGAATAGAAATGAAAATTCAACAAAAATAAAAAGGGAAGTTGCATAAAATTAAAAATGGAAGTTCATTCAAGGAACTACTATAACTTAACAATCTATTTAGAAATTAAATAAAAAAGAAAGTTGAATGGAAAAGAGAATTGAATAAAAATGGAAGTTGAGTAAAAATAAAATGGAAGTTGCATAAAATTAAAAATGAATGTTTCATAAAATTAAAAATGGAAGTTCATTCAAGAAACCACTATACCTTAATGATCTATTTGGAAATTAAAAAATAAGGAAGTTGAATAAAAATGGAAGTTGCATAAAATTAACAATGGAAGTTCATTCAAGAAACCACTACACCTTCACGATCTATTTAGAAATTATACAAAAAAGGAAGTTGAGTAGAAAACAAAATTGAATAAAAATGCAAGTTGCCTAAAATTAACAATGGAAGTTAATTCAAGAAACTATTATACCTTAGCGATCTATTTAGAAAGTGAATAAAAAAATGAAGTTGAATAGAATAGGAAATTGAATAAAAATGGAAGTTCATTCAAAAAACCACTCTACCTTAACGATTTAAAAAATGAAGTCGAATAGAAAAGGAAATTGAATAGAAATGGATGTTGAGTAAAAATAAAAATGGAAGTTGCCTAAAATTTAAAATGGAAGTTCATTCAAGAAACCACTATAACTTAACGATCTATTTGGAAATTAAATAAAAAAGGAAGTTGAATAAAAATAAAAAAGGAAGTTGCATCAAATTAAAAAAAGAAGTTAAATAGAAAAAGAAATTGAATAAAAATGGATATTGAATAAAAATAAAAATAAAATGGAAGTTGCATAAAATTATCACATGGAAGTTCATTAAATAAACCACTATAACTTAACGATCTATTTGGAAATTAAATAAAAAAAATGAAGTTGAATAGAAAACAAATTGAATAAAAATGGAAGTTGAAAAAAAATAAAAATGGAAGTTGCATAAAATTAACAATGTAAGTTCATTTAAGAAACCACTATACCTTAACGATCTATTTGGAAATTAAATAAAAAATGAAATTGAATAGAAAAGGAAATTGAATAAAAATGGAAGTTCATTCAAGAAACCACTATACATTAATGAATTATTTGGAAATTAAATAAAAAAGAAAGTTGAATAAAAATGGAAGTTAATTCAAAAAACCACTATACCCTAACGATTTATTTGGAAAAGGACACTGAATAACAATGGAAGTTGAAAAAAAATAAAAAGGGAAATTCAATAAAATTAAAAATGGAAGTTGATTCAAGAAACCACTATAACTTAACGATCTATTTGGAAATTAAATAAAAAAGGAAGTTGAATAGAAAATAGAATTGAATAAAAATGGAAGTGGAATAAAAATAAAAATGGAAGTTGCATAAAATAAACAATGTAAGTTCATTAAGCAACCACTATACGTTAACGATCAATTTGCAAATTAAATAAAAAGGTAGTTGAGCAGAAAAGAACTTGAATAGAAAAGGAAATTAAAATTAAAAATGAAAGTTCATTCAAGAAACCACTATACCTTAACGATCTATTTGAAAATTAAATAAAAAAGAAAGTTGAATAGAAAAGTAAATTGAATAAAAATGGAAGTTGAGTAAAAATAAAATTGAAGTTGCATAAAGTTAAAAATGGATGTTTCAATAAATTAAAAATGGAAGTTCATTCGATAAACCACTATACCTTAACGATCTATTTGAAAATTAAAAAACAAAGGAAGTTGAAGAAAAATGGAAGTTGCATAAAATTAAGAATCGAAGTTCATTCAAGAAACCACTCTACCTTAACGATCTATTTGGAAATTAAATAGAAAAAGAAGTTGGATTGAAAAGAAAATTGGATAAAAATGGAAGTTGAATAAAAATAAAAATGGAAGTTGCATAAAATTAACAATGGAAGTTAATTCAAGAAACCACTATACCTTAACGATCTATTTGGAAATTAAATAAAAAGGAAGTTGAATAGAAAAGGAAATTCAATAAAAAAGGAAGTTGAATAAAAATGAAAATGGAAGTTGCATAAAATTAAAAATGGAAGTTCATTCAAGAAACCACCATACCCTAAAGATCTATTTGGAAATTAAATAAAAAAGGAAATTGAAAAAAAATGAAAGTTGAATAAAAATAAAAATGGATATCGCATAAAATTAAAAATGGAGGTTCATTCAAGAAGCCACTATACCTTAACGATCTATTTGGAAATTAAATAAAAAAGGAAGTTAAATAAAAATAGAAGTTGCCTAAAATTAACAATGGAAGTTAATTCAAAAAACCACTATACCTTAACAATCTATTTGGAAATTAAATAAAAAAAAGGAAGTTGAATAGAGAAATAAATTGAATAAAAATTGAAGTTGAATAAAAATATAAATGCAAGTTGCATATAATTAAAAATTGAAGTTTATTCAAAAAACCACTCTACCTTAACAATCTATTTGGAAATTAAATAAAAAAAGAAGTTGAATAGAAAAGGAAATTGAATAAAAATGGAAGTTGAATAAAAATAAAAATGGAAGTTGGATGAAATTAACAATGGAAGTTAATTCAAGAAACCATTATACCTTAGCGATCAATTTGGAAAGTAAATAAAAAAATGAAGTTGAATAGAACAGGAAATTGAATAAAAATGGAAGTTGCATAAAATTAACAATAGAAGTTCATTTAAGAAACCACTATACCTTAACGATCTATTTGGAGATTAAATAAAAAAGGAAGTTGAAAAGAAAAGAAAATTAAATAAAAATGGAAGTTGAATAAAAATAAAAAAGAAAGTTCATTGAAGAAACCACTATACGTTAACGATCTATTTGGAAATTAAATAAAAAAACAAGTTGAATAGAAAAAGAAGTTGAATAAAAATAGAAGTTGAATAAAAATAAAAATGAAAATTGCATAAAATTAACAATGTTAGTTCTTCAAAAACCACTATACCTTAACGATCTATTTGGAAATTAAATAAAAAAAGAAGTTGAATAGAAAAGTAAATTGAATAAAAGTTGAAGTTTAATAAAAATAAAAATGGAATTTGCATAAAATTAATAATGGAAGTTCATTCAAGAAACCACTATACCTTAACGATCTATTTGGTAATTAAATAAAAAAAGAAGTTGAATAGAAAACAAAATTGAATAAAAATGGAAGTTGCATAAAATTAAAAATGGAAGTTAAATAAAAAAACCACTATACCTTAACAATGTATTTGGAAGTTGAATAGATATGGAAATTGAATAGAAATGGAAGTTTAGTAAAAAAAGGAAGTTGAATAAAAATAAAAATGGAAGTTGCATAAAATTAACAATGAAAGTTCATTCAAGAAACCACTATACCTTAACGATCTATTTGGAAATTAAACAAAAAAAAGAAGTTGAATAGAGAAGGAAATTGAATAAAAATGGAAGTTGAATAAAAATAAAAATGGAAGTTGTACAAAATTAAAAATGGCAGTTCATTGAAGAAACCACTATACCTTAACGGTCTATTTGAAAATTAAATAAAAAAGGAAGTTGAATAGAAAAGGAAATTAAATAAAAATGGAAGTTGAATTCAAAGAAAAATGGAAGTAGCATAAAATTACAAATGGAAGTTCGTTCAAGAAACCATTATACCTTAGCGGTCTATTTAAAAATTAAATAAAAAAGGAAGTTAAATAGAAAAGGAAATTAAATAAAAATGGAAGTTGAATACAAATAAAAACGGAAGTTGCATAAAATTAAAAATGGAAGTTAATTCAAGAAACCACTATACCTTAACAATCTATACAGAAATTAAATAAAAATGGAAGTGGAATGGAAAAGGAAATTGAATAAAAATTGATGTTCAATAAAAATTAAAATGGAAGTTGCATAAAATTAGCAATAAAAGTTCATTGAAGAAAGCAATATACCTTAACGATTTATCTGGAAATTAAATAAAATAGGAAGTTGAATAGAAATGGAAGTTAAATAAAAATGGAAGTTGAATACAAATAAAAATGTAAGTTCCATAAAATTAACAATAAAAGTTTATTCAAGAAACCATTATACCCTAACGGTCTATTTGAAAATTAAATAAAAAAGAAAGTTGAATAGAAATGGAAATTGAATAAAAATGGAAGTTGCATAAAATTAACAATGTAAGTTCATTTTAGAAACCACTATACATTAACGATCTATTTGGAAATTAAATAAAAAAGTAAGTTGAATACAAAAGAAAATTGAATAAAATCGGAAGATGAATAAAAATAAAAATGGATGTTGCATAAAATTAATAGTGGAAGTTCATTCAAGAAACCACTATACCTTAAGGATCTATTTGGAAATTAAATAAAAAAAAAAGGAAGTTGAATAGAAAAGGAAATTAAATAAAAATGGAAGTTGAATAAAAATAAAAATGGAAGTTCATTCGAGAAACCACTATACGTTAACGATCTATTTGGAAATTAAATCAAAAAAGAATTTGAATAAAAATGGAAGTTGTATAAAATTAAAAATGGAAGTTCTTTAAAAAAAAACAAATATACCTTAACGATCTATTTGGAAATTAAATAAAAAAAGAAGTTGAATAGAGAAGGAAATCGAATAAAAATAGAAGTTGCATAAAATTAAAAAATGAAAGTTGCCTAAAATTAACAATGGAAGTTAATTCAAAAAACCACTATACTTTAGCGATCTATTTGGAAAGTAAATAAAAAATGAAGTTGAATAGAATAGGAAATTGAATAAAAATAGAAGTTGTATAAAATTAAAAATGGAAGTTCATTCAAAAACCAAGATACCTTAACAATCTATTTGTAAATTAAATAAAAAATGAAGTGGAATAGAAAAGGAAATTGAATAAAAATGAAAGTTGCATAAAATTAACAATTGAAGTTCATTCAAGAAACCACTATACCTTAACGATTTATTTGTAAATTAAAAAAAAAAAAGAGGAAGTTGAATAGAAAAGGTAATTGAATAAAAATGGAAGTTGAATAAAAATAAAAATGGAAGTTGCATAAAATTAACCATGTAAGTTCATTTAAGAAACCACTATACCTTAACGATCTATTTGGAAATTAAATAAAAAAGGAAGTCGAATAGAAAAGGAAATTGAATAAAAATTGAAGTTGAATAAAAATAAAAATGGAAGTTGCATAAAATTAACAATAAAAATTCATTCAAGAAACCACTATACCTTAACCATCTATCTGGAAATTAAAGAAAAAAGGAAGTTGAATAGAAAAGGAAATTGAATAAAAATGGAAGTTGAATAAAAATAACAATGGAAGTTTATTCAAGAAATCACTCTACCCTAACGATCTATTTGGAAATTAAATAAAAAAAGAAGTTGAATAGAAAATAAAGTTGAATAAAAATCAAAGTTGAATAAAAATAAAAATGGAAGTTGCATAAAATTAAAAATTGAAATTCATCCAATAAACTACTATACCTTAACGATCTATTTGGAAATTAAATAAAAAATGAAGTTGAATAGAAAAGCAAATTAAATAAAAATGGAAGTTGAATAAAAATAAAACTAGAAGTTGCATTTAATTAAAAATTGAAGTTTATTCAAAAAACCACTCTACCTTAACGATCTATTTGGAAATCAAATAAAAAGTGAAGTTGAAAAGAAAAGGAAATTGAATAAAAATGGAAATTGAATAAAAATATAAATGGAAGTTGCATATAATTAAAAATTGAAGTTTATTCAAAAAACCACTATATTTTAACGATCTATTTGCAAAGTAAATAAAAAAAGGAAGTTGAATAGAGAAGGAAATTGAATAAAAATGGAAGTTGCGAAAAATTAAAAATGGAAGTTCAATCAAGAAACCACTATACCTTAAAGATCTATTTGGAAATAAAATAAAAAAGGAAGTTGAATAGAAAAGAAAATTGAATAACAATGGAAGTTGAATAAAAAAAAAAATGGAAGTTGCCTGAAAGTAAATAAAAAAATGAAGTTGAATAGAATAGGAAATTGAATAAAAAAAGAAGTTGAATAAAAATGGAAGTTGCATAAAATTAACAATAGAAGTTAATTCAAGAAACCACTATACCTTAACGATCTATTTGGAAAGTAAATGAAAAAATGAAGTTGAATAGAATAGGAAATTGAATAAAAATGGAAGTTGAATAAAGTTTAAAATGGAAGTTCATTCAAGACAGCATTATATCTTAACGATCTATTTGGAAATTAAATGAAAAAAGGAAGTCGAATAGAAAAAGAAATTGAATAAAAACAAAAATGGAAGTTGAATAAAAATAAAAATGGAAGTTGCATAAAATTAAAAATTGAAGTTCATTCTAGAAACCACTATACCTTAACGGTCTATTTGAAAATTAAATAAAAAAAGAAATTCACTACCAAAGGATATTGAATCAAAATGGAAGTTGAATAAAAACAAAAATGGAAGTTGAATAAAAATGGAAGTTGCATAAAATTAACAATGAAAGTTCATTCAAGAAACCAATATACCTTAACGACCTATTTGAAAATTAAATAAAAAAAGGAAGTTGAATGGAAAAGAGAATTGAATAAAATAAAAATGGAAGTTGCCTAAAATTAACAATGGAAGTTAATTCAAAAAACCACTATACCTTAATAATCTATTTGGAAATTAAATAAAAAAAGGAAGTTGAATAGAAAAGGAAATTGAATAAAAACAAAAATAGAAGTTGCATATAATTAAAAATGGAGGTTCATTCAAGAAACCACTATACATTGACGATCTATTTGTAAAATAAAGAAAAAAGAAAGTTGAGGAGTACAGGAAATTGAATAAAAATGGAAGTTGCGTAAAATTAAAAATGGAAGTTCATTCAAGAAACCACTATACCTTAAAAATATATTTGGAAATAAAATAAAAATGGAAGTTAAAGAGAACATGAAATTGAATAACAATGGAAGTTGAATAAAAATAAAAGGGGAAATTCAATAAAATTAAAAATGGATTTTCATTCAAGAAACCACGATACCTTAACGGTTTATTTGGAAGTTGAATAAAAATTGAAGTTGAATAAAAATGGAAATTGAATAAAAAGGGAAGTTGAATAAAAATGGAAGTTGCATAAAATTAACATTGGAAGTTCATTGAAGAAACCACTATACCTTAACGGTCTATTTGAAAATTAAATAAAAAATGAAGTCGAATAGAAAAAGAAATTGAATAAAAACGGAAGTTGAATAAAAATAAAAATGAAAATTGCATCAAATTAAAAATGGACGTTCATTCAAAAACCGATACCCTCTGAGATCTATTTGGAAATTAAATAAAAAGGGAAGTTGAAGAGAGAAAATAATTGAATACAAATGGAACTTGAATAAAAATAAAAATGGAAGTTGCATAAAATTAAAAATAAAAGTTCATTCAAGAAACCACTATACCTTAACGATCTATTTGGAAATAAAAAAAAAAAAAATGAAGTTGAATATAAAAGGAAATTAAATAAAAATGGAAGTTGCATAAAATTAAAAATGGAAGTTCATTCGAGAAACCACTATACCTTAACAATCTATTTGGAAATTAAAAAATAAAGGAAGTTGAATAAAAATGGAAGTTGCATAAAATTAAAATGAAAGTTCATTCAAGAAACCACTATACGTTAACGATCTATTTGGAAATTAAATAAAAAATGAAATTGAATAGAAAAGCAAATTGAATAAAAATGGAAGTTGAATAAAAATAAAACTGGAAGTTCATTCAAGAAACCTGTAACGCCCTCAAAAAAATACATAAAACCAGTCACTCTTGACATACAACAGTATAAGAGAAATAAACATCTTTCCATTTATCATAGTTGTTTTTTTTATAAAAGTATTACATGTTGACAACAAAAGTAAAAGGCTCTATGGGCTTACAACTTTCCAAGTCAACACTTGGTTACAAGAAATGAGTACTAACTCATATACATTTTTAGGCCTTGGCTTGAATTTACATGCAATACATCAAAGGAAGCAAAACAACCAAAAAGTCTGTCTGCCTCTAGCCTCCTAAGCTATGTCCTTGGAGGTGGCATGTTACCGGTACTTGAAAATGATGTCCCATATAGGGTGAGCCACAGCCCAGTAGAAATATACTAAACAAACTATAAACAATGACTAAAATAACAGCATTCGATAGATGGTCCACACTTATATTCCCACTTATAACACAATATAGTTTCATGACATTCAAGTCCATGTTGCATTTCATTTCTCACTTCTTTTTCAACTTTGAGTTTGAAAACAAGGCTCAGAATCTAGCCAAATAACTTAATGAGATTATGACTCATCTTTAAAACACTTTTGAAATTCATAATGGATACACATTTTGGTGCTGTATCAATAACACATAAACCACTTCCATACTTCACGAAGGATACACATTTTGGTTTTGTATCCATATAACATAAAAATACTTCTATGCTTCACAATTGATAACGATATACATTTTAGTGCTATATCAAATCAATTCAAACACTTCCATAATCCACACTTGATACACATTGTAGTGCTGTATCAATGTCAAACAAAATCTGGTTTAGAGGTACATCCCTTATCTTCTCCTAAACCGTGGAGTACATCCCATATCTCCTCCCACACACACAATGTATATAAACGTAGATCATATACATAATCAATCAATACATAAAGTTAATGTATTATTCCAACCACTACATTTGTTAGCACACTCAATCGATTAGTTTTAGTTTGCCTAATCATCATGCATTGTCTACAACAATCAAGACTATCCTCCACCGATAGCCCAAAGCAGTTATTTCTAAACAGAAATTAAATGTACCAAATGGATAAAATATTAACATTTTAACTAGGTGAGTGATAAATAATCCAACTACACTCTTTAATCCCATACATTCCCAATTTCAACATTTTCAATTCAATTTCTCATTTCTCAAAATTAATTTTTACAAATTAATTTATCAATATAATTTGGGCATTTCCCATAATTAACAAAACAACCCAAAGGTTCCATGTCTATCAATAACCCAACATTCACCTCATTTCTCCATGCTAAACATGCATGTAGGTTTATATAAATAAAACCCCTTCTTTTGTAAAATTACATAAAGGCCCAAACTTTCTCAAAATTACCTAACAACCCCCAACATATCAAAATGCTAAAATTTAAAGACAAAGCTCATATAGAGGAGCAGGATATCCCTACCTCGAAATTAGAGCTCGAATAAAGGAGATGAAGAAATTCAAAGTGCTCCAAATCAACAATTTCTCGGATCAAAATGTAGCCCTCGATGATCAACACACTTTTTACAAAGGCCGAAGGATAGGGAAACACTCTAACTAGATCAAACCCTAGAGAGAAAGGAGATTCTAGAGAGAGGAGCTCTCAAAAATGGCTTTTAGAAGGTAAGAGAGAGAGAGTGAATGTAAAAAGTGATTCAAAAATGCCTAGCTGCCATCTGATATACGACACTCCCGCTCGAGCGGAGAATAGAACGCTCGAGCGTCAAGCACAAAATCTGGACACGCTCGAGCACAATAAGTCCCGCTCAAGCGCCAAAACACAAGAATAAAGTGAATAAAGTACATCCGCTCGAGCGCGAAAACCAATTCGCTTGAGCGTAGATTTTCCCCTCCCAGAACTTTCACAGACAAAGCACTCCCGCTCGAGCGCCAACATACCCGCTCGAGCGCAACCTGCTCGAGCGTAAAGAAACCCGCTCGAGCGTGAACAAACCCGCTCGAGCATGAAAAATACACCTGCAGAAGTTTTGCAGAGGCATGAAGTACTGGGAGTGTGTAAACCCCGCTCGAGCGCAAGAAGGCCCGCTCGAGCGGACAACCAAAACCAAACTCCTCTCAAGCGCAGAAAGACCCGTTCGAGCGTAACACCAAAAACCTGGGCAACTACACTTGAGATCAAAACTCAACCTACCAGTTCGAAATACGTCCAACTCATCCTAAAACTCAAACATATGGAATTAAAGGATGATAACAAGGTAAACAACCACCAACTCCATGGAACCAAAGTCCGGAATACAACAATTACAAAAAGGGAAAACTGGGATAGCTATAAAACTACTATACGTTAACGATCTATTTGGAAATTAAATAAAAAAAAAAGGAAGTTAAATAGAAAAGGAAATTGAATAAAAATGGAAGTTGAATAAAAATATAAATGGAAGTTGCATATAATTAAAAATTGAAGTTTATTCAATAAACAACTATAACTTAACGATCTATTTGGAAATTAAATAAAAAAAAGGAAGTTGAATAGAAAAGTGAATTTAATAAAAATGAAAATTGAATAAAAATAAAAATGCAAGTTGCATAAAATTAACAATGGAAGTTCATTCAAAAAACCATTATACCTTAGCAATCTATTTGGAAAGTAAATAAAAAAATGAAGTTGAATAGAAAGGAAATTGGATAAAATTGGAAGATGAATAAAAATAAAAATAGAAGTTGCATAAAATTAACAATGGAAGTTCATTCGAGAAACCACTATACCCTAACGACCGATTTGGAAATTAAATAAAAAAGCAAGTTAAATAGAAAAGAAATTGAATAAAAATGGAAGTGGAATAAAAATAAAAAGGGAAGTTGTATGAAATTAACAATGGAAGTTCATTCAAGAAACCACTATACCTTAACGATCTATTTGGAAATTAAATAAAAATGGAAGTTGAATAGAAAAGGAAATTGAATAAAAATGGAAGTTGAATAAAAATAAAAATGGAAGTTGCATAACATAAAAATGGAAGTTCTTTCAAAAAACAACTATACTTTAACGATCCATTTGGAAATTAAATAAAAAAAGAAATTGACTACAAAAGGACATTGAATCAAAATGGAAGTTGAATAAATAAGGCAGTTGAATAAAAATGCAAGTTGATTTAATAAACCACTATACCTTAAGGCTCTGTATGGAAGTTAAACTTCTTATTTGGAAATTGAATAAAAATGCAAGTTGAATAAAATTAAAAATGGAAGTTCATTCAAGAAACCACTATAACTTAACGATCTATTTGAAAATTAAATAAAAAAGGAAATTCAATAAAAATCGAAGTTAAATAAAATTAAAAATGGAAGTTTATTCGAGAAACCACTATACCTTAACGATCTATTTGGAAATTAAAAAACAAAAAAAAAAAAGGAAGTTGAATAAAAATAAAAATGGAAGTTCATTTAAGAAACGAATATACCAAAATGATCTATTTGAAAATTAAATAAAAAAGGAAATTAAATGAAAAGGGAAGTTGAATAGAACATGAAATTGAATAACAATGGAAGTTGAATAAAAATAAAAGGGGAATAAAATTAAAAAAGGAAATTCATTCAAGAAACCACTATACCTTAACGGTTTATTTGTAAATTAAAAAAAAGAGGAAGTTGAATAGAAAAGAAAATTGAATAAAAAGGGAAGTTAAATAAAAATAAAAAATAGAAGTCGCTAAGGTATAGTGTTTTATTAAATAAAAACGGAAGTTGAATAGAAAATAGAAT
This sequence comes from Camellia lanceoleosa, assembly GCA_025200525.1. Taxonomy (NCBI): domain Eukaryota; kingdom Viridiplantae; phylum Streptophyta; class Magnoliopsida; order Ericales; family Theaceae; genus Camellia; species Camellia lanceoleosa. The sequence continues at coordinate 843,190 of JANUSC010000017.1, forward strand.
TGAATAAAAATGGAAGCTGAATAGAAAAGGAAATTGAATAAAAAAGGAAGTTGAATGGAAAAGAGAATTGAATAAAAATGGAAGTTTAGTAAAAATAAAAATGGAAGTTGTATAAAATAATAATGGAAGTTCATTCAAGAAACCACTATACCTTAACGATTTATTTGGAAATTAAATAAGAAAGAAAGCTGAATAGATCGTTAAGGTATATTGGTTTCTTGAATGAACTTCCATTTTTAATTTCATTGAATTTCCCCTTTTATTTTTATTCAACTTCTATTGTTATTCAATTTCATATTCTATTCAACTTCCCTTTTTATTTAATTTCCTTTTTTATTTAATTTCCAAATAGATCGTTTTGGTATATTCGTTTCATGAATGAATTGCCATTTTTAATTTTATGCAACTTTCATTTTTATTTTTATTCAACTTCCTTTTTTATATAATTTTCAAATAGATCGTTAAGTTATAGTGGTTTCTTGAATGAACTTCCATTTTTAATTTTATGCAACTTTCATTTTTATTTTTATTCAACTTCCCTTTTTATTCAATTTTCTTTTCTATTCAACTTCCTATTTTTTTTAATTTACAAATAAACCGTTAAGGTATAGTGGTTTCTTGAATGAACTTCCATTTTTAATTTTATTGAATTTCCCCTTTTATTTTTATTCAACTTCCATTGTTATTCAATTTCATGTTCTATTCAACTTCCATTTTTATTTTTATTTAACTTTCATTTTTATTCAATTTCCTTTCCTATTCAACTTACTTTTTTATTTAATTTCTAAATAGATCGTTATGGTATATTGGTTTCTTGAATGACCTTCCATTGTTAATTTTATGTAACTTCCATTTTTATTTTTATTCGACTTCAATTTTTATTCAATTTTGTTTTCTATTCAACTTCATTTTTTATTTAATTTCCAAATAGATCGTTAAGGTATAGTGATTTCTTGAATGAACTTCTATTGTTAATTTTATGCAACTTCCATTTTTATTTTTATTCAACTTCAATTTTTATTCAATTTCCTTTTCTATTCAACTTCCTTTTTTGTTTAATTTCCAAATAGATCGTTAAGGTATAGTGGTTTCTTGAATGAACTTCCATTTTTAATTTTATGCAAGTTCCATTTTTATTTTTATTCAACTTTGATTTTTATTCAATTTGCTTTTCTATTCAACTTCTTTTTTTATTTAATTTCCAAATAGATCGTTAAGGTATAGTGGTTTCTCGAATAAACTTTCATTTTTATTTTTATTCAACTTCCATTTTTAATTTCATATAAAATCCATTTTTATTTTTATTCAACTTCCCTTTTTATTCAATTTTCTTTTCTATTCAATTTCCATTTTTTTTTTAATTTACAAATAAACCGTTAAGGTATAGTGGTTTCTTGAATGAACCTCCATTTTTAATTATATGCAACTTCCCCTTTTATTTTTATTCAACTTCCATTGTTATACAATTTCATGTTCTATTCAACTTCCTTTTTTTTTTTCTAAATAGATTTTTAAGGTATAGTGGTTTCTTGAATGAACTTCCATTTTTAATTTTACAAAACTTTCATTTTTATTCAATTTCCTTTCCTATTCAACTTTCATTTTTTTAATTTCCAAATAGATCGTTATGGTATAGTGGTTTCTTGAATAAACTTCCATTGTTAATCTTATGCAACTTCCATTTATAATTTTATTCAACTTCCATTTTTATTCAATTTCCTTCTCTATTCAACTTCCTTTTTTTTTATTTAATTTCCAAATAGATTGTTAAGGTTTAGTGGTTTTTTGAATTAACTTCCATTGTTAATTTTAGGCAACTTCCATTTTTATTTTATTCAACTTCCTTTTTATTTAATTTTAAAATAGATCATTAAGGTATAGTGGTTTCTTGAATGAACCTCCATTTTTAATTTTATGCGACATCCATTTTTATTTTTATCCAGCTTCCATTTTTATTCAATTTACTTTTTTTATTTAATTTCCAAATAGATCTTTAGGGTATAGTGGTTTCGTGAATGAACTTCCATTTTTAATTTTATGCAACTTCCATTGTTAATTTTGTTTTCTATTCAACTTCCTGTTTTTCAAATAGATTGTTAAAGTATAGTGGTTTCTCGAATGAACTTCCATTTTTAATTTTATAAAACATCCATTTTTAATTTTATGCAACTTCCATTTTATTTTTACTCAACTTCCATTTTTATTCAATTCTCTTTTCCATTCAACTTCCTTTTTCATTCAATTTCCTTTTCTATTCAACTTCCTTTTGTATTTAATATCAAAATAGATCGTGAATGTATAGTGGTTTTTGAATTAAATTCCATTGCTAATTTTATGCAAATTTCATTTTTATTTTTATTCATCTTCCGATTTTATTTAATTTCCTTTTCTATTTAACTTCCTGTTTTATTTAATTTCTAAATAGATTGTCAAGGTATAGTAGTTTCTTGAATGAACTTCGATTTTTATTTTTATTCAACTTCCATTTTTATTCAATTTCCTTTTCTATTGAACTTCTTTTTTTATTTAATTTCCACATAGATCATCAAGATATAGTGGTTTCTTGAATGAACTTCCAATATTAATTTTATGCAACTTCAATTTTTAATTTTATTCAACTTCCATTTTTATTCAATTTCCATTTCTATTCAACTTCCTTTTTTCTTTAATTTCCAAATAGATTGTTATGGTATCGTGGTTTCTTCAATGAACTTCCATTGTTAATCTTATGCAACTTCCATTTTTGTTTTTATTCAATTTCGTTTTCTATTCAACTTCCTTTTTTTATTTAATTTCCAAATAGATCGTTAAGGTATAGTGGTTTTCGAATGAACTTTCATTGTTAATTTTATGCAACTTCCATTTTTATTTTTATTCAACTTCAATTTTTATTCAATTTCCATTTCTATTCAATTTCCTTTTTTAGTTAACTTCTAAATAGATCGTTAAAGTACAGTGGTTTCTTCAATGAACTGTCATTTTTAATTTTACGCAACTTCCATTTTTTTTCATATTTATTCAATTTACTTTTCTATTCAACTTCTTTTTTTATTTAATTTTCAAATAGATCGTTAAGGCATTATGGTTTCTTGAATGAACTTACATTGTTAATTTTATGTAACTTCCATTTTTATTTTTATTCAACTTTAATTTATATTCAATTTCCTATTCTATTCAACTTCCTTTTTTATTTACTTTCCAAATAGATCGTTAAGGTATAATGGTTTCTTTAATTAACTTCCATTGTTTATTTCTGGCAACTTGCATTTTTATTCAATTTTTTTTCTATTCAACTTCCTTTTTTATTTAATTTCCAAATAGATCGTTAAGGTATAGTGGTTTCTTGAATGAACTTCTATTGTTAATTTTATGCAACTTCCATTTTTATTCAACTTCCTTTATTTTTTAATTTCCAAATAGATCGTTAAGGTATAGTGGTTTCTCGAATGAACTTCCATTTTTAATTTTATAAAACATCTATTTTTAATTTTATGCAACTTCCTTTTTATTTTTACTCAACTTCCATTTTTATTCAATTCTCTTTTCCATTCAACTTCCTTTTTTATTCAATTTGCTTTTCTATTCAACTTCCTTTTATATTTAATTTCCAAATAGATCGTTAAGGTATAGTGGTTTCTTGAATTAAATTATATTGTTAATTTTATGCAAATTCCATTTTTATTTTTATTCATCTTCCGATTTTATCCAATTTCCTTTTCTATTCAACTTCCTATTTTATTTAATTTCCAAATAGATCGTTAAGGTATAGTAGTTTCTTGAATAAACTTCGATTTTTATTTTTATTCAACTTCCATTTTTGTTCAATTTCCTTTTCTATTGAACTTTTTTTTTTTAATTTAATTTCCACATAGATCGTCAAGATATAGTGGTTTCTTGAATGAACTTCCAATATTAATTTTATGCAACTTCAATTTTTAATTTTATTCAACTTCCATTTTTATTCAATTTCCATTTCTATTCAACTTCCGTTTTTCTTTAATTTCCAAATGGATTGTTAAGGTATAGTGGTTTCTTCAATAAACTTCCATTGTTAATCCTAGGCAACTTCCATTTTTGTTTTTATTCAATTTCGTTTTCTATTCAACTTCATTTTTTATTTAATTTCCAAATAGATCGTTAAGGTATAGTGGTTTTTGAATGAACTTCCATTGTTAATTTTATGCAACTTCCATTTTTATTTTTATTCAACTTCAATTTTTATTCAATTTCCATTTCTATTCAACTTCCTTTTTTAGTTAACTTCTAAATAGATCGTTAAAGTACAGTGGTTTCTTCAATGAACTGCCATTTTTAATTTTACGCAACTTCCATTTTTGTTTTATTCAGCTTCCATTTTTATTCAATTTTCTTTTATATTCAACTTCCTCTTCTTTTTTTTAATTTACAAATAGATTGTTGAGTTATAGTGGTTTCTTGAATGAACTTCCATTTTTAATTTTATGCAGCTTCCATTTTTATTTTTATTCAACTTTCATATTTATTCAATTTACTTTTCTATTCAACTTCTTTTTTTATTTAATTTTCAAATAGATCGTTAAGGCATTATGGTTTCTTGAATGAACTTACATTGTTAATTTTATGTAACTTCCATTTTTATTTTTATTCAACTTTAATTTATATTCAATTTCCTATTCTATTCAACTTCCTTTTTTATTTACTTTCCAAATAGATCGTTAAGGTATAATGGTTTCTTTAATTAACTTCCATTGTTTATTTCTGGCAACTTGCATTTTTATTCAATTTTTTTTTATTCAACTTCCTTTTTTATTTAATTTCCAAATAGATCGTTAAGGTATAGTGGTTTCTTGAATGTATTTCTATTGTTAATTTTATGCAACTTCCATTTTATTCAACTTCCTTTATTTTTAATTTCCAAATAGATCGTTAAGGTATAGTGGTTTCTCGAATGAACTTCCATTTTTAATTTTATAAAACATCTATTTTTAATTTTATGCAACTTCCTTTTTATTTTTACTCAACTTCCATTTTTATTCAATTCTCTTTTCCATTCAACTTCCTTTTTTATTCAATTTGCTTTTCTATTCAACTTCCTTTTATATTTAATTTCCAAATAGATCGTTAAGGTATAGTGGTTTCTTGAATTAAATTATATTGTTAATTTTATGCAAATTCCATTTTTATTTTTATTCATCTTCCGATTTTATCCAATTTCCTTTTCTATTCAACTTCCTATTTTATTTAATTTCCAAATAGATCGTTAAGGTATAGTAGTTTCTTGAATAAACTTCGATTTTTATTTTTATTCAACTTCCATTTTTGTTCAATTTCCTTTTCTATTGAACTTTTTTTTTTATTTAATTTCCACATAGATCGTCAAGATATAGTGGTTTCTTGAATGAACTTCCAATATTAATTTTATGAAACTTCAATTTTTAATTTTATTCAACTTCCATTTTTATTCAATTTCCATTTCTATTCAACTTCCGTTTTTCTTTAATTTCCAAATGGATTGTTAAGGTATAGTGGTTTCTTCAATAAACTTCCATTGTTAATCCTAAGCAACTTCCATTTTTGTTTTTATTCAATTTCGTTTTCTATTCAACTTCATTTTTTATTTAATTTCCAAATAGATCGTTAAGGTATAGTGGTTTTTGAATGAACTTCCATTGTTAATTTTATGCAACTTCCATTTTTATTTTTATTCAACTTCAATTTTTATTCAATTTCCATTTCTATTTAACTTCCTTTTTTAGTTAATTGCCAAATAGATCGTTAAGGTATAGTGGTTTCTTCAATGAAATGTCATTTTTAATTTTACGCAACTTCCATTTTTATTTTATTCAACTTCCTCTTTTTTTTTTTTAATTTACAAATAGACCGTTAAGTTATAGTTGTTTCTTGAATGAATTTTCATTTTTAATTTTATACAACTTCCATTTTTATTTTTATTCAACTTCCATATTTATTCAATTTACTTTTCTATTCAACTTCTTTTTTTATTTAATTTCCAAATAGATCTTTAAGGTATTATGGTTTCTTGAATGAACTTACATTGTTAATTTTATGCCACTTCCATTTTTATTTTTATTCAACTTCAATTTTTATTCAATTTCATAATCTATTCAACTTCCTTTTTTATTTAGTTACCAAATAGATCGTTAAGGTATAATGGTTTCTTTAATTAACTTCCATTGTTAATTTTAGGCAACTTGCATTTTTATTGAATTTTGTTTTCTATTCAACTTCCTTTTTTATTTAATTTCCAAATAGGTCGTTAAGGTATAGTGGTTTCTTGAATGAACTTCTATTGTTAATTTATGCAACTTCCATTTTTATTCAACTTTCTTTATTTTTTAATTTCCAAATAGATCGTTAAGGTATAGTAGTTTCTCGAATGAACTTCCATTTTTAATTTTATAAAACATCCATTTTTAATTTTATGCAACTTCCATTTTATTTTTACTCAACTTCTATTTTTATTCAATTTGCTTTTCTATTCAACTTCCTTTTATATTTAATTTCCAAATAGATCGTTAAGGTATAGTGGTTTCTTCAATGAACTTCCATTGTTAATTTTATGCAACTTCCATTTTTATTTTTATTCATCTTCGATTTTATCCAATTTCCTTTTCTATTCAACTTCCTGTTTTATTTAATTTCCAAATAGATCGTCAAGGTATAGTAGTTTCTTGAATGAACTTCGATTTTTATTTTTATTCAACTTCCATTTTTGTTCAATTTCCTTTTCTATTGAACTTCTTTTTTTATTTAATTTCCAAATAGATCGTCAAGATATAGTGGTTTCTTGAATGAACTTCCAATGTTAATTTTATGCAACTTCAATTTTTAATTTTATTCAACTTCCTTTTTTATTCCATTTCCATTTCTATTCAACTTCTTTTTTTTTAATTTCCAAATAGATTGTTAAGGTATAGTGGTTTCTTCAATAAACTTCCATTGTTAATTTTATGCAACTTCCATTTTTGTTTTTATTCAATTTCGTTTTCTATTCAACTTCCTTCTTTATTTAATTTCCAAATAGATCGTTAAGGTATAGTGGTTTTTGAATTTACTTCCATTGTTAATTTTATGCAACTTCCATTTTTATTTTTATTCAACTTCAATTTTTATTCAATTTCCTTTTCTATTCAGCTTTCTTTTTTATTTAATTTCCAAATAGATCGTTAAGGTATAGTGGTTTCTTCAATGAACTGCCATTTTTAATTTTGCGCAACTTCCATTTTTAGTTTATTCAACTTCCATTTTTATTAAATTTTTGTAACAACCCTCATTTTGACTTAGCCATGCTTGCATACATTCCTGTATGATCTTGTCTTGTGATGTTGCAAATCTTGTTTATCTTGTTTTGTCGTGCTTTGTTTAAAGTGTTGCTTGCATGATTTTGTTCCTTGCTTGGTGTGTAGCCGAGGTCATCTTGAGCTTAGTTCACCTCTGAACCTTTGTAGTTAGAACTATTTTTGAACCACTTGGTTGACCTCCATCTTCACCCGGGCATGTTTGCCGAGATGTCACTATCTGGGCCGAGGTGTTCGGAACCAAGGCCGAGGAGTGTATCATCTAGGCCGAGATGTTTTGCACTTAGTGATCTTTGTCCTTGGGCGGGTATGGCCTAGGCAGGGTGTGGCACACCAGGCCAAGGTGTGGCACAGCTTAGTCAAGTGTCGTCCTCCCTAGTCGATGTCTTTGTTACCCTGTTGCCGAAGATTTGACTTTAGCCGATATCATTACTTGCCGATGTGTCTTGCCATCTAACTTGTTGAATACGCTTTGTCAGAGACTTGTCTTATCAATCAGTCACCTTTTTGAGTTGAACCAACCCGGTAGTGCCACGTGTCCGAGTTGAGTATTAAGACAGCTAGCAGACCTAGAAACAAATCATTTTGTCTCAAATCTTTGCCTATAGAGAGAGAGGCTCTTGAGGAAGAAGGTAGAGTTCTAGAGAGAGAAGTTGATTTTCGAGCTTGATCTTTGGAGTTTGAACCATTAGATTCGTGTCTTGAGGTTTGAATCTCAACCTACTCTTGTTGTTCTTATTGATCATCTAGCTGCATTGCATGATTGAATCTGTTATGCATGTCATGCATCGATTTGAAGTTGGTTTTGGAAGAGAAAAATAGTATTCATGTGTTCTTGAAGAAAAGTCTCGTTTCGATCCGAAAGTTTGGAATTCTTGCATGATCTTCCTGTATGGGTACCCAGGTCCATGTTTTGAACTCATGGCATGAAATCTCAGGTTTTGTAACAAGTTATGATCTTTGCATTCATCTTCTTCATGATCATGTTCATCATCCTCTTCATGTTCTTCAAAGGGGAAACTCAGGTTTTCCCCGACTTTGCTTTTGAATGTGGCCATCGGGACCACACCTCGGCGAGGAGGTGTGGGACCTCGGCAAAGACCTGGTTGGTACCCAGTGTGTTTTCATGAGATGAAAAATAGTGTTTTAACTCCCAGCAAGTTCTGCTTTGTTATTGGCATAGATTTGGTGTGAATGCCGAGATCATTTGCATGCATGTAAAGCTCGTTTTGAGAATGTATTTGCCATGTGATTGTAGGTCCTTGATCTTTGCTTTGAGCCTACACCCGAGAAGATCTATGTGAGTGGTATTTTTAATAAAGCTATGTTATACTGTTTTGACAAATCTTGCTTTGCTTTGTTTTGATGAAAGTATTTGTTAAGCATGAATGATTAGCTCTATTTTGATGTATCAAGTATAAGCTTTGTTTGGATGTCATCTTTGAAAAGTCCCTTGTGCTGGAGGACTCTAAACTTTCGCAGCACCACGTTTAAAAGTCCCTTGTGCTGGAGGACTCTAAACTTTCGCAGCACCAAGTTTAAAAGTCCCTTGTGCTGGAGGACTCTAAACTTTTGCAGCGCTAAGTATAAAAGGATACGGTCCTTTCTTGGAATGACTATCGTGTTAAAGCGGGCTACGGGCCAAAGTAACACAAGACCATCATGTTAAAAAGAGCTACGGGCTTAAGTAACACAAGTCCCTTGTGCTGGAGGACTATAAACTTTCGCAGTACCTTTGACTAATCGATTACGGATCGTGCAGTCTTGTTGTTCCACTGAACAAGGTGTACATTGTCTTGACATGCCTATTTGTTACTTGCCTCTATGGTTATTTGCTTATTTTGTTTTAAAGTCACACTTTGCATACTCATAGCATCATGAGGAGAGGTAGACCTCCAATTGGCCGAGATCGGCCCGAAGACAGATTGGACAGACTGGAAAGATTAGTTGACGGTTTGGCCCACGAGTTGAGGCAAACAAGATAGCAGTACGCTAGTGCTACGTCGACTCAGGCCGAGCAGACCAACGGCCGAAATGTAGTTCCACCTCCACCTCCTCCAGTGCCGCAAGTTCCTCCTCAGCCAGCCTTATATGGGGATGGCACGATAGCTTTGATCAGGGAGTTCAAGAAAATGAAGCCACCGAGATTCTCTGGGGGTATAGAGCCGATGAAGGCTGAGGCGTGGGTTTTGGAAATGGAAAAGTTGTTCGAGATCTTTCCTAGCACCGATGCTCAGAATGTGACATTGGCAGCATTCACGTTAGATGATGATGCTCGCAGATGGTGGATGATGGTTCGAGAAAGCAATCCAGACTTGACCTGGACCCGATTCTTGGAGTTGTTCTACAACAAACACTTTCCCCTAAGTGTTCGAAACCGCAAGGCTACCGAATTTCAGACTTTGACGCAAGGCAACCGAACAGTGGCGGAATACGACCGCGCTTTTACTGAATTGGCAAGGTTTGCACCCCACATGGCCAACGATGAATACATGAAGGCTAGGAAGTTCCAGAGTGGGCTTCGCGGACCGATTCAAGACCGGTTTAACTTGCACAATATACCGACTTACGCCGAAGTGTTGGACAAAGCCATTCAGGCCAAGGCTAACTTGAACAGATACCAGGGTTCGGGAGAGAACCAGAGAAAGAGGCAGAATTATGACAGTCACCGAGCACAGTTTGGCACCAAGAAGAAAACGAACATGGGCAGTGCTGGTAACCTAAGGCAGGAAGGTAATGCTAAACCGACGTGTTCGAGTTGTGGGAAACCACATTTCGGGGTCTGTCGTCGGGCGTCTGGAGCTTGTTATGAATGTGGTGAAATGGGTCATTATGTGAGAGACTGGCCTAAGACAAAGGCTGATGACAGCAAGAAAGGTGAGAATACCTCGGGTTCCGTTCAGAAGAGTAATGCTGGGAAAGGACAGATGAGGCAGGGCAGAGTGTTCGCGCTAGTGCCAGGGGACACTCAGAATGCTGAGACAGTAGTGTCAGGTATACTCCCAATTTGCTCTCAAGATGCTTATGTATTGATTGATTCGGGTTCTATGCATTCGTTTGTGTCTGCTAAGGTTGCGGAGAAGCTTGATAGGAAACTAGAACCCCTTGATTATGTGCTATCTGTGTCTACTCCATCTGGGAGATCCATGATTGTTGCATCCATTTATAGAGCATGTGTTGTTGTGATTGAGAATGTTGAATTGTTAGTAGATTTAATGCCTTTGGACATAACTCATTTTGATGTTATACTGGGAATGGATTGGTTAGTCGCAAATCATGCATTTATTAATTGTGTTACGAAGAGTGTCACACTGAAACCCCCAAACCTAGCCGAGGTTATTTTCCAGGGTAAAGGGGTAGTGTCCCCACCTTACTTAATTTCGTCCATTAAGGCCTATAAGTTAATTCAGAAAGGGTGTCGAGGCTACTTGTGTAATATACTGAGTGATCAGAATGGAAATGTTAATTTAGCCGACATCCCAGTTGTTAGTGAATTCCCCGACGTCTTCCCAAACGAATTGCCTGGCCACTTAGCCGATAGAGAGATAGAGTTTACTGTTGATATCATGTCGGGAACACAACCGATCTCCAAAACACCCTACAGAATGGCCCCAGTGAGCGAGGAATTGAAACTGCAATTACAAGAATTGTTGGATAAGGGATTTATTAGGCCGAGCACTTCACCATGGGGAGCACCCGTTTTATTTGTTAAGGAAAAAGATGGCACACTCCGTCTTTGTATTGATTCTGAAGAACTTAATAAGGTCACCATTAAGAACAAGTACCCATTACCTAGGATTGATGATTTGCTTGATCAACTACAAGGGGCACGAGTCTTTTCTAAGATTGACCTTAGGTCGGGTTACTATCAGCTTAAAGTTAAAGCCGAGGATGTTGAGAAGACAAGCTTCTGGACAAGATACGGCCACTACGAATTTTTAGTGATGCCTTTTGGGGTGACCAATGCCCCTGCTGCATTTATGGATTTAATGAACAGAATCTTCAAGCCATATTTAGATGAGTTTGTAGTTGTCTTCATTGACGATATATTGATCTATTCCAATTGTAAAGCTGAACATGAAAATCATTTGAGACTTGCCTTATAGATTTTGAGAGACCGAAAGCTGTATGCTAAGTTTAACAAGTGTGAGTTTTGGCTTTCTACTATCTCATTCTTAGGTCATGTGATTAACGAAGAGGGCATCTCGGTTGATCCTAGTAAAATTGAAGCCGTAGTGAATTGGCCGAGGTCGACTAATGTGTCCGAGATTCGTAGCTTTCTGGGTTTGGCAGGTTATTACAAGAAGTTTGTGAAGGATTTCTCCAGGATTGCAATTCTATTGACGCAATTGACTAAGAAGGGAATACCGTATGAATGGACTGAAGATCGGGAGTCAGCTTTCCAGGAACTGAAGGCAAGGTTAGTCACAAAGACCGATTTGTACTTCCATCAGGTAATGAAGAGTTTCATATCTATAGTGATGCATCGCATAAGGGTTTGGGTTGCGTATTAATGCAAGGGGGTAAAGTCATAGCATATGCATCTCGTCAGTTGAAGCCACATGAAAAGAACTATCCTACCCATGATTTGGAACTAGCAGCCGTTGTATTTGTTTTAAAGATCTGGCGACACTACTTGTATGGAGCTTCTTGTCAGGTTTTTACAGATCATAAGAGTTTAAAATACCTGTACACTCAGAAAGAATTGAATTTGAGGCAGAGAAGATGGCTTGAGTTGTTGAAAGACTATGATATGCAAATTCAATATCACCCAGGTAAAGCTAACAGCGTAGCCGACGCTTTGAGCAGAAAGTCAGATGGAAATTTAGCATGTCTAACCATGATTTCAATAGAACCAACTATTGTTGAGGAAGTAAAGACAAGACAAATGGAGGATGACTTCTTCAGAAAGGTAGCCGATGAGATTACTACAAAGCTGAGATCAGGGTACACTATTGAGAACCAAGTGCTCAAGTTTGAAGGAAGGTTGTGTGTGGCCGACGTTCCAGAGTTGAAAAGGAAAATTTTGCAAGAAGCTCATGGTTCCAAGTTTGCTGTTCATCCGGGAAATACCAAAATGTATTAAGATGTGAAACAGACTTTCTGGTGGCCAAATATGAGAAGAGAAATAGCCGAATTCATGTCCTAGTGTTTGCAGTCTCAACAAGTGAAAGCAGAACATCAAAGACCAGCAGGACTTCTTCAACCTTTACCGATTCCTGAGTGGAAATGGGAACACATCTCCATGGATTTTGTGATTGGTTTGCCGAAGACACAGAAAGGTATGGATTCGATTTGGGTTGTTGTTGATAGACTAACCAAGTCAGCACACTTTTTGCCTGTTAAGACTACCTTCAACGCCGATCAACTTGCCTTGCTATATGTGAATGAGATTGTTAGACTTCATGGAGTACCGATGTCAATTGTGTCGAACCGAGATCCGAAGTTTGTTTCCAGAGTTTGGCAGAGTCTACAGAGGGCTTTCGGAGCCGAGTTAAGATTTAGTACAGCTTTTCATCCCCAAACGGATGGGCAAACAGAGAGAACAATTCAGACACTTGAAGATATGCTTAGACTTTGTGTATTGGACTTCCAAGGAAGTTGGGGAGTGCATTTGCCCTTAGTAGAATTCGCCTACAACAACAGTTATCAAGCTAGCATTGGCATGGCGCCGTATGAAGCTTTGTACGGAAGAAAGTGTAGGTCGCCGGTATGTTGGACCGAAGTTGGAGACAGAGCTTTGCTTGGTCCCGAATTGATTCAAGTAACAACAGAGAAGATTAAACTTATTCAACAGAGGATTAAAACTGCCCAGAGCCGACAAAAGAGCTACGCCGACCAGAGAAGGAATGAGTTAGAATTCGAAGTTGGGGATCATGTATTCCTGAAAGTTTCACCAATGAAAGGAGTTTCAGTTGGGAAGAAAGGTAAGTTAGCACCTCGTTATATTGGGCCATTTGAAATTCTTGACAAGGTTAACTCCGTTGCCTCTGAGACTTGCTTTGCCACCCGAATTAAGCCAAGTACATAATGTGTTTCATGTTTCAATGTTGAGAAAATATATTCGGGATCCCCTACATGTGATTGACTATTCTGGGATTGAAGTTAATGAGAATTTGGGCTATGAAGAGAAGCCGATGTCTATTATTTACAGACAAGTTAGGCAGTTGAGAAACAAGTCGATACCAAAGGTAAAGATTGAATGGAAAGAGCGTTACGGCAAGGACGCCACCTGGGAGATGGAAGGGGGAATGAGAATTCACCATCCAGAATTATTCTTGGAACAAGGTACCTTAAGTTTGGGGACCGAACTTCTTTAAGGGGGGTAGGATGTAACAACCCTCATTTTGACTTAGCCATGCTTGCATACATTCCTGTATGATCTTGTCTTGTGATGTTGCAAATATTGTTTATCTTGTTTTGTCTTGCTTTGTTTAAAGTGTTGCTTGTATGATTTTGTTCCTTGCTTGGTGTGTAGCTGAGGTCATCTTGAGCTTAGTTCACCTCTGAACCTTCGTACTTAGAACTATTTTTGAACCACTTGGTTGACCTCCATCTTCACCCGGGCATGTTTGCCGAGATGTCACTATCTGGGCCGAGGTGTTCGGAACCAAGGCCGAGGAGTGTATCATCTAGGCGAGATGTTTTGCACTTAGTGATCTTTGTCCTTGGGCGGGTATGGCCTAGACAGGGTGTGGCACAGGCCAAGGTGTGGCACAGCTTAGTCAAGTGTCGTCCTCCCTAGCCGATGTCTTTGTTACCCTGTTGCCAAAGATTTGACTTTAGCCGATATCATTACTTGCCGATGTGTCTTGCCATCTAGCTTGTTGAATACGCTTTGTCAGAGACTTGTCTTATCAATCAGTCACCTTTTTGAGTTGAACCAACCCGGTAGTGCCACGTGTCCGAGTTGAGCGTTAAGACAGCCGGCAGACCTAGAAACAAATCATTTTGTCTCAAATCTTTGCCTATAGAGAGAGAGGCTCTTGAGGAAGAAGGTAGAGTTCTAGAGAAAGAAGTTGATTTTCGAGCTTGATCTTTGGAGTTTGAACCATTAGATTCGTGTCTTGAGGTTTGAATCTCAACCTACTCTTGTTGTTCTTATTGATCATCTAGCTGCATTGCATGATCGAATCTGTTATGCATGTCATGCATCGATTTGAAGTTGGTTTTGGAAGAGAAAAATAGTATTCATGTGTTCTTGAAGAAAAGTCTCGTTTTGATCCGAAAGTTTGGAACAAGAACCATGTTTTTGTGTTTATTCTTGCATGATCTTCCTGTATGGGTACCCAGGTCCATGTTTTGAACTCATGGCATGAAATCTCAGGTTTTGTAACAAGTTATGATCTTTGCATTCATCTTCTTCATGATCATGTTCTTCAAAGGGAAAACTCAGGTTTTCCCCAACTTTGCTTTTGAATGTGGCCATCGGGACCACACCTTAGCGAGGAGGTGTGGGACCTCGGCAAAGACCTGGTTGGTACCCAGTGTGTTTTCATGAGATGAAAAACAGTGTTTTAACTCCCAGCAATTTCTGCTTTGTTATTGGCATAGATTTGGTGTGAATGCCGAGATCATTTGCATGCATGTAAAGCTCGTTTTGAGAATGTATTTGCCATGTGATTGTAGGTCCTTGATCTTTGCTTTGAGCCTACACTCGAGAAGATCTATGTGAGTGGTATTTTTAATAAAGCTATGTTATACTGTTTTGACAAATCTTGCTTTGCTTTGTTTTGATGAAAGTATTTGTTAAGCATGAATGATTAGATCTATTTTGATGTATCAAGTATAAGCTTTGTTTGGATGTCATCTTCGAAAAGTCCCTTGTGCTGGAGGACTCTAAACTTTTGCAGCACCATGTTTAAAAGTCCCTTGTGCTGGAGAACTCTAAACTTTCGCAGCACCAAGTTTAAAAGTCCCTTGTGTTGGAGGACTCTAAACTTTCGCAGCACTAAGTATAAAAGGATACGGTCCTTTCTTGGAATGACTATCGTGTTAAAGCGGGCTACGGGCCAAAGTAACACAAGACCATCGTGTTAAAAAGAGCTACGGGCTTAAGTAACACAAGTCCCTTGTGCTGGAGGACTATAAACTTTCGCAGTACCTTTGACTAATCGATTACGGATCGTGCAGTCTTGTTTTGCCACTGACGGTTTACCGCGTGGATTTGTTTGTTCGGAAACCTTGATTTGTGTTTTGCCGATGCCAGTGAGCATCCCTTGAGACTTGTACGACTTGATAGATGAATACGGTTCATCTCTCGATTTGATAAAGTTCTGATGTGTTTTGTTCTGAAAGGATCTCGACTAATATTCATATGGTTTTGGCATGTTTTGTTTTGAAAAGACTTCGACTATATTCATGCAAAAACCTTTATTACTTGTACCATTCACTGAGTATCCAAGCTCACCCTCTCTATATATATGTAGGTGATGAGCAGGACGGCGGCGACGCCTAGATGTGTTTTGGCAAGCTTGTTTTGGATTCTTGTCATGTCGGTTTGACTTATTTTATGTCGGAAATTTGTATTTATGTCGGCGAATCTTGAAGATTATGCTTCTTTGGCTTGTAATCATTGTATTTGCACATGTCGGCTTTAGAAGCCTTTTGATCAAGATTCTAATATGTATTTTGTTTATTATCAACCGAATGCGAAACTATGTCATGTACGTCATTACATTTGATCTATGCACAGCTCTTATGGACCACTTGTATTTTGATTTATTGCTTCCGCATTTGTGAGCCACATATATTATACTCTGATTGTGTTTATTCTTTGAAAGTTGGCCTTCGGTAATTACGGGTTACTGGCCATCACGGCGCTATTCTATTAGGGGCGGTTTGGGGTCGTGACAATTTTCTTTTCTATTCAACTTCCTCTCTTTTTTTAATTTACAAATAGATCGTTAAGTTATAATGGTTTCTTGAATGAACTTCCATTTTTAATTTTATGCAACTTCTATTTTTATTTTTATTCAACTTCCATATTTATTCAATTTACTTTTCTACTCAACTTCTTTTTGTATTTAATTTCCAAATAGATCGTTAAGGTATTATCGTTTCTTGAATGAACTTACATTGTTAATTTTAAGTAACTTCCATTTTTATTTTTATTCAACTTCAATTTTTATTCAATTTGCTATTCTATTCAACTTCCTTTTTTACGTAGTTTCCAAATAGATCGGTAAGGTATAATGGTTTCTTGAATTAAGTTCCATTGTTAATTTCAGGCAACTTGCATTCTTATTGAATTTTGTTTTCTATTTAACTTCCTTTTTTATTTAATTTCCAAATAGGTCGTTAAGGTATAGTGGTTTCTTGAATGAATGTCCATTGTTAATTTTATACAGTTTCCATTTTTATTCAACTTCCTTTGTTTTTTAATTTCCAAATAGATCGTTAAGGTATAGTGGTTTCTCGAATGAACTTCCATTTTTAATTTTATGAAACATCCCTTTTTAATTTTTTGCAACTTCCATTTTATTTTTACTCAACTTCCATTTTTATTCAAGTCTCTTCTCCATTCAACTTCCTTTTTTATTCATTTTCTTTTTTTATTCAACTTCCTTTTATATTTAATTTCCAAATAGATCGTTAAGGTATAGTAATTTCTTGAATTAAATTCCATTGTTAATTTTATGCAAATTCCATTTTTATTTTTATTCATCTTTCGATTTTATCCAATTTCCTTTTCTATTGAACTTCCTGTTTTATTTAATTTCCAAATAGATTGTCAAGGTATAGCAGTTTCTTGACTGAACTTCGATTTTTTTTTTATTCAACTTCCATTTTTATTCAATTTCTTTTTCTATTGAACTTCTTTTTTTATTTAATTTCCACATAGATCGTCAAGATATAGTTCTTTCTTGAATGAACTTCCAATGTTAATTTTATGCAATTTCAATTTTTAATTTTATTCAACTTCCATTTTTATTCAATTTCCATTTCTATTAAACTTCCTTTTTTCTTTAATTTCCAAATAGATTGTTAAGGTATAGTGGTTTCTTCAATGAACTTCCATTGTTAATCTTATGCAACTTCCATTTTTGTTTTTATTCAATTTTGTTTTCTATTCAGCTTCCTTTTTTATTTAATTTCCAAATAGATCGTTAAGGTATAGTGGTTTTTGAATGAACTTCCATTGTTAATTTTATGCAACTTCCATTTTTATTTTTATTCAACTTCAATTTTTATTCAATTTCCATTTCTATTCAACTTCCTTTTTTAGTTAATTTCCAAATAGATCTTTAAGGTACAGTGGTTTCTTCAAAGAACTGCCATTTTTAATTTTACGCAACTTCCATTTTTATTTTATTCAACTTCCATTTTTATTCAAATTTCTTTTCTATTCAACTTCCTCTTTTTTTTTCTTTTTTTTTTTTAATTTGCAAATAGATCGTTAAGTTATAGTGGTTTCTAGAATGAACTTCCATTTTCAATTTTATGCAACTTCCATTTTTATTTTTATTCAACTTCCATATTTATTCAATTTACTTTTCTACTCAACTTCTTTTTTTATTTAATTTCCAAATAGATCGTTAAGGTATTATGGTTTCTTGAATGAACTTACATTGTTAATTTTAAGCAACTTCCATTTTTATTTTTATTCAACTTCAATTTTTATTCAATTTGCTATTCTATTCAACTTCATTTTTTTATTTAGTTTCCAAATATATCGCTGAGGTATAATGGTTTCTTGAATTAACTTCCATTGTTAATTTTAGGCAACTTGCATTCTTATTCAATTTTGTCTTCTATTCAACTTCCTTTTTTATTTAATTTCCAAATAGATTGTTAATGTATAGTGGTTTCTTGAATGAACTTCCATTGTTAATTTTTAGCAACATCCATTTTTATTCAACTTCCTTTGTTTTTTAATTTCCAAATAGATCGTTAAGGTATAGTGGTTTCTCGAATGAATTTCCGTTTTCAATTTTATGAGACATCCATTTTTAATTTTATGCAACTTCCATTTTATTTTTACTCAACTTCCATTTTTATTCAATTCTCTTTTCTATTCAACTTCTTTTTTTATTCAATTTCCTTTTCTATTCAACTTCCTTTTATATTTAATTTCCAAATAGATCGTTAAGGTATAGTGGTTTCTTGAATTAAATTCCATTGTTAATTTTTTGCAAATTACATTTTTATTTTTATTCATCTTCCGATTTTATCCAATTTCCTTTTCTATTCAACTTCCTGTTTTATTTAATTTCCAAATAGACAGTCAAGGTATAGTAGTTTCTTGAATGAACTTCGATTTTTATTTTTATTCAATTTCCTTTTCTATTGAACTTCTTTTTTTATTTAATTTCCACATAGATCGTCAAGGTATAGTGGTTTCTTGAATGAACTTCCAATGTTAATTTTATGCAACTTCAATTTTTAATTTTATTCAACTTACATTTTTATTTAATTTCCATTTCTACTAAACTTCCTTTTTTTCTTTAATTTCCAAATAGATTGTTAAGGTATAGTGGTTTCTTCAATGAACTTCCATTTTTAATCTTATGCGACTTCTATTTTTGTTTTTATTCCATTTCCTTTGCTATTTAACTTCCTTTTTTATGTAATTTCCAAATAAATCGTTAGGGTATAGTAGTTTCTTGGATGAACTTCAATTTTCAATTTTCAATTTTATGCAACTTCCATTTTTATTTTTATACAACTTCGATTTTTATTCAATTTCCTTTTCCATTCAACTTCTTTTTTTTATTTAATTTCCAAATAGATCGTAAAGGTATACTGGTTTTTTGAATGAATTGCCATTTTTAATTTTATGCAACTTCCATTTTTAGTTTTATGCAACTTTCATTTTTATTCAATTTCTATTTTATTCGACTACATTTTTTTATTTACTTTCGAAACAGATCGCTAAGGTATAGTGGTTACTTGAATTAACTTCCATTGTTAATTTTAGGCAACTTCCATTCTTATTTTTATTCAACTTCCATTTTTAGTCAATTTTTTTTTCTATTCAACTTCCTTTTTTATTTAATCTCCAAATAGATCGTTAAGGTATAGTGGTTTCTTAAATGAACTTCCATTGTTAATTTTATGCAACTTCCATTTTTATTCAACTTCCTTTTTTATTTAATTTCCAAATAGATTGTTAAGGTATAGTGGTTTCTTGAATGAACTTCTATTTTTAATTTTATGCAACTTCCATTTTTATTTTTATTAAACTTCAATTTTTATTCGATTTTCCTTTTCTATTCAACTTCCTTTTTTATTTAATTTCCAAATAGATCGTTAAGATATAGTGGTTTCTTAAATGAATTTCCACTGTTAATTTTATGCAACTTTCATTTTTATTCAACTTCCTTTTTTATTTAATTTCCAAATAGATCGTTAAGGTATAGTTGTTTCTCGAATGAACTTCCATTTTTATTTTTACTCAACTTCCATTTTTATTCAATTCTATTTTCTATTCAACTTCATTTTTTATTTAATTTCCAAATAGATCCTTAACTTATAGTGGTTTCTTGAATGAACTTCCATTTTTAATTTTATGCAACTTTCATTTTTATTTTTATTCAACTTCTATATTTATTCAATTTACTTTTCTATTCAACTTCTTTTGTTATTTAATTTCCAAATAGATCGTTAAGGTATTATGGTTTCTTGAATGAACTTACATTGTTAATTTTATGCAACTTCCATTTTTATTTTTATTCAACTTCAATTTTTATTCAATTTCCTATTCTATTCTATTCAACTTCATTTTTTATTTAGTTTCCAAATAGATCGCTAAGGTAAAATGGTTTCTTGAATTAACTTCCATTGTTAATTTTAGGCAACTTGCATTTTTATTGAATTTTTTTTTCTATTCAACTTCTTTTTTTATTTAATTTCCAAATAGATCGTTAAGGTATAGTGGTTTCTTGAATGAACTTTCATTGTTAATTTTACGCAACATCCATTTTTATTCAACTTCCTTTGTTTTTTAATTTCCAAATAGATTGTTAAGGTGGATTGGTTTCTCGACTGAACTTCCATTTTTAATTTTATGCAACTTCCATTTTTATTTTTATTCAACTTCCATTTTTATTCAATTTCCTTTTCTATTCATCTTGCTTTTTTATTTAATTTCCAAATAGATCGTTAAGGTATAGTGGTTTCTTCATTGAACTTCGATTTTTATTTTTATTCAACTTCCATTTTTACCCAATTTCCTTTTCTATTCAACTTCAACTTTTATTCAATTTACTTTTCTATTCAACTTCTTTTTTTTTTTTTTTTTTTTAATTTCCAAATAGATCGTTAAGGTATAGTGGTTTCTTGAATGCACTTCCATTTTTAATTTTATGCAACTTCCATTTTTATTTTTATTTTTATTCAACATCCATTTTTATTTAATTTCCAAATAGATAGTTAATATAGCAATCCCGGGTTTTACCCCTTGTTGTACAGTGATCCGGACTTGGTTCCGTGGATGTTAGCAGTTGTTTATATCTTATTTACATCCTTTCATACTTCGTATTTGAGTTATAGGATTTGTTGGGCAGGTTCGTTACAGGTTGGTTGTGTTTGGGAGTCAAGTGTTGCTGCCCAGATTTCTGGAACTTCGCTCGAGCGAGAAGTTTGTCGCTCGAGCGAGCTTCTTGTTTTGGTCCTTCGCTCGAGCGAGAGTTGAGTTTTTGTATTTGGTAGATCGAGCCAAAGTGGCTTCGCTCGAGCGAGCGATTGTGTCTGGTTCTGGACCTAAGAGTTGCATTTCTTGGCTCGAGCGAGCTTTTTTTCGCTCGAGCGGTTTGGTTTGTTCTTCGCTCGAGCGAACAGTCCGTCGCTCGAGCGTGCGTCTGGTTGCAGACCTGAGGATTTGAGTTGGTGGCTCGAGCGAGCATTCTGTCGCTCGAGCGTGCTTCTGGGTTGTTGGCTCGAGCGAGACCTTCTTGGCTCGAGCGAGAGTTTTCTGTGTCTGGTCGCTCGAGCGACCAAGTCTTCGCTCGAGCAAGCCTGTTTTATATCAGCGGACAGCAGCGATTTTAAACATCACTTTTTCATTCCCTTTTCTTTTCAAACCCTAGATCCAAGACTCTCTCTCTCTAAACTTACTCTCTCTTTAAGATTTGATCTCTCTAGAGTGTGAATCTACCCTAGGGCCTTTGTTAAAAAGATAGAGGGTGTTGAGAGCTTCGATTTAATCTGAAAAACTTTGGATTTAGAGCACGTTGGTATTTGGGTCTTCATCTCCGCTTGGGTTCAAACTTCAAGGTAGGGATACCCTACTCCTCTTTATGAACTTTGTCTTTGAATTTTAGCATTTTGATATGTTGGGGATTGTTGGGTAATTTTGAGAACGTTTGGGCCTTTGGTGTAATTTTACAAAAGATGGGGTTTTATATATATATGAACCTATATGCATGTTTGGCATGGAGAAGTGAGATAAATGATGGGTTATTGGTAGAAATGGAACCTTAGGGTTGTTTTTGTTAATTATGGGAAATGTCCTAATTACATTGAGGAATTAATTTGTGAAATTAATTTGAGAAATGAGGAATTGAGTTGAGAATGTTGGAATTGGTAATGTATGGGGTTAAAGGGTGTAGTTGGATTATTTATCACTCACCGAATTGAAATGTCGATACTTTATCCATTTGATGCATTTATTTTCTGTTTAGAGATAACTGCTTTGGGCTATCGGTGGAGGATAGTCTTGATTGTTGTAGAGAATGCATGATGATTAGGCAAACTAAAACTAATCGATTGAGCATGTTAATGAACATAGCGATTGGAATAATACATTAATTTTATGTATTCGATGATTGTATATGACCTATGTGTATATACATTGTGTGTGTGGGAGGAGATAGGGGATGTACTCCACGGTTTAGGGGAAGATAGGGGATGGACCTCTAAACCGGATTGTGTGTGACATTGATACAACACTACAATGTGTATCAAGTGTTGACTATGGAAGTGTTTCTATGTTATGTTGATACAGCACCAAAATGT
This sequence comes from Camellia lanceoleosa, assembly GCA_025200525.1. Classification (NCBI taxonomy): domain Eukaryota; kingdom Viridiplantae; phylum Streptophyta; class Magnoliopsida; order Ericales; family Theaceae; genus Camellia; species Camellia lanceoleosa. The sequence continues at coordinate 865,446 of JANUSC010000017.1, forward strand.
GTATCTTCGGTAAAGTACGAAAGTGTTTTAAAGATGAGTTGCATTCTCATTAAATTATTTGGCTAAGTGTTGAGCCTTGTTTCAAACTCAAAGTTGAAAAAGAAGTGGAAAGAGAATTGTTACATGGACTTAAATGTCATGAAACCGGAACGTGATATAAGTGGATATATCTGTGTTGACCATCTATCAACTGCTAATCTTTTAGTCACTGTTCATAGTTGGTTTAGTGTATTTCTACTGGGCTGTGGCTCACCCTATATGGGACATCATTTTCAGGTACAGGTAGCATGCCACCTCCAAGGACATAGCTTGGGAGGCTAGAGGCAGACAGACTTTTTGGTTGTTTTATTTTCTTTTGATGTATTACATGCAAAATCAAGCCATGTGCTTAATGTGTATTTGAGTTAATACTCTCTTTTTTATAACCAAGTGTTAACTTGGAAAGCTGTAAGCCCGTAGGGCATTTTCTTTTGTTGTTAACATGTAATACTTTTGTAATAAGTTACTCTGATGAATAGAATGATGGTTATCTTTCATATCAATGCATGTCTAGATTGATGGGTTTAATGTCATTATTTTGAGGGCGTTACAGTTAAGGTATAGTGGTTTTTTAAATGAACTTCCATTGTTAATTTTATACAACTTCCATTTTTATTTAATTTCCTTTTCTATTCAACTTCCTTTTTTTTATTTAATTTCCAAATAGACCGTTAAGGTATAGTGGTTTCTTAAATAAACTTCCATTTTTAATTTTATTGAATTTCCCCTTTTATTTTTATTCAACTTCCATTGTTATTCAATTTCACGTTCTATTCAACTTCTATTTTTATTTTATTTCCAAATAGATCTTTAAGGGATAGTGGTTTCTCGAATGAACTTCTAATTTTAATTTAATGCAACTTTCTTTTTTATCTAATTTCCAAATAGATCATTAAGGTATAATGATTTTTTAAATAAATTTTAATTTCTAATTTTATGCAACTTCTATTTTTATTTTTATTCAACTTCCATTTTTATTCAACATCTTTTCTACTCAACTACCTTTTTTATTTAATTTCCAAATGGATCTTTAAGATATAGTTGTTTCTTGAATGAACTTCCACTATTTATTTTATGCAACTTCCATTTTTATTTTTATTTAACTTTCATTTTTATTCAATTTCCTTTTCTATTTAACTTCATTTTTAATTTAATTTCCAAATAGATTGTTAAGGTATAGTGGTTTATTGAATTAAATTCCATTGTTAATTTTATGCAAATTCTATTTTTATTTTTATTCATCTTGCATTTTTATCCAATTTCCTTTGCTATTCAACTTCCTTTTTTATTTAATTTCCAAATAGATCGTTAAGGTATAGTGGTTTCTTGAATGAACTTCCATTGTTAATTCTACGCAACTTCAATTTTATTTTTATTCAACTTCCATTTTATCCAATTTCCTTTCTATTCGACATCCTTTTTTATTTAATTGCCAAATAGATTATTAAGGTATAGTGGTTGCTTGAATGAACTTCCATTTTTAGTTTTATGCAAATTCCATTTTTATTCAATTTCCTATTCTATTCAACTTCATTTTTTTATTTACTTTCCAAATAGATCGCTGAGATATAATGTTTTCTTGAATTAACTTCCATTATTAATTTTATGCAACATCCATTTTTATTTTTATTCATCTTCCGATTTTATTTAATTTCCTTTTCTATTCAACTTACTTTTTTATTTAATTTCCAAATAGATCGTTAAGGTATAGTGGTTTCTTAAATGAACTTACATTGTCAATTTTATGCAACTACCATTTTTATTTTTATTCAACTTCCATTTTTATTCAATTTCTTTTTCTATTCAACTTTCTTTTTTATTTAATTTCCAAATAAATCGATAAGGTATAGTGGTTTCTTGAATAAACTTCCACTATTATTTTATGCAACTTCCATTTTTATTTTTATTCCGCTTCAATTTTTAATTTTATGCAATTTCCATTTTTGTTTAATTTTATTTTCTATTCAACTTCCTTTTTTATTTAATTTCCAAATAGACCGTGAAGGTATAGTGGTTTTTTGAATGAACTTCCATTGTTAATTTTATACAACTTCCATTTTTATTCAACATCCTTTGTTTTTTAATTTCCAAATAGATAGTTAAGGTATAGTGGTTTCTCGAATAAACTTCCATTTTTAATTTTATGAAACATCCATTTTTAATTTTATGCAATTTCTATTTTTATTTTTATTCAACTTCCATTTTTATTCAACTTCTTTTTTATTCAACTACCTTTTTTATTTAATTTCCATATGGATCTTTAAGATATAGCAGTTTCTTGAATGAACTTCCATTGTTTATTTTATGCAATTTCCATTTTTATTTTTATTCAACTTCCATTTTTATTCAATTTGCTTTTCTATTCAACTTCATTTTCAATTTAATTTCCAAATAGATCGTTAAGGTATAGTGGTTTCTTGAATTAAATTCCATTGTTAATTTTGGGCAACTTCAATTTTTATTTTTATTCAACTTCAATTTTTATTCAATTTCCATTTCTATTCAACTTCCTTTTTTAGTTAATTTCCAAATAGGTTGTTAAGGTATAGTGGTTTCTTCAATGAACTGCCATTTTTAATTTTATACAACTTCCATTTTTATTTTTATTCAATTTCCATTTTTATTCAATTTCTTTTTCTATTCAACTTCCTTTTTATTCAATACCCAAATAGATCGTTAAGGTATGGTGGTTTCTTAATGAACTTTCATTTTTAATTTTATGCAACTTCCATTTTTATTTTTATTCAAGTTCCTTTTTTATTTAATTTTCAAATAGTTCGTTAAGTTATAGTGGTTTCTTGAATGAACTTCCGTTGTTAATTTTATGCAACTTCCATTTTTATTTTTATTCAACTTCCCTTTTTATTCAATTTTCTTTTCTATTCAACTTCCCCCCCCCCCCGCTTTTTTTTTTAATTTACAAATAAACTATATTGGTTTATTGAATGAACTTCCATTTTTATTTTTATACAACTTCCATTTTTATTTTTATTCAACTTCCAATTTTATTCAATTTCTTTTTCTATTCAACTTATTTTTTTTATATATATTTTCCAAATTGATTGTTAAGGTATAGTGATTTTTTGAATGAACTTCCAATGTTAATTTCAAGCAACTTCCATTTTTGTTTTTATTCAATTTTCATTTTTATTCAATTTCCTTTTCTATTCACCTTCATTTTTTATTTAATTTCCAAATAGATCGTTATTGCATAGTGGTTTTTTGAATGAATTGCCATTTTTAATTTTATGCAACTTCCATTTTTAATCAATTTCCTTTTCTATTCAACTTTCTTTTTTATATAATTTTCAAATAGATCGTAGAGGTATAGTGGCATCTTGAATGAACTTCCACTTCTAATTTTATGCAACTTCCATTTTTATTTTTATTCAACTTCCATATTTATTCAATTTTGTTTTCTATTCAACTTCCTTTTTTATTTTATTTCCAAATAAATCGTTAAAGTATAGTGGTTTCTTAAATGAACTTACACTTAATTTTATGCAACTTCTATTTTTATTTTTATTCAACTTCTATTTTTATTCAATTTCTTTTTCTATTCAACTTTCTTTTTTATTTAATTTCCAAATAAATCGTTAAGGTATAGTGGTTTCTTGAATGAACGTCCATTATTATTTTATGCAACTTCCATTTTTATTTTTATTCAACTTCCATTTTTAATTTTATGCAACTTCCATTTTTATTTTTATTCAACTTCTATTTTTATTCAATTTCCTTTTCTGTTCAGCTTCCTATTTTTATTTAATTTCCAAATAGATCGTTAAGGTATAGTGGTTTCTTGAATTAACTTCCATTGTTAATTTAAGGCAACTTCCAATTTTATTTTTATTGAACTTCCATTTTTATTTAATTTCATTTTCTATTCAACTTCCTTTTTTATGTAATTTCTAAATAAATCGTTATGGTATAGTTGTTTTTTTAAAAGAACTTCCATTTTTAATTTTATGCAACTTCCATTCTTATTTTTATTCAACTTCCATTTTTAGTTTTATGCAACTTCAAATTTTATTCAATTTCATTTTCAATTCAACTTCCATTTTTATTTTTATTCATCTTCCATTTTTATCCAATTTCATTTTCTATTGAACATCCTTTTTTATTTAATTGCCAAATAGATCATTAAAGTATAATGGTTTCTTGAATGAATTTCCATTTTTAGTTTTATGCAACTTCCATTTTTATTCAGTTTCCTATTCTATTCAACTTCATTTTTTTATTAACTTTCCAAATAGATCGCTAAGGTATAATGGTTTCTTGAATGAAATTCCATTTTTAATTTTAGGCAACTTTCATTTTTATTCAATTTCATTTTCTATTCAATTTTCATTTTTATTTAATTTCTAAATGGATCGTTAAGGTATAGTGGTTTCTTGAATGAACCACCATTTTTAGTTTTATGCGACATCCATTTTTATTTTTATTCAACTTTCATTTTTATTCAATTTCCTTTTTTATTTAATTTCCAAATAGATCTTTAAGATATAGTGGTTTCTTGAATGAACTTCCATTTTTAATTTTATGCAACTTCCATTTTTATTTTTATTCAACTTCCTTTTTTATTAAATTTCCTTTTCTATTCAACTTCCTCTTTTTTTTTTAATTTCAAATTAATCGTTAATGTATAGTGGTTTCTTGAATGAACTTCCATTTTTATTCAATTTTCTATTCTATTCAACTTCATTTTTTTATTTACTTTCCAAATAGATCGCTAAGGTATAATAGTTTCTTGCATTAACTTCCAATATTAATTTTAGGCAACTTGCATTTTTATTCAATTTTGTTTTCTATTCAATTTCCTTTTTTATTTAATTTCCAAATAGGTCGTTAAGGTATAGTGATTTCTTGAATGAACTTCCAGTGTTAACTTTATGCAACTTCCATTTTTATTTTTATTCAAATTCAATTTTTATTTAATTTCCTTTTCTATTCGACTTCCTTTTTTATTTAATTTCCAAATAGATAGTTAAGGTATAGTGGTTTCTTTAATGAACTTCCATTTTTATTCAATTTCCTTTTTCTATTCCACTTCCTCTTTTTTATTTAATTTGCAAATAGATCGTTAAGGTATAGTGGCTTCTTAAATGAACTTCCATTGTTAATTTTATGCAACTTCCATTTTTATTCAACTTCTTTTTTTATTTAATTTCCAAATAGATCGTTAAGGTATAGTGGTTTCTTGAATGAACTTCCATTTTTAATTTTATGCAACTTCCATTTTTAATTTTATTAAACTTCCACTTTGATCCAATTTCCCTTTTCTATTCAACTTCCTTTTTTATTTAATGTCCAAATAGATCGTTAAGGTATAGTGGTTTCTTAGATGTACTTCCATTGTTAATTTTATGCAATTTCTATCTTTATTCAACTTCTTTTTTATTTAATTTCCAAATAGATCGTTAAGGTATAGTGGTTTCTAATGAACTTCCATTTTAATTTTATGCAACTTTAATTTTTATTTTTATTCAACTTTCATATTTATTCAATTTACTTTTCTATTCAACTTCTTTTTTTATTTTATTTCCAAATGGATCATTAAGGTATTATGGTTTCCTGAATGAACTTACATTGTTAATTTTATGCAATTTTCATTTTTATTTTTATTCAATTTCAATTTTTATTCAATTTCCTATTCTATTCAACTTCCTTTTTTTAGTTAGTTTCCAAATAGATCGCTAAGATATAATGGTTTCCTGAATTAACTTCCATTGTTAATTATAGGCAACTTGCATTTTTATTGAATTTTGTTTTCTATTCAACTTCTTCTTTTATTTAATTTCCAAATAGACTGTTAGGGTATAGTGGTTTCTTGAATGAACTTTCATTGTTAATTTTATGCAACTTCCATTTTTATTCAACTTCCTTTGTTTTTTAATTTCCAAATAGATCGTTAAGGTATACTGGTTTCTTGAATGTACTTCCATTTTTAATTTTATGCAAATTCCATTTTTACTTTTATTCAACTTCCATTTTTATTCAATTTCCTTTTCTATTCATCTTGCTTTTTTATTTAATTTCCAAATAGATCGTTAAGGTATAGTGGTTTCTTCATTGAATTTCGATTTTTATTTTTATTCAACTTCCATTTTTACCCAATTTCCTTTTCTATTCAACTTCCTTTTTTATTTAATTTCCAAATAATTCGTTAAGGTATAGTGGTTTCTTAAATCAACTTCCATTGTTAATTTTATCCAAATTCCATTTTTATTTTTATTCAACTTCAACTTTTATTCAATTTACTTTTCTATTCAACTTGTTTTTTTTTTTTTTTTTCCAAATAGATCGTTAAGGTATAGTTGTTTCTTGAATGAACTTCCATTTTTATTTTTATTTTCATTCAACATCCATTTTTATTTAATTTCCAAATAGATCGTTAAGGTATAGTGGTTTCTTAAATGAACTTTCATTGTTAATTTTATGCAACCTCCATTTTTATTTAATTTACTTTTCTATTCAACTTCCTTTTTTTTATTTAATTTCCAAATAGACCGTTAAGGTATAGTGGTTTCTTGAATGAACTTCCATTTTTAATGTTATTGAATTTCCCCTTTTATTTTTATTCAACTTCAATTGTTATTCAATTTCATGTTCTATTCAACTTCCATTTTTATTTTATTTCCATATAGATCTTTAAGGCATAGTGGTTTCTCGAATGAACTTCCATTTTTAATTTAATGCAACTTTCTTTTTTATTTAGTTTCCAAATAGATCGTTAAGGTACAGTGATTTTATGAATAAACTTCGATTTTTAATTTTATGCAACTTCCATTTTTATTTTTATTCAACTTCCATTTTATTCAAATTCTTTTCTATTCAACTACCTTTTTTATTTAATTTCCAAATGGATCTTTAAGATATAGCGGTTTCTTGAATGAACTTCCATTTTTTATTTTATGCAACTTCCAGTTTTATTTTTATTCAACTTCCATTTTTATTCAATTTGCTTTTCTATTCAACTTCAATTTTAATTTAATTTCCAAATAGATCGTTAAGGTATAATGGTTTCTTGAATTAAATTCCATTGTTAATTTTATGCAAATTCCATTTTTATTTTTATTCATCTTGCATTTTTATCCAATTTCCTTTTCTATTCGACTTCCTTTTTATTAAATTTCCAAATAGATCGTTATGGTATAGTGGTTTCTTGAATGAACTTCCATTGTTAATTTTATCCAAATAGATCGTTATGGTATAGTGGTTTATTTTTATTCATCTTCTATTTTTATCCAATTTCCTTTTTTATTCAACATCCTTTTTTATTTAATTGCCAAATAGATCATTAAGGTATAGTGGTTTCTTAAATGAACTTCCATTTTTAGTTTTATGCAACTTCCGTTTTTATTCAATTTCCTATTCTATTCAACTTCATTTTTTTTTTTACTTTCCAAATAGATCGCTAAGGTATAATGGTTTCTTGAATTAACTTCCATTATTAATTTTATGGAACTTCCATTTTTATTTTTATTCATCTTCCGATTTTATTCAATTTCCTTTTCTATTCATCTTACTTTTTTATTTAATTTTCAAATGGATCGTTAAGGTATAGTGGTTATTTAAATGAACTTACAATGTTAATTTTATGCAACTTCCATTTTTATTTTTATTCAACTTCCATTTTTATTCAATTTCCTTTTCTGTTCAACTTTCTTTTTTATTTAATTTCCAAATAAATCAGTAAGGTATAGTGGTTTCTTGAATGAACTTCCATTATTATTTTATACAACTTCCATTTTTGTTTTTATTCAACTTCCATTTTTAATTTTATGCAACTTCCATTTTTGTTTAATTTTGTTTTTTATTCAACTTCCTTTTTTATTTAATTTCCCAAATAGACCGTTAAGGTATAGTGGTTTCTTGAATGAACTTCCATTGTTAATTTTATGCAACTTCCATTTTTATTCAACTTGTTTTGTTTTTTAATTTCCAAATAGATCGTTAAGGCACAGTGGTTTCTTGAATGAACTTTCATTTTTAATTTTATGAAACATCCATTTTTAATTTTATGCAACTTCCATTTTTATTTTTATTCAACTTCCATTTTTATTCAACTTCTTTTCTATTCAACTACCTTTTTTATTTAATTTCCAAATGGATCTTTAAGATATAGTGGTTTCTTGAATGAACTTCCATTGTTTATTTTATGCAACTTCCATTTTTATTTTTATTCAACTTCCATTTTTATTCAATTTGTTTTTCTATTCAACTTCATTTTCAATTTAATTTCCAAATAGGTCGTTAAGGTATAGTGGTTTCTTGAATTAAATTCCATTGTTAATTTTAGGGAACTTCAATTTTTATTTTTATTCAACTTTAATTTTTATTCAATTTCCATTTCTATTCAACTTCCTTTTTTAGTTAATTTCCAAATAGATCGTTAAGGTATAGTGGTTTCTTCAATTAACTGCCATTTTTAATTTTATACAACTTCCATTTTTATTTTTATTCAACTTTCATTTTTATTAAATTTCCTTTTTATTCAACTTCCTTTTTATTTAATACCCAAATAAATCGTTAAGGTATGGTGGTTTCTTAATGAACTTCCATTTTTATTTTTATTCAACTTCCTTTTTTATTTAATTTTCAAATAGATCATTATGTTATAGTGGTTTCTTGAATGAACTTCCATTTTTAATTTTATACAACTTTCATTTTTATTTTTATTCAACTTCCCTTTTTATTCAATTTTCTTTTCTATTCAACCTCCTCTTTTTTTTTTTAATTTACAAATCAACCGTTAAGGTATATTGGTTTCTTGAATTAACTTCCATTTTTATTTATTTGCAACTTTCATTTTTATTTTTATTCAACTTCCAATTTTATTCAATTTCTTTTTCTATTCAACTTATTTTTTTATATATATTTTCCAAACTGATTGTTAAGGTATAGTGGTTTTTTGAATGAACTTCCATTGTTAATTTTAAGCAACTTCCATTTTTGTTTTTATTCAACTTGCATTTTTATTCAATTTCCTTTTCTATTCAACTTCCTTTTTATTTAATTTCCAAATAGATCGTTATTGCATAGTGGTTTTTTGAATGAACTGCCATTTTTAATTTTATGTAACTTCCATTTTTAATCAATTTTCTTTTCTATTCAGCTTTCTTTTTTATATAATTTCCAAATAGATCGTTAAGGTATAGTGGTATCTTGAATGAACTTCCACTTTTAATTTTATGCAACTTCCGTTTTTATTTTTATTCAACTTCCATTTTTATTCAATTTCCTTTTCTATTCAACTTCTTTTTTTATTTAATTTCCAAACAGATCGTTAAGGTATAGTGGTTTCTTAAATGAACTTACATTGTTAATTTTATGCAACTTCCATTTCTATTCAATTTCGTTTTCTATTCAACTTTCTTTTTTATTTAATTTCCAAATAAATTGTTAAGGTATAGTGGTTTCTTGAATGAACTTCCATTATTATTTTATGTAACTTCCATTTTTATTTTTATTCAACTTTCATTTTTAATTTTATACAACTTTTATTTTTATTTTTATTCAACTTCCATTTTTATTTAATTTCCTTTTCTGTTCAGCTTCCTTTTTTTATTTAATTTTCGAATAGATCGTTAAGGTATAGTGGTTTCTTGAATTAATTACCATTGTTAATTTAAAGCAACTTCCAGTTTTATTTTTATTGAACTTCCATTTTTATTCAATTTCATTTTCTATTCAACTTCCTTTTTTACGTAATTTCCAAATAGATCGTTATGGTATAGTGGTTTTTTGAAAGAACTTCCCTTTTTAATTTTATGCAACTTCCATTTTTATTTTTATTCAACTTCCATATTTAGTTTTATGCAACTTCCATTTTTATTCAATTTCATTTTCTATTCAACTTTCTTTTTTATTTAATTTCCAAATTGATCGTTAAGGTATATTGGTTTTTGACTGAACTGCCATTTTTATATTTATGCAACTTCCATTTTTTTTTTATTCATCTTCCATTTTTATCCAATTTCCTTTTCTATTCAACATCCTTTTTTATTTAATTGCAAAATAAATCATTAAGGTATAGTGGTTTCTTGAATGAACTTCCATTTTTAGTTTTATGCAACTTCCTTTTTTATTCAATTTCCTATTCTATTCAACTTCATTTTTTTGTTTACTTTCCAAATAGATCGCTAAGGTATAATGATTTATTGAATGAACTTCCATTTTTAATTTTAGGCAATTTTCATTTTTATTCAATTTCATTTTCTATTCAACTTCCTTTTTTTATTAAATTTCCAAATAGATCGTTAAGGTATAGTGGTTTCTTAAATGAACTTACATTGTTAATTTTATGCAACGTCCATTTATATTTTTATTGAACTTTCATTTTTATTCAATTTCCTTCTCTATTCAGGTTCCTTTTTTTTATTTAATTTTCAAATAGATTGTTAAGGTATAGTGGTTTTTTGAATTAACTTCCATTGTTAATTTTAGGCAACTTCCATTTTTATTTTATTCAACTTCCATTTTTATTTAACTTCCTTTTTTTATTTAATTTCCAAATAGGTCGTTAAGGTATAGTGGTTTCTTGAATGAACCTCCATTTTTAATTTTATGCGACATCCATTTTTATTTTTATTCAACTTCCATTTTTATTCAGTTTCTTTTTTTATTTAATTTCCAAATAGATCTTTAGGGTATAATGGTTTCTTGAATGAACTTCCCTTTTTAATTTTATGCAACTTCCATTTTTATTTTTATTCAACTTCTTTTTTTATTAAATTTGTAACGCCCTAAAAAAAAAACATAAAACCCATCATTCTTGACATGCAACAATATAAGAGAAATAAATATCTTTCTATTTATCAGAGTAGTTCTTACAAAAGTATTACATGTTGACAACAAAAGTAAGGCCCTATGGGCTTACTACTTTCCAAGCCAACACTTGGTTGTAAGAAATGAGTACTAACTCATATATATATTAAGCCCTTGGCTTGAATTTACATGTAATACATCAAAGGAAAGCAAAACAACCAAAAAAAAAAAAGTCTGACTGCCTCTAGCCTCCCAAGCTATGTCCTTGGAGGTGGCATGCTACCTGTACTTGAAAATGATGTCCCATATAGGGTGAGCCACAGCCCAGAAGAAATATACTAAACCAACTATAAACAATGACTAAAATAACAGCATTCGATAGATGGTCCACACTCATATTCCCACTTATAACACATTACAGTTTCATGACATTCAAGTCCATGTTACATTTCATTTCCCACTTCTTTTTCAACTTTGAGTTTGAAAACAAGGCTCAGAACCTAGCCAAATAACTTAATGAGACTACATCTTTAAAACACTTTTTAAATTCATAATGGATACACATTTTGGTGCTGTATCAATAACACATAAACCACTTCCATACTTCACAATTGATAACGATATACATTTTAATGCTATATCAAATCAATTCAAACACTTCCATAATCCACACTTGATACACATTGTAGTGTTGTATCAATGTCAACAAAATCCAGTTTAGAGGTCCATGCCCTATCTTCTCCTAAATCGTGGAGTACATCCCCTATCTCCTCACACACACACAATGTATATAAACGTAGATCATATACATAATCAATCAATACATAAAGTTAATGTATTATTCCAACCGCTATATTTGTTAGCATACTCAATCAATTAGTTTTAGTTTGTCTAATCATCATGCATTGTCTACAACAATCAAGACTATCCTCCACCGATAGCCCAAAGCAGTTATTTCTAAATAGAAAATAAATGCACTAAATGGATAAAATATCAACATTTCAACTAGGTGAGTGACAAATGATCCAACTACACCCTTTAATCCCATACATTCCCAATTTCAACATTCTCAATTCAATTTCTCATTTCTCAAAATTAATTTTTTTACAAATTAATTTATCAATGTAATTAGGGCATTTCCCATAATTAACAAAACAACCCTAAGGTTCCATTTCTATCAATAACCCAACATTTACCTCATTTCTCCATGCTAAACATGCATATAGGTTTATATAAGTAAAACCCCTTCTTTTGTAAAATTACATAAAGGCCCAAACTTTCTCAAAATTACCCAACAACCCCCAATATATCAAAATGCTAAAATTTAAAGACAAAGCTCATAAGGAGGAGTAGGATATCCCTACCTCAAAGTTCGAGCTCAAACGGAGATGAAGATCAAAAACCAACGTGCTTCAAATCTCAAGTTTTTCAGATTAAAACGAAGCTCTCAACCCACTCTATCTTTTTAACAAAGGACTAAGGGTAGAAACTCACTCTAGATAGATCAAACCTTAGAGAGAAGACAAGTATAGAGAGAGAGAGAGAGAGAGAGAGAGAGAGAGAGAGAGAGTCGGATCTAGGGTTTGTAAAAGAAGAGGGAATGAAAAAGTAAAGTTATTCCCGCTGCTGCCTACTGATATATAACAGGCTCGCTCGAGCGAAGAGTTGGTCGCTCGAGCGACCAGACACAAGAAACCCTCGCTCGAGCGAATAAAGTCTCGCTCGAGCCAACAACTCGAAGCTTCAGGTCTGCAACCCAAAAGCACGCTCGAGCGACAGAATGCTCGCTCGAGCGAAGGAACTCAAAACATAGACCTCGCTCGCTCGAGCGAAGAACTGCACCCTTCAGGTCCAGAACCAGACGCAGACACAAGCTCGAACCAAGAACTTCTCGCTTGATCCACCAAAAACAAAAATTTAACTCTCGCTCGAGTGAAGAAAACTCTGGTTCGAGCGAAGAACCAAAAGCAAAGAGCTTGCTCGAGCGACAAACTTCTCGCTTGAGCGAAGGACCAAATTTTGGGCAGCAACCATTTGCTCCCAAACACAACCAACCTGTAACAAACCTGCCCAACACATCCTATAACTCAAATACAAGGTATGAAAGGATGTAAACAAGATATAAACAACTGCTAACATCTACGGAACCAAGTCCGGATCACTATACAACAAGGGGTAAAACCCGGGAACGCTATAAAATTTCCTTTTCTATTCAACTTCCTCTTTTTTTTTTTTTTTTTTTTAATTTACAAATAAATCGTTAAGGTATAGTGGTTTCTTGAATGAACTTCCATTTTTATTCAATTTCCTATTCTATTCAACTTCATTTTTTTATTTACTTTCCAAATAGATCGGTAAGGTATAATGGTTTCTTGAATTAACTTCCATTGTTAATTTTAGGCAACTTGCATTTTTATTCAATTTTGTTTTCTATTCAACTTCCTTTTTTATTTAATTTCCAAATAGATCGTTAAGGTATAGTGGTTTCTAGAATGAACTTCAATTTTTAATTTTATGCAACTTCCATTTTTATTTTTATTCAATTTCAATTTTTATTCAATTTCCTTTTCTATTCAACTTCCCTTTTTATTTAATTTCCAAATATATCGTTAAGGTATAGTGGTTTCTTAAATGAACTTACATTGTTAATTTTATGCAACTTCTATTTTTATTTTTTTTCAACTTCCATTTTTATTCAATTTGTTTTTCTATCTATCTTTCTTTTTTATTTAATTTCCAAATTGATCGTTAACGTATAGTGGTTTTTTGAATGAACATCCACTTTTAATTTTATGCAACTTCCATTTTTATTCAATTTCCTTTTCTATTCAACTTCATTTTATATTTAATTTCCAAATAGATCGTTAAGGTATAATAGTTTCTTGAATTAAATTCCATTGTTAATTTTATGCAAATTCCAATTTTATTTTTATTCATCTTGCATTTTTATCCAATTTTCTTTTCTATTCAACTTCCTTTTTTATTTAATTTCCAAATAGATCGTTAAGGTATAATGGTTTCTTGAATAAACTTCTATTGCTAATATTATGCAACTTCCATTTTTATTTTTATTCATCTTCCATTTTTATCCAATTTCCTTTTCTATTTAATTTCCAAATAATTCATTAAGGTATAGTGGTTTCTTGAATGAACTTCCATTTTTATTCAATTTCCTTTTCTATTCAACTTCATTTTTTATTTAATTTCCAAATAGATCGTTAAGGTATAATGGTTTCTTAAATGAACTTCCATTGTTAATTTTATGCAACTTCCATTTTTATTTTTATTCGACTTCCATTTTTATTCAATTTCCTTTTCTATTCAACTTCTTTTTTTTATTTAATTTCCAAATAGATCGTTAAGGTATAATGGTTTTTTAAATGACTTCTATTGTTAATTTTGTGCAACTTCTATTTTTATTTTTATTCGACTTCCATTTTTATTCAACTTTCTTTTTTATTTAATTTCCAAATACATCGTTAAGGTATAGTGGTTTTTTGAATGAACTTCCATTTTTAATTTTATGCAACTTCCATTTTTATTGATTTTTTTTTTTCTATTCAACTTCTTTTTTTTATTTAATTTCCAAATAGATCATGAAGGTATAGTGGTTTCTTGAATTAACTTCCATTGTTAACTTTAGGCAACTTCCATTTTTATTTTTACTCAACTTCCATTTCTATTCAATTTCCTTTTCTATTCAACTTCTTTTTTTATTTAATTTCCAAATAAATCGTTAAGGTATAATGGTTTCTTGAATGAACTTCCATTGTTAATTTTGTGGAACTTCCATTTTTATTTTTATTCAACTTCCATTTTTATTCAACTTTCTTTTTTATTTAATTTCCAAATAATTCATTAAGTTATAGTGGTTTCTTGAATGAACTTCCATTTTTATTCAATTTCCTTTTCTATTCAACTTTCTTTTTTATTTAATTTTCAAATAGATCGTTAACGTATGGTGGTTTCTTGAATGAACTTCAATTGTTAAGTTTATGCAACTTTCATTTTTATTCAATTTCCTTTTCTATTCAATTTCATTTTTTATTTAATTTTCAAATAGATCGTTAAGGTATATTGTGGTTTCTTGAATGAACTTCCAATTTTAAATTTATGCAACTTTCATTTTTATTTTTATTTTACTTTCATTTTTATTCAATTTCCTTTTCTATTCAACTTCTTTTTTTATTTAATTTCGAAATAGATCGTTATGGTATAGTGGTTTCTTGAATGAACTTCTATTTTTATTTTCATGCAAATTCAATTTTATTTTTATTCAACTTCTATTTTTATTCAATTTCCTTTTATGTTCAACTTCCTTTTTTATTGAATTTCCAAATAGATAGTTATGGTATAGTGGTTTTTTAAATGAACTTCAAATTTTAATTTTATGCAACTTCCATTTTTTATTTTATGTAACTTCCATTTTTATTCAATTTCATTTTCGATTCAACTTCCTTTTTTATTTGGTTTCCAAATAGATCGTTAAAGTATAGTGGTTTCTTGAATGAACTTACATTTTTAATTTGATGCAATTTTCAATTCTATTTTTATTCAACTTCCGTTTTTATTCAATTTCTTTTTCTATTCAACTTCCTTTTTCATTTAATTTCCAAATAGATAGTTATGATATAGTGGTATTTTAAATGAACTTCAAATTTTAATTTTATGCAACTTTTATTTTTAATTTTATGCAAACTCCATTTTTATTTTTATTCAACTTTAATTTTTATTCAATTTCCTGTTCTATTAAACCTCTTTTTTTTTGTTTAATTTCCAAATAGAACGTTAAGGTATAGTGGTTTCTTGAATGAACTTCCATTTTTTATTTCATACAACTTCTATTTTGATTTTTATTCAACTTCCATTTTTATTCAGTTTCCTTTTCTATTCAACTTCTTTTTTTATTTAATTCCAAATAGATTGTTACGGTATAGTGGTTTCTTAAATGAACTTACATTGTTAATTTTATGCAACTTCCATTTTTATTTCTTTTCAACTTTCATTTTTATTCAATTTCCTTTTCTATTCAACTTTCTTTTTTATTTAATTTCCACATAAATCGGTAAGGTATAGTGGTTTCTTGAATGAACTTCCATTATTATTTTATGCTACTTCCATTTTTGTTTTTATTCAACTTCCATTTTTAATTTTATGCAACTTCCATTTTTATTTTTATCTAACTTCCATTTTTGTTCAATTTTCTTTTCTGTTCAGCTTCCTTTTTTTATTTAATTTCTAAATAGATCGTTAAGGTATTGTGGTTTCTTGAATTAAGTTCCATTGTTAATTTAAGGCAACTTCCAATTTTATTTTTATTGAACTTCCATTTTTATTCAATTTCTTTTTCCATTCAACTTCCTTTCTTATTTAATTTCCAAATAGATCGTTAAGGTATAGTGGTTCCTTGAATTAACTTCCATTTTTAATTTTATGTAACTTCCACTTTTATTTGTATTCAACTTCTATTTTTATTTAATTTCCTTTTCTATTCAACTTCCTTTTTTATTTAATTTCCAAATAGATCGTTAAGGTATAATGGTTTCTTCAATGAACTTACATTTTTAATTTGATGCAATTTTCATTTTTATTTTTATTCAACTTCCCTTTTTATTCAACTTTCTTTTTTTATTTAATTTCCAAATAGATCGTTAAGGTATAGTGGTTTTTTGAATGAACTTCCATTTTTAGTTTTATGCAACTTCCATTTTTATTTCATTTCATTTTCTATTCAATTTCCTTTTTTATTTAATTTCCAAATAGATCGTTAAGGTATATTGGTTTCTTGAATGGACTTCCATTGTTAATTTTATGCAACTTCCATTTTTATTCAACTTCCTTTGTTTTTTAATTTTCAAATAGATCGTTAAGGTATAGTGGTTTCTCGAATGAACTTCCATTTTTAATTTTATGAAACATCCATTTTTAATTTTATGCAAGTTCCATTTTATTTTTACTCAACTTCCATTTTTATTCAATTCACTTTTCCATTCAACTTCCTTTTTTTTTTAATTTCCAAATAGGTCGTTAAGGTATAGTGGTTTCTTGAATGAACTTCCATTTTTAATTATATGCAACATCCATTTTAATTTTTATTCAACTTCCATTTTTATTCAATTTACTTTTCTATTCAACTTCTTTTTTTTTTTTTATTTAATTTCCAAATAGATCGTTAAGGTATAATGGTTTCTTAAATGAACTTCCGTTGTTAATTTTGTGCAACTTTCATTTTTATTTTTATTCAACTTCCATTTTTATTCAACTTTCTTTTTTATTTAATTTCCACATAGATCGTTAAGGTATAGTGGTTTTTTGAATGAACTTCCATTTTTAATTTTATGCAACTTCCATTTTTATTGAATTTTTTTGTTCTATTCAACTTCCTTTTTTTATTTAATTTCCAAATAGATCATTAAGGTATAGTAGTTTCTTGAATTAACTTCCATTGTTAACTTTAGGCAACTTCAATTTTAATTTTTACTTATAGCGATCCCGGTTTCTCTTTTCTTTATTTGTTATATCCGGACTTAGGTTCCGTGGAGCTGGTTGTTGAGAGTATGTCGTTTGCATCCTTTACTGCTTATATTTAGTCTTGGGTTGTGTTGGGAAGATTTGGAGCAGGTTGGTTGAGCTTAGGAACCAAGTCTAGTTGCCCAGATTTTGGCTTGTCCGCTCGAGCATGGGTTTGGGCGCTCGAGCGGGGAATACACCCATCCAGTTTTTCTTGAGTAGTGTTGGACGCTCGAGCGGGGAATTGGCCGCTCGAGCGGGAGTTTGTGTGCCGCCGAGCGGGAGTTGGGCGCCGGCGGGGACATGGTTCAAAAAGTTCCGAGTGTATCCGCCGCCGGCGGACTTTTTGACGCTCGAGCGGGAGTCTGTGAGTGACGCTCGAGCGGGGCGACTATTATATAAATTTGAGATCCGACTTTCTGGATCATTTTTCATCTCCCTTTTGATTCTAAAACCCTAGAACCGTCTTCTCTCTCTCCCTACACACCTTCTCTCTTAGGTTTGATCTACTTAGAGTGTATTTCTACCCTAGGTCCTTTGTTAAAAAGATAGAGTGGGTCGAGGGCTTCCTTTTAATCTGAACAATCTTGGGTTTGGAGCACTTTGGATTTTCGTCATCTTCTCCATTCGAGTTCTTCGCTTCGAGGTAGGGATTTCCTACTCCATATTATAAGTTTTGTTCTAAGCTTTGGTAGTTTGATATCTTGGGGGTTATTTGGTAATTTTGGGAAAAACCCTAGTTGTTTAATAAATTAATTTGTGTAATTAATTTAAGGAAAATTGGGGAATTTAGTTGAATTCATGGAATAGGGGAATTATAAGCTTAAATGGTGTAGTTGGATAATTTAATCACTCGCCTATTGAAATATTGAGATTATAATTGTTGATACATTTATTTCCTGTTTAGAAATAACTGTTTTGGACTATCGGTGGAGGATAGTCATGATTGTTGTAGACATTGCATGTGGATTAGGGAAAACTGAAACTAATCACATTGACTAAGTCATTAATTTTGACTGTTGAATTAATACAGAAAATACATGTATTGATTGAGTATTGTATATAACAAGTGTTTAATACATTGTATATGCATATTGTTTGGGAGAAGATAGGGGATGTACTCCACGGTTTGGGAGGAGATAGGGGATGGACTCCATTAACACCACTAATATGTGTGCTTATTGATTTATGGAAGTGTTTTTACATGTTATTGATATATCACTAAAATGTGTATCAATTGGGAAGTATGGAAGTGAATTTTGGTTGAGATTGATACAACACCAACATCTGTATCCATTATGATATACGAAATGTTTAACTTGATTTGTTATCCCAATTGAATTGGAAATATTGTTAATAAGAGATGTAATGTCAGTTGAGTTATTTGGCCAGGTTCTGAGCCATATTTGTATAAACGGAAAGTTGAATAAATAATGGAAAGTGAAATGTGTCATAGACATTAGTGTCATGAGACTGTATAATGATGTAATTGGTTATCTTGGTTAACCATCTATCGAATGCTATTGCTTTATTCAATGCTTATATTTGGTTTAGTATATTTCTACTGGACTGTGGCTCACCCTATATGGGAACATCATTTTCAGGTTCAGGTGATGTGCTACCTCCAAGGATTTAGCTTGGATGGATTTGGAGTTGAAGACTCTGTTTAGATTAGTTGTTTATTTTGTTTTATTTTGATGTTACATATAAACTCAATCCTAGGGCTTAATGTGTAAATGAGTTAGTACTCATACTTTTGTGTCCAAGTGTTGGCTTGGAAAGATGTAAGCCCGTAGGGCATTTACTTTTGTTATTACATATAATGTCTTTTAATAAGGTTACTCTGATGAATGAAATAATGTTTTGTTTTCTTATAACGTTGCATGTTAATAGTATATATTATGGGTTTAATTTTGATGGTGTTACAACTTGGTATCAGAGCGAGGTTGGGTTCGAATACTTTGGGTATGTGGGAAGTGATTAGTATCACAATGGGTTCGTCTCGCTTGATAGAGACTTAGATGTACTGTTATATGCTTATATGATAACATGCTTATGTGACTATGTGGGTATGGAATGTAGTTTCTAGGATGTTGATTGGACCCTTGAGTTTCTGAAAGTCTTGTTGGAAAGGCACTTGATCAATGTTGTTTCCAACCGGAACTTTAGTGACGCCTCGGGACTATCATTATCCAGGAATGAAATTCGTACGTGCTTATGTGATTATGTGTTTACGTGGAATGAATTATTGTTGTCCAATGCATTAGGACGCAGGTGTTATAGTTTTGGCACACTTATTAATGTGCTAACGTGTGATACCCCTGTTCTGTGTTATGCTAAGTTGGTCCTTAATTTGTTTATGGTCATGTGTTTAGCATGATTTTTTGTGCCATTATGTGATAATATGTGATTTTGAATTCGTATCTGTTCACCCTAGGGATATCTGTTTGAATAATCCGCTTCGGGAATTAAATTGAGGGCCTTATCGGCCACAGAACCGGAAATTGGTTACGGCATTGTGATTGGCATAATTTTTAGAGCCTACGGTGAAATTTAAATGAAAATTGATTTTGGTCAATTTAAATTGATTAAATTGATGAATTAAGTGCCTATTATTTTATGTTAGAATATTGTGTTAGCGGGGCATGATGTATGGAGGTATTACACTCTCCTTAACCCATTTTGAGCTCAAAATCTGAGTTAGACCATTGAGAAAGGGAGAGAGTCGGCTGTAGAGAGAGGGAGAGAAGAGAATTGAGCAAACTTAGCTCAAAGCTTGGGAACCTTGAAGATTATTCAAGTTTTGGTCATAGATTGTGAGAATCAAGCCTCTAGGTAAGTGAATTCATGGATGTTAAGTTGTAATTTTGTGAATTCAAGTTGGAATAATGGTCAAGAACATGATTTAGTTTGATTATGAGGAAATTGAATTGGTTTGGTTGAATTGGAGGCCATTATGTACATACATGTAAGTAAGTACCTTGAATTTGCATGTTTGAGCTTGTAAATGTATAATCCATGTACAATTTCAATTGAAGCTCATGTTATGCTCATCATTTGTGCCATCTAAGTTGGGAATATGACTAATATATCACATGCATGTGCAATTTGAGAAGATATGAGCTTGAATGCATGAGTTTGTTATGTTTATGTTGAGCTTGACATGTTTTAAGACATGAATGTAGATAAATCAAGAAATTGAGCTTCCTAATGTTGTATTCTTGCATTGGTGCCATGTTAGCATGACTAAAATTGAGATTTGGGCTATTGCATGCAAGTAGTGTGGCTGGGAATTCGAATTGGAGCTCAAAAACACAATCTGGGTTTTCCAGAATTTTGATGTCCGCTCGAGTGGGGTAATGGCCGCTCGAGCGGGAAAATCGAGCTCCCAGCATTTTTCTGCAGACATGGTTCCCGCTCGAGCGAGGAAGTTGACGCTCGAGCGGGGAGCTATGTAGGCAGGCAGTCCGCTCGAGCGACCGAGTCCACGCTCGAGCGTGAATTCGAGGTAACCAGTACTTTGGCAGGCTTAAGGGTCCGCTCGAGCGGGGAAGTCCACGCTCGAGCGGGGACCTGTTTTCAAATCTGTTTTGCATTTTATGTTCGCTTTTCCGTTCTCTTTAAACACAAACACTCTTAGGCATATATTAAATATTGTAAATGAGTTAAAGGGATAAGAATGAAGCCTAAAGAGGAAAATGTGAATTTTGAACGGATTGAATTGTTAATGACCCTTTTTATGTTCATGGCATGTGTAGGGTCGAGTTCCAGGGCGAACCAATCAACCGATCACTGTGAGTAATATTGTAACAAGATATTTGTATGTTATTGTCCAATTGCTACGTCTGCGTAGGTTTTGTAAGTTCATTAAATTGAATGGTGGACAAAGATTGATATAAATGATTGGGCCGAAGGCCGATTGATATGAATGATTGGGCCAAAGGCCGATTGATATAAATGATTGGGCCAAAGGCCGATTGACATGAATGATTGGGCCAAAGGCCGATTGACATGAATGATTGGGCCGAAGGCCGATTGATATGAATGATTGGGCCAAAGGCCGATTGATATAAATGATTGGGCCAAAGGCCGATTGACATGAATGATTGGGCCGAAGGCCGATTGATATAAATGATTGGGCCGAAGGCCGATTGACATAAATGATTGGGCCGAAGGCCGATTGACATGAATGATTGGGCCGGAGGTCGATTGATGTAAATGATTAAGCCGAAGGCCGTTTGCTAAACTGTTCCAATAATTGCTTATGCAACTTGTTTAACTTATATTATTCACTGGGCATTTGCTCACGCTCATTCATGTATTTGTAGGTGAGCCAAGTGAGGTCCAACCCCAGCCCCAGTGAAGCCTGCCAGGAGTAGCATGAGTTTTGGGAGAGTCAGCCTTGCGTCTCACGTACGAGACCCAGTCTTGCATTTTGTTATACATTATATTTTGTCTAGTTGGCAAGGACCTTGTGTATATTTGTATATAGTTCGTTATGGGTTGGCTCGGTTTAGATGATCCTGTCTGTAAAGGAATTTTGCTAATGTGCTTTTGATGTGGGTTATTAACGTATCTGTGCATGGTTTGTTTTGAAGTGCATATAAGCACAGCTCCATGGACAAAATTTTTAATTATTGCTTCCGTTTGGCCCCCTGTACTCTGTCGAGTTACGCCTTTATACATTTGAGGTCGTAGGTAATCTCAGGATTACTGGCCGGTTATGTCCTTAACCCATGGGGGTGGGTTCGGGTCATGACAGAGTGGTATCAGAGCACGAGTTAATAACTCACACACTTGTCCAAAAGAGCAATAAGCATCTAGAGAAGATCTAGGATGCATTCATAGTAGAATTGAAAGCACCAAGTATATGCATAAATGTCTTGCTATGAACAACTATGTGCCATAAGTTATCTGAATGTGTATGCCTTTAATATACGCATACTTGTGAATTTTTTTTGCATAAGATATATTTGCATGAGTATAATGCAAGTTTAATAAGATGGTGAGAACAAGAGGTGATGAGTTGGAGGAGTACTCTACTGCCAGAATAGACAGAATGGAGAGACTGATACAGCAAATGGCAGAAACTTTGAGACAACAACAGGAATGGCAGCAACAGTGGCAACAGCCGCATCCCCCACCTCCACCTCCGGCACCTCCTGCGCCAGATAACCAGAATGATGACCGAATCATAGCTCTCACCAAAGAATTCAAGAAAATGAAACCACCGCAGTTCCATGGTGGATTAGACCCTTTGAAAGCTGAAGCTTGGGTTCTTGGCATTGAAAAATTGTTTGAGGTATTTCCGTGTTCTGAGACGCAGAAAGTGCTTCTAGCCACCTTTATGCTGGAAGACGAAGCCAGGAGATGGTGGATGTTAATGCGTGAGAGTTACAAAGATGCTGATTGGGCAAAATTTCTGGAAATCTTCTATGACAAGTACTTCCCGCAGTGTGTTCGGGATAGGAAGGTAGTAGAGTTCATGGGCGAGGCAAAAGCAAGATGATCAGTGGCAGTATGAGGCCAAGTTCACTGAATTGGCCAGGTTTGCGCCATACGTGATTGATACGGATTATAAAAAGGCGAGACATTTCGAGGGCGGACTTCGAAGCGACATTCTAGAGAAAGTGAATGTCTTGAAACTGGAAACCTATATTGGGGTGCTTGACAGGGCCTTGATATCAGAAGCTAATATAGCTAGGCAAACCAAACCGGCAATTGACTGGAAGGGTGGTAAAAGGCAGGGCTTCTTTTCAAAGAAGAAGTTCCCAAAGAAGCAGAATACGGGCTCCTTGAATACTTCTAATTCTTCCCGAGATACGACCCCGTTGTGTAATATTTGTAACAACAGGCATCGTGGGGTTTGTTACCGCGTGTCAGGAGCTTGTTTTAATTGTGGTAAGCAGGGGCATATCGCCAAGGATTGTAAGCAGAACCGTGGAAAATTTGCTGCTAGTTCAACAGCATCGGTCCCAAAACCAGGAAATGCTACAGGACCTACTCCCGCCGGGAATACCGTAAGACAGGGGAGAGTTTTTGCGCTTGTTCCAGGCGATACCCGGATTGCCAATGCCGTCGCCTCAGGTACTATTTCAATATGTAATCAGGATGCCTTTGTACTAATTGATTCTGGATCAACACACTCATTTGTGACATATACGTTTGCATCTAGACTGAAAAGACCCCTAGAGTTGTTGCCATATTTGTAGTGTGTGTCTGCTCCATCGAGGGAATCTGTGTTATGTGACTATATATATCGGTTTTGTGACATGCATATTGAGGATGCTACCTTATATGTAGATTTGTTACCCTTGAACTTTAGACATTTCGATGTCATTTTGGGCATGGATTGGTTGACCAAGTATTGTGCCACCATAGATTGTGTGACAAAAAGGGTTGTATTTAAACCACCAGAACAAAAAGAAATTGTGTTTGTGGGTAATGGGGTAGTGCCTCTACCTTATTTGATATCTGCAATGAAAGCATGTAAACTGATCAGGAAAGGGTGCCAGGGTTATTTGTGCTATGTGTTAACTGAACAACCTGTGAATATTGAATTGAATGATATACCTATTGTTAAAGAATTCCCAGATGTGTTCCCAAACGAATTACCAGGGGAATTGGTAGACAGGGAGATAGAATTTACTATTGAGACTGTGCCAGGCACCCAGCCTATTTCTAAGACCCCTCTGAGAATAGCTCTTTGAAATGAAGGAATTGAAAGAACAGTTGCAAGACCTGCTTGATAAGGGGTTTATCCGACCGAGTACTTCGCCCTGGGGTGCACCAGTGTTATTTGTGAAAGAGAAGGATGGTACCTTGCGCCTATGCATCGACTATCGGGAATTAAATAAGGTAATAGTAAAGAACAAATACCCCCTACCCCGTATTGATGATTTATTTGACCAGTTGCAGGGATCACATGTGTTTTCTAAGATTGATCTGAGGTCTGGGTATCATCAGTTGAAGGTTAAGGCAGAAGATGTTGAGAAAACCGCATTCAGAACGAGGTATGGTCATTTTGAGTTTCTTGTCATGCCGTTCGGAGTGACCAATGCTCCGGCAGCATTTATGGACTTAATGAATAGAATTTTTAAAACCTACCTTGATGAGTTTGTTGTAGTCTTCATCGACGATATTTTGATATATTCTAAAGATAGATTTGAACATGAACAACATTTGAGGACTGTTTTACAAATACTTCGGGAAAGGAAATTATTTGCTAAACTAAAGAAATGTGAGTTTTGGTTAGATGAAGTTGTCTTCTTAGGGCATGTGATCAACAAGGAAGGAATTTCAGTGGACCCACAGAAAATAGAGGCAATTGTGAATTGGCCTACACCGACCAATGTAACAGAAGTTCGCAGTTTCATGGGCTTGGCTGGGTACTATCGGAGGTTTGTGAAGGACTTTTCGAAGTTGGCTGTGCCTCTTACCCGATTGACACGTAAAGGGCAACCATTTGAGTGGAACGAAGAAAGAGAATCAGCCTTTCATGAACTGAAGACAAGATTGACTACTGCACCAATTCTGACATTACCTTCAGGTACGGAAAATTTTGTAATCTTCAGTGATGCATCTTATAAGAGTTTGGGTTGTGTGTTAATGCAGAACGGAAAGGTTATTGCCTATGCCTCTAGACAGTTGAGGCCACATGAGAGGAATTACCCAATCCATGATCTACAATTGGCCGCGGTTGTTTTTGCTTTGAAAATATGGCGGCATTATTTGTATGGGGCAAAATGTGAAGTCTACACGGATCATAAGAGCCTAAAATACTTCTTCACGCAGAAAGAGTTGAATATGCGTCAGAGAAGATGGCTAGAATTGATAAAAGACTATGATCTTGAGATTCAGTACCACCCCGGGAAAGCTAATACAGTTGCTGATGCCTTGAGCAGGAAATCAACTGGGAGTATGGCTTGCTTGCTTACTAAGTAGAGGGAGATTTTGCGGGACTTTGAGAAGTCGGAAATTGAAGTGGTGGTATGTGAACAGGGCGGATTGATAGCCGCCATTACAGCCGAGCCAGCGATCATTGATGAAATCAAGCAGAAACAGAAAGAGGACGAGTTCCTTAGGAAGGTAATTGATGAATTTGAGACGAGTCCAAAAGCAGAATTCAGCATTGAGGATGAACTGTTGAAATTCCGAAACAGAATGTGTGTCCCTGATATCCCGGAACTAAAGAAGAGGGTTTTAGATGAAGCCCACAGATCTGTATTTGCTATGCACCCCGGCAACAATAAAATGTACCGGTATTTGAAACAAACCTATTGGTGGCCTAAGATGAAGAAAGAGATTGCAGAATATGTGTCCAAGTGTCTTGATTAGTCGCAAGTTAAAAATTTGAACACCGAAACCAGCGGTCTACGACCTCTCCCTATTCCTGAATGGAAGTGGGAACATGTGACTATGGACTTCGTTGTTGGCCTACCCCGGACTTCACGAGGTATGGATTCCGTTTGGGTTATAGTTGATAGACTAACTAAATCCGCACATTTTCTGCCTGTCAAAACTACATTTACTGCTTATAGGTTGGCAACCATTTACGTTGATGAGATTGTCCGTTTACACGGAGTTCCAGTGTCTATTGTATCGGATAGAGATCCAAAATTTGTGTCTAGATTGTGGAAGAGTTTGCAGGAAGCTATGGGAACAGAACTAAGGTTCAGTACTGCATTCCACCCACAGACAGATGGGCAGTCGGAACGAACGATACAAAACTTGGAAGATATGCTTCGTATGTGTGCTTTGGATTTTCAGGGGAGTTGGGAAGATTATTTGCCGCTTGCAGAATTTGCCTATAATAACAGCTTCCACTCCAGCATCGGTATGGCACCATACGAGGCTTTGTATGGTAGGAGGTGCAGATCACCTATTTGTTGGACAGAGGTCGGGGATAGAGCTTTGCTTGGGCCGGAAATTGTGCAAGACACTTCTGAGAAGATCAAGACTATTCGCCAAAGGCTCAAAATAGCTCAGAACCGACAAAAGAATTATG
Organism: Camellia lanceoleosa; assembly: GCA_025200525.1. Taxonomy (NCBI): domain Eukaryota; kingdom Viridiplantae; phylum Streptophyta; class Magnoliopsida; order Ericales; family Theaceae; genus Camellia; species Camellia lanceoleosa. The sequence continues at coordinate 891,769 of JANUSC010000017.1, forward strand.
CAGACGTCCGGAGAAGACCTCTTGAGTATGAGGACGGTGACCATGTGTTCATCCGTGTTTCTCCGATGAAAGGCCAAGTTAGATTTGGGAAAAAGGGCAAGTTGTCGCCCCGTTACATCGGGCCATTCCAGATTCTGGAGAGACTCGGTCCAGTTGCATATAGAGTTGCTTTGCCACTGGGATTTGAACAAATCCACAATGTATTTCACGTGTCGATGTTGAGAGGTTACCTCCGAGACCCGTTCCATGTGATTGATTATCACCGGGTTGCTATTGATGGAAACATGGAATATGCGGAATGGACAGAAAGAATTGTTGACCGACAAGTGAAAGAATTGAGAAACAAGTCCATCCCAATGGTGAAAGTAGAATGGAAAGAACACTATGGGACAGATGCCACGTGGGAAAAAGAGGAGGAAATGCGACTACGCTACCCACATTTGTTTCCCGACGAAGGTAACTTAAGTTTGGAGGACCAAACTTCCTAAAGGTGGGAAGACTGTGATACCCATGTTCTGTGTTATGCTAAGTTGGTCCTTAATTTGTTTATGGTCATGTGTTTAGCATGATTTTGTGTGCCATTATGTGATAATATGTGATTTTGAATTCGTATCTGTTCACCCTAGGGATAACTGTTTGAATAATCCGTTTCGGGAATTAAATTGAGGGCCTTATCGGCCACAGAACCGGAAATTGGTTACGCCATTGTGATTGGCATAATTTTTAGAGCCTACGGTGAAATTTAAATGAAAATTGATTTTGGTCAATTTAAATTGATTAAATTGATGAATTAAGTGCCTATTATTTTATGTTAGAATATTGTGTTAGTGGGGCATGATGTATGGAGGCATTACACTCTCCTTAACCCATTTTGAGCTCAAAATCTGAGTTAGACCATTGAGAAAGGGAGAGAGTCGGCTGTAGAGAGAGGGAGAGAAGAGAATTGAGCAAACTTAGCTAAAAGATTGGGAACCTTGAAGATTATTCAAGTTTTGGTCATAGATTGTAAGAATCAAGCCACTAGGTAAGTGAATTCATGGATGTTAAGTTGTAATTTTGTGAATTCAAGTTGGAATAATGGTCAAGAACATGATTTAGTTTGATTATGAGGAAATTGAATTGGTTTGGTTGAATTGGAGGCCATTATGTACATACATGTAAGTAAGTACCTTGAATTTGCATGTTTGAGCTTGTAAATGTATAATCCATGTACAATTTCAATTGAAGCTCATGTTATGCTCATCATTTGTGCCATCTAAGTTGGGAATATGACTAATATATCACATGCATGTGCAATTTGAGAAGATATGAGCTTGAACGCATGAGTTTGTTATGTTGATGTTGAGCTTGACATGTTTTAAGACATGAATGTAGATAAATCAAGAAATTGAGCTTCCTAATGTTGTATTCTTGCATTGGTGCCATGTTAGCATGACTAAAATTGAGATTTGGGCTATTGCATGCAAGTAGTGTGGCTGGGAATTCGAATTGGAGCTCAAAAACACAATCTGGGTTTTCCAGAATTTTGATGTCCGCTCGAGCGGGGTAATGGCCGCTCGAGCGGAAAAATCGAGCTCCCAGCATTTTTCTGCAGACATGGTTCCCGGCGAGAAGTTGGCCTTCAGCCGAGGGAGCTATGTAAGCGGCGATCGCTCGAAGGCCGAGTCCACGCCGGCGTGAATTGAGGTAACCAAGATTTGGCGAGCTTAAGGGTCCGCCGGCGGACCCGCTTTCAAATCTGTTTTGCATTTTATGTTCTGTTTTCCGTTCTCTTTCGCTTACAAACACTCTTAGGCATATATTAAATATTGTAAATGAGTTAAAGGGATAAGAATGAAGCCTAAAGAGGAAAATGTGAATTTTGAACGGATTGAATTGTTAATGACCCTTTTTATGTTCATGGCATGTGTAGGGTCGAGTTCCAGGGCAAACCAATCAACCGATCACTGTGAGTAATATTGTAACAAGATATTTGTATGTTATTGTCCAATTGCTACGTCTGCGTAGGTTTTGTAAGTTCATTAAATTGAATGGTGGACAAAGATTGATATAAATGATTGGGCCGAAGGCCGATTGATATGAATGATTGGGCCAAAGGCCGATTGATATAAATGATTGGGCCAAAGGCCGATTGACATAAATGATTGGGCCGAAGGCCGATTGATATGAATGATTGGGCCAAAGGCCGATTGATATAAATGATTGGGCCAAAGGCCGATTGACATGAATGATTAGGCCGAAGGCCGATTGATATGAATGATTGGGGCAAAGGCCGATTGATATAAATGATTGGGCCAAAGGCCGATTGACATGAATGATTGGACTGAAGGCCGATTGATATAAATGATTGGGCCGAAGGCCGATTGACATAAATGATTGGGCCGAAGGTCGATTGACATGAATGATTGGGCCGAAGGCCGATTAATGTAAATGATTAGGCCGAAGGCCGTTTGCTAAACTGTTCCAATAATTGCTTATGCAACTTGTTTAACTTATATTATTCACTGGGCATTCGCTCACGTTCATTCATGTATTTGTAGGTGAGCCAAGTGAGGTCCAACCCCAGCCCCAGTGAAGCCTGCCAGGAGTAGCATGAGTTTTGGGAGAGTCAGCCTTGCGTCTCACGTATGAGACCCAGCCTTGCCTTTTTGTTATACATTATATTTTGTCTAGTTGGCAAGGACCTTGTGTATATTTGTATATAGTCCGTTATGGGTTAGCTCGGTTTAGATGATCCTGTCTGTAAAGGAATTTTGCTAATGTGCTTTTGATGTGGGTTATTAATGTATCTGTGCATGGTTTGTTTTGAAGTGCATATAAGCACAGCTCCATGGACAAAATTTTTAATTATTGCTTCCGTTTGGCCCCCTGTACTCTGTCGAGTTACGCCTTTATACATTTGAGGCCGTAGGTAATCTCAGGATTACTGGCCGGTTATGTCCTTAACCCATGGGGGCGGGTTCAGGTCATGACATAACATCTTTGTTACCTTTATTTAGGATGTCAGGACGAGGACGAGGACCTAGTAGGCGTGGTAGGCGTGGTGATGCCTATACCGGATGAGATTCCGGCAGTATAGGAGGGAGTTGGCCAGGCCAATGTGGCAGAGCCGGTAGGACAGCAGACTATGGGCGCTTTGGCCCGAGAGATAGCAGGGGCATTCAGGGAGTCAGTAGGCATTCTCGGAGTGAGAATCGAGTTCGTGGTTATGGATGCAGGGCCTTCTTTTCTAAAAAGGGAGTTCTTCCGGTCTAACCCGGACGAATTTTTAGGTGATCCTAAAGAGCCACTTAAGGCAGATGAATGGCTCGAACAGACAACGAAGACGTTTGAGATGCTAGGCATCGAAGAGGAATCTTGAAGGTGACCTTGGCATCTTTCGACAAGGGGATCTGGTCGATTGGTGGTGTAACAAGCCCGGGGGGGACCTCGCTACAGCTCGGACTCTTTAAGTTTGTTGCGGTTCTAAATCTGAACCAAAGAGTCCACCTCTGGCAAATCGTTTTAAGGAAAACAGATTTTTCGAAAAGTAGTGCCAAACATGGACTGCTTTTCCAGATTACAGAGTCGCCACCTAAATATTTTTAAAATTTGAAAAGAAGTGCCAAACATGGACTGCTTTGCCAGATTACAGAGTCGCCACCTAAATATTTTTTAAAATGGGAAATTTAGGAAACCCTGACTCGGTGCCGAAGGCCACGTGTCCGTCATCACCAAAGTTGTCTTGGCTCGGGAGCTTGGGTACGATCGGGGAAGGTCAGCTATGAGCACCCCCTTTCGCCCGGTCTGAAGACCGGCCTCTACTAACCGTGATATCCTCTTTTGAAAACATTACGTGTTCTTATTCCGGTTATTAGCCTAGATTTACTATGTTATGCGCACAGCAAACAAGTATAGACCAAATCGCCTAAGTTGGAACAAAACATTGTAAGTTTGTATTGAAAATGACTTGCTACTCATAAGTAGGCTAAAATGCAGGTTTTGCCACTCTCAAGCGGGCTTTTAGAAAAGACGGTTTTGCCACTATCTAGTGGGCTTTAAAACTCACAGTTTTAATATGTTGTCCCAATTTAGGTAATTCAACCTCCATCCACAGGCATTCATGCAGTTATATCATATAAGCACTTAGCCTCATGGTAAGCATGCTATCATGGCAACATTCACACTCATGTGATATGCTAAAGCATAAAAGCTCACCTAGTACTCCAAGCCAAAACATAAGCTTATTAGAAATCCATGCATGGACCTAAGCATCTTGAAATGTCTAATGCAACACATGCAAAGATGTAATCTAGGCAGCTCGGCTATCCTAAACATGGCATGTGAAATGTTACAAATAACATGTATTCAATTTGGAATTGAAGTACAATGCGATTTGTATGATGTCCGAGCACGATGCATGTTAACAAATGCATGGATGCCGCATGCATTGCATAAGGTGTGCTAAATTAAACATGCCCTAATCTACCATCATAAGGTGTAAATAAAAGGGATAGAAAGAAATGGGGTTGGAAGACATACACCCACTCACACACACTTATTACAAATTCGCCTCACCGGAGGCACCAAAATAATAATACATCCAAGATAATGAATGAATAAATTATTACGAATTCTAATTACTTAATAAATAAATGTGAAATAAATGGGGCCCTGACCCTCGCCTCGAGATCTTGTGAATGATGCATGCTCGATGTCCGCCTTGCCAGGAATCATGCCACTGCCTGCTTTTGTTTCTTTTACTTCTTCTCGAAAATTGCCAAAGTCTTGGGATGCACCCCGAGTACCTCGAACATCACCGGTGGAAGAAATTACCACCGGCCGCCAGATGGCCACCGTTGCAAAACAATCTATCGCCGAAATACAATCTGGTCGGCACTATTTTCACGGTCGGCTAAATAGTTCTGCAGAAAATGTTGACAATGAGCAGACAAAGGTGCATGGCATTGGACTTTGGACATATTTGTGCATGGCCAATGCTCCTATCATGTGTAGAACTCAAGGAAGCATGGCACTTGGTTCTAGGGCTATCAATTGTGCACCTTGGTGCATGATAGCCTAAGGACCAAGGTTGCATTTTCAATGTAAAAATGCATGCAAACAAACACATGAAACCAAGACCTTATCATGCTCTAGTCAAAGGCCTTGGTGACTTGGGAATGGAGGTGTGTTTTGCCACTTGAAGTGCAAACACCCCTCACTTTCCACACTTGGTTTGACACCCCAAACCAAGTAATGAAATGCATATATGCAACATAAAGCAAATGATGCAATATGGGACTAAGATGCAAGGCATACTAAATGCAATGCAACCTAACATGACAAGTGTATGATGCTTAGGCATGCAAGATACAAATGTAATGCAAGTGTAGACAACCTAAGCAATGTGACCATCATATCACAACACTTAATGAACCAAACACGTAATAAGCATAAGACAAGCATGCAATGGTGGACTAGACCACAAAGGGGCAGCCCTCAAACCTCCCCAAAACAGTGGCAAAATGGACCAAAAGATGTAGACAAACAACCATGTAAGCATACAAGCCAAAAGGCCTAAGGCAAAGGCATAAAGTGGTGTATTCAACCTTCCCCTATTCATGACCAAACATGGCACATATCAAGCAACCCAAAATGACAGATTTTCAGCATGCAAAACACACCCAAAACTCACACACATGGCATCCCAAAAGCTCTAAACACACAAGCATACATGAGGGATATTTGAGGCATAAAAGGACACACCTTTAAAGCATGAAAGAGATGACAAATATGAATATGTGAGCATGGATTAAGGTCTGAAATAACATGTTGGGTAGTTCCAAACCCCTAAAATAATGGAAGCAATGCATGCTACACACTCACACACCTAAGGCTAGCAAGCCAAAATGCAAAGTGACTATATAAGGCATGTCATGGATGGCCTAAATAACCAAAAACAGATCTTATACATGACAAAATAAGCACATTTTCAGTGTATGACCAGCCACAAAAACAGAAGCAAGATAGGCTAAGAAAGCATGCAAGATTACGGTAAATCACATGGATTTCAAAGCAAGTAGCATAAGGATTATCCAAACAATGTTGAGCCCTTCAACAATGTTGAAGAAGGGCTCAAAATAAGCCTACTCTTAGCTTACATCATGCTCTGAAACAGATTATACATTAGTCAAAAATAGCATGCAAAGATCATGGCATACAAGGGGTATTGAGATAGGTGCTAGATGCAGCCAAATGGCAAGGGGTCCTCAATCTAGCATGAACAGGACCCCAATACTAGAATGTTTGAAGTTTGGGTCGGAGCCCAAAAGTGCTTGCAACTAGGGCTAAGATATGAAGCAAGAAAAGGCTAGAAAGGGGAAGATGAAGACTTACCCTTGTAGACCAACAAACCAGCACCTCATGGACCAAGTTTTGGTGCTCCTAAGCTCTGCAAATGTCCCCCAAGTCGTTGGTATGGAGTGTGTATGAGTTGTGCTATGGGTTGATGAAGGAATGGCCCAAGAACTATGGACTTTGGAAGTTGTATGGAAGAGATATGGAGAGAGGGGGTGGGATATATATGTATATATCAGATATACATATATATCTGCTGGTTTTTGTTTCAAAGCTCCCAACCCTTGCTCAAGGGAGAGGAGAGGTGCTTATATAGGCAAGTATAAGCACTAAACTTAGAGGCTAAGTTAAGGAAAGGGTCAAGGGGTTCAAAGGGAGGTGCAAGGCTTCTTGGAGAAGCTAATACAGCTGGCCAAGCTTCTCCAAGAAGCTTGGCCAAGGGTTCAAGCTCCTAGAGGAGAGAGGGGGTCAAAGGGCTCATAAGGGTGCAAAATAGGCACATGTATGCACGTGGGTCGAGTTCTGTGCACTCCAGCCTGGCAGTGGCATGCACCGAGCTTGGGGGTGCAAAGGGTTCAACCCCAGCCAATTTGATTTTCACCAAAATAAAGTGCCGGTCGGCACTCTTTTCTGCCGGTCGGCTAAATAGAGTGCCGACATATGATTCCTTGGTCAAAACATGGCCGGTGGGTATGAAAATCGAAGCCCCGGAAGTTAGCTTTCCAATGGCGCAAACCTTGCATCAAAATTCCTCCTGTGCAAAAAGTTATGCCCTTTTCCGTAAAGTCGCGCAGACTCGATCCAACCGGGATGATCCCCTGCTTCAACCCAACATATCTCCTCCACCCGGACTTGGCTCTGGGAGATTCTTGAGTACAAAGTGAAGCCCCGGAAGTCTTCTTTCCAATGATGGTGGCCTCATAGCTTAACTCCAAGTATTGAATTGAATAAGCCCGATTTAGCGAGAGCTGCTCGATTCCCTTCTACCCGGATCTTTGCCAATCTTCTCCCAAACCAGTTTTCTCCTCTCCTTTCCTCTTTTCTTCAACTCCAAACCCTTAAACAAAGTGTTTGGGAAGATTTGCCTCTCTTCTTGCCGAAGGAATTGAACCTGTGCCCTGCACATCTCTCAACACCGAGCAAACTATCAGTAATGCCCAAGTCTTGAGGGCGGTCAAAAATGGGGTGTCTCTGATTGCCCCTCTTGACAGAACTCGAAAGTCATAACAATGACGGAGTGAATGTCAAAGCCCGAGGCGACCCATTTTGACAAGGCGAAGACTTGGACAAACAAACAAAATATCGATAAATAAATGGTTGTGCCTTGGTGCCTCGTATCCCTTGCAAGGAATCAAACCGGCGTAGTTAGGCGAGGATGCAAAGTGATGCACAATGCAAGTGCATAACTTATGATCATGTAAAGGATGCTGTAACGAAGCACACATGCAACAGTTTTAAGCTAGCATACACCAGACTACAATACAATGCAGCAAGGTAGTAAGAGAATTATGCGATTCTCACGAACATGTCGTTAGATACACAAAAGTGATCGAAGTGTGATAGATACACTAAGTGGACAAACACGTGTGATGGATACACCAAAGTGAAGAGAGTGTGATGGATACACTATATGACTAAAGTGTGGTTGATACACTAAGTGAAGCAAAGTGTGACAGATACACAAAGCAAAACGAGTGTGATGGATACACTAAGCAAATATGTGGTAGATACACTAAGCGAATGTGTGTGATGGATACACAAAGGGGGCATGTGATAGATACAAAAAGTGAATGTGTGTGGTAGATACACAAAGGAGTATGTGACAGATACAAAAAGTGAATGTGTGTGGTAGATACACAAAAGAAAGTGTGTGATTGATACACAAAGCGGCGTGTGATCGATACATAAAGCAAAAGTGTGTGATTGATACACAAAGCACAAAGCGGCGTGTGTGATTGATACACAAAGAGGCGTGTGTGATTGATACACAAAGCGAGTGTGGTGAGCACGGTGTGTGTGATTGATACACTAAAAGCGAACACAGAGTGTGATAGATGCCTTGAGTGAGCAGTGTGATTGATACACTAAAAGTGAACACAAAGTGTGATAGATGCACTGAGTGAACAGGAGTATGATTGATATACTAAAAGTGAACACAAAGTGTGATAGATGCACTTAGTGAACAAGTATGATTGATATACTAGAGGTGAACACGAAGTGTGATAGATGCACTTAGTGAATAAGTATGATGGATATACTAAATGTGAACACGAAGTGTGATAGAAGCACTAAGGGAACAGGTGATTAATTGATAAACTAAAAGTGAACAGGAAGTGTGATAGATGCACTTAGTGAGCAGGAGTATGATTGATATCTTGAGGGTGAACACGAAGTGGGAAAGATGCACTAAATGAACAGGAGTATGATTGATATACTAAGGGTGAACACGAAGTGTGATAGATGCACTTAATGAACAGGAGTATGATTGATATACTGAGGGTGAACACGAAGTGGGATAGATGCACTTAATGAGCAGAGTATGATTGATATACTAAGGGTGAACACGTGTGATAGATGCACTTAGTGAGCAGGAGTATGATTGATATACTAAAGGTGAGTGAAGTGTGTGATTGATACCTTGAATGCAATGAAGTGTGTGATTGATACTTGAATGAAATGAAGTGTGTGATTGATACAGAATCAAATGAAGTGTGTGATTGATACACTGGATGCAATGAAGTGTGTGATAGATACACTAAAGTGAGAATGGGTGTGATAGATACATAAAATGATAATGTGTGTGATTGATACACGAAATGAGGATGTGTGTGATAGATACAGAAAATGAGAATGAAATGTGATTGATACACTAAATGAGTATGTGCGTGATAGATACACAAAATGAGTGAATATGTGCGTGATAGATACACAAAATGAGAATGTGTGTGATAGATACACAAAATGAGAATGTGCGTGATAGATACACAAAATGAGTGAATATGTGCGTGATAGATACACAAAATGAGAATGTGTGTGATAGATACACAAAATGAGAATGTGCGTGATAGATACACAAAATGAAAGAAGTGTGATTGATACACTAAATGAGAATGAAGTGTGATTGATACACTAAGGCAAATGAAATGTGTTAGATACACTAAGTGGAGCAAATGACTGTGTGTGATAGATACACGAAGTGAATGGGGTGTGATTGATACACTAAAGCAAATAAAGTGTGTTAGATACCTTTGAGTGAAAGACGTGTGATTGATACACGAAGGGAATGAGGTGTAATTGATACACTATTCTGGCTTGAAGTAGACTTGATCTTGAGCTTGAAGTAGAGGTACACTCATACTTCGGAGCACTGGCAAGGCCTGAAGAGGTACACACGGGATGTAGTCTCGGAATTTACTGAAGGTGAAACACACTCAGATGCTTCAATTTTCCCTCTTTTCTTTTGCTTTGCAGTCTGGAACCTATATAGCTTCAGATAGGTCCTGGTTCTACTGTTCACACTTATCGGGGGTGAACCCTGCAGTTTTATGAAAGAACGAATCTATTTTGTACAAATGTGGAGAATGGCACGGCACTCTGAGCACAAGATGATTTGATTTTGAAATTGAAATTGAGTTCTCAACTGGGCATTGAGTCTACGACTGGACACAGCGCACCACGACTCAACACGGAAATAAAAGACACATAACCTAGACACATCGAGTGACACTCGAGACGACTCAAAACGAGAATCGAGACAAACAAAAGGACACGACACTCAAGCGCACGAGGGAGCCTGTTTCACCGGGTAGTATTTCCCACCCTTTCTCATTTGTGATCCTCACATCACTCGCCCTCAAGCTCTATTTTTCTGAAAAAGCCCTTTTCTCACTTTTTCTCTCATCGCTCACCTCTCTATTCTTCAATCTCTCATTAATCATCCCTCCCCTAGGTGGTTGTCGGATAGACAAGGAGTTGCGGGCTTTGCCCCTAGCATTCTGCTAGATTCTTTTCTTACGCTTAGCAAAGTGAACTTTCCCACGAGGGGTTGTGCCACACTGGGTGTGTAGCAAATCCACGGCTAACATCGGTTGATGATGCCTGCCGGGAGTTTGGGCGTGGTTAGATCTGTCGAGATGAGGAAGTGGAACATCTTGATCCATTCCAATTAGCTTCCGACTTGACTTAATACCTCGTTGCTTGAGGGTTAGAGAGCTTTCGACCCTTTGTTGTTGACTTCGGTTGTGCCCTTTCCGCAAGTATCTTTGGCGACGGGGAAAGACAGAAGCTGACTCAACTGTGCCCCTAGTTCATCATTTTGACCATTTTTTTGGTTTTAAAACAATTTTGATCAACATGAAAGTTAGATTAACATGCTTATTCAACTTTTGATTTTGAAAATCATGCAAGTTAGGTAGTGAGCACTTGAAAATTTTCCTTTTTCGGTCCAAGAAAATGGTCGATTTTGGAAAAGAGGGAATATTTTCGAGAGAATTAGTCAACCTCGGTAAAATTCTCAAAAACTATTTTTGCAAAGCCAATGCTCAACAAGCACGGAACCTACTCTTGAGATCGCAACCTCGGATCCATAAGCAATGGAAAATTGCCCCTTATGCGAAGGACCTTTGCATGGCAACGGAAAGTTCCCTTGTTTGAAGTGACACCACGGCGTTTTGAATGGCAGCGGAAAGTTGCCCCTTGTTTGGATGATGCGCGGCACATTGTAGTCGATCCTCGGGCGATGAACACAACCGGACTCTCGGATCTGAGAAGACAAAGATGACCGGAACCATCGCATGGGCCTTAATCGAATTTGAATTGTTTCTGGTGGACTTCAAGATGAAGTTGCCTCGTATCCCAAACATGGGAATCAAGCCTTCGTAGTTAGGTTAAGGTACACTCGGGTATTTAACCTCTCCTTTTATGCTCTAACTTTTGCCAAAGGCGCCTATTGCAGGTTTTCGACCTTGCGAGCTTTGTTTCTTTCCTTTTCAATTATTTTTCATTTTTCTCTTTTTTCCTTTTCTTTTAGGCTCTAACTTTTGCCAAGGCGCCCGATCGGGTTTTCGACCTTCGAGCTTCTTTTCTTTTTATTTCTTTTTGTATCTTTTTTCTTTTCCTTTTGTATGTATTTTTTGCTTGCTCTAACTTTTGCAGGTCGCCCTTAGGGTTTTCAGACGTGAGCCTCTCAAAGGGTAAAAGTGTAACAAGTCCATGCCAAATGGTTTTGAGATTGAAGCCATCCGTATCCAAGAGAGTGGTCATTGCATCGATTCTTGAAGGATCCATCTTGACTCTTGAGCACATCGGACATTTGTGCCCCTAGTTCGAGGGGTGTTTCTGATCTGGCCTTGCAAGCTTCTTCTGATGAGGTATGATCTTCTTGATCTGACTTTCTTTGCCTCTAATTCATAGGCTGCTTTGAATTTGGCCACACAGGCCTCACATTGTGATTGACCTTGGAACATTCTAAATGCGAGTTCAAGGTTTGGAGGCAAGGAATCAAGTCTCGCGGTTGAGAGCGATCTAAAATTGCATAATCTTAAGGCGATTCCACACATGTCTTCGCAGGACCGCGCAAAACATTTTTGAAAGTTTTTAAGAAAGCGACAAATCGCTCGCGCTGAAGACAGTGTAGAACCAATCTGGATCAAAGCTAGGATCCTTCCCAGTACTCACACTAACAAGTATGATTTCATTCATTAAGGGCTTATGCGCCTCTCTTTCTCTCAATTTGATCAAAGTTTTGCAAATCGAGGAATTCCTCCTCTTTGTTTGTTTTTATCACAATATTTGAAAAAAGTTTTGGAAAACTTAGGTCGATGCAATGAATTCAAGGCCTGAAAAAAGCGACTTCTAGTCAAATACTGCCATCTCATTTAGAATTTCTGGCACAACTGGCACACGGCAGAAGCAAACACAAGAGTGTGAAAATCACTGCTGTTCATTTAGAATCTGTTGACACAACTAGCTCCCTGGCAGAAACAGACTCAAAACAAAATGAAAAGATAGCTACGAAACAAAAATGGTGATGCCCGAGATAACACCCCCGGAATCACCCGACCTTTGTACACCAGGACTGACTCGATACAACAAGACAAACCTTTAATCAAAAAGACTGACTCAAAACAAAGAGACAGACTCAAAACAAGACTACATAGTTGACTCAATACTCAAGTCAGAAACTACAAAACTAGCATTCGCAAATGCTCAAAACAGTGCGTGCCACACGCCACATCTGGAGTAAGCTGAACTCTGCCCTTGGTCGTTCATCCCCGATCATATCGTATTATCCCCAAGTTCATCGACCCGGTGGCGATAGACCTTCTTGGTGGTGCGGTGATGGCGTTGTTGTCAAACAAATCTTGTACATCATGGCGCAGACGAAGCACTATCGGTCTCATGACCGGTTTGTTGATGAATGCGCCGCGATTTTAGTCCTGTCATGCTTTGGAGGGAGAGGATCAGGTAAAGGCCGTTGTTCCAATGGTTTCAGATGTCCTTTCCGGATTAGGACCTCTAGAGCCTTTGACAAAGGCATATGAAGTGGGGTGAAAACCCTCTTGACTCGAGGTGGATATTTGGTTTTCTGTGAGCTACTTAGGACACCGGTGAATGGGGTAGCTTTTTGTGATGTAGTGTTGGTGACCATGCCCACTTCAGAAGATCTTGCAACTGCATCACCATTGGTGGTCGCATTCGAACTGCGGGAAAATGCCCTCCTGGGCTGCTCCTTCTCCTGATCAATAAGGCCTTGTTTCATAGCATCTTCGATCTGTACTCCCATCTCATGTAAGTCTGAAAAGGTGGGGAAGGGGACTACTATCATCTTTTGCATTAACTTCGGCTGAAGATTGCGCACAATCATCCGAATCTGGTCTTTATCCGTCGGCCTAGCGGCCATCATTGAGGCCTTGGCCCTCCAACGGGTTACAAAGTCAGAGAAGCTCTCTTTCGGCTCTTGCCTGGTTGTCTCAAGATCACGGGTTGTGATCTCGATCTGGGTATTGTATGAATATTGTGCGGCGAAGGCCTCGGACATCTCCTCGACTTTTTCTTGAGTCTTCTAGTTTGGCGTGCAGGTTGGCGCAATACCCGGCAGGTCTGCTAAGAGGAGAAACCGTAATCTTGTCAAGCCGCCAGGCGTAGAACATCTGAAAACAAACTTAGGTGGACCATGGGGTCCCGGACCCATCAAATCGGTCAATGTGAGGCATCTTGAAGCGATCGCAGCGTCCGCAATTGCGTCGGTATATCCATCTTCGATATCGGGATGGACTTGACTCCTTGGGATTTCTTAAACATTTTTCCAACTTACTCGGCTTATTTGTGGGGTCCGCCGAACTTCGAAGGAGAGTCCGGTACATTGATAGGCGTGGGCGCCTTGGATAGTTCTTGATAGAATCGGGCGGGTGCCCGGATTGGAAGATCTGTATCCTCTTGGACATTTTGGACATTTGGCGTCTCCCAGTCTTTGGAGCTCTGTTGGGGAGAACTTGTTGAAAGCGAGCAGCGCGCTTTCTTTGTTGCGTGGTGATGAGCTCGACTCTTGAGCCATAATTGCGACTTCTTTGCTTGGAAATTCGCTTGGCGGACGGCGTCTTCTTTGCATGAGTTTCATAGTTTCATGCATCGGCGCATCATTGCCTCTACCCGACGTATTACGTTGGTCCATCGGTAGTGGTATATCTATCCTGTGGTGTAAAGCGAGACCTCGGCGACAATTCGGTGAGGGGATAAGGGTTCTTGATTTGGTAGCTTCTTGAACCGGTGACCCGTGCTTGGTCGCCCTTTTACTCTGCCTTTGTGGCCAGAATCTCGACCGACAAAGTCTACCACCGCAAATCCAATGGACCCGAAGGATAGTGGAGGCTTCTGAAGCTATGGTTCCAGGACTACCTATCAAAAGGGAAAAGCAGATATCTCGGCTCAACTTCACCAAAGCAGATCTGACGAGCTTGAGCAGTATATTCTATTCGATCATTGTTCCCCGAAATCATTGCCCCAAATCTGAATCTGATACCCGCAGATATAACTGATTCTCAAAATATCGTCTTGGTGCCCGCAGTAGGATACAGACTTGCAAACTGGTATATGCATTCCCTGTAGGGATATACTCTAAAAGCATATAGCAAGTAAATGAGAACCAATACACCCCTATGTTGGGGTAGGGTTTCCCTGTCCTATTTTGTCAGGAGCTAGGGTTTCACTACGCACGCAGCGGTTTCAAACAACCTATATCGGGTAAGCAACCTGTCCTAGTTTGGAATGGTCACTACGGATTTCGATATGCACTAGGTCGAATGGTTGAAAAGGGTGCCCCGGTAAAACCGGGGTTTGTGTTCCCATACTGGCAGAGCCCGCAACCGGTCAGTCTTATGGACATGCCTTGACAAGACAAGCCTCCAGCAAACCGTTCAGGAATAGCAGATGACCAACACGGTGTCCTAGGCGCACCAATGCACATGCAATGCAAAGAAACACATAAGTGAAATCAAAACAGGATATCACGAGTTCGAGTCAAGCTCTCTAAAATCCCAGTGATGCGAAGCTGTAACAAGCCGGGGGACCTCGCTACTGACTCGGACTCTTTAAGTTTGTTCGGTTCATCTGAACCAAAGAGTCCACCTCGGCAAATCGTTTTAAGGAAAAGCAGATTTTTGAAAAGTAGTGCCAAACATGGATCGCTTTTCGGATTCTGAGTCGCCACCTAAATATTTTTAAAATGGGAAATTTAGGAAACCACGACTCGGTCGAAGAATGCGTGTCCGTCATCACCAAAGTTGTCTTGGCTCGGGAGCTTGGAGTACGATCGGGAAGGTCATTATGAGCACCCCTTTGCCGGTCCGAAGACCGGCCTCTACTAACCGTGATATCCTCTTTTGAAAACATTAGGTGTTCTTATTCCGGTTATTAGCCTAGATTTACTATGTTAGGAGCACAGCAAACAGGTATAGACCATATCGCCTAAGTTGGAACAAAACATTGTAAGTTTGTATTGAAATTGACTTGCTACTCATAAGTTGGCTAAAATCACGAGTTTTGCCACTCTCAAGCGGGCTTTTAGAAAAGACGGTTTTGCCACTATCTAGTGGGCTTTAAAACTCCAGTTTTAATATGTTGTCCCAATTTAGGTAATTCAACCTCCATCCACAGGCATTCATGCAGTTATATCATATAAGCACTTAGCCTCGTGGTAAGCATGCTATCATGGCAACATTCACACGCATGTGATATGCTAAAGCATAAAAGCACACCTAGTACTCCAAGCCAAAACAGAAGCTTATTAGAAATCCATGCATGGACCTAAGCATCTTGAAATGTCTAATGCAACACATGCAAAGATGTAATCTAGGCGGCTCGGCTATCCTAAACATGGCATGTGAAATGTTACAAATAACATGTATTCAATTTGGAATTGAAGTACAATGCAGTTTGTATGATGTCGAGCACGATGCATGTTAACAAATGCATGGATATGCGCATGCATTGCATAAGGTGTGCTAAATTAAACATGCCCTAATCTACCATCATAAGCGAGGTAAATAAAAGGGATAGAAAGAAATGGGGTTGGAAGACATACACCCACTCACACACACTTATTACAAATTCGCCCTCACTCGGAGGCACCAAAATAATAATCTGATCCAAGATAATGAATGAATAAATTATTACAATTCTAATTACTTAATAAATAAATGTGAAATAAATGGGGGCCCTGACCCTACGCCTCGAGATCTTGTGAATGATGCATGCTCGATGTCCGCCTTGCAGGAATCCGCAGTGCCACTTCTTTGCCTCTGTTTCTTTGTCTTACTTCTGGAAAATTGCCAAAGTCTTGGGGCCAGACCCCAGTACCTCGAGAACATCACCGGTGGAAGAAATTACCACCGTTGCTTGTGATGGCCACCATTTGCAAAACAATCTATCGGCCGAAATCTGATGCCGGTCGGCACTATTCTGCCGATCGGCTAAATAGTTCTGCAGCAGAAATGACGGCTGCGGCGAAGCAGTGCATGGCATTGGACTTTTGGACATATTTGTGCATGGCCAATGCTCCCTATCATGTGTAGAACTCAAGGAAGCATGGCACTTGGTTCTACGGCTATCAATTCTGCACCTTGGTGCATGATAGCCTAAGGACCAAGCTTGCATCTTCACTGTCAAAATGCCTGCAAACAAACACATGAAACCAAGACCTTATCATGCTCTAGTCAAAGGCCTTGGTGACTTGGGAATGGAGGTGTGTTTTGCCACTTGAAGTGCAAACACCCCTCACTTTCCACACTTGGTTTGACACCCCAAACCAAGTAATGAAATGCATATATGCAACATAAAGCAAATGATGCAATATGGGACTAAGATGCAAGGCATACTAAATGCAATGCAACCTAACATGACAAGTGTATGATGCTTAGACATGCAAGATACAAATGTAATGCAAGTGTAGACAACCTAAGCAATGTGACCATCATATCACAACACTTAATGAACCAAACACGTAATAAGCATAAGACAAGCATGCAATGGTGGACTAGACCACAAAGGGGCAGCCCTCAAACCTCCCCAAAACAGTGGCAAAATGGACCAAAAGATGTAGACAAACAACCATGTAAGCATACAAGCCA
Organism: Camellia lanceoleosa; assembly: GCA_025200525.1. NCBI lineage: Eukaryota > Viridiplantae > Streptophyta > Magnoliopsida > Ericales > Theaceae > Camellia > Camellia lanceoleosa. Next base: position 908,730 of record JANUSC010000017.1, read on the forward strand.
AAAGGCTTAGGGCAAAGGCATAAAGTAGAGCATTCAACCACCCCCATACATGACCAAACATGGCACAGATCAAGCAACCCAAAATGACAGATTTTCAGCATGCAAAACACACCCAAAACTCACACACATGGCATCCCAAAAGCTCTAAACACACAAGCATACATGAGGGATATTTCGAGGCATAAAAGGACACACCTTTAAAGCATGAAAGAGATGACAAATATGAATATGTGAGCATGGATTAAGGTCTGAAATAACATGTTGGGTAGTTCCAAACCCTAAAATAATGGAAGCAATGCATGCTACACACTCACACACCTAAGGCTAGCAAGCCAAAATGCAAAGTGACTATATAAGGCATGTCATGGATGGCCTAAATAACCAAAAACAGATCTTATACATGACAAAATAAGCACATTTTCAGTGTATGACCAGCCACAAAAACAGAAGCAAGATAGGCTAAGAAAGCATGCAAGATTACGGTAAATCACATGGATTTCAAAGCAAGTAGCATAAGGATTATCCAAACAATGTTGAGCCCTTCAACAATGTTGAAGAAGGGCTCAAAATAAGCCTACTCTTAGCTTACATCATGCTCTGAAACAGATTATACATTAGTCAAAAATAGCATGCAAAGATCATGGCATACAAGGGGTATTGAGATAGGTGCTAGATGCAGCCACCAAATGGCAAGGGTCCTCAATCAAACATGAAGAGGACCCCAAAACAAGACTATTTGAAGTTTGGGTCGGAGCCCAAAAGTGCTTGCAACTAGGGCTAAGATATGAAGCAAGAAAAAGGCTAGAAAGGGGAAGATGAAGACTTACCCTTGTAGACCAACAAACCAGCACCTCATGGACCAAGTTTTGGTGCTCCTAAGCTCTGCAAATGTCCCCCAAGTCGTTGGTATGGAGTGTGTATGAGTTGTGCTATGGGTTGATGAAGGAATGGCCCAAGAACTATGGACTTTGGAAGTTGTATGGAAGAGATATGGAGAGAGGGGGTGGGATATATATGTATATATCAGATATACATATATATCTGCTGGTTTTTGTTTCAAAGCTCCCAACCCTTGCTCAAGGGAGAGGAGAGGTGCTTATATAGGCAAGTATAAGCACTAAACTTAGAGGCTAAGTTAAGGAAAGGGTCAAGGGGTTCAAAGGGAGGTGCAAGGCTTCTTGGAGAAGCTAATACAGCTGGCCAAGCTTCTCCAAGAAGCTTGGCCAAGGGTTCAAGCTCCTAGAGAGAGAGGGGTCAAAGGGCTCATAAGGGTGCAAAATAGGCACATGTATGCACGTGGGTCGAGTTACATGCACTCCAGTGGCACAGTGGCATGCACCAGCTTGGGGGTGCAAAGGGTTCAACGGCCAGCCAATTTGATTTTCACCAAAATAAAGTGCGGTCGGCACTCTTTTCTGCCAGTCGGCTAAATAGAGTGCCGACATATGATTCCTTGGTCAAAACATGGCTGGTGGGTATGCAAATCGAAGCCCCGGAAGTTAGCTTTCAATGGCGCAAACCTTGCATCAAAATTCCTCCTGTGCAAAAGTTATGCCCTTTTCCGTAAAGTCGCGCAGACTCGATCCAACAGGATGATCCTGCTTCAACCCAACATATCTCCTCCACCGGACTTGGCTCTGGGAGATTCTTGAGTACAAAGTGAAGCCCCGGAAGTCTTCTTTCCAATGATGGTGGCCTCATAGCTTAACTCCAAGTATTGAATTGAATAAGCCCGATTTAGCGAGAGCTGCTCGATTCCCTTCTACCCGGATCTTTGCCAATCTTCTCCCAAACCAGTTTTCTCCTCTCCTTTCCTCTTTTCTTCAACTCCAAACCCTTAAACAAAGTGTTTGGGAAGATTTGCCTCTCTTCTTGCCGAAGGAATTGAACCTGTGCCCTACACATCTCTCAACACCGAGCAAACTATCAGTAATGCCCAAGTCTTGAGGGCGGTCAAAAATGGGGTGTCTACAGGTGGAAGTTCACTAAGAGTCGTATAGGAGGGACTTGGAAGGCTTTTGTTGACGCTTTCCAGGAGAAGTTCTTTTCCTCAACTGTTAAGGAGAGGTTGAGAGATCAGTTCTGCCAGCTTAAGCAAAACAGTTTCTCAGTGGCCGAGTTTGAGGCCGCATTTACTAGCTTGTCCAGGTTTGCACCTGAGTTGGTGGCGTCTGAGGAATGCCGTTGCATTGAGTTCGAGAAGAAGTTGAGACGCGGCCTCAAGTTGAGAGTTGTAGGGACTATGATTCGAGATTATGGGCGTCTGGTTGATGCTGCGACCCATCGAGATCATGATGGGGAGGAGGAGGAAGGGCGAAAAGGCTCCAAGAGGAGTCGGGATGGATGAGTGATGGTAAGAGACGAAGGGTTTTAACCCTCGCCGGTCTCGAGTAGCTTTTCTAGATTGACTTTTCTGTGCCGAGTGCTAGTTCTGGAAAAGGCAGCCAGGGAGACATTACCTGTTTCAAGTGTGGTCAGCTGGGCCACAAGTCTCGGCTGCCATGAAGGAGGAGGAGACGAAGGCGATGTCATCTTTGGTAGGGTAGAGGCTAGCGCTCTCTTGTTTTCGATGTGGTCGAGCGGGGCACTGAAGAGGTTTACCCATTGAGTGCTTTATCTGGTGCATCTGGTTTGAGGCAGACTTAGAGTCATCAGCCAGCTCAGTCAGTTCAGGCCTCGAGGGCCAACCAGGGGGCTTCATTGTCCCGATCTGTCGGCGATCTTATGCTCCTAGGGGTGCGAGAGTTGATCGAGAGGTCGTCTGGTAGCGTGTGTCTTTATTCATGCAGGATCTTGTACCGGCTCCATCAGTTGTGAGAGATACCTTCTTGTTTTGCAATTCGGTTGCTAGTGTATTGATTGATACGGGTGCATCTCATTCCTTTGTGTCTGCTGCATTTGCATCTGTTTTGGAGTTGGAGTTAGCACAGTTAGCATCTCCTATTTGTGTAGTGTTACCCATTGGGGGTGAATTGATCTTGAAACAAAGTGTTAGGGGTTGTGATATAGAGGTCGCCGATCATAGGCTTCCGTTTCCTTTTGTAGTTATGCCCATGAAGGGCTTTGATGTTATTTTGGGTATGGACTGGTTATCGTCATACCGGGCAATTATTGATTGCTACCACCAGAGGGTCACTTGTTGTACCGTGAGCGGGGAATGTTTCCATTTCTTGGGGGACCGGGTTGGTAGTGTTTTGCCACTGGGGTATGATCCGCGAGGGCAGAGTGAGCTTAGTGGTCTACTTGCTAGCTTTGAGAGTGGTGAGTGTGATGAGACCCAGACTGTGTTGCCAAGAGTGGTTTGTGAGTACTCGGACGTCTTTCTCGAGGACCTTGTTAGTTTGCCACCTCATAAAGAGATTGAGTTCTCTATTGACTTTGTGCCCAGTACGGCGCCGATTTCTATGGCACCTTATCGTTTTGCCCCAGCTGAGTTAGTTGAGTTGAAGATCCAACTCCAGGAGTTGCTAGATAAGGGCTACATTCGTCCTAGTGTTTCGCCGTGGGGAGCACCGGCCCTCTTTGCTAAAAAAAAAGGTGGTGCTTTGAGACTGTGTATCGATTACCGGAAATTGAATCGGGCTACGGTCAAGAATAAGTACCCTATGCCTCGTATAGATGATCTGTTCGATTAGTTGAAGGGTTCCCGTTGTTTCTCTAAGATAGATTTGAGATCGGGTTACCACCAGTTGAGAGTCAGGGAGGAGGATATTCCGAAGACGGCATTCCGTATGCGGTATGGCCACTATGAACTTCTGGTGATGCCATTTGGGCTCACCAATGCACCTGCAGTCTTTATGGACTTGATGAACCGGATATTTCGGGAATTCTTGGATCGTTTTGTAGTAGTCTTTGTAGACGATATCCTTATTTATTCACCTTCAGAGGAGGAGCACGAGGAGCACTTGAGAGTGGTGCTTGAGTTACTTAGAACCCATAAGTTTTATGCTAAGTTTGGGAAATGTGAGTTCTGGCTAGAAGAGGTGAAGTTCTTAGGCCATGTGGTTTCCAGGGAAGGCGTGTCTGTTGACACATCCAAAATTGAGGCAGTGCAAGATTGGGCACAGCCTAAGAGTGTGTTTGAGATCCGCAGTTTTCTGAGATTAGCTGGATACTACCGACGGTTTGTAAAGGATTTCTCCAGGTTAGCTTCGCCGTTGACTAGACTGACTCGGAAAGGAGTCAAAGTTGTATGGAATGAGACTTGTGAAAAGTCGTTCCAAGAGCTGAAAGTTAGATTGACCACCGCTCTAGTCTTGATTATTCTGGAGAGAGGGTTGGGTTATGCAGTCTATTGTGATGCCTCACGAGAGGGTTTGGGTTGTGTGTTGATGCAAGAGGGGAAAGTGGTAGCCTATGGCTCACGTCAGTTGAAAATACACGAGAAGAATTACCCTACGCATGACCTAGAGTTAGTAGCTATAATCTTTGCCTTGAAGATTTGGAGGCATTACCTTTATGGTGAAAGATTCGAGGTATTCTCAGATCATAAGAGTCTGAAATATCTGTTTACACAGAAAGACTTGAACTTGAGGCAGAGGAGGTGGATGGAGTTTATTGAGGATTATGACTTCGAGTTGCATTATCATCAGGGAAAGGCCAATGTGGTGGCCGATGCCCTTAGCAGGAAATCTGTTGGTGACATAGCTAGTATAGCCATCCGGGAATGAGAGATGTTGGGTGCACTTGGGGAGTTTGATTTGCTTTTGGGCGACTCCGTTGAGGCTGCGGCCTTGTTTTCTGTTGTTGCGCAGCCTACACTTGTGACTCGAGTGTTAGAGGCACAGAGAGGTGACCTTGAGGTGGAATCTCTTCGAGAGAAGATCTCCAATGGGACGGTTGAGAAGGGTTTGACGGTGTATCCCGACCTGACTGTGAGATACCGAGACCGTCTGTTTGTGCCGGAGTCTTGCCGAGAGGAGGTGCTTCGAGAGTTTCATCATTCACGCCTTGCGGTGCATCCGGGAGGCACTAAGATGTATCGGGATTTGGGTCGCCAGTTTTGGTGGCGGGGTATGAAGAGAGATGTGGCAGCTTTCGTGTCCAAGTGCCTTACTTGTCAGCAAGTGAAGGCCGAGCATCAGAGGCCAGCGGGTTTGTTACAACCCTTGCCTATTGCCGAGTGGAAGTGGGAGCATGTCACTATGGACTTCGTTGTAGGTCTTCCAAGGACTCAGCGGGGTAGTGATGCTATTTGGGTGGTTGTAGACCGGTTGACTAAGTCGGCGCACTTCATTCCTATGCGTGTTAGAGATTCGGTAGATCATCTTGCCGACTTATACATACGGGACATAGTGAGGTTGCACGGGGTCCCAGTGACGATAGTCTCAGATAGAGATCCTCGTTTTACTGCCAGGTTGTGGCAGAGTTTGCAGAGTGCCTTGGGCACTAAGTTGACCTTTAGCACGGCTTATCATCCTCAGACTAACGGGCAGTCCGAGCGTACTATTCAGATCCTTGAGGATATGCTTCGGGGTTGTGTTCTTAACTTTAGTGGGTCATGGGAGAGGCACTTGCCCTTAGTGGAGTTTGCCTACAACAACAGTTTCCAGTCTAGTATCGGTATGGCACCGTTTGAGGCCTTGTATGGCCGACCGTGTAGGTCTCCAGTTTGTTGGGCCGAGGTGGGTGATGCACCTTTGCTGGGTCCGGAGTTGGTGAGGGAAACGACGGAGAAAGTTGAGCTTATCCGTAGGAGGCTTGTTACAGCCCAGAGTTGTCAGAAATCTTATGCCGACCGTAGGAGGAGACCTTTGGTGTTTGAGATAGGTGATCATGTCTTTCTGAAAATATCACCTAGGCGGGGATTGATGAGGTTTGGGAAGAACGGGAAGTTGTCCCCTCGGTTTATTGGCCCTTTTGAGATCCTTGAGAGGATTGGTGAGGCTGCCTATCGTTTAGCTTTGCCACCGCAGTTATCCGGAGTTCATGACGTGTTTCATGTGAGTATGCTTCGGAAGTATGAGCCGGATCCATCGCATGTATTAGATTGGACCGACTTAGAGGTAGATGAGGATGCCTCGTATGAGGAGAGGCCGGTTCGAGTGTTGGATAGGCGGGATCAAGTTTTGCAAGGCAAGACCATCCCTTTGGTAAAGGTTTTGTGGAAACATCACGGGGTGGAGGAAGCCACTTGGGAACGTGAGTTGGAGGTCCGAGAGAAATATCCGGATCTGTTTGTAGATGCTTGAGCATATGTTGTTTATTTTGTTGTAATATTGAACCTTAAGTGTATTGAATATAACTTAGGTTGTGAGACATGGTTTATGTTTTGAGTTGATAGAAGTATTTTGAAACTTGCCTCATAATGGAAGTTTAATGGAACATTGCGTATGTTGAAAATATTGTTGAATTGAAAGGAAATGCATGTTGATAATGCAAATTGAAATATATGTTGTTTTATATATTGTGAGATGCCTCTTGATAAGAGATGGAATGACCGGTATTGGGTCAGATTGTTTAAATATTGAAATGTCATATTGTTGGAAACTGAGGAAAACTTGTTTTTGAAAACTTATGCTTAATTTCGGGGACGAAATTCTTTAAGGGGGGGAGGTTATAGCGATCCCGGTTTCCCTTTTCTTTATTTGTTATATCCGAACTTAGGTTCCGTGGAGCTGGTTGTTGAGAGTATGTCGTTTGCATCCTTTACTCCTTACATTGAGTCTTGGGTTTTGTTAGGAAGATTTGGAGCAGGTTGGTTGAGCTTAGGAACCAAGTCTAGTTGCCCAGATTTTGGCTTGTCCGCTCGAGCGGGGGTTTGGGCGCTCGAGCGGCGAATACACCTATCCAGTTTTTCTTGAGTAGTGTTGGACGCTCGAGCGGGAGTTTGTGTGTGCCGCTTGAGCGGGGAGTTGGGCGCTCGAGCGGGGGACATGGTTCAGCAAAAGTTCTGGGAGTGTGTATCCGCCGCTCGAGCGGGACTTTTGACGCTCGAGTGGGAGTTCATAGTGGCGCCGGCGGGGTTTCACGCCGGCGGGCGGCGTTATATAAATCCGAGATCCGACTTTCTGGATCATTTTTCATCTCCCTTTTGATTCTAAAACCCTAGAACCGTCTTCTCTCTCTCCCTATACACCTTCTCTCTTAGGTTTGATCTACTTAGAGTGTATTTCTACCCTAGGTCCTTTGTTAAAAAGATAGAGTGGGTTGAGGGCTTCCTTTTAATCTGAATAATCTTGGGTTTGAAGCACTTTGGATTTTCGTCATCTTCTCCATTCGAGTACTTCGCTTCGAGGTAGGGATTTCCTATTCCATATTATAAGTTTTGTTCTAAGCTTTGGTAGTTTGATATCTTGGGGGTTATTTGGTAATTTTGGGAAAAACCCTAGTTGTTTAATAAATTAATTTGTGTAATTAATTTAAGGAAAATTGGGGAATTTAGTTGAATTCATGGAATAGGGGAATTATAAGCTTAAGTGGTGTAGTTGGATAATTTAATCACTCGCCTATTGAAATGTTGAGATTATAATTGTTGATACATTTATTTCCTGTTTAGAAATAACTGTTTTGGACTATCGGTGGAGGATAGTCATGATTGTTGTAGACATTGCATGTGGATTAGGAAAAACTGAAACTAATCACATTGACTAAGTCATTAATTTTATTTGTTGAATTATCTGAGAAAATACATGTATTGATTGAGTATTGTATATGACAAGTGTTTAATACATTGTATATGCATATTGTTTGGGAGAAGATAGGGGATGTACTCCACGGTTTGGGAGGAGATAGGGGATGGACTCCTAAACCGAATATTGTTTGGGAGGAGATAGGGGATAGACTCCATTAGCACCACTAATATGTGTGCTTATTAATAAATCACTAAAATGTGTATCAATTAGGAAGTATGGAAGTGAATTTTGGTTGAGATTGATACAACACCAACATGTGTATCCATTATGATATACGAAATGTTTAACTTGATTTGTTATCCCAATTGAATTGGAAATATTGTTAATAAGAGATGTAATCTCAGTTGAGTTATTTGGCCAGGTTCTGAGCCATATTTGTATAAACGGAAAGTTGAATAAATAATGGAAAGTGAAATGTGTCATAGACATTAGTGTCATGAGACTGTATAATGATGTAATTGGTTATCTTGGTTAACCATCTATCAAATGCTATTGCTTTATTCAATGCTTATATTTGGTTTAGTATATTTCTACTGGGCTGTGGCTCATCTTATATGGGAACATCATTTTCAGGTTCAGGTGATGTGCTACCTCCAAGGACTTAGCTTGGATAGATTTGGAGTTGAAGACTCTGTTTAGATTAGTTGTTTATTTTGTTTTATTTTGATGTTACATGTAAACTCAAGCCTAGGGTTTAATGTGTAAATGAGTTAGTACTCATACTTTTGTGTCCAAGTGTTGGTTTGGAAAGATGTAAGCCCGTAGGGCATTTACTTTCGTTATTACATGTAATGTCTTTTAATAAGGTTACTCTGATGAATGAAATAATGTTTTGTTTTCTTATAACGTTGCATGTTAATAGTATATATTATGGGTTTAATTTTGAGGGTGTTACATTACTCAACTTCCACTTCTATTCAATTTCCTTTTCTATTCAACTTTTTTTTTATTTAATTTCCACATAGATCGTTAAGGTAGAATGGTTTCTTAAATAAACTTCCATTGTTAATTTTGTGAAACTTCCATTTTTGTTTTTATTCAACTTTCTTTTTTATTTAATTTCCAAATAAGTCATTAAGGTATAGTGGTTTCTTGAATGAACTTCCATTTTTATTCAATTTCCTTTTCTATTCAACTTTCTTTTTTATTTAATTTCCAAATAGATCTTTAACGTATGGTGGTTTCTTGAATGAACTTCAATTGTTAATTTTATGGAACTTTCATTTTTATTCAATTTCTTTTTCTGTTCAACTTCATTTTTTATTTAATTTTCAAATAGATCGTTAAGGTATATTGTGGTTTCTTCAATGAACTTCCAATTTTAAATTTATGCAACTTTTATTTTTATTTTTATTTTTATTTTTATTTCACTTTCATTTTTATTCAATTTCTTTTTCTATTCAACATCATTTTTTATTTAATTTCCAAATAGATCGTTATGGTATAGTGGTTTCTTGAATGAACTTCTATTTTTATTTTCATGCAAATTCCATTTTATTTTTATTCAACTTCCATTTTTATTCAATTTCCTTTTCTGTTCAACTTCCTTTTTTATTTAATTTCCAAATAGATAGTTATGGTATAGTGGTTTTTTAAATGAACTTCAAATTTTAATTTTATGCAACTTCAAATTTTAATTTTATGCAACTTCCATTTTTAGTTTTATGCAACTTACATTTTTATTCAATTTCCTATTCTATTAAACTTCCTTTTTTATTTAGTTTCCAAATAGATCGTTAAGGTATAGTGGTTTCTTGAATGAACTTACATTTTTAATTTGATGCAATTTTTATTTTTATTTTTATTCAACTTCCGCTTTTATTCAATTTCTTTTTCTATTCAACTTCCTTTTTTATTTAATTTTCAAATAGATAGTTATGGTATAGTGGTTTTTTAAATGAACTTCAAATTTTAATTTTATGCAACTTTCATTTTTAATTTTATGCAAATTCGATTTTTATTTTTATGCAACTTCAATTTTTATTCAATTTCCAGTTCTATTAAACCTCTTTTTTTTGTTTAATTTCCAAATAGATCGTTAAGGTATAGTGGTTTCTTGAATGAACTTTCATTTTTAATTTCATACAACATCTATTTTTATTTTTATTCAATTTCCTTTTCTATTCAACTTCTTTTTTTATTTAATTTCCAAATAGATTGTTAAGGTATAGTGGTTTCTTAAATGAACTTACATTATTAATTTTATGCAACTTCCATTTTTATTTTTTTTTTGAACTTCCATTTTTATTCAATTTCCTTTTCTATTCAACTTTCTTCTTTATTTAATTTCCAAATAAATCAGTAAGGTATAGTGGTTTTTTGAATGAACTTCCATTATTATTTTATGCAACTTCTATTTTTATTTTTATTCAACTTCCATTTTTAATTTTATGCAACTTCCATTTTTATTTTTATTCAACTTTCATTTTTATTCAATTTCTTTTTCTATTCAGCTTCCTTTTTTTATTTAATTTCCAAATAGATCGTTAAGGTATAGTGGTTTCTTGAATTAACTTCCATTGTTAATTTAAGGCAACTTCCAGTTTTATTTTTAATGAACTTCCATTTTTATTCAATTTCATTTTCTATTCAACTTCCTTTTTTATTTAATTTCCAAATAGATCGTTAAGGTATAGTGGTTTCTTGAATTAACTTCCATTTTTAATTTTATGTAACTTCCATTTTTATTTGTATTCAACTTCCATTTTTATTTAATTTCCTTTTCTATTCAACTTCTATTTTTATTTAATTTCCAAATAGATCGTTAAGGTATAATGGTTTCTTAAATGAACTTACATTTTTAATTTGATGCAATTTTCATTTTTATTTTTATTCAACTTCCTTTTTTATTTAATTTCTAAATAGATCGTTAAGGTATATTGGTTTCTTGAATGAACTTCCATTGTTAATTTTATGCAACTTCCATTTTTAGTCAACTTCCTTTGTTTTTTAATTTCCAAATAGATCGTTAAGGTATAGTGGTTTCTCAAATGAACTTCCATTTTTAATTTTATGAAACATCCATTTTTAATTTTATGCAACTTCCATTTTATTTTTACTCAACTTCCATTTTTATTCAATTTTCTTTTCCATTCAACTTCCTTTTTTATTTAATTTCCAAATAGGTCGTTAAGGTATAATTGTTTCTTGAATGAACTTCCATTTTTATTTTATTCAACTTCCATTTTTATTCAACTTCCTTTTTTATTTAATTTCCAAATAGATCGTTAAGGTATAGTGGTTTCTTGAATGAACTTCCATTTTTAATTATATGCAACATCCATTTTTATTTTTATTCAACTTCCATTTTTATTCAATTTACTTTTCTATTCAACTTCTTTTTTTTATTTAATTTCCAAATAGATCGTTAAGTTATAATAGTTTCTTAAATGAACTTCCATTGTTAATTTTGTGCGACTTTCATTTTTATTTTTATTCAACTTCCATTTTTATTCAACTTTCTTTTTTATTTAATTTTCAAATAGATCGTTCAGATATAGTGGTTTCTTGAATGAACTTTCAATTTTTAATTATATGCAACTGCCATTTTTATTGAATTTTTTTTTTCTATTCAACTTCCTTTTTTTATTTAATTTCTAAATAGATCATTAAGGTATAGTGGTTTCTTGAATTAACTTCCATTGTTAACTTTAGGCAACTTCTATTTTTATTTTTACTGAACTTCCATTTCTATTCAATTTCCTTTTCTATTCAACTTCTTTTTTTATTTAATTTCCAAATAGATAGTTAAGGGATAGTGGTTTCTCGAACGAACTTCCATTTTTAATTTAATGCAACTTTCATTTTTATTTTTATTCAACTTCTATTTTTATCTAATTTCCTTTTCTATTCAACTTCCTTTTTTATTTAATTTCCAAATAGATCATTCAGATATAGTGGTTTCTTGAATGAACTTTCAATTTTAATTTTATGCAACTTCCATTTTTATTTTTATTCAACTTCTAGTTTTCTCCAATTTCCTTTTGTATTCAACTTCCTTTTTTATTTAATTTCCAAATAGATCGTTAAGGTATAGTGGTTTCTAGAATGAACTTCTATTGTTAATTTTATGCAACTTCCATTTTTATTTAATTTCCTTTTCTATTCAACTTCCTTTTTTATTTAGTTTCCAAATAGATCGCTAAGGTATAGTTTTTTCTTGAATGAACTTCCATTGTTAATTTTAGGCAACTTTCATTTTTGTTTCTATTCAACTACCTTTTTTATTTAATTTCCAAATAGATAGTTATGGTATAGTGGTTTTTTAAATGAACTTCAAATTTTAATTTTATGCAACTTTCATTTTTAATTTTATGCAAATTCCATTTTTATTTTTATTCAACTTCAATTTTTATTCAATTTCCTGTTCTATTCAACTTATTTTTTTGTTTAATTTCCAAATAGGTCGTTAATGTATAGTGGTTTCTTGAATGAACTTCCATTTTTAATTTCATACAACTTCCATTTTTGTTTTTATTCAACTTCCATTTTTATTCAATTTCCTTTTCTATTTAACTTCTTTTTTTATTTAATTTTCAAATAGATTATTAAGGTATAGTGGTTTCTTAAATGAACTTACATTGTTAATATTATGTAACTTCCATTTTTATTTTTATTCAACTTCGATTTTTATTCAATTTCCTTTTCTATTCAAGTTTCTTTTTTTATTTAATTTCCAAATAAATCGGTAAGGTATAGTGGTTTGTTGAATGAACTTCCATTATTATTTTATGCAACTTCCATTTTTATTTTTATTCAACTTCCATTTTTAATTTTATGTAACTTCCATTTTTATTTTTATTCAACTTCCATTTTTATTCAATTTCCTTTTCTGTTCAGCATCCTTTTTTTTTATTTAATTTCCAAATAGATCGTTAAGGTATAGTGGTTTCTTGAATTAACTTCCATTGTTAATTTAAGGCAACTTCCAGTTTTATTTTTATTGAACTTCCATTTTTATTCAATTTCATTTTCTATTCAACTTCGTTTTTTATTTAATTTGCAAATAGATCGTTAAGGTATAGTGGTTGTAACGCCCTCAAAATAATAACATTAAACCCATCAATATTGGCATGCATTGATATAAGAAATAAACCCTTTTCATTCATCAGAGTAGTTCATTACAAAAGTAATACATGTTAACAACAAAAGCAAATGCCCTACGGGCTTACAGCTTTCCAAGTTAACACTTGGTTACAAAAAAAGAGAGTACTAACTCAAATACACATTAAGCCCTTGGCTTGGATTTACATGTATTACATCAAAAGATAACAAAAATAACAAAAGTATGTCTGCCTCTAGCCTCCCAAGCTATGACCTTGGAGGTGACATGCTACCTGCACCTGAAAATGATATCCCATAAAGGATGAGCCACAGCCCAGTAGAAATACACTAAACCAACTATGAACGACTAAAAGATTAGCAGTTGATAGATGGTCAACACAGATAATCCACTTATATCACATTTCGGTTTCATGACATTTAAGTCCATGTAACATTTCATTTCCCATTTCTTTTTCAACCTTGAGTTTGAAAACACAGCTCAGGACCTGGCCAATTAACTTAATGAGGTTTAGACTCATCTTTAAAACACTTTCGAGATTCATGATGGATACACATTGTAATGCTGTATCAATAACATATGAAATCACTTCCACATATCTCAAATAATACACATAGTAGTGTTGTATTAATGAAACAAAACACTTCCATACGTTTCAAATAATACACACTGTAGTGCTGTATTAATGAAACAAAACACTTCTATTTCGCAGCCTGATACACATTCTAGTGCTGTATCACTGTCACACAAAATCCGGTTTAGAGGTACAGCCCCTTTCTTCCACTAAACCGTGGAGTACAGCCCCTTTCTCCTCCCACACAAACAATGTATATAAACAGTTATCATATACAATCAATCAATACATAAAGTTAATGTATTATTTCAATCGCTATATTCAATAGCACGTTCAACTGATTAGTTTTCGTTTGCCTAATCATCATGCAATGTCTACAACAATCAAGACTATCCTCCACCGATAACCCAAAGCAGTTATTTCTAAACAGAAAATAAATGCATCAAATGGATATATAATCAACATTTCAACTTGGTGAGCAATAATTAAATTCGACTGCACCCTTTAATTCCATATATCTTCAATTTCACTTTCTCAATTCAATTCTTCATTCCTCCAAATTAATTATACCAACTAATTTAACTATGTAATTAGGACATTTCCCATAATTAACATAAAAACCCTAAGGTTCCATTTTCTTCAATAGATCATTATTAATCTCATTTCCTTCTATGCCAAACATGCATATAGATTTATATAAACAAAACCCCAACCTTTGTAAAATTACACAAAAGCCCAAAACTTTCTCATAATCATGCAACAACCCCCAACATATCAAAAGTCTAAAATTTAAAGACAAAGCTCATAAAGAGGAGTAGGGTATCCCTACCTCGGAGTTAGAGCTCGAATGGAGATGAAGAGCAAAACCAAAGTCCTCCAAAACTCAATATGCTCAGATCAAAACGTAGCCCTCGACGATCAACACAACTTTTGTAAAGGACGAAGGTGAGGAGAACACTCTAACTAGATCAAACCCTAGAGAGAAGGGAGTTTCTAGAGAGAGAAGCTCTCAAAGTATCTTTTTAGAAAGTAAGAGAGAGAGAGAGTGAACGCAAAAAGTGATTCAAAAATGCCTAACGGTGATCTGATATACAACAGGTCCGGTCGAGCGAAAAACACAACGCTCCAGCGTCAAGAACAAAAATCAGGGTTTGCTCAAGCGCAAGAAGGCCCGCTCGAGCGCCAAGACACAAGAGTGAAACATATCCGCTCGAGCGCGAAAAACCAGTCCGCTTGAGTGTAGATTATCCCATCCCAGAACTTTCACCAAAAAAGTACTACCCGCTCGAGCTCCAACAAGCCCGCTCGAGCGCAACCCGCTCGAGTGTAGAAATCACACCTGCAAAAGTTTTGCAGGGACACAAAAAGCTGAAAGGGTGTAAACCTGCTTTCGGCCTTGGAAGAACGACCAAAAACTGGGCAACAAGAAATTAGACCAAGGCTCAACCCACCTGCTCGAAACATGCCCAACACATCCTAAAACTCAAATAAAAGGTACGAAAGGATGCAAACAAGATATAAGTAACTAGCAACGTCCACGGAGACAAGTCCGGATCACTGTACACAAGGGGTAAAACCCGGGATCGCTATAACCTCCCCCCCTTAAAGAATTTCGTCCCCGAAATTAAGCACAAGTTTTCAAAAACAAGTTTTTCTCCGTTTTCAACAGTATTACAACCCCGTGTTAAACAACCCGACCCATTACCAGTCAATCCATCTCTATTCAAGAGGCAATTTACCACATATCTCAATGTGTATCAACAACATGCTTTCCCTGTAATTCAACAATTTCTACACACATGTTTCACAATTCTATATCATATTCAACATTCATGATATATTTCCACTCCTACAATACATTCAACATGCATTTCTTTTCCAATTCAATAATTTCGTATCATAACTAATGTTCATGATACATCTCAAATTCTACAATACTCAACACATGCAATGTTATATCAAACTTCCATTTTGAGGCAAGTTTCAAAATACTTCCATTAAATCAAAACATAAACCATGTTTTACAACCTAAGATATATTCAATACTCTTAAGGTTCAACAATTCAGCAAAATATACAATAAATGCTCAAACATCCACAAATAGATCCAGATATTTCTCTCTGGCCTCCAACTCACGTTCCCAAGTGGCTTCCTCCACTACGTGATGTTTCCACAAGACTTTTACCAAGGGAATGGTCTTGCCTCGCAAGACTTGATCCCGCCTATCCAAGACCCGAACCGGTCTCTCCTCATACGAGGCATCCTCATCTACCTCCAAATCGGTCCAATCCAACACATGGGATGGATCCGGCTCGTACTTCCGAAGCATACTCACATGAAACACGTCATGAACTCCGGACAACTACGGCGGCAAAGCTAAACAATAGACAACCTCGCCAATCGTCTCGAGGATTTCAAAAGGACCAATAAACCAAGGGGATAACCTCCCACTCTTCCCAAACCTCATCAATCCCCGCCTAGGTGATATCTTTAGAAAGACATGATCACCCACCTCAATGACCAAAGGTCGCCTCCTACGGTCGGCATAAGATTTCTGACGACTCTGGGCTGTAACAAGCCTCCTACGGATAAGCTCAACTTTCTCCATCGTTTCCCTCACCAACTCCGGGCCCAACAAAGGTGCATCACCCACCTCGGCCCAACAAACTGGAGACCTACACGGTCGGCCATACAAGGCCTCAAACGGTGCCATACCGATGCTAGGTAAGTAGCTGTTGTTGTCATAAACTCCACCAAAGGCAATTGCCTCTCCCACGTCCCACTAAAATCAAGGACACAACCCCGAAGCATATCCTCAAGGATCTGAATAGTACGCTCGGACTGCCCGTCAATTTGAGGATGGTAAGCCATACTGAAGGTCAACTTAGTACCCAAGGCACTCTGCAAACTCTGCCACAACCTAGCAGTAAAACGAGGGTCTCTATCTGAGACGATCGTCACTGGGATCCCGTGCAACCTCACTATGTCCCAAATATACAAGTCGGCAAGATGATCTACCGAATCTCTCACGCGCATAGGAATGAAGTGCGCCGACTTAGTCAACCGGTCTACAACCACCCAAATAGCATCACTACCCCGCTGAGTCTTCGGAAGACCTACAACGAAGTCCATAGTGACATGCTCCCACTTCCACTCGGCACTAGGCAAGGGTTGCAACAAACCCGCTGGCCTCTGATGCTCGGCCTTCACTTGTTGACAAGTAAGGCACTTGGACACAAACACCGCCACATCTCTCTTCATACCCCGCCACCAAAACTATCGACCCAAATCCCGATACATCTTAGTGCCTCCCGGATGCACCGCAAGGCGCGAATAATGAAACTCTCAGAGTACTTCCTCTCGGCAAGACTCCGGCACAAATAGACGATCTCGGTATCTCACACTCTGGTCGGAATACATTGTCAAACCCTTCTCAACCTTTCCACCGGAGATCTTCTCCCGGAGGGCTTCTACCTCAAGGTCACCTCCCTGTGCCTCTAACACTCAACTCATAAGTGTAGGCTGCGCAACAACGGAAAACAAGACCGCAGCCTCGACAGATTCGCCCAAAAGTAAATCGAACTCGCCAAGTGCCCCCAACATCTCCCATTCCCGGATGGCTATACAAGCTACATCACTAATGGATTTTCTAGTAAGGGCATTGGCCACGACATTGGCCTTTCCCGGGTGATAGTGCAACTCAAAATCGCAGTCCTCAATGAACTCCATCCGCCTTCTCTGCCTCAAGTTCAAGTCCCTCTGTGTAAACAGATACTTTAAACTCTTATGGTCCGAGAACACCTCGAACTTTTCACCATAAAGGTAATGCCTCCAGATTTTCAAGGCAAAGATCACTGCTGCTAACTCTAGGTCATGCGTAGGGTAATTCTTCTCGTGTATTTTCAACTGACGTGAGCCATAGGCAACCACTCTTCCCTCTTGCATCAACACACAACCCAAACCCTCTCGTGAGGTATCACAATAAACCGCATAACCCAACCCTCTCTCCAGAATAATCAAAACCGGAGCAGTGGTCAATTTAACTTTCAACTCTTGGAACGAATTTTCACAAGTCTCACCCCATACAAACTTAACCCCTTTCCGCGTCAACCTGGTCAACGGCGAAGCTAGTTTGGAGAAATCCTTCACAAACCGGCGATAATACCCAGCTAATCCCAGAAAACTGCGGATCTCAAAAACACTCTTAGGTTGTGCCCAATCTTGCACTGCCTCTATCTTGGATGTATCAACAGACACCCCTTCCCCGGATACCACATGGCCTAGGAATTTGACTTCCCTTAGTTAGAACTCATACTTCCCAAACTTGGCATACAACCTATGGGCTCTAAGCAACTCAAGCACCACTCTCAAGTGTTCCTCGTGCTCCTCCTCTGAAGGCGAATAGATAAGAATGTCGTCCACGAAAACGACCACAAAGCGATCTAAGAATTCCCGGAAGATCTGGTTCATCAAATCCATAAAGACTGCTGGTGCATTGGTGAGCCCGAATGGCATCACCAGAAACTCGTAATGGCCATACCGCGTACGGAATGCCGTCTTTGGAATATCCTCCTCCCTGACCCTCAACTGATTGTAACCCGATCTCAAGTCTATCTTAGAGAAACAACGGGAACCCTTCAACTAGTCAAACAGATCATCTATACGGGGCATAGGGTACTTATTCTTGACCGTAGCCCGATTCAACTTCCGGTAGTCGATACAAAGTCTTAAGGCACCATCTTTCTTCTTAACAAAGAGGGTTTGTGCTCCCTACGATGAAACACTAGGGCGAACAAAGCCCTTATCCAGCAACTCCTGGAGCTGAATCTTCAACTCACTCAACTCGGCTGGGGAAAAACGGTAAGGTGCCATAGAAATCGGCGCTGTGCCGGGCACTAAATCAATGGAGAACTCAATCTCACGGTGAGGTGGCAAACCAACGAGATCCTCGAGAAAAACATCCGAATACTCACAAACCACTCTCGGTAATACAATCTGGGTCTTATCACACTCACCACTCATAAAGCTAGCAAGTAGACCACTAAGCTCGCTCTGCCCTCGCGGATCATACCCCGGTGGCAACACACTACCAACCCGATCCCCCAAGAAATGAAAACACTCCCCGCTCAAGGTACAGACTGTGACCCTCTGGCGGTAGCAATCGATAATAGCCCGGTATGACGATAGCTAGTCCATACCCAAAATAACATCAAAACCCTTCATGGGCATAACAACAAAGGGAAAAGGAAGCCTATGGTTGGCGACCTCTATATCACAACCTCTACATCCGTGTTTCAAAATCAATTCACCCCCAACAGGTGATACTACACAAATAGAAGATGTTAATAGCGCCAACTCCAACTCCAACACAGATGCAAATGTAGCAGATACAAAAGAATGAGATGCACCCGTATCAATCAACACCCTAGCAACCGAGTTGCAAAACAGAAAAGTACCTCTCTGGCCAGATGGGACCGGTGCAGTCTGTGATAACGATACACGTGCCCAGTAGGCCCCTGATCCACCTGCTCACCCCTCGGAGCATACGACTGCTGTACAGACTGGGACGATGAAGCCCCGTGATTGGCCCTCGAGGCCTGCACTGACTGAGCTGGCTGTAGACTCTACCTCTGCCCAGATGCACCAGATGTACCACTCAACTGCGGGCAAAACCTCTTCAGGTGCCCCGCTTGACCACACTGATAACAAGACAAGGGCTGGTCCCTGCTCTAACTCTGACTCTGTGGTCTAGCTGAAGATGAAGCAGCTCTCTGACCTCTTCCCCTCTGTGGGCAAACCGAAGCCTTGTGGCCCAGCTGACCACACTTGTAATAGGTGAAATCTCCATGATTGCCTCTCCCCGAGCCTGCACTCGGCACTGGAAAGGTCGATCTAGCAACACCGCCCTAAGACTACTGAGGGTTAGCACCCCTCTGTCTTCTGCTATCACCCTGACCATCCTGGCTCATCTTGGAGCCTCTCTGTCCCTCCTCCTCCTCCTACATCATGATCTCCATATGGGCTGCAGCATCCACCAAACGCCCATAGTCTCGGATCATAGAACCACCAACTCTCATCTTGAGGCCGCGCCTCAGCCTCTTCTCAAACTCGTCTGTGGCGTTCCTCGGGCGTCACAAGTTCAAAGTCAACTGGACAAGCTAGTAAAAGTAGCCTCATACTCGGCCACTGAAGAACTCAACTGCAAAAGCTGGCAGAACTGGTCTCTCAGCTTCTTTCTGACTGCTGGAGATAAGAACTTCTCCTGGAAAGCACCCACAAAAGCCTCCCAAGTGCCATCCAAGCGACCCTTCACGAATTTCCACCACTGACCCGCATCTCCCTTCAGTTGGAAAGATGCCAAGGTCACTTTCAACGCCCCGTCCTCGATGCCAAGCATCTCGAACGTCTTACTCATCCCCAACAAACTCGTCCGGGTTAGACCGGAAGAACTCCCTCTTCAAGAAGGAAGGCCCTGCCTCAGCAACCTGGGCTTGCACTAGAGCCTGAACTGGATTCTCAGCTCTGAGAATACCCATAGACTCCCTCAAAGCATCGGCTATCCCTCAGGCCAAAGCGCCCATAGCCTTCTGACCTGCTGGCTCGGCCACATTGGCCTAGCCAATCCCCTCCTGCTACGCCGGAATATCATCCGGTAAAGGCATCTCTTGCCTCCTAGGCCTACCTCGCCTACCACCACGTCCTCGTCTTGACATCCTAATAAAGGTAACGAAGCACGTTAGCACATTCACAAATGTGCCGAAGCTATAACACTCACGTCCTAATGCATGGACAACTTTAATTCATTCTACGTAAGCACATAATCACATAAGCACTTACGAATTTTATTTCCAGATAATGATAGTCCCGAGGCGTTACCGGAGTTCCGGCTAGAAACAGTATTGATCAAGTACTTTTCCAACAAGACTCACAGAAACCCAAGGATCCAATCAACATCCTAGAAACTAAATCCCATACCCAAATAGTCACATAAACATGTTATCACATAAACACATTACATTTCACTTAAGTCTCTAACAAGCGAGACAAACCCATTGTGATACTAATCACTTCCCACGTACCCAAAGTATTCGAACCCGGTACGCTCTGATACCAAGTTGTAACGCCCTCGAAATAATAACATAAGATCCCATCAATTTAGACATGCAATGATATAAAGATAAATATTCTTCTATTCATCAAAGTAGTTCATTACAATGAGTATCACATGTTAACAACAAAAGCAAATGCCCTACGGGCTTACAGCTTTCCAAGTTAACCCTTGGTTACAAAAAAAGAGAGTACTAACTCAAATACACATTAAGCCCTTGGCTTGAATTTACATGTATTACATCAAAAGATAACAAAAACAACAAAAAGTCATGCGCCTCTAGCCTCCCAAGCTATGACCTTGGAGGTGGCATGCTACCTGCACCTGAAAATGATATCCCATAAAGGGTGAGCCACAGCCCAGTAGAAATACACTAAACCAGCTATGAACAATGACTAAAAGATTAGCAGTTGATAGATGGTCAACACAGATACATCCACTTATATCACATTTCGGTTTCATGACATTTAAGTCCATGTAACATTTCATTTCCCATTTCTTTTTCAACCTTGAGTTTGAAAACACGGCTCAGGACCTGGCCAATTAACTTAATGAGGTTTAGACTCATCTTTAAAACGCTTTCGAGATTCATGATGGATACACATTGTAATGCTGTATCAATAACATATGAAATCACTTCCACATATCTCAAATAATACACATAGTAGTGCTGTATTAATGAAACAAAACACTTCCGTACATTTCAAATAATACACATTGTAGTGCTGTATTAATGAAACAAAACACTTCTATTTCGCAGCTTGATACACATTGTAGTGCTGTATCACTGTCACACAAAATCCGGTTTAGAGGTACAGCCCTTTCTTCCACTAAACCGTGGAGTACATCCCTTTTCTCCTCCCACACAAACAATGTATATAAATAGTTATCATATACAATCAATCAATACATAAATTTAATGTATTATTTCAATCGCTATATTCAATAGCACGTTCAACTGATTAGTTTTCGTTTGCCTAATCATCATGCAATGTCTACAACAATCAAGACTATCCTCCACCGATAACCCAAAGCAGTTATTTCTAAACAGAAAATAAATGCATCAAATGGATATATAATCAACATTTCAACTTGGTGAGCAATAATTAAATTCGACTGCACCCTTTAATTCCATATATCTTCAATTTCACTTTCTCAATTCAATTCTTCATTCCTCCAAATTAATTATACCAACTAATTTAACTATGTAATTAGGACATTTCCAATAATTAACATAAAAACCCTAAGGTTCCATTTTCTTCAATAGATCATTATTAATCTCATTTCCTTCTATGCCAAACATGCATATAGATTTATATAAACAAAACCCCAACCTTTGTAAAATTACACAAAAGCCCCAAACTTTCTCATAATCACGCAACAACCCCCAACATATCAAAAGTCTAAAATTTAAAGACAAAGCTCATAAAGAGGAGTAGGGTATCCCTACCTCGGAGTTAGAGCTTGAATGGAGATGAAGACCAAAACCAAAGTGCTCCAAAACTCAATATGCTCGGATCAAAACGTAGCCCTCGACGATCAACACAACTTTTGTAAAGGACGAAGGTGAGGAGAACACTCTATCTAGATCAAACCCTAGAGAGAAGGGAGTTTCTAGAGAGAGAAGCTCTCAAAATATCTTTTTAGAAAGTAAGAGAGAGAGAGTGAATGCAAAAAGTGATTCAAAAATGCCTAACGGTGATCTGATATACGACAGGTCCGCTCGAGCGAAAAACACAAAGCTCGAGCGTCAAGAACAAAAATCTGGGTCCGCTCGAGCGCAAGAAGGCCTGCTCGAGCGCCAAGACACTAGAGTAAAACATATCCGCTCGAGCGCGAAAAACCAGTCCGCTCGAGCGTAGATTATCCATCCCAGAACTTTCACCAAAAAAGTACTACTCGCTCGAGCTCCAACAAGCCCGCTCGAGCACAACCCGCTCGAGCGTAGGAAACCCGCTCGAGCGCAGAAATCACACCTGCAGAAGTTTTGCAGGGACACAAAAAGCTAGAAGGGTGTAAACCCCGCTCGAGCGCAGGAAGACCCGCTCGAGCGGAATGACCAAAAACTGGGCAACAAGAAATTAGACCAAGGCTCAACCCACCTGCTCGAAACATGCCCAACACATCCTAAAACTCAAATACAAGGTACGAAATGATGCAAACAAGATATAAGTAACTAGCAACGTCCACAGAGACAGGTCCGGATCACTGTACACAAGGGGTAAAACCCGGGATCGCTATAGCGGTTTCTTTAATTAACTTCCATTTTTAATTTTATGCAACTTCCATTTTTATTTGTATTCAACTTCCATTTTTATTTAATTTCCTTTTCTATTCAACTTCCTTTTTTATTTAATTTCCAAATAAATCATTAAGGTATAATGGTTTCTTAAATGAACTTACATTTTTAATTTGATGCAATTTTTATTTATTTTTTTATTCAACTTTCATTTTTATTCAACTTTCTTTTTTATTTAATGTCCAAATAGATCGTTAAGGCATAGTGGTTTTTTGAATGAACTTCCATTTTTAGTTTTATGCAATTTCCATTTTTATTCAATTTCATTTTCTATTCAACTTCCATTTTTATTTAATTTCCAAATAGATCGTTAAGGTATATTGGTTTCTTGAATGAACTTCCATTGTTAATTTTATGCAACTTCCATTTTTATTCAACTTCCTTTGTTTTTTAATTTCCAAATGGATCGTTAAGGTATAGTGGTTTCTCGAATGAACTTCCATTTTTAATTTTATAAAACATCAATTTTTAATTTTATGCAGCTTCCATTTTATTTTTACTCAACTTCCATTTTTATTCAATTCTCTTTTCCATTCAACTTCCTTTTTTATTTAATTTCCAAATAGGTCGTTAAGGTATAGTGGTTTCTTGAATGAACTTCCATTTTTATTTTATTCAATTTCCATTTTTATTCAACTTCCTTTTTTATTTAATTTCCAAATAGATCGTTAAGGTATAGTGGTTTCTTGAATGAACTTCCATTTTTAATTATATGCAACATCCATTTTTATTTTTATTCAACTTCCATTTTTATTCAATTTACTTTTCTATTCAACTTCTTTTTTTTATTTAATTTCCAAATAGATCGTTAAGGTATAATGGTTTCTTAAATGAACTTCCATTGTTAATTTTGTGCAACTTCCATTTTTATTTTTATTCAACTTCTATTTTTATTCAACTTTCTTTTTTATTTAATTTCCAAATAGATCGTTAAGGTATAGTGGTTTTTTGAATGAACTTCTATTTTTAATTTTATGCAACTTCCATTTTTATTGAATTTGTTTTTCTATTCAACTTCCTTTTTTTATTTAATTTCTAAATAGATCATTAAGGTATAGGGGTTTCTTGAATTAACTTCCATTGTTAACTTTAGGCAACTTCCATTTTTATTTTTACGCGACATCCATTTATATTTTTACTCAACTTCCATTTTTTTATTTAATTTCCAAATAGATCATTAAGTTATACTGGTTTATTGAATGAACTTCCATTGTTCATGTTATGCAACTTCCAGTTTTATTTTTATTAAACTTCCATTTTTATTCAATTTCATTTTCTATTCAACTTCCTTTTTTTTATTTAATTTCCAAATAGATCGTTAAGGTATAGTGGTTTCTTCAATGAACTGCCATTGATAATTTTGTGGAACTTCCATTTTTATTTTTATTCAACTTCCATTTTTATTTTTATTCAACTTCCCTTTTTATTTAATGGGATCCTATTTCTTTTTTGAATGAATTGCCATTTTTAATTTTATGCAACTTCCATTTTTGTTTTTATTTAATTTTCTTTTCTATTCCACGTCCTTTTTTTATTCAATTTCCATTTTCATTCAACTTCCTATTTTATTTAATTTCCAGATTGATTGTTAAGGTATAGTGGTTTCTTGAATGAACTTCCATTTTTAATTTTATGCAACTTCCATTTTTATTGAATTTCCTTTTCTATTCAACTTCTTTTTTTTTAAATTTAATTTCCAAATAGACCGTTAAGGTATAGTGGTTTCTTGAATTAACTTCCACTTTTAATTTTATTGAATTTCCCCTTTTATTTTTATTCAACTTCCATTGTTATTCAATTTCATGTTCTATTCAACTTCCATTTTTATTTTATTTCCAAATAAATCGTTAAGGTATAGTGGTTTCTTGAATGAACTTCCAATGTTAATTTTTTTCAAGTTCCATTTTTATTTTATTCAACTTCCATTTTTGTTTAATTTCCAAATAGATCGTTAAGGTATAGTGGTTTCTTGAATGAACTTCCATTTTTAATTTTATGCAACTTCCATTTTTATTTTTATTCAATTTCCATGTCTATTCAACTTTCTTTTTTATTTAATTTCCAAATAGATCGTTAAGGTATAGTGGTTTCTTCAATGAACTTCCTTTTTTATTCAAATTCCAAATAGATCATTAAGCTATAGTGGTTTTTTTAATGAACTTCCATTTTTATTTAATTTCCAAATAGATTGTTAAGATATAGTGCTTTCTTGAATGAACTTTCATTTTTAATTTTATTCATCTTCCATTTTTATTCAATTTCCTTTTCTATTCAACGTCCTTTTTTATTTAATTTCCAAATAGATCGTTAAGGTATAGTGGTTTCTTGAATGAACTTCCATTGTAAGTTTTACGCAACTTCCATTTTTAATTTTATGCAACTTCCATTTTTATTTTCCAAATAGATCGTTAAGGTATAGTGGGATCTTGAATAAATTTCGATTTTTATTTTTATTTAACTTCCATTTTTATTCAATTTCCCTTTCTATTCAGCTTCATTTTTTATTTAATTTTCAAATTGATCGCTAAGGTGTAGTGGTTTCTTGAATTAACTTCCATTTTTAATTTTATGCAACTTCCATTTTTATTCAATTTCCATTTCTATTCAACTTTCTTTTTTATTTAATTTAAAATAGATCGTTAAGGTATAGTGGTTTCTTCAATGAACTTCCATTTTTAATTTTATGCAACTTCCATTTTTATTCAATTTCCTTTTCTATTCAACTTCCTCTTTTTTATTTAATTTCCAAATAGATCGTTAAGGTATAGTGGTTTCTTGAATGAACTTCCATTTTTAATTCTATGCAACATCCATTTTTATTTTTATTCAGCTTCCATTTTTATTCAATTTACTTTTCTATTCAACTTCTTTTTTTATTTAATTTCCAAATAGATCGTTAAGGTATAATGTTTTTTTAAATGAACTTCCGTTGTTAATTTTATGCAACTTCCATTTTTGTTCAATTACCTTTTCTATTTGACATCCTTTTTTATTTAATTTCCAAGTAGATCATTATGGTATATTGGTTTCTTGAATTAACTTCCATTTTTAATTTTATGCAACTTCCATTTTTATTTGTATTCAACTTCCTTTTTTATTTAATTTTCAAATAGACCGTTAAGGTATAGTGGTTTTTTGAATGAACTTCCATTTGTAATTTTATGCAACTTCCACTTTTATTTTTGTTTAACTTCCATTTTTATTTAATTTCCTTTTCTATTCAAGTTCCTTTTTTATTTAATTTTCTAATAGACCGTTAAGGTATAATGGTTTCTTCAATGAACTGCCATTTTTAATTTTATACAACTTCCATTTTTACTTTTATTCAACTTCAACTTTTATTCAATTTCTTTCTCTATTCAACTTCTTTTTTTGTTTAATTTCCAAATAGATCATTAAGGTATAATGGTTTCTTAAATGAACTTCATTGTTAATTTTAGGCAACTTGCATTTTTATTCAATTTCCTATTCTATTCAACTTCATTTTTTATTTAATTTCCAAATAGATCGTTAAGGTATAGTGGTTTCTTGAATTAACTTCCATTTTTAATTTTATGCAACTTCCATTTTTATTTGTATTCAACTTCCATTTTTATTTAATTTCCTTTTCTATTCAACTTCCTTTTTTATTTAATTTTCAAATAGACCGTTAATGTATAGTGGTTTCTTGAATGAACTTCCATTTGTAATTTTATGCAACTTCCATTTTTATTTGTATTCAACTTCCATTTTTATTTAATTTCCTTTTCTATTCAACTTCCTTTTTTATTTAATTTTAAAATAGACCGTTAAGGTATAGTGGTTTCTTCAATAAACTTCCATTGTTAATTTTCTGCAACTTTCATTTTTATTTTATTCAACTTCCATTTTTATTCAATTTCATACTCTATTCAACTTCTTTTTTTTGTTTAATTTCCAAATAGATCGTTAAGGTATAGTAGTTTCTTGAATGAACTTCCATTTTTAATTTCATACAACTTCGATTTTTATTTTTATTCGACTTCCATTTTTATTCAATTTCCTTTTCCATTCAACTTTTTTTTAATTTAATTTCCAAATAGATCGTTATGGTAGAGTGGTGTTTTGAATAAACTTCAATTTTTAATTATATGCAACTTCCATTTATATTTTTATTCAATTTCCTTCTTTATTCAACTTCTTTTTTTGTTTAATTTCCAAATAGATCGTTAAGATATAGTGGTTTCTTGAATGAACTTCCATTTTTAATTTCATACAACTTCCATTTTTATTCAATTTCCTTTTCTATTCAACTTTTTTTTTTAAATTTAATTTCCAAATGGATCGTTAAGGTAGAGTGGTTTTTTTAATAAACTTCAATTTTTAATTATATGCAACTTCTATTTATATTTTTATTCAATTTCCTTCTCTATTTAGCTTCCTTTTTATATTTAATTTCCAAATAGATTGTTAAGGTATGGTGGTTTTTTGAATTAACTTCCATTGTTAATTTTAGGCAACTTCCATTTTTATTTTATTCAACTTCCATTTTTATTCAACTTCCTTTTTTATTTAATTTCCAAATAGATCGTTAAGGTATAGTGGTTTCTTGAATGAACCTCCATTTTTAATTTTATGCGACATCCATTTTTATTTTTATTCAGCTTCCATTTTTATTCAACTTCCTTTTTTATTAAATTTCCTTTTCTATTCAACTTCCTCTTTTTTTTTTAATTAACAAATAAATCGTTAAGGTATTGTGATTTCTTGAATGAACTTCCATTTTTATTCAATTTCCTATTCTATTCAACTTCGTTTTTTTATTTACTTTCCAAATAGATCGCTAAGGTATAATGGTTTCTTGAATTAACTTCCATTGTTAATTTTATGTAACTTCCATTTTTATTTGTATTCAACTTCCTTTTTTATTTAATTTCCAAATAGATCATTAAGGTATAGTGGTTTCTTCAATGAACTTCAATTTTTAACTTTATGCAACTTCCATTTTTATTCAATTTCCTTTTCTATTGAACTTCTTTTTTTTTTATTTAATTTCCACGTAGATCGTCAAGGTATAGTAGTTTCTTGAATGAACTTCCAATGTTAATTTTATGCAACTTAAATTTTTAATTTTATTCAACTTTCATTTTTATTCAATTTCCATTTCTATTCAACTTCCTTTTTGATTTAATTTCCCAACAGATCTTTATGGTATATAGTGGTTTATTGAATGAACTTCCGTTTTTAATTTTAGGCTACTTCCATTTTTACTTTTATTCGACTTTTGTTTTTATTCAATTTCCTTTTCTATTCAACGTCCTTTTTTATTTAATTTCCAAATAGATCATTAGGGTATAGTAGTTTATTGGATGAACTTCAATTTTTAATTTTATGCAACTTCCATTTTTATTTTTATTCAACTTCAATTTTTATTCAATTTCCTTCTCTATTCAACTTCTATTTTTTATGTAATTTCCAAAAAGATCGTTAAGGTATAGTGTTTTCTTAAATGAACTTACATTGTTAATTTTATGCAACTTCCATTTTTATTTTTTTTCAACTTCCATTTTTACCACTATCCAAACTGGACGACAGACACTTATATCAAAGTGACCTAGCTTTACCAAACCTCAAACCACGCGCTTCCATCAGTAACCACACTATAGCCTTACCAAGGCATTCGCCTGGGATTCCCTTAGGTGAGTCCCCTTCTACACATCATCTAATAACAACATACGAACCACATACTATCACGCATCGTACTCTGCAAAACTCCCTCATTTAGAGATTTTATTCACCATCTCGACTGAACTTGAAGTAACAGGATTTGCATACCCCCTTTCTCGTACCGAGTTAACTGACAGGGTTTGCCACACCACGTCATTTAACATTACGAAGTAACCGTCCGTACCGAACACAATCAAACATAGCACCTTCATCCGCCAACGACCTATAGGGTCCATTCTTTATTCCACATCCTATTTGTCACTCATTTCGAGAGTACAACCAAGACACTAGGTCTCCGTGCCCAACAACCAGCCATCACCACTACTGAACAACTGTCTTGCATCGAACCCCGGCACAATTGTATGCCACCGACAAGGCTTTCAAAGACTCACCATCCTAACCTTCCAGAAGAGTAAAAGTCCTCACCGTCCTCGCTATTATCCCAAATCTCCATTCGCAAACACCATACCACTGTGACTCAATCCACGAGTCACACTCTAACTACAGGCTATACACCCAATCAACCCTTCCGATAGCATCCCCTGACCTAACCAGTGCTAAGGTACAAGCCTATCGCATTCGATCATAATAAAGGAGCCCGAAAGCTTGGGAAACATCCACATACTACTACCCGAGATATAACACCAGCTGCTCACAGCACATCACTCCCTGATGCCAACAACCACACCCTTATGTAGGGATTAACACTCCTTCTATCGAAGCAACCAATCAGTGCACATGTAAATTCGGTAACGTTACCTACCACGAAGGTACAAGTCTATTCCTAACAAGATCATGCGCTGCGCCTCCGTAAAACACCATGTTAAAAACATACTACACCTAGTATTAACCGCACATTTCACATCCCCTCGAGGAGTTCCCGTGACAGTAGATCAATCATCACTTTCACGCATATAAGATCAATTAGATAACACTACTAAAATTCCGAACACCCGGCAAGTATAACTGTTCTCGCCCCCCCTAGTAATCCTGATTAAGATACGCATCCCTCAGTAATCCTCCCAAATTTGAAAACATGGCTCATCAGCCCTCGTTTTTCCCAAATCAAAACACACACATATAAATGCATTATTACCAAAAATTTCATGGTCTCACAACAACTTATTACATTAATAAAACTTTTAGAGCCACTACATGCTCTAATCTGCCCATTTCAAGAAAATAGATAAGCACAGGCACACATAACTCTATATATATATATAAATAAACAACCTTGATGTTCCAACATTTCCAAAACACATTGGTTACACAACAGAACCCAATGATTACAAAATGATAATTCACCAATTACAAAACAGATTAGTTAAAACAAACCACCCCATCGGTATTACCACCACCACTGTCCCCCGCTGGACCGCTAAGGTTGGTCATTCTCAAACCCAAGACATCCTACGAGCTTACAAGCCACGGACAAGAACCACTGACATGCCCCAACTGGCCGCACCTAGAACAACTCCCAATTTCCCCAACTGGGACTTGGGAACTCGACTCTCCTAAGGCCCTCGAAGTCTGGCCTGCTTGTCCCCCAAAACGGTATTGCCCTTCCAGTCGAATAAGGCTGGACCCGACTAGGTCGTAAAACCCCCAAAGAAGCCCCTGGCTGGGTACTAAAACGTTTGAGATGACCCGACCGATTACACACCCAACAAGTAAGCGGCTCCCTAGCACGAGACTAGTTCAAAGTCTGAGCTGATGGAGACCCCAACAACTGCTTCCCCACTGAGCGTTCGATCGGACCAAAACCTGGCTGACTAAAGGATTCTGGTGGTGTAACTTTTGGTCGAACTGCCGGCCCTGCCCTCTTCCTCTGTGGGCAAACCGGAGACTTGTGGCTCAGCTGACCACATTTGAAACAACTAACAGACTCCTTATTCTGAGGCTAGTCTGAAGCCTGAACCTCTTTGGACCTCCCAACAGAGGAGTCTGAAACCCTTGGTGAAGAAAAAGACTTAACCTGGGACTGAGCATACTTTTGTCTCCACCTCTTACTGGGCCTAGAGTACCTATAAACCGCAGGAGTTACCGAGATGGCCTCCTCCCTATTTTGGCCCATAGCTAGCACCGCTGCCTCCACATGAGCAGCCGCCTCAACAAGTGCACTATAACTCCTATGCCAAGACCCCGCAATCCTTTCTCGGATGTCGTCACACAGCCAACTCTCAAAATCTGAACAACGCAATTCCTCCGTTTCCACCAATTCTGGAGCAAACCTCGACAGGTTAGCAAACCATGTTTCAAACTGTACCAAAGGTGTAGTACCTTGGCGTAACTCCACAAACTGTTTCCGTAACTCTTCCCGTGTGGAAGGAGGGAAATCACAACTCCCTCGTCTAGGCATCCTAGTAAAAGTTACAAAGGTATTTGCACAACAACCAGGGTGCCGAAACTATTTCACTAGCGTCCTGACACAATGGACGGCTGTAATTCATTCCACGTAAGCACATAAACACATAAGCACTTACGAATTTCATTTCCGGATGATGATAGTCCCGAGGCGTTACTAGAGTTCCGGTTAGAAACAGCATTGATCAAGTGCCTTTCCAACAAGACTCACAGAAACCCAAGGATCCAATCAACATCCCAGAAACTAAATCCCATACCCAAGTAATCACATAAACATGCTATCACATAAGCACATAACATTACATCTAAGTCTCTAATCAAGCGAGACAAATCCATTGTGATACTAATCACTTCCCACGTACCCAAAGTATTCGAACCCGGTACGCTCTGATACCAAGTTGTAACGTCCTCAAAATAAATCTCCAAATATCATACATTCAAGATACTGAAAAGAGACATTATATTACAAACATCAGAGTATTCTTACAAAATGTATTACATGTTGATATCAAAAGTAAATGCCCTATACGCTTACAACTTCCCAAGCCAACACTTGGTTACAACCAGAGAGTACTAACTCTACACAAAGATAAGCCCTTGGCTTGATATACATGTAATACAACCAAAAATACAAAATAGTCGAACAGTCTCAAGCCTCCCAAGCTACGTCCTTGGAAGTGGCATGCTGCCTGTACCTGAAAGTGATGTCCCATATAGGGTGAGCCACAGCCCAGAAGAAATATACTAAACCAAGTATAAACAATGACTAAAACAATAGCATTCGATAAATGGTACACTTCAGTTTCCATTTCTAATTCAACTTTAAGTTTGAAAACAAGGCTCAGAGCCGGCCAAATAATTTAATGAGATTAGCTCATTACCGAAAATACTTTCGAATTTCATGATGGATACACATTTTGGTGCTGTATTAATAACACATAAAACCACTTCCATATTTCACAAATGATACACCTTTTGGTGCTGTATCAATATAACATAGAAACACTGCTATACTTCACAAATGATAATGATATACATTTTAGTGCTATATCAAATCAACAAACACTTCCATACTTCACAAATGATAATGATATACATTTTAGTGCTATATCAAATCAAACAAACACTTCCATACTTCACAAATGATACACATTTTAGCGCTGTATCAACGGAGTCCATCCCCTATCTCCTCCCAAACAATATCCGATTTAGAGGTCCATCCCCTATCTTCCCCTAAACCGTGGAGTACATCCCCTATCTCCTCACACACAACACAATGCATATAAACACAGATCATATACATAATTATCAATTCATAAAATTAATGCATCCTTTCAACCGTCACATTCTATGACACATTCAATTGATCAGGTTTAGTTTGCCTAATCATCATGCATTGTCTACAACAATCAAGACTATCCTCCACCGATAGCCCAAAGTAGTTATTTCTAAACAGAAAATAAATGCACCCAATGGATAAAATGTCAACTTTATATCTAGGTGAGCGATAAATTAACCCAACTACACCCTTTAATCCCATACCTTTCCGATTTGAATATTTCCTATTCAATTTCTCATTTCACAAAATTAATTATACAGATTAATTTATCATAACAATTAGGGTTTTTTCCCCATAATCTCAATACCAACCCTAAGGTTCCACTTTCATCAATAAACCAACATATAACTCCACTTACCAATGTATTGCATACATATGGGTTTTAAACTTGAAAAACCCCCTTTTGAAAATTATACTAAGACCCCAAACTTTCTCAAAATTACCCAACAACCCCCAACATATTGAAACACCAAAATTTAGAAACAAAGCTCATAAGATGGAGTAGGATATCCCTACCTCAAGAGATGAAACCCAAAGGAGAAGATGAAGAAAATGAAGTTGCTCCAAACTTCAAGATCTTCGGATCAAAATGTAGCCCTCAACGATCAACACACTTTTTGTAAAGGCCAAAGGGTAGGAAAACACTCTAACTAGATCAATCCTAAAAGAGAAGTTGAGGTTTTTGTGAGAGAAGCTCTCAAAATGGCTTTTCGGAAAAGTAAGAGAGAGAGTGTAAGTTGAAAAGTGATTCAAAAATGCCCAGCTGCCAACTGATATACGCATGACCCGCTCGAGAGGAGAATAGGATGCTTGAGCGTCAAACACAAAAAATTGTACCCGCTCGAGCGCAAGAAGACCCGCTCGAGCTCTAAGACACAGAAACAAAATACACCCGCTCGAGCGTGAAAGGAAGTCCGCTCGAGCGCAGATTACCATCTCCCAGTACTCTCACAGACGCAGAACACCCGCTCGAACGCAAAGAAGCCCGCTCGACGCGACCCGCTCGAGCGTAAAGGAATCTGCTCGAGCGCGAAAAACACAACTGCAGTATTTTTGCAGAAGCACGAAATGCTCAGAGCATGCAAACTCCGCTCGAGCGCAAATGTACCCGCTCGAGCGGACAACCAACAAAACAACTCCGCTCGAGCGCAAGAAGGCCCGCTCGAGCGTACTACCAAAAACCTGGGCAACAAGGAATGGGACCAAGGCTCAGCCAACCTGTAACAACTCTACCTGTAACATCCTAAAACTCAAATACAAAGTATTGAAGGACGAAAACAACATATAATCAACAGTCAATACTGCATATCCTAAGTTCGGAACACTGTACATGAAGGGGAAAAAAACACGGGATCGCTATAAATAGAAATGGAAATTGCATAAAAATGGAAGTTGAATAAAAATAGAATTGAATAAAAATGAAAGTTGAATAGAAAAGGAAATTGAATAGAAATTGAAGTCGAAGAAAAATAAAAATCGAAGTTCATTCAAGAAACTACTATACCTTGATGATCTATTTGGAAATTAAATAAAAAAAGAAGTTGAATAGAAAAAGAAATTGAATAAAAACTGAAGTTGAATAAAAATAAAAATGGAAGTTGCCTAAAATTAACAATGGAAGTTAATTCAAGAAACCACTATACCTTAACGATCTATTTGAAAATTAAATAAAAAAGAAAGTGGAATGAAAATGGAAGTTGCATAAAATTAACAATGGAAGTTCATTTAAGAAACCACTATACCTTAACGATCTATTTGGAAATTAAATAAAAAATGAAGTTGAATAAAAATGGAAGTTGAATAAAATAATGAAAGTTCATTCAAGAAACCACTATACCTTAACGATCTATTTGAAAATTAAAAAAAAAAAAAAAAAGAGGAAGTTGAATAGAAAAGGAAATTTAATAAAAATGGAAGTTGAATAAAAATGGAAGTTGCATAAAATTAACAATGGAAGTTCATTTAAGAAACCATTATACCTTAACGATCTATTTGGAAATTAAATAAAAAAGGAAGTTGAATAGAAAATGAAATTGAATAAAAATGGATGTTGAATAAAAATAAAAATAAAAATGGAAGTTGCATAAAAATAAAACTGGAAGTTCATTCAAGAAACCACTATACGTTAACGATCAATTTGGAAATTAAATAAAAATGGAAGTTGAATAGAAAAAGAAATCGAATAAAAATGGAAGTTAAATAAACTTAACAATGGAAGTTAATTCAAGTAACCACTATACCTTAGCGATCTATTTGGAAAGTAAATAAAAAAGGAAGTTGAATAGAAAAGTAAATTGAATAAAAGTTGAAGTTTAATAAAAATAAAAATGGAAGTTGCAAAAAATTAACAATGGAAGTTCATTCAAGAAACCACTATACCTTAACGATCTATTTGAAAATTAAATAAAAAAGTAAATTAAATAAAAAAGAAAGTTGAATAAAAATAAAAAGGAAGTTGAATAGAAAAGGGAATTGAATAAAAACAAAAATGGAAGTTGCATAAAATTAAAAATGAAAGTTGAATAGAAAATGAAATTGAATAAAAATAAAAATGGAAGTTGCATAAAATTAACAATGGAAGTTCATTCAAGAAATCACTATAACTTAACGATCTATTTGGAAATTAAATAAAAAAAGAAGTTCAATAGAAATGGAAATTGAATAAAAATGGAAGTTGAATAAAAATATAAATGGAAGTTGCATAAAATTAAAAATGGATGTTTCACAAAATTAACATTGGAAGTTCATCCAATAAACCACTATACCTTAACGGTCTATTTGAAAATTAAATAAAAAAAGAAGTTGAATAGAAAAGGAAATCGAATAAAAATCGAAGTTGAATGAAAATAAAAATGGAAGTTGCATAAAATTAAAAATTGAAGTTCATCCAATAAACTACTATACCATAACGT
Organism: Camellia lanceoleosa; assembly: GCA_025200525.1. Classification (NCBI taxonomy): domain Eukaryota; kingdom Viridiplantae; phylum Streptophyta; class Magnoliopsida; order Ericales; family Theaceae; genus Camellia; species Camellia lanceoleosa. The sequence goes on from JANUSC010000017.1 coordinate 943,707, forward strand.
TCTGTTTGGAAATTAAATAAAAAAAGACGTTGAATAGAAAAGGAAATTGAATAAAAATAAAAATGGAAGTTGCATAAAAATAACAATAAAAGTTTATTCAAGAAACCACTATACCCTAACGATTTATTTGGAAATTAAATAAAAAAGGAAGTTGAATACAAAAGGAAATTGGATAAAACTAGAAGTTGAATAGAAAGGGAAATTGAATAAAAATGGAAGTTGAATAAAAATAAAAATGAAAGTTCATTTAAAAAACCACTATATTTTAACGATCTATTTAGAAATTAAATAAAAAATGAAGTCGAATAGAAAAGGAAATTGAATAAAAATGGAATTTGAATAAAAATAAAAATGGAAGTTGCATAAAATTAACAATGCAAGTTCATTCAAGAAACCACTATACCTTAACGATCTATTTGGAAATTGAATAAAAAAATGAAGTTGAATAGAAAACAAAATTGAATAAAAATGGAAATTGTATAAAATTAAAAATGGCAGTTCATTTAAGAAAAATGGAAGTTACATAAAATTAAAAATCGAAGTTATAGTGGTTTTATGAATGAACTTCAATTTTTAATTTTATGTAATTTCCATTGTTAATTTTCGGCAACTTCCATTTTTATTTTTTTTCAACTTCCATTTTTACTTTATTCAACTTCCATTTTTATTCAATTTACTTTTCTATTAAACTTCTTTTTTTTTTTATTAATTTCCAAATAATTCGTTAAGGTATATTGGTTTCTTAAATGAACTTACATTGTTAATTTTATGCAACTTTCTTTTTTATTTACTTGCCAAATAGATCGTTATGGTATAGTGGTTTCTTGAATGAACTTCCATTTTTAATTATATGCAACTTCCATCTATATTTTTATTCAACTTCCATTTTTTATTTAATTTCCAAATAGATCGTTAAGTTATACTAGTTTATTGAATGAACTTCCATTTTTAATTATATGCAACTTTCATTTTTATTTTTATTCAACTTCCATTTTTATTTGTATTCAACTTTCCTTTTCAATTCAAATTTCTTTTTTATTCAACTTCTACTTTTATCCATAAAAATGGAAGTTGTATAAAATTAAAAATGGATGCTGCATAAAATTAAAAATGGATGTTTCATAAAATTAAAAATAGAAGTTCATTCGAGAAACCACTATATCTTAACGATCTATTTGGAAATTTAACCAAACAAAGGAAGTTGAATAAAAATGCAAGTTGCCTAAAATTAACAATGGAAGTTAATTCAAGAAACCATTATACCTTAGCGATCTATTTGGAAAGTAAATAAAAAAATGAAGTTGAATAAAAAAAGAAATCGAATAAAAATGTAAGTTGCATAAAATTAAATATGGAAGCTCATTCAAGAAACCACTATACCTTAGCGATCTATTTGGAAAGTAAATAAAAAAAATGAAGTTGAATAGAATAGGAAATTGAATAAAAATGGAAGTTCATTCAAGAAACCACTGTACCTTAACGATCTATTTGGAAAATAAATAAAAAAGGAAGTTGAATAAAAATGAAAGTTGCATAAAATTAACAATGGAAGTTCATTTAAGAAACCACTATACCTTAACGATCTATTTGGAAATTAAATAAAAAATGAAGTTGAATAAAAATAAAAATGGAAGTTGCATAAAATAATAATGGAAATTCATTCAAGAAACCACTATACCTTAACGATCTATTTGAAAATTAAATAAAAAATGAAGTTGAATAAAAATGGAAGTTGAATAAAAATAAAAATGAAAGTTGCATAAAATTAAAAAAGGAAGTTGAATAAAAATAAAAATGGAAGTTGCATTAAATAATAATGGAAGTTCATTCAAGAAACCACTATACCTTAATGATTTATTTGGAAATTAAAGAAAAAAGGAAGTTGAATAGACATAGAAATTGAATAAAAATGGAAGTTGAATAAAATTAAAAATTGAAGTTGCATAAAATTAACATTGGAAGTTCATTCAAGAAACCACTAGACCTTGACGATCTATGTGGAAATTAAATAAAAAAAAGAAGTTCAATAGAAAAGGAAATTGAATAAAAATGGAAGTTGAATAAAAATAAAAATCAAAGTTCATTCAATAAACTACTACACCTGGACGATCTATTTGGAAATTAAATAAAACAGGAAGTTGAATAGAAAAAGAAATTGGATAAAATCAGAAAATAAATAAAAATAAAAATGAAATTTGCATATAATTAACAAAGGAATTTAATTCAAGAAACCACCATACCTTAACAATCTATTTGGAAATTAAATATAAAAGGAAGTTGAATAGAAAAGGAAATTGAATAAAAAATGAAGTTGAATGGAAAAGAGAATTGAATAAAAATGGAAGTTGAGTAAAAATAAAATGGAAGTTGCATAAAATTAAAAATGAATGTTTCATAAAATTGAAAATGGAAGTTCATTCGAGAAACCACTATACCTTAACGATCTATTTGGAAATTAAATAAAAAAGGAAGTTGAATAGAAAACAAAATTAAATAAAAATGCAAGATGAATAAAAATAAAAATGGAATTTGCATAAAATTAACAACGGAATTTAATTCAAGAAACCACTATACCTTAAAGATTTATTTGGAAATTAAATTAAAAATGAAGTTGAATAGAAAAGGAAATTGAATAAAAATGGAAGTTGAATAAAAAATAAAAATGGAAGTTGCATAAAATAAATAATGGAAGTTCATTCAAGAAACCACTATACCTTAAAGATTTATTTGGAAATTAAATTAAAAATGAAGTTGAATAGAAAAGGAAATTGAATAAAAATGGAAGTTGAATAAAAAATAAAAATGGAAGTTGCATAAAATAAATAATGGAAGTTCATTCAAGAAACCATTATATCTTAAAGATCCATTGGGAAATTATGTAAAAAAGGTAGTTGAATAGAAAAGAAATTGAATAAAAATGGAAGTTGAGTAAAAATAAAATAATAGTTGCATAAAATTAAAAATGGATGTTTCATAAAATTAAAAATGGAAGTTCATTCGAAAAACCACTATACCTTAACGATCTATTTGGAAATTAAAAAACAAAGGAAGTTGAATAAAAATAAAAATGGAAGTTCATTCAAGAAACCGCTATACCTTAACGATTTATTTGGAAATTAAATAAAAAAGAAAGTTGAATAGACAAGAAAATTGAATAAAAACAAAAATGGAAGTTGTATAAAATTAAAAATAGAAGTTCATTGAAGAAACCACTATACCTTAAAAATATATTTGGAAATAAAATAAAAATGGAAGTTGAATAGAACAAGAAATTGAATAACAATGGAAGCTAAATAAAAATAAAAGGGGAAATTTAATAAAATTAAAAATGGAAGTTCATTTAAGAAACCACTATACCTTAACGGTTTATTTGTAAATTAAAAAAAAGAAAGAAGAGGAAGTTGAATAGAAAAGAAAATTGAATAAAAAGGGAAGTTGAATAAAAATAAAAATGGAAGTTGCACAAAATTAAAAGTGAAAGTTCATTTAAGAAACCACCATACCTTAACGATCTATTTGGAAATTAAATAAAACATGAAGTTGGATGGAAAAGGAAATTGGATAAAAATGCAAGATGAATAAACATAAAAATGGAATTTGCATGAAATTAACAATGGAATTTAATTCAAGAAACCACTATACCTTAACGATCTATTTAGAAATTAAATAAAAAAAGAAGGTTGAATAGAAAAACAAATTGAATAAAAATGGAAGTTGAAAAAAAATAAAAATGGAGGTTACATAAAATTAACAATGTAAGTTCATTTAAGAAACCACTATACCTTAACGATCTATTTGGAAATTAAATAAAAAAGGAAGTTGAATAAAAATGAAAGTTGCATAAAATTAAAAATGTAATTTCATTCAAGAAACCACTATACCTTAACGATCTATTTGGAAGTTAAATAAAAACGGAAGTTAAATAGAAAATGAAATTGAATAAAAATGGATGTTGAATAAAAATAAAAATAAAAATGGAAGTTGCATAAGATTAACAATGGAAGTTTATTCAAGAAACCACTATACCCTAACGATTTATTTCGAAATTAAATAAAAAATGAAGTTGAATAGAAAAAGGAAATTGAATAAAAATTAAAGTTAAATAAAAATCAAAATCAAAATTTATTCAAGAAACCAATATACCTTAACGATCTATTTTGAAATTAAATAAAAAAGAAGTTGAATAGAAAAGGTAATTGAATAAAAATGGAAGTTGAATAAAAATAAAAATAGAATTTGCATAAAATTAACAATTGAAGTTGATTCATGAAACCACTATACCTTAACGAATTATTTGAAAATTAAATAAAAAATGAAGTTGAATAGAAAATAGAATTGAATAAAAATTGAAGTTGAATAAAAATAAAAATTGAAGTTGCATAAAATAAACAATTGAAGTTCAATGAAGAAACGACTATATCTTAACAATCTATTTGGAAATCAAATAAAAAATGAAGTTGAATAGAACAGAAAATTGAATAACTATGGAAGTTGAATAAAAATAAAAATAGAAGTTGTATAAAAATAAAAGTGGAAGTTACATATAATTAAAAGTGGAAGTTCATTCAAGATACCACTATACCTTAACGATCTATTTGGAAATTAAACAAAAAAAGAAGTTGAATAGAAAAGGAAATTGAATAAAAATCGAAGTTGAATAAACATAAAAATGGAAGTTGCATAAAATTAAAAATTGAAGTTCATCCAATAAACTACTCTACCTTAACGATCTATTTGGAATTTAAATAAAAAAAGAAGTTGAATAGAAAAATAATTGAAAAAAAATGGAAGTTGAATAAAAATAAAAATAGAAGTTGCATAAAATTAGAAATTGAAATTTATTCAAGAAACTACTATATCTTAACGATCTATTTGGAAGTTAAATAAACAAGGAAGTTGAATAGAAAACGAAATTGAAATAAAAATGGAAGTTGCATAAAATTAAAAATTGAAGTTCATTCAAGAAACCACTATACCTTAACGATCTATTTGAAAATTTTATAAAAAAAAAGGAAGTTGAATAGAAAAGGAAATTAAATAAAAATGGAAGTTCTATATAATTAAAAATGGAAGTTCATTCAAGAAATCACTATACCATAACGATCTATTTGGAAATTAAAAGAAAAAAATGAACTTGAATAGAAAAAGAAATTGAATAAAAATGGAAGTGGAATAAAATTACAAATGGAAGTTTATTCAAGAAAACACTATACCTTAACGGTCTATTTGAAAATTAAATAAAAAAAGAAGTTGAATAGAAATGGAAATTGAATAAAAATGAAAGTTGAATAAAAATAAAAATTGAAGTTGTATGAAATTAAAAATGGATCCCATGATACCTTAAAGATCTATTTGGAAATTGAATAAAAATTGAAGTTGAATAAAAATAAAAATGGAAGCTGAATAAAAATAAAAATGTAAGTTGCATAAAATTAAAAATGGAAGTTCATTCAAGAAACTACTATATTTTAACGATCTATTTGAAAATTAAATAAAAAAGGAAGTTGAATAGAAAAGGATATTGAATAAAAATGGTTAAGGTATACTGGTTTTTTGAATTAACTTCCATTGTTAATTTTATACAACTTCCATTTTTATTCAACTTCCTTTTTCATTTAATTTCCAAATAGATCGTTAAGGTATAGTGGTTTATTGGATAAACTTCAATTTTTAATTATATGCAACTTCTATTTATATTTTTATTCAACTTCCTTTTTTATTTAATCTCCAAATAGATCGTCAATGTATAGTGGTTTCTTGAATGAATTGCCATTTTTAATTTTATGCAAATTCCATTTTTATTTTTATTAAACTTCAACTTGTATTCAATTTACTTTTCTATTCAACTTCTTTTTTTTTTTTAATTTCCAAATAGATCGTTAAGCTATAGTGGTTTCTTGAATGAACTTCCATTTTTAATTTTATTTAACTTCCATTTTTATTCAACTTCCGTTTCTATTCAATTTCCTTTTCTATTGAACTTCTTTTTTTATTTAATTTCCGCATAGATCGTCAAGGTATAGTGGTTTCTTGAATGAACTTCCAATGTTAATTTTATGCAACTTCAATTTTTAATTTTATTCAACTTTCATTTTTAATTTTATGCAACTTCCATTTTTATTCAATTTACTTTTCTATTCGACTTCCTTTTTTCTTTAATTTCCAAATAGATCGTTAAGGTATAGTGGTTTCTTCAATGAACTTCCATTTTTAATTTTATGCAACTTCCATTTTTATTTTTATTCAACTTTCATTTTTATTAAATTTCCTTTTCTATTGACCTTTCTTTTTTATTTAATTTCCAAATAGATCGTTAAGATATAATGGTTTCTTCAATGAACTTCCATTGTTAATTTTATGCAACTTCCATTTTTATTTAATTTCCAAATAGATTGTTAAGATATAGTGGTTTCTTCAATGAACTTCTATTTTTAATTTTATGCAACTTCCATTTTTGTTTCTATTCATTTTTTTATTTACTTTCCAAATAGATCGCTAAGGCATAATGGCTTCTTGAATTAACTTCCATTGTTAACTTTAGGCAACTTGCTTTTCATTTAATACCCAAATAGATCGTTAAGGTATGGTGGCTTCTTGAATGAACTTTCATTTATAATTTTATGCAACTTCCATTTTTATTTTTATTCAACTTCCTTTTTTATTTAATTTCCAAATAGATCATTTAGTTATAGTGGTTTCTTGAATGAACTTCCATTTTTATTCAACTTCTTTTCTATTCAACTACCTTTTTTATTTAATTTCCAAATGGATCTTTAAGATATAGTGGTTTATTGAATGAACTTCCATTGTTTATTTTTTGCAACTTCCATTTTTATTTTTATTCAACTTCCAATTTTATTCAATTTCATTTTCTATTCAACTTCCTTTTGTATTTAATTTCCAAATAGATCGTTAAGGTATAGTGGTTTCTTGAATGAACTTCCATTGTTAATTTTATGCAACTTCCATTTTTATTTTTATTTATCTTCCATTTTTATGTAATTTCCTTTTCTATTCAACTTCCTTTTTTATTTAATTTCCGAATAGATCGCTAAAGTATAGTTTTTCCTTGAATGAACTTCCATTGTTAATTTTATGGAACTTCCATTTTTATTTTTATTCAACTTCTATTTTTATCCAATTTCCTTTTCTATTCAACTTACTTTTTCATTTAATTTACAAATAGATCGTTAAGGTATAGTGGTTTCCTAATTGAACTTACATTGTTAATTTTATGCAATTTCCATTTTTGTTTTTATTCAATTTCCTTTTCTATTCAACGTCCTTTTTTTTTATTTAATTTCCAAATAGATCGTTAAGGTATTATGGTTTCTTGAATGAACTTACATTTTTAATTTTATACAACTTCCATTTTTATTTTTATTCAACTTCAATTTTTATTCAATTTCCTATTCTATTCAAACTTCCTTTTTTAATTTTGTTCAACTTCCATTTTTATTTAATTTTTAATTTTATGCAACTTCCTTTTTAATTTTTATTCAACTTTATTTTTTGTTTAATTTCCAAATAGATCGTTAAGGTATAGTGGTTTCTAGAATAAACTTCTATTTTTAATTTTATGCAACTTCTATTTTTATTTTTATTTTTATTCAACATCCATTTTTAATCAATTTCCTTTTCTATTTAACTTCCTTTTTTTATTTAATTTCTAAATAGATCGTCAAGGTATAGTGGTTTCTTGAATGAACTTCCAATGTTAATTTTATGCGAATTTCATTTTTATTTTTATTCATCTTCCATTTTTATTCAATTTCCTTTTCTATTCAACTTCTTTTTTTATTTAATTTCCAAATAGATCGTTAAGTTATAGTGGTTTCTTAAATGAACTTACATTGTTAATTTTATGCAACTTCCATTTTTATTTAACAGCCTTTTTTATTCAATTTCCTTTTTTAGTCAACTTCCATTTTTATTTTTATTCAACTTCGATTTTTATTCAATTTCTTTTTCTATTCAACTTCTTTTTAATTTAATTTGCAAATAATTCATTAAGGTATAGTGGTTTCTTGAATGAACTTCCATTTTTATTCAATTTCCTTTTCTATTCAACTTTATTTTTTATTTAATTTCCAAATATATCGTTAACGTGTGGTGGTTTATTGAACTTCCATTGTTAATTTTATGCAACTTCCATTTTTATTTTTATTCAATTTCCTTTTCTATTTGACTTCATTTTTTACTTAATTTCCAAATAAATCGTTACGGTATAGTGGTGATTTTGAATGAACTTCCATTGTTAATTTTATGCAACATCTATTTTTATTTTTATTTAATTTCAATTTTTATTCAATTTCCTTTTCTATTCAACTTCCTTTATTATTTAATTTCCAAATAGATCGTTAAGGTATAGTGGTTTCTTGAATGAACTTCCATTTTTAATTTTATGCAACTTCCATTTTTGTTATTATTCAATTTCCTTTTCTATTCAAGTCTTTTTTTTATTTAATTTCCAAATAGATTGTTAGGGTAGAGTGGTTTCTTGAAAGAACTTACGTTGTTAATTTTATCCAACTTCCATTTTTATTTTTATTCAACTTCAATTTTTATTCAATTTCCTATTCTATTCAACTTCCTTTTTTATTTAGTTTCGAAATAGATCGTTAAGGTATAGTGGCTTCTTGAATGAACTTCCATTGTTAATTTTATGCAACTTCCATTTTTATTTTTTTTCATCTTCCATTTTTATCCAATTTCCTTTTCTATTCAACATCCTTTTTTATTTAATTGCCAAATAGATCGTTAAGGTATAGTGGTTTCTTGAATCAACTTCCATTGTTAATTTTATGCAAATTCCATTTTTATTTTTATTCAACTTCAACTTTTATTCAATTTATTTTTCTTTTCAACTTTCTTTTTTTTATTTAATTTCCAAATAAATCATTAAGGCATAGTGGTTTTTTGAATTAACTTCCATTGTTAACTTTAGGCAGCTTTCATTTTTATTTTTATTCAACTTCCATTTCTATTCAATTTCCTTCTTTATTCAATTTCTTTTTTTATTTAATTTCCAAATAGATCGTTAAGGTATAGTGGTTTCTTGATTGAACTTCCATTTTTAATTTTATGCAACTTCCATTTTTATTTTTATTCAACTTGCATTTTTATTCAACTTCCATTTTTATTTAACTACCTTTTTTGTTAAATTAAAAATGTAAGTTCATTCAAGAAACCACTATACCTTAACGATCTATTTGGAAATTAAATAAAAAAGGAAGTTGAATAGAAAAGGAAATTGAATAAAAATGGAAGTTGAGTAAAATTAACAACGGAAGTTCATTCAAGAAACCACTATACCTTGACGATTTATTTCGAAATTAAATAAAAAAGGAAGTTCATTCAAGAAACCACCATAACTTAACGAAATTTAACAAAAAAGGTAATTGAATAAAAAGGAAAAGGGAAGTTGTATAAAATAAAAAATGGAAGTTCATTCAAGAAACCACTATACCTTAGCGATCTATTTGTAAAGTAAATAAAAAAATAAAGTTGAATAGAATAGGAAATTGAATAAAAATGGAAGTTCATTTAAGAAACCACTATACCTTAACCATTTATTTGTAAATTAAAAAAAAAAAAGAGGAAGTTGAATAGAAAATGAAATTTAATAAAAAAAAGGAAGTTGAATAGAATAGGAAATTAAATAAAAATGGAAGTTCAAAAAAATAAAAATGAAAGTTGCCTAAAATTAACAATGGAAGTTAATTCAAGAAACCATTATACCTTAGCGATCTATTTGGAAAGTAACAAAAAAAAAAAAAAGAAAAGAAGTTGAATAGAAAAGGAAATTGAATAAAAATGGAAGTTGAATAAAAACAAAAATGGAAGTTGCTTAAAATTGACAATGGAAGTTTATTCAAGAAACCACTATACCTTAAAGATCTATTTGGAAATTAAATAAAAGAGGAAGTTGAATAGAGAATAAAATTGAATAAAAATGGAAGTTGCATAAAATTAAAAAATGAAACTTCCATTTTTATTTGTATGCAACTTCCATTTTTATTTTTATTCAATTTCCTTTTCTATTCGACTTCATTTTTTACTTCATTTCCAAATAAATCGTTAGGGTATAGTGGTTTATCGAATGAACTTCCATTGTTAATTTTATGCAACTTCCATTTTTATTTTTATTCAACTTCAATTTTTATCCAATTTCCTTTTCTATTCAACTTACTTTTTTATTTAATTTCCAAATAGATCGTTAAGGTATAGTGGTTTCTTCAATGAACTTCCATTTTTAATTTTATGCAACTTCCATTTTTGTTTTTATTCAATTTCCTTTTCTATTCAACGCCCTTTTTTATTTAATTTCCAAATAGATCGTTAGGGTGGAGTGGTTTCTTGAATGAACTTACATTGTTAATTTTATGCAACTTCCATTTTTATTTTTATTCAACTTCAATTTTTATTCAATTTCCTATTCTATTCAACTTCCTTTTTTATTTAGTTTCCACATAGATCGTTAAGGTATAGTGGCTTCTTCAATGAACTTCCACTGTTAATTTTATGCAGTTTCCATTTTTATTTTTATTCATCTTCCATTTTTATCCAATTTCCTTTTCTATTCAACATCCTTTTTTATTTAATTGCCAAATAGATTGTTAAGGTATAGTGGTTTCTTGAATCAACTTCCACTATTAATTTTATGCAAATTCCATTTTTATTTTTATTCAACTTCAATTTTTATTCAATTTACTTTTCTATTCAACTTCCTTTTTTTATTTAATTTCCAAATAGATCATTAAGGTCTAGTGGTTTCTTGAATTAACTTCCATTGTTAACTTTAGGCAACTTCTATTTCTATTCAACTTCTTTTTTTATTTAATTTCCAAATAAATCGTTAAGGTATAGTGGTTTCTTGAATGAACTTCCATTTTTAATTTTATGCAACTTCCATTTTTATTCAATTTCCTTTTCTATTCAACTTCTTTTTTTATTTAATTTCCAAGTAGATCGTTAAGGTATAGTGGTTTCTTGAATGAACTTACATTTTTAATTTGATCCAATTTTCATTTTCATTTTTATTTTTATTCAACTTGTATTTTTATTCAACTACCTTTTTTGTTAAATTAGCAACGGAAGTTCATTCAAGAAACCATTATATCTTAGCGATCTATTTGGAAAGTAAATAAAAAAATGAAGTTGAATAGCATAGGAAATTGAATAAAAATGAAAGTTGAATAAAAATAAAAATGGAAGTTGAATAGAAATGGAAATTGAATAGAAAAGAAAATTGAATAAAATCGGAAGATGAACAAAAATAAAAATGGAAGTTGAATAGAGAAGGAAATTTAACAAAAAAGGTAGTTGAATAAAAATAAAAAGGGAAGTTGCATAAAAAAAAAAATGAAAGTTCATTCAAGAAACCACTATACCTTAACTGTAACGCCCTCAAAATAAACCCATTATATATATCATTGACATACAATATTAAAAGAATATTGTATCATTATACAGTCTCATGACACTAATGCCTATGACACGTTTCATTTTCCATTATTATCAATATGGCTCAGAACCTGGCCAAACTTACAAGAGTGAACTATATATATCATATTCACATTACTTCCAATATCAACCAAACAAATGAGACTCAGGCTCATACCAAAACACTTCATACTTCCCGTTTGATACACATTTTAGTGTTGTATCAATAACATGTAAAAACACTTCAATATCAATAAGCACACATAATAGTGATGCTAATGGAGTCCATCCCCTATCTCCTCCTACACAAAATCCGGTTTAGAGGTCCATCCCCTATCTTCCCCTAAACCGTGGAGTACATCCCCTATTTCCTCCCATACAATATGCAAATGCAATGCTCAATCAATACATGTATTTTCTGTATTAATTCAATAGTCAAAATTAATGACTTAACCAATGTGATTAGTTTCAGTTATCCCTAATCCACATGCAATATCTACAACAATCACGACTATCCTCCACCGATAGCCCAAAATAGTTATTTCTATACTGGAAATAAATATAACAACAATTCAATAGGCGAGTGATTTAAATTATCCAACTACACCATTAAATCAATAAATTCCTCAATTCTCCTTAAGTTAATTATACAAATTAATTCATTAAAACAACTAGGGTTTTTCCCAAAATTACCAAAATACCCCCAACATATCAAAATACCAAAACTTAGAACAAAACTTATGAGATGGAGTAGGAAATCCCTACCTCGAGAAAATAACCCAAACGGAAAAGACGGAGATGACGACCCAAAGTCCAAAGTGCTCCAAATCCACAAACTCTCAGATTAAAACGAAGCTCTCGACTCACTCTATCTTTTTAATAAAGAACCTAGGGTAGAGACACCCTAAAAGGAGATGAAACCTAAGAGAGAAGGTGAGTGGAGGGAGAGAAAAGTCGTACCTAGGGTTTTGAATCAAAAGAATGTATAAAAAACTGAATTTTCCCCGCTGCTGCCTATTTAAATAAAACAGGCTCACTCGAGCGAAGACTTGGTCGCTCGAGCGACCAGACACAAGAAATACTCCCTCGAGCGAAGGAAAGCTCGCTCGAGCCAACAATACGATGCTTCAGGTCTGCAACCCAGAAGCACGCTCGAGCGACAGAATGCTCGCTCGAGCGAAGGACTCGAAACTCGCTCGAGCGAAGGAAAGCTCGCTCGAGCCAAGAAACCCTGCTTTCAGGTCTATACTAGACGCAATCGCTCGCTCGAGCGACCAACTCCTTGCTCGAGCGAAGACACAAAATTCTAGACAGCAACACTTGATTTCCAAACCCAACCAACCTGTAACAAACTTGCCCAACACATCCTATAACTCAAGAATAGGGAATGAAAGGACGACAACAACAAATATATAACAACAGAATCCACGAAACTTAAGTCCAGATACAACCACCAAATGGAAAGAGACCGGGGTCGCTATAACCTCCCCCCCCTTAAAGAATTTCGTCCCCGAAATTAAGCATAAGTTTTTCAAAAACAGGTTTTTCCCAGATTCCAATAATATGACAGTTCAACAATAAACAACTTGACCCAATACCGGTCATTTCATCTCTTCTCAAGAGGCATCTCAGAATAAGTAAAATAATACGTATTTTAACTTGCATTATCAACATGCATTTCTTTCAATTACAACAGTTTTCAATACACCTGATTCCCATTTCCATATCATATTCAATTTCATGATATAACTCCAATTCTACAATATATATTCAACATATACAATGTTACCATAAACTTCCATAATGGGGCAAGTTTCAAAGTACTTCCATTAAACCAAAACATTCACAATGTTTTACAACTTAAGACATATATATAATGTTCTTAAAGTTCATTAAAATTACGAAATTTCAATACATGATTACACATCAACAAACAAGTCCGGATATTTCTCGCGGATTTCTAACTCACGCTCCCAAGTGGCCTCTTCCACTCCGTGATGTTTCCACAAAACCTTTACCAAAGGGATGGTCTTACCTCGCAAAACTTGATCCCGCCTATCCAAAACCCGAACCGGTCTCTCCTCATACGAGACATCTTTGTCAACCTCTAAGTCGGTCCAATCCAACACATGTGATGGATCCGGCTCATACTTCCAAAGCATACTCACATGAAACACGTCATGTACTCCGGATAACTGCGGCGGCAAAGCTAAACGATAGGCAGCCTCGCCAATCCTCTCAAGGATCTCAAAAGGGCCAATAAACTGAGGGGACAACTTCCCGCTCTTCCCAAACCTCATCAATCCCCGCCTAGGTGATATCTTCAGAAAGACATGGTCACCCACCTCAAATACCAAAGGTCTCCTCCTACAGTCCGCATAAGATTTCTGACGACTCTGGGCTGTAACAAGCCTCCTACGGATAAGCTCAACTTTCTCCGTCGTTTCCCTCACCAACTCCGGACCCAACAAAGGTGCATCACCCACCTCGGCCCAACAAACTGGAGACCTACACGGTCGGCCATACAAGGCCTCAAACGGTGCCATACCGATACTAGACTGGAAACTGTTGTTGTAGGCAAACTCCACCAAAGGTAAGTGCCTCTCCCACGACCCACTGAAATCAAGAACACAACCCCGAAGCATATCCTCAAGGATCTGAATAGTACGCTCGGACTGCCCGTCAGTCTGAGGATGATAAGCCGTGCTAAAGGTCAACTTAGTGCCCAAGGCACTCTGCAAACTCTGCCACAACCTGGCAGTAAAACGAGGATCTCTATCTGAGACGATCGTCACTGGGACCCCGTGCAACCTCACTATGTCCCGAATGTACAAGTCGGCAAGATGATCTACCGAATCTCTCACGTGCATAGGAATGAAGTGCGCCGACTTAGTCAACCGGTCTACAACCACCCAAATAGCATCACTACCCCGCTGAGTCCTCGGAAGGCCTACAACGAAGTCCATAGTGACATGCTCCCACTTCCACTCGGCAATAGGCAAGGGTTGCAACAAACTCGCTGGCCTCTGATGTTCGGTCTTCACTTGCTGACAAGTAAGGCACTTAGACACGAAAGCTGCCACATCTCTCTTCATACCCCGCCACCAAAATTGGCGACCCAAATCCCAATACATCTTAGTGCCTCCCGGATGCACCGCAAGGCGCGAATGATGAAACTCTCGGAGTACCTTCTCTCGGCAAGGCTCCGGCACAAACAGACAGTCTCGGTATCTCACACTCAGGTCGCGATACACCGTCAAACCCTTCTCAACCTTCCTACTAGAGATCTTCTCTCGGAGGGATTCTACCTCAAGGTCACCCCTCTAAGCCTCTAACACTCGAGTCACAAGTGTAGGCTGCGCAACAACAGAAAACAAGGCCGCAGCCTCAACGGATTCGCCCAGAAGCAAATCAAACTCCCCAAGTGCACCCAACATCTCCCACTCCCGAATGGCTATACTAGCTATGTCACCAAGTTTTCTCATATGGCGTCGGCCACCACATTGGCCTTTCCCGGATGATAATGCAACTCGAAGTCATAATCCTCAATGAACTCCATCCACCTCCTCTGCCTCAAGTTCAAGTCTTTCTGAGTGAACAGATATTTCAGACTCTTATGATCCGAGAATACCTCGAACCTCTCACCGTAAAGATAATGCCTCCAAATCTTCAAGGCAAATATCACAGTTGCTAACTCTAAATCATGCGTAGGGTAATTCTTCTCGTGAATTTTCAACTGACGTGAGCCATAGGCAACCACTTTCCCCTCTTGCATCAACACACAACCCAAACCCTCTCGTGAGGCATCACAATAGACTGCATAACCCAATCCTCTCCCCGGAATAATCAAGACTGGAGCGGTGGTCAGTCTAACTTTCAACTCCTGAAACAACTTTTCACAAGTCTCACTCCATACAAATTTGACTCTCTTCCGAGTCAATCTAGTCAAAGGTGAAGCTAACCTGGAGAAATCCTTCACAAACCGGCGATAATACCCAGCTAATCCCAGAAAACTGCGGATCTCAAACACACTCTTAGGCTGTGCCCAATCTTGCACTGCCTCAGTCTTGGATGTATCAACAGACACTCCTTCCCCAGAAACTACATGGCCTAAGAACTTGACCTCTTCTAGCCAGAACTCACACTTCCCAAACTTAGCATAAAGCTTATGGGCTCTAAGTAACTCAAGCACCACACTCAAGTGTTCCCTGTGCTCCTCCTCCGAAGGTGAATAGATAAGGATGTCATCCACGAAGACGACTACAAAACGATCTAAGAATTCCCGGAATATCCGGTTCATCAAATCCATAAACACTGTCGGTGCATTGGTGAGCCCAAATGGCATCACCAGAAACTCATAGTGGCCATACCGCGTACGGAATGCCGTCTTCGGAATATCCTCCTCCCTGACCCTCAACTGGTGGTAACCCGATCTCAAATCTATCTTAGAGAAACAACAGGAACCCTTCAATTGGTCGAACAGATCATCTATACGAGGCATAGGGTACTTATTCTTAACCGTAGCCCGATTCAATTTCCGGTAATCTATACAAAGTCTCAAAGCACCACCTTTCTTTTTAACAAAGAGGGCCGGTGCTCCCCACGGTGAAACACTAGGACGGATATAGCCCTTATCTAGCAACTCCTGGAGCTGAATCTTCAACTCAACTAACTCGTCTGGGGCAAAATGATAAGGTGCCATAGAAATTGGCGCCGTGCCGGGCACTAGATCAATAGAGAACTCAATCTCTCGATGCGGTGGCAAACCAACAAGATCCTCGGGAAAGACGTCCGAGTACTCACAAACCACCCTTGGCAACACAATCTGGGTCTCATCACACTCACTATTCAAAAGGCTAGCAAGTAGACCACTAAGCTCACTCTGCCCTCGCGAATCATACCCCGGTGGCAAAACACTACCAACCCGGTCCCCCAGAAAATGAAAACACTCCCCGCCCACGGTACAACAAGTGACCCTCTGGCGGTAGCAATCAATAACTGCCCGGTATGACGATAACCAGTTCATACCTAAAATAACATCGAAGCCCTTCATGGGCATAACTACAAAAGGAAACGGAAGTCTATGATAGTTGACCTCTATATCACAACCCCTAACACCTTGTTTCAAGATCAACTTGCCCCCAAGAGGTGACACTACACAAATAGGAGATGCTAACTGTGCTAACTCCAACTCCAAAATAGATGCAAATGCAGCAGACACAAAGGAATGAGATGCACCCGTATCAATCAAAACACTAGCAACCGAATTGCAAAACAAGAAGGTACCTCTCACAACCGATGGAGCTGGTACAAGATCCGGCGCGGTAACAGCAGACACGCGCCCAGATGATCTCTGATCAACCTGCTCACCCCTAGGAGCATAAGACTGCTGCACAGACTAGGACGATGAAGCCCCCTGATTGGCCCTCGAGGCCTGACCGATGGTGGCCGACCACAGTCTGCCTCAAACCAGATGCACCAGGTGTGCCACCCAACTGCGGGCAATACCTCTTCATGTGCCCTGCCTGACCGCACTGAAAACAATAGAGTGGCTGGCCTCTACCCTGACTCTGGCTCTGAGATCGAGCCGAAGAAGATGTTGCTCTCTGCACTCCTCCCCTCTGAGGACAAACTGGAGACTTGTGGCCCATCTGGCCACACTTGAAACAGGTAATGTCTCCCTGGCTGCCTTTCCCAGAACTAGCACTCTGCACAGGAAAAGTCGATCTAAAACCCTTCTGTCTCCTACCATCACTCTGGCCATCCTGACTCCTCTTGGAGCCCTGCTGCCCTTCCTCCTCCTCCTGCATCATGATTTTCATATGGGCTGCAGCATCAACCATACGCCCATAATCCCGAATCATAGTTCCCCCAACTCTCAGCTTGAGGCCACGCCTCAACTTCTTCTCAAACTCGATACAACGGCGTTCCTCAGACGCCACCAACACAGGTGCAAACTCGACAAGCTAAGTAAATCGACCTCAAACTCGGCCATCAAGAACTCGATCGCTTAAGCCGGCAGAATCGGTCTCTCGACTTCTTTCTAAGCTATGGAGATAAGAACTGCTCTCGAAAGCATTCACAAAAGCCTCCCATGTACCTCCTATGACCCTTAGTGAACTTCCACCATCGACCAAGATCCCTTCAATTTGGAAAGATGCCAAGGGCACTTTCAACCCCTCGTCTTCGATGCCAAGCATTTCAAACGTCTTCGTTGTCAGTTCGAGCCATTCATCTACCTTAAGCGGCACTTTAGGATCACCCACAAATTCATCCGGATTAGACCGGAAGAACTCCCTCTTCAGAAAGGAAGGTCCTGCATCCATGACAACAACTGAGCACGATTCTCACTCGAGAATGCCTACTAACTCCCTGAATGCCCCTGCTATCTCTCGGGCTAAGCGCCCCGCCTTTCTTCGCCTCTTGGCTCGGCCACATTGGCACAGCCAACTCCCTCTGTCTTCTGAATCTCCTCACAGCACCTCCCTACCCGGCCTACCACGCCTACCGCGTCCTCGTCTTCGTCCTGACATCCTAATAAAAGAAACAAAGACGTTAGCACATTAATAAATGTGCCAAAGTTAAACACTCGCGTCCTAATGTATTGGACAACAATAATTCATTCCACGTAAGCACATAATCACATAAGCACCTACGAATTTCATTCCTAGATGATAATAGTCCCGAAGCGTTACTATAGTTCCGGTTGGAAGCAGCATTGATCAAGTGACTTTCCAACAAGACTACTAGAAACTCAAGGGTCCAATTAACATCTTAGAAACTACGTTCCATACCCACATAATCACATAAACATGTTCTCATATAAGCATATAACAGTACACTAAGTCTCTATCAAACGAGACAAATCCATTGTGATACTAATCACTTCCCACGTACCCAAAGTATTCAAACCCGGTACGCTCTGATACCAAGTTGTAACGCCCTCAAAATAAACCCATTATATATATATCATTGACATGCAATATTAAAAGAAAACAATTCATTATCTTATTCATCAGAGTATTACTAAATAAAAACATTACATGTAACATCAAATTAAATGCCCTACGGGCTTACATCTTTCCAAGCCAACACTTGGACACAAAAATATGAGTTCTAACTCAAATACAAATAAAGCCCTAGGCTTGAATGTTTACATGTACTATCAAATAAAAAAAAATAACTAAAGATAGTCTTCATGATCCAAATCCTTCCAAGCTAAGTCCTTGGAGGTAGCTTATCACCTGGACCTGAAAATGATGTTACCATATAGGGTGAGCCATAGCCCAGTAGAAATGTACTAAACCAAATATAAGCATTGAATAAAGCAATAGCATTCAATAGATGGTTAACCAAGATAATCAATTATATCATTATACAGTCTCATGACACTAATGCCTATGACACGTTTCATTTTCCATTATTATCAATATGGCTCAGAACCTGGCCAAACTTACAAGAGTGAACTATATATATCATATTCACATTACTTCCAATATCAACCAAACAAATGAGACTCAGGCTCATACCAAAACACTTCATACTTCCCGTTTGATACACATTTTAGTGTTGTATCAATAACATGTAAAAACACTTCAATATCAATAAGCACACATAATAGTGATGCTAATGGAGTCCATCCCCTATCTCCTCCCAAACAAAATCCGGTTTAGAGGTCCATCCCCTATCTTCCCCTAAACCGTGGAGTACATCCCCTATCTCCTTCCACACAATATGCAAATGCAATGCTCAATCAATACACGTATTTTCTGTATTAATTCAATAGTCAAAATTAATGACTTAACCAATGTGATTAGTTTCAGTTATCCCTAATCCACAAGCAATATTTTCAACAATCACGACTATCCTCCACCGATAGCCCAAAACAGTTATTTCTATACTGGAAATAAATATAACAACAATTCAATAGGCGAGTGATTTAAATTATCCAACTACACCATTAAATCAATAAATTCCTCAATTCTCCTTAAATTAATTATACAAATTAATTCATTAAAACAACTAGGGTTTTTCCCAAAATTACCAAAATACCCCCAACATATCAAAATACCAAAACTTAGAACAAAACTTATGAGATGGAGTAGGAAATCCCTACCTCGAAGAAAATAACCCAAACGGAGAAGACGGAGATGACGACCCAAAGTCCAAAGTGCTCCAAATCCACAAACTCTCAGATTAAAACGAAGCTCTCGACTCACTCTATCTTTTTAATAAAGAACCCAGGGTAGAGACACCCTAAAAGGAGATGAAACCTAAGAGAGAATGTGAGTGGAGGGAGAAAAAAGTCGTACCTAGGGTTTTGAATCAAAAGAATGTATAAAAAACTGAATTTTCCCTGCTGCTGCCTATTTAAATAAAACAGGCTCGCTCGAGCAAAGACTTGGTCGCTCGAGCGACTAGACACAAGGAAAGCTCGCTCGAGCGAAGGAAAGCTCGCTCGAGCCAACAATACGATGCTTCAAGTCTGCAACCCAGAAGCACGCTCGA
Organism: Camellia lanceoleosa; assembly: GCA_025200525.1. Classification (NCBI taxonomy): domain Eukaryota; kingdom Viridiplantae; phylum Streptophyta; class Magnoliopsida; order Ericales; family Theaceae; genus Camellia; species Camellia lanceoleosa. Next base: position 963,660 of record JANUSC010000017.1, read on the forward strand.
GCGACAGAATGCTCGCTCGAGCGAAGGACTTGAAACTCGCTCGAGCGAAGGACTTGAAACTCGCTCGAGCAAAGGAAAGCTCGCTCGAGCCAAGAAACCCTGCTTTCAGGTCTATACTAGATGCAATCGCTCGCTCGAGCGACCAACTCGTCGCTCGAGCGAAGACACAAAATTCTGGACAGCAACACTTGATTTCCAAACCCAACCAACCTGTAACAAACCTGCCCAACACATCCTATAACTCAAGAATAGGGAATGAAAGGACGACAACAACAAATATATAACAGCAGAATCCACGGAACTTAAGTCCAGATACAACCACCAAATGGAAAGAGACCGGGGTAGCTATATTAACGATCTATTTGGAAATTAAATAAAAAAAGAAGTTAAATAAAAATGGAAGTTGCATAAAATTAAAAATGGAAGTTCATTCAAGAAACCACTATACCTTAACGATCTATTTGGAAATTAAATAAAAAAGGAAGTTGAATAGAAAAGGAAATTGAATAAAAATTGAAGTTGCATCAAAATTGAAAATGGAAGTTCATTCAAGAAACCAACATACCTTAACGATCTATTTGGAAATTAAATAAAAATGGAAGTTGAATAGAAAATAGAATTGAATAAAAATGGAAGTTGAATAAAATTAAAAATGGAAGTTGCATAAAATTAATAATAGAAGCTCATTCAAGAAACCACTATTGTAATGCCCTCAAAATAAACCTAATAATCATTCATTCTTAACATGCTCAGACATAGGAGAATAAAGCATAAGTACATTTCATCAGAGTATTTCTTACAAATGTATTACATGTTAACAACAAAAGCAAATGCCCGATGGACTTACAGCTTTTCAAGTCAACACTTGGTTACAAAAAGAAGAGTTCTAACTCTATACAAAATAAGCCATTGGCTTGATTTACATGTAATACAAATAAAGTAATCACAGAAGATGACCCAGCCACTAATCCTCTCAAGCTATGTCCTTGGAGGTGGCATGCTATCTGTACCTGAAAATGATGTCCCATATAGGGTGAGCCAACGCCCAGTAGAGATATGCTAAACATTGTATGGGCAATAACTAAAACATCAACATTTGATAAATGTTTAATTCACATAAATCAATTCATATTTCATTTCAAATACATGACTAATGTGTCCATGTTTTTATTCCATCTCATAACCAATTCTCGATTCACAACCCTGGCTTAGAACCTAGCCATATACTTTAAGTGATATTACATCCCATATCAACAATGTTTCTATTTCAATTGAAATAACAACTCAAATTAATCATTTCATGCTTCATAATAGATACACATTTTAGCACTGTATCCATCTCAGACAAAACACTTCCATATTCCACATATGATACACATTTTAGTGTTGTATCAATATCAAACAAAACACTTCCATATTCCACATATGATACACATTTTAGTGCTGTATCAATGTCAAACGATATCCGGTTTAGAGGTTCATCCCCTATCTTCCCCTAAACCGTGGAGTACATCCCCTATCTCCTCCCACACAACACAATGTATATAAACACATATCATATACATAATCAAACTAATACATAAAATTCATGTATTATATCAACCGGCATATTCAATGGCATACTCAATTGATTAGTTTTAGTTTGCCTAATCATCATGCATTGTCTACAACAATCAAGACTATCCTCCACTGATAGCCCAAAGCAATTATTTCTAAACAGATAATAATTACGTTCAATAGATAAATATCAACAATTTTAAAAGTGAGCGATCAATAAATCCAACTTCACTATTCCATCTCATAATGAGCCAATTTCAACATATTCAACTCAATTCCATATTCTCATAATTTTTCCAAATTAATTATACCAATTAATTTATGCACAAATTAGGGCTTTTCCCCCAATTTCTCCATATTAACCAAAAGGTTCAAATATCAACAACTCTTCAACAATACCATCATTGTGAGACCCACATACATATTCAAGAGTCAAAATAACAAAGCCCCCTTTATTCATTTTGAAACCCTAAGTCCCAAAATCTCCCAACTCAAACCATCTATACAAATAACTCAATATTTATGTTAAAACACATAAGAATGAGTAGGAATCCCTACCTCAAATTTTGGAGCTCAACAGAGAAGAAGATGAAAACTCAAGGTGCTCCAAAACATGAGATTCTCGGATCAAAAGATAGCCCTCGACAAACTCAACACTTTTTGTAAAGGCTCAAGGGTAGGAGATCACTCTAACTAGATCAAATCTAAGAGAGAAGGTAAGGTTTTAGAGAGACGTGGTCTCCATGGTGTTTTTCAAAAAGTAAGAGAGAGAAAGGAAACCAAAAAGTGATCAAAAAAGTCGAATCCTTAGTGATATACCGGTTGCCTGCCGGCGTGGAAACCCCGCCGGCGTCGGACACGCTGAACTCGAGCATCAAAAGCGCCGCTCGAGCGTAGATTACACACTTCCAGAAGTTTTGCAGACATGGTCCCCGCTCGAGCGTCAAACTCCCCGCTCGAGCGGAGGAACAAAAACAAAAGGTCACGCTCGAGCGTCAAAACTCCCACTCAAGCGCCTGAAGACCTGCAGACAAAAGTACTGGGAGATGGAAAATCACGCTCGAGCATCAAAACGCCCGCTCGAGCGGAGAAGCAACAACATAGGGCCCGCTCGAGCGTCAAAAGCGTCGCTCGAGTGTGAAGGCTAAAATCTAGGCATCAACTCTTGGTTTCAAAGCATAACCAACCTGTTTCAAACTTGCCCAACACAACCCAAAACTCATACATACGGAATTAAAGGATAACAACAAGATAAACACAACAACCAATTCCATGGAACTAAGTCCGAAATATGATTAAACATAAAAGGGAAAACCGGGATCGCTATAACCTCCCCCCCTTAAAGAATTTCGTCCCCGAAATTAAGTACGAGTTTTTCAGAAACAGGTTTTCTCAATTACCAACATTAGTACAACTCATTACTCAAAATTCCGACCCATTTCCGGTCATCTCATCTCTCTCCAAGAGGCAATTCACAATATAAAGTTCAATATGCATCATTAACATGCTTTCCCGTGAAATTTACCAATTTCAACACATTCTCATCAATTCTATAACATTTGCAACATTATTATGATGCTTGCATTTCCACAATATATTTAACATACACAATGTTAGAATAACTTCCATTTTAAGGCAAGTTCCAACATATATTTCCATAAACCAAAACATATACGATGTTTTACAACTCAAGACATATTTAATGCTCTTAAAGTTCATTAATATTACAAAATCCCAATACATGGTTAAACAATTACAAACAAGTCCGGATATTTCTTACGGACATCCACCTCACGTTCCCAAGTGGCTTCCTCCACTCCGTGATGTTTCACAAAACTTTTACCAAGGGAATGGTCTTGCCTCGCAAGACTTGATCCCGCCTGTCCAAGACCCGAACCGGTCTCTCCTCATACGAGGCATCCTCATCTACCTCCAAGTCGGTCCAATCTAATACATGTGACAGATCCGGCTCATACTTCCGAAGCATACTAACATGAAACACGTCATGTACTCCGGACAACTGCGGCGGTAAAGCTAAATGGTAAGCAACCTCGCCAATCCTCTCAAGGATCTCAAAAGGGCCAATAAACTGAGGGGATAACTTCCCACTCTTCCCAAACCTCATCAAACCCCGTCTAGGTGATATTTTCAGAAAAACATGATCACCCATCTCAAAGACCAAAGGCCTCCTCCTACGGTCGGCATAACTCTTTTGGCGACTCTGGGCTATAACAAGCCTCCTACGGATAAGCTCAACTTTCTCCGTCATTTCCCTCACCAACTCTGGGCCCAACAAAGGTGCATCACCCACCTCGGCCCAACAAACAAGAGACCTACACGGTCGGCCATACAAGGCCTCAAACGGTGCCATACCGATACTTGACTGAAAACTGTTGTTGTAGGCAAACTCCACCAAGGGCAAGTGCCTCTCCCACGTCCCACTAAAGTCAAGGACACAACCTCGAAGCATATCCTCAAGGATCTGAATAGTACGCTCGGACTGCCCGTCAGTTTGAGGATGATAAGCCGTGCTAAAGGTCAACTTAGTGCCCAAGGCACTCTGCAAACTCTGCCATAACCTAGCAGTAAAATGAGGATTTCTATCTGAGACGATCGTCACTGGGACCCCGTGCAACCTCACTATGTCCCGAATATACAAATCGGCAAGATGATCTACCGAATCTTTCACGCGCATAGGGATAAAGTGCGCTGACTTAGTCAACCGGTCTACAACCACCCAAATAGCATCACTACCCCGCTGAGTCCTCGGAAGACCTACAATGAAGTCCATAGTGACATGCTCCCACTTCCACTCGGCAATAGGCAAGGGTTGCAACAAACCCGCTGGCCTCTGATGCTCGGCCTTCACTTGCTGACAAGTAAGGCACTTAGACACTAAAGCTTCCACATCCTTCTTCATTCCTCGCCACCGAAACTGGCGACCCAAATCTCGATACATCTTAGTGCCTCCCGGATGCACCGCAAGGCGTGAATGGTGAAACTCTCGGAGTACCTCCTCTCGGCAAGAGTCCGGCACAAACAAACGGTCTCGGTATCTCACGCTTAGGTTGGGATACACCGTCAAACCCTTTTCAACATTCCCACTGGAGATCTTCTCTCGGAGGGATTCTACCTCAAGGTCACCTCTCTGTGCCTCTAACACTCTAGTTACAACTGCAGGCTGCGCAACAACGGAAAACAAGGCCGCAGCCTTAACAGATTCGCCTAGAAGCAAATCAAACTCTCCAAGTGCACCCAACATTTCCCACTCCCGGATGGCTATACAAGCTACATCACTAATGGATTTCCTACTAAGGGCAACGACCACCACATTGGCCTTTGCCGGGTGATAGTGCAACTCAAAGTCGTAGTCCTCAATGAACTCTATCCATCTTCTCTGCCTCAAATTCAAGTCCCTCTATGTAAACAGGTACTTCAAACTCTTATGGTCCGAGAACACCTCGAACCTCTCACCATAAAGGTAGTGCCTCCAGATCTTCAAGGCAAAGATCACCGCTGCTAACTCTAAGTCATGTGTAGGGTAATTCGTCTCGTGAATTTTCAACTGATGTGAGCCATAGGCTACCACTTTCCCCTCTTGCATCAACACACAACCCAAACCCTCTCGTGAGGCATCACAGTAAACAGCATAACCCAACCCTCTATCCGGAATAATCAAGACCGGAACGGTGGTCAATCTAACTTTCAGCTCTTGAAACGACTTTTCACAAGTCTCACTCCATACAAATTTGACCCCTCTTCACGTCAACCTAGTCAACGGCGAAGCTAGTCTGGAGAAATCTCTCACAAATCGGCGGTAATACCCAGCTAATCCCAGAAAATTGCGGATCTCAAAAACACTCTTAGGCTGTGCCCAATCTTGCACTGCTTCAATCTTGGATGTATCAACAGACACCCCTTCCCCGGAAAGCACATGGCCTAAGAACTTGACTTCCCTTAGCCAGAACTCACACTTCCCAAACTTGGCATATAGCCTATGGGCTCTAAGCAATTCAAGCACCACTCTCAAGTGTTCCTCGTGCTCCTTCTCAGAAGGCGAATAAATCAGAATGTCGTCCACGAAACCGACCACAAAGCGATCTAAGAATTCCCGGAATATCCGGTTCATCAAATCCATAAACACTGCCGGTGCATTGGTGAGCCCAAATGGCATCACCAGAAACTCATAATGGTCATACCGCATACGGAATGCCGTCTTCGGAATATCTTTCTCCCTGACCCTCAACTGGTGGTAACCCGATCTCAAGTCTATCTTAGAGAAACAACGAGAACCCTTCAATTGGTCAAACAGGTCATCTATATGGGGCATAGGGTACTTAATCTTAACCGTAGTCCGATTCAACTTCCGGTAATCAATGCAAAGTCTCAAGGCACCATCTTTCTTTTTAACAAAGAGGGCCGGTGCTCCCCACGGCGAGACACTAGGGCGAATAAAGCCCTTATCTAGTAACTCCTGGAGCTGAATCTTCAACTCACTCAACTCGGCCGGGGCAAAACGATAAGGTGCCATAGAAATCGGCGCCGTGCCGAGCACTAGATCAATGGAGAACTCAATCTCTCGGTGAGGTGGCAAACTGACAAGATCCTCGGAGAAGACGTCCGAGTACTCACAAACCACTCTCGGCAATACAGTCTGGGTCTCATCACACTCACTACTCAAAAGGCTAGCAAGAAGACCACTAAGCTCACTCCGCCCTCGCGGATCATATACCGGTGGCAACACACTACCAACCCGGTCCCCCAAGAAATGGAAACAATCCCCGCTCAAGGTACATACTGTGACCCTCTGGCGGCAACAATTGATAACAACCCGATATGATGATAACCAGTCCATACCCAAAATAACATCAAATCCCGACATGGGCATAACTACAAAAGGAAATGGAAGCCGACGACCTGCTACCTCTATATCACACCCTTTACACCCTTGTTTCAAAATCAACTCACCCCCAACAGGTGATACAACACATATAGGAGATGCTAACTGTGCCAACTCCAAACCCAAAACAGATGCAAATCCAACAGATACAAAGGAATGAGATGCACCCGTATCAATCAACACACTAGCAACCGAGTTATAAAACAGAAAGGTACCTCTCACAACAGATGGAGCCGGTACTAGGTCCTGCGCAGTAACAGCATACACGCGCCCTGTAGGCCCCTGATCAACCTACTCACCTCTAGGAGCAAAAGACTGCTGCACAGACTGGGATGATGAAGCCCCCTGATTGGCTCTCGAGGCCTGCACTGATTGAGCTGGCTGAAAACTCTGCCTCTGTCCAGATGCACCAGACGTGCCACTCAACTACGGGCAAAACTTCTTTAGGTGCCCCGCCTGACCACACTGATAACAAGACAGTGGCTGACCCCTGTCCTGACTCTTGCTCTACGATCTAGCTGAAGAAGAAGCAGCTCTCTGACCTCCTCCCCTCTGTGGGCAAGCTGGAGACTTGTGACCCAGCTGGCCACATTTAAAACAAGTCACGTCTACCTGACTGTCTCTCCCGTTGCTCTCGGCCTTTGGAAAGGTAGATCTAGCAAAACCTCCCTGAGACTGCTGAGGGTGTGAACCCCTCTGTCTCCTACCATCACCCTGACCATCCTGACTCCTCTTGGAGCCTTTCTGCCCCTCATCCTCCTGCATCATGATCTCCATATGGGCTGCAGCATCAACCAAATGCCCATAGTCTCGAGTCATAGACCCGCCAATTCTCATCTTGAGGCCACGCCTTAACTTCTTCTCAAACTCGATACAACGGCATTCCTCGGACGCCACAAGTTCAGGTGCAAACCTGGACAAGCTAGTAAATGAATCTCAAACTCGACCTTTGAAGAACTTCGGTACCAAAAGTCGGCGAACCGGTCTCTCGGCTTCTCTAACAATGGAGATATGAACTTCTCCTTAAAAGCATTCACAAAAGCCTCCCAAGTGCCATCCAAACGGCCCTTCATGAATTTCTACCACTGACCCGCATCCCCCTTCAGCTGGAAAGATGCCAAGGTCACTTTCAAGGCTCTGTCCTCGAAGCCTAGCATCTCGAACGTCTTTGCCATTTGTTCCAACCACTCATCTGCCTTAAGTGGCTCCTTCGGATCACCGACAAACTCGTCCGGATTAGACCAGAAGAACTCCCTCTTCAGAAAGGAAGGCCCTACATCCACAACCTGGGCCTGAACTTGGGCCTGAACTGGATTCTCAGCTCTAAGAATGCCCATAGATTCTCTCAAAGCATCGGCTATCCCACGGGCTAAAGCGCCCATAGCCTACTGACCTACTGGCTCGGCCACATTGGCCCGGCCGACTCCCTCCTGCATCGCCGGATTCTCCTCCGGTACAGGCACTTCCTTCCTTCTAGGCCTACCACGCCTACCACCTCATCCTCGTCCTGACATCCTAATAAAGATAACGAAGACATTAGCACATTCACAAATGTGCCGAAGCCATAACACTCACGTCCTAATGCATGGACAACTGTAATTTACTCCACGTAAGCACATAATCACATAAGCACTTACGAATTTCATTTCCGGATAATGATAGTCCCGAGGCGTTACTAGAGTTCCGGTTAGAAACAGCATTGATCAAGTGTTTTTCCAACAAGACTCACAGAAACCCAAGGATCCAATTAACATCCTAGAAATTAAATCTCATACCCAAATAATCACATAAACATGTTATCATATAAGCACATAACATTACACATAAGCCTCTAACAAGCGAGACAAACCCATTGTGATACTAATCACTTCCCACGTACCCAAAGTATTTAAACCTGGTACACTCTGATACCAAGTTGTAACGCCCTCAAAATAAACCCAATAATCATTGATTCTTAACATGCTCAGACATAGGAGAATAAAGCATAAGTACATTTCATCAGAGTATTTCTTACAAATGTATTACATGTGAACAACAAAAGCAAATGCCCAATGGGCTTACAGCTTTCCAAGTCAACACTTGGTTACAAAAAGAAGAGTTCTAACTCTATACAAAATAAGCCCTTGGCTTGATTTACATGTAATACAAATAAAGTAGTCACAGAAGATGACCCAGCCACTAATCCTCTCAAGCTACGTCCTTGGAGGTGGCATGCTACTTGTACCTGAAAATGATGTCCCATATAGGGTGAGCCAACGCCCAGTAGAGATATGCTAAACATTATATGGGCAATAACTAAAACATCAGCATTTGATAAACGTTTAATTCACATAAATCAATTCATATTTCATTTCAAATACATGACCAATATGTCTATGTTTTTATTCCATCTCTTAACCAATTCTCAATTCACAACCCTGGCTCAGAACCTGGCCATATACTTTAAGTGAGATTACATCCCATACCAACAACGTTTCTATTTCAATTGAAATAACAACTCAAATTAATCATTTCATGCTTCATAATAGATATACATTTTAGTATTGTATCCATCTCAGACAAAACACTTCCATATTCCACATATGATACACATTTTAGTGTTGTATCAATATCAAACAAAACACTTCCATATTCCACATATGATACATATTTTAGTGCTGTATTAATATCAAATGATATCCAGTTTAGAGGTCCATCCCCTATCTTCCCCTAAACCATGGAGTATATCCCCTATCTCCTCCCACACAACACAATGTATATAAACACATATCATATACATAATCAAACTAATACATAAAATTCATGTATTATATCAATCGCCATATTCAATGGCATACTCAATTGATTAGTTTTAGTTTGCCTAATCATCATGCATTGTCTACAACAATCATGACTATCCTCTACCGATAGCCCAAAGCAATTATTTCTGAACAGATAATAATTACGTTCAACAGATAAATATCAACAATTTTAAAAGTGAGTGATCAATAAATCCAACTTCACTACTCCATCTCATAATGAGCCAATTTCAATATATTCAACTCAATTTCATATTCTCATAATTTTTCCAAATTAATTATACCAATTAATTTATGTACAAATTAGGACTTTCCCCCCCCCCCCCATTTCTCCATATTAACCCAAAGGTTCAAATATCAACAACTCTTCAACAATACCATCATTGTGAGACCCACATACATATTCAAGAGTCAAAATAACAAAACCCCCTTTATTCATTTTGAAACCTTAAGTCCCAAAATCTCCCAACTCAAACCATCTATACAAATAGCTCAATATTTATGTTAAAACACATAAGAATGAGTAGGAATCCCTACCTCAAATTTCGGAGCTCAACGGAGAAGAAGATGAAAACTCAAGGTGCTCCAAAATACGAGATTTTCGGATCAAAAGATAGCCCTCAACAAACTCAACACTTTTTGTAAAGGCTCAAGGGTAGGAGATCACTCTAACTAGATCAAATCTAAGAGAGAAGGTGAGGTTTTAGAGAGAGGTGGTCTCCGATGGTGTTTTTCGAAAAGTAAGAGAGAGAAAGGAAACCAAAAAGTGATCAAAAAAGTCGAATCCCGAAGTGATATACCAGTCGCCCCGCTCGAGCGTAGAAACCACCACTCGAGCGTAGATTACACACTTCCAGAAGTTTTGCAGACATGGTCCCCGCTCGAGCGTTAAACTCCCGCTCGAGTGGAGGAACAAAAACAAGGGGTCACGCTCGAGCGTCAAAACTCCCGCTCAAGCGTCTGAAGACCTGCAGACAAAAGTACTGGGAGATGAAAAATCACGCTTGAGCGTCAAAACGCCCGCTCGAGCGGAGAAGCAACAACAAAGAGCCCGCTCGAGCGTCAAAAGCGCCGCTTGTAACGCCCTCAAAATAATAACATTAGAACCCATCAATTTAGACATGCGTTGATATAAAAGATAAATATTCTTCTATTCATTAGAATAATTCTTACAACAGTATTACATGTTAACAACAAAAGCAAATGCCCTACGGGCTTACAGCTTTCCAAGTCAATACTTGGTTGCACAAAATAAGAGTACTAACTCTATACAAAAGAAGCCCTTGGCTTGGTATACATGTAATACAAACAAAATAAACAAAAAGAGTCTTCAACTCTCATCATCATCTAAGCTATGTCCTTGGAGGTGGCATGCTACCTGTACCTGAAAATAATGTCCCATATAGGGTGAGCCAACGCCCAGTAGAGATATGCTAAACACAGTATGAGCAATAACTAAGACTTTAGCAATTGATAATTTTTCAACACAGATACATCCACATATCTCACATTCCGGTTCCATGACATTAAGTCCATGTTACATTTCATTTCCCATTTCTTTTTCAACTTTGAGTTTGAAAACAAGGCTCAATACCTAGCCAAATAACTTAATGAGCTTTAGACTCGTCCTTAAAACACTTTCGAAATTCATGATGGATACACATCATAATGCTGTATCGACAACACAAAATTCATTTCTGTACTTTACGAAAGATACACATTTTGGTGTTGTATCGATGTAACATAGCATCACTTCTACACTTCACAATTAATAACGATATACATTTTAGTGCTATATCAAATCAATTCGAACACTTCCATATTCAACACTTGATACACATTGTAGTGCTGTATCAATGTTACACAAAATTCTGGTCTAGAGGTCCATCCCCTATCTTCCCCTAAACCGTGGAGTACATCCCCTATCTTCTCCCACACAACACATGTATATAAACATAGATCATATACAATCAGTCAATACATACAGTTAATGTATTCTTTCAACCGTCATACTCTATGATACATCAAATTGATTAGTTTTAGTTTGCCTAATCATCATGCATTGTCTACAACAATCAAAACTACCCTCCACCGGTAGCCCAAGCAATTATATCTAAACAGATAATAAAAGCTCTAATAGATAAAATATCAATGTTTTCAAAAGTGAGTGATTAATAAATCCAACTCCACCATTTCACAATATAATGAGTCAATTTCATTATTCCCAACTCAATTCCATAAATCCACAACTTTTCCAAATTAATTATACCAACTAATTTATATAACAAATTAGGGTTTTCTACCCCTTTTTCTAATAACAACCCAATGGTCCAAAAATCAACAACCAACAACAATACCATTATTTTGGAACCCAAAATACACTTTTTAGAATCAAAATAACAAAGCCCTCTTTTAACATTTTGAAACCCTAAGTCCCAAAATTTACCCAACTTCAACACTTTATCAAAACAACCAAAAATCTATGTCAAAGATCATAAGAGTGAGTAGGAATCCCTACCTCAATAGTTGACACCCAACGAACAAGATGAAGAAAACGAAAATGCTCCAAATCCCGAGATTCTTGGATCAAAAGATGGCCCTCGACGATCAACAACTTTTTTGTAAAGGCCAAAGGTGAGGAAACAACTCCTACTAGATCAATACCTAGAGAGAAGGCAAGGTTCTAGAGAGAGAGGCTCAACAATGGAGTTTTGGAAAAGTAAAAGAGAGAAAAGGATGTGAAAAAGTGATCCAAAAAGTCGGATCTCGGTTTTATATAAGAGTCGCCCCGCTCGGGCGGGGGAACCCGCCGAAGCGTCACTCCTGAACTCGCCGAGCATCAAAACTCCCGCTCGAGCGGCGGATACACACTTCCAGAACTTTTTATTGAACCAGGTCCTCGCTCGAGCGTCACACACAAACTCACGCTCAAGCGTCAAAACTCCCGCTCGAGCGGAGAAGCAACAACAAAGGGCCCGCTCGAGCGTCAAAAGCTGGGCAACTACTCTAAGTTTCTAAGTTCAACCAACCTGTAACAAACCTGCCCAACACATCCTATAACTCATATACAAAGTACGAAAGGATGCAAACAAGATATAAGCAACTGCTAACACCCACGGAAACAAGTCCGGATCACTGAACACAAGAGGAAAAACCCGGGATCGCTATACCGCTCGAGCGTGAAGGCCAAAATCTGGGCATCAACTCTTGGTTTCAAAGCATAACCAACCTGTTTCAAACTTGCCCAACACAACCCAAAACTCATACATACGGAATTAAAGGATAACAACAAGATAAACACAACAACCAATTCCACGGAAACGATTAAACAGAAAAAGGAAAACCGGGATCGCTATAACCATACCTTAACGATCTATTTGAAAATTAAAGAAAAAAGGAAGTTGAATAGAAAAAGAAATTGAATAAAAATGGAAGTTGAATAAAAATAAAAATGGAAGTTCATTCAAGAAACGAATATCCCAAAACGATCTATTTGGAAATTAAATAAAAAAGAAAGTTGAATAGAAAAGTAAATTGAATAAAAATGGAAGTTGAGTAAAAATAAAATGGAAGTTCATTCAAGAAACCACTATACCTTAACGATCTATTTGGAAATTAAATAAAAAATGAAGTTGAATAGGAAAGGAAATTGAATAAAAATGGAAGTTCATTCAAGAAACCACTATATCTTAACGATCTATTTGGAAATTAAATAAAACAGAAAGTTGAATAAAAAATGAAATTAAATAAAAAAGAAAGTTGAAGAAAAAGTAAATTAAAAATGGAAGTTTATTCAAGAAACCACTATACCTTAACGATCTATTTGGAAATTAAATAAAAAAAGAAGTTGAATAGAAAACAAAATTGAATAAAAATGCAAGTTGCCTAAAATTAACAATTGAAGTTGAATAAAATTAAAAATGGAGGTTCATTAAAGAAACCACTATACCTTAACGATCTATTTGGCAATTAAATAAAAATGGAAGTTGAATAGAACATGAAATTGGATAAAAATGGAAGATGAATAAAAAGAAAATGGAAGTTGCATAAAATTAACAATGTAAGTTCATTTAAGAAACCACTATACCTTGACGATCTATTTGGAAATTAAATAAAAAAATGAAGTTGAATAGAAAAGGAAATTGAATAAAACTAGAAGTTGAAAAAAAATAAAAATAGAAGTTGCATAAAATTAGAAATTGAAGTTTATTCAAAAAACCACTATACTGTAACGATCTATTTGAAAATTAAATAAAAAAAGGAAGTTGAATAGAAAAGTAAATTGAATAAAAGTTGAACTTTAATAAAATAAAAAAAGAAGCTCAATAGAAATAAAAAAGGAAGTTGAATAGAAAAGGAAATTGAATAAAAACAAAAATGGAAGTTGCATAAGATTAACAATGGAAGTTGAATAGAGAAGGAAATTGAAAAGAAAATTGAATAAAAATGGAAGATGAATAAAAATAAAAATGAAAGTTGCATAAAAATAAAAATGGAAGTTCATTCAAGAAACCACTATACCTTAACGATCTATTTAGAAATTAAATAAAAAATGAAGTTGAATAGAAAAGGAAATTGAATAAAAATTGAAGTCGAATAAAAATAAAAATGGAAGATGCATAAAAATGGATGTTGCATATAATTAAAAAAGGAAATTGACTAGAGAAGGAAATTGAATAAAAATTTAAGTTGAATAAAAATAAAAATGAAATTTGCATAAAATTAAAAATGGAAGTTCATTCAAGAAACCACTATACCTTAACGATTTATTTGAAAATTAAATAAAACAAGAAGTTGAATAGAAAAGGAAATTGAATAAAAATCGAAGTTGAATAAAAATAAAAATAAAAGTTGAATAAAAATAAAAATGAAAGTTGCATAAAATAATAATAGAATTCATTCAAGAAACCACTATACCTTAAAGATCTATTTCATTTTCTATTCAACATCCTTTTCTATTCAACTTTTATTTTTATTCAACTTCCTTTTCTATTCAACTTCCTTTTTTTTATTTAATTTCCAAATAGACCGTTAAGGTATAGTGGTTTCTTGAATGAACTTCCATTGTTAATTTTATGCAACTTCCATTATTATTCAACTTCCTTTGTTTTTTAATTTCCAAATAGATCTTTAAGGTATAGTGGTTTCTTGAATGAACTTCCATTATTATTTTTAAGGAGACTTAATTATAAGTCCTTTTTCAGAACCTTATGCTAGGCTAAGTCCTGTGTAATTTCTTATAAAGTCTCAAGTCCTATTTTCATAAGAATGTATTCCACAAGATCCTAACGTGACGTGACACCTATATATACGTAACGTAACGTGACACCAATATGAACGTAACGTGACACCTACATAAACGTAACGTAACGTGACACCTATATAAACGTAACGTGACACTTACATAAACGTAACGTAATGTGTCACGTTACGTTTCGCAACTTAATAAATTTTTATTTTTTTAATCCGTTTGCTTTGAAATAGATATATAATCTTAATGTATTTTTATTTTGTATTATTAATTGTAAAATTTAAAAAATTATCAATAATATATGTGAAATCTAAATTAATTAATAAAAATAGAAAGGACAAAAGCACATCGGAAAAACAACACTCACAAATCACGCTTATCTATGAGTGGACATGGGTGGGTGGTTTGGGAGAGAAAAGTTACTTACTCGTCTTCAAACATGAGACGCACTTCATCAATGTTGATGAATTGCTAGAGCTAAGCCATCATAGCAATAACAAGATGATTTGACATTCTTGTTGAAGAAGACATCTATGAAAGGACAAGCTATCCAAAAGTAAGTATTTTCGGTATTCTTTATCATAATCTTGCCTTTGCTGATGAAAAAAAAGTAAATCATAATGTGAAAGAAAATGGCATTTGCCTGCTCTTCATGCTGTTTTAATAATTCTATAGGGCAGAGGGGCGAAGAGTTTGTTTAACTCTCTGTGGACTGAAATGTGATTTATGAATAATTATTTTTTTGGTTAATTAATTGTGTTTGAATTCAGTAATTTGGTTGTTTGGCTGTCCCAAAAAAATCCAAAAAATAAATAAAATCAATTTCCTATATAAAAAATTGAATGTTACCATAGATCATATGTGTCACGTTACGTTTATGTAGGTGTCACGTTACGTTACGTTTATGTAGATATGTCACGTTACGTTTATATAGGTGTCACGTTACGTTACGTTTATGTAGATATGTCACGTTACGTATAGGTGTCACGTTACGTTACGTTTATATCAATTTCCTATATATGGTTTTATTATTATTTATGATATTAACAACTAATATTGAGGGTAAATGTGTTAACAAACTTCTCACAGGACTTATGGGAACATAAGTTTTTTAGTACGACCATATGTAGCATAAGTCTCCCTAATAGGACTTCTAAACAATTTTCCCTTATTTTTATGCAACTTCCATTTTTCTTTAACTTCTTTTCTATTCAACTTCATTTTTTATTTAATTTCCAAGTAAATCGTATTTTATGCAACTTCCATTTTTATTCAATTTCCTTTTCTATTCAACTACTTTTTTTATTTAATTTCCAAATAGATCGTTGAGGTATAGTGGTTTATTGAATGAACTTCGATTTTCATTTTTATTCAATTTCTTTTTTTATTCAATTTCATTTCCTATTCAACTTCCTTTTTTTATTTAATTTCCAAATAGATTGTTAAGGTATAGTGGTTTCTCGAATGAACTTCCATTTTTATTCAATTTCCTTTTCTATTCAACTTCATTTTTTTATTTAATTTTCAAATAGATCGTTAAGGTATAGTGGTTTCTTGAATGAATTTCCATTTTCATTTTTATTTTTATTTTTATTTTTATTTTTATTCAACATCCATTTTTATTCAATTTCCTTTTCTATTTAACTTCCTTTTTTATTTAACTTCCAAATAAATCGTTAAGATATAGTGGTTTCTTGAATGAACTTACATTGTTAATTTTATGCAACTTCCATTTTTCTTTTCTATTCAACTTCCTTTTTTAATTTTATTCAACTTCCATTTTTATTCGATTTCTTTTTCTATTCAACTTCCATTTTTATCCAATTTCCTTTTCTATTCAACTTCCATTTTTATCCAATTTCCTTTTCTATTCAACTTCCTTTTTTTTTATTTAATTTCCAAATAGATTGTTAAGGTATAGTAGTTTCTTCAATGAACTTCCATTTTTAATGTTAGGGAACTTCCATTTTTGTTTTTATTCAATTTTCTTTTCTATTCAACTTCTTCTTTTATTTAATTTCCAAATAATTCGTTAAGGTATAGTGGTTTCTTGATTAACTTCCATTTTCAATTTTATGCAACTTCCATTTTTAATTTGATTCAACTTCCAAATACATTGTTAAGGTATAGTGGGATATTGAATTAACTTCCATTGTTATTTTTATTCAACTTCCATTTTTATTTTTACTCAACTTCCATTTTTCTTCAATTTCCTTTTCTATTCATTTTCATGTTTTTATTTAATTTCCAAATAAATCGTTAAGGTATAGTGGTTTCTTGAATGAACTTCCATTATTATTTTATGCAACTTCCATTTTTAATTTTATGCAACTTCCATTTTTATTTTTATTCAACTTCCATTTTTATTCAAGTTACTTTTCTATTCAACTTTCTTTTTTATTTAATTTCCAAATAGATTGTTAAGGTATAGTGGTTTCTTAAATGAACTTCCATTGTTAATTTTATGCAACTTCCAATTTTCTTCAATTTCCTTTTCTATTCAACTTCATTTTTTATTTAATTTCCAAATAGATCATTAAGATATAGTGGTTTCTTGAATGAACTTTCATTTTTAATTTTATGCAACTTTCATTTTTATTCAATTTTCTTTTTTATTCAATTTTTATTTTATTTCCATTTTTATTCAATTTCCGTTTCTATTCAACTTCCTTTTTTATTTAATTTTCAAATAGACTGTTAAGGTATAGTGGTTTCTTGAATGAACTTCCATTTTTAATTTTATTAAATTTCCCCTTTTATTTTTATTCCATTTCCATTTTTAATTTTATGCAACTTCCCTTGTTATTCAATTTCATGTTCTATTCAACTTCCTTTTTTATTTATTCATCTTCCATTTTTATCCAATTTTGTTTTCTATTCAAATTCCTTTTTTTATTTAATTTCCAAATATATCGTTAAATGAACTTCCATTGTTAATTTTAGGCAACTTCCATTTTTATTTTTCTTCAACTGCCATTTTTATTCAATTTCCTTTTCTATTCAACGTCTTTTTTAATTTAATTTCCAAATAGATCGTTAAAGTATAGTGGTTTCTTAAATGAACGTCCATTGTTAATTTTTTGGAACTTCCATTTTTATTTTTATTCAACTTCCATTTTTATTCAATTTTCTTTTCTATTAAATTTCCTTTTCTATTCAACTTCCTCTTTTTTTAATTTACAAATAAATCGTTAGGGTATAGTAGTTTCTTGAATGAACTTCCATTTTTAATTTTATTCAACTTCCGTTTTTAATTTTATACAACTTTCATTTTTATTTAATTTCCTTTTCTATTCAACTTCCTTTTTTATTCAATTTGCCTTTTTATTTGATTTCCAAGTAAATCGTTAAGGTATATTGGTTTCTTCAATGAACTTCCATTGTTAATCTTATGTAACTTCCATTTTTTTTTTTATTCAATTTCTTTTTCTATTCAACATCCTTTTTTATTTAGCCAAATAGATCGTTAAGGTATAGTGGTTTTTTAAATGAATTGCCATTTTTAATTTTAAGCAACTTCCATTTTTATTTTTATTCAATTTTCTTTTCTATTCAACGTCATTTTTTATTTAATTTCCAAATAGATCGCTAAGGTATAGTGGTTTCTTGAATGAACTTCCATTTTTAATTTTATGCAACTTTCATTTTTATTTTTATTCGATTTCATTTTTTATTTAACTTTCTTTTCTGTTCAACTTTTATTTTTATTCATCTTCCATTTTTATTCAACTTCTTTTCTATTCAACTTCCTTTTTTGTTTAATTTTCAAATAGATCGTTAAGGTATAGTGGTTTCTTGAATGAACTTCCATTTTTATTCATTTTCCTTTTTTATTTTTATTCAACTTCCGTTTTTATGCAAGTTCCATTTTTATTTTTATTCAACTTCCTTTTTTATTTAATTTTCGAATAGATCGTTATGGTACAGTGGTTTCTTGAATGAACTTCCATTTTTATTCAATTTCCTTTTTTATTTTTATTCTACTTCCGTTTTTATGCAAGTTCCATTTTTATTTTTATTCAACATCCATTTTTATTCAACTATCTTTTTTATTTAATTTCCGAATAGATCGTTAGGGTATAGCGGTTTCTTGAATGAACTTCCATTTTTATTCAATTTCCTATCGAATAGAAAACAAATTTGAATAAAAATGCAAGTTGCCTAAAATTAACAATGGAAGTTAATTCAAAAAACCATTATACCTTAGCGATCTATTTGGAAAGTAAATAAAAAAATGAAGTTGAATAGAATAGGAAATTGAATAAAAATGGAAGTTACATAAAACTAAAAATGGAAGTTCATTCAAGAAACCACTATACCTTAATGATCTATTTCGCAATTAAATAAAAAAGAATGTTGAATAGAAAAGGAAATTAGATAAAAATGGAAGATGAATAAAAATAAAAATGAAAGTTGCATAAAATTAACAATGGAAGTTCATTTAAGAAACCATTATACCTTAATGATCTATTTGGAAATTAAATAAAACAAGAAGTTGAATAAAAATAAAAATTGAATAAAAATGGAAGTTTTGTAAAAATAAAATGGAAGTTGCATAAAATTAACAATGTAAGTTCATTTAAGAAACCACTATACCATAACGATCTATTTGGAAATTAAATAAAAAAGGAAGTTGAATAGAAAAGGAAATTCAATAAAATCGGAAGATGAATAAAAATAAAAATGGATGTTGCATAAAATTAATAATGGAAGTTAATTCAAGAAACCATTATACCTTAGCGATCTATTTGGAAAGTGAATAAAAAAATGAAGTTGAATAGAATAGGAAATTAAATAAAAATGGAAGTTGCATAAAACTAAAAATGGAAGGTCATTCTAGAAACCACTATAACTTAATGATCTATTTCGCAATTAAATAAAAAAGGATGTTGAATAGAAAAGGAAATTAGATAAAAATCGAAGATGAATAAAAATAAAAATGGAAGTTGCATAAAATTAACAATGGAAGTTCATTTAAGAAACCATTATACCTTAACGATCTATTTGGAAATTAAATAAAAAAAGAAGTTGAATAAAAATAAAAATTGAATAAAAATGAAAGTTGAGTAAAAATAAAATGGAAGTTGCATAAAATTAACAACGTAAGTTCATCTAAGAAACCACTATACCTTAACGATCTATTTGGAAATTAAATAAAAAATGAAGTTGAATAGAAAAGAAAATTGAATAAAAATGAAGTTGAATAAAAATAAAAATGGAAGTTGCATAAAATTAAAAACGAAAGTTCATTAAGAAACCACTATACCTTAACGGTCTATTTGAAAATTAAAGAAAAAAGGAAGTTGAATAGAAAAGGAAATTGAATAAAAATGGAAGTTAAGTAAAAATGAAAGTTGAATAAAATTAAAAATGGTGGTTCATTTAAGAAACCACTATACTTAACGATCTATCTCAAAATTAAATAAAAAAAAAAGAAGTTGAATAGAAAAGGAAATTAAATAAAAATGAAAATTGCGTAAAATTAAAAATGGAAGTTTATTCAAGAAACCACTATACCTTAGCGATCTATTTGGAAAGTAAATAAAAAAAAATGAAGTTGAATATAATAGAAAATTGTATAAAAATGGAAGTTGCATAAAATTTAAAATGAAATTTGCATAAAATTAACTATAGAATTTAATTTAAGAAACCACTATACCTTAACGATCTATTTGGAAATTAAATAAAAAAGGAAGTTAAATTGAAAATAGAATTGAATAAAAGTCGAAGTTGAGTAAAAATAAAAATGGAAGTTCATTCAAAAACCCACTATACCTTAACGATCTATTTGGAAATTAAATAAAAAAGAAAGTTGAATAAAAGTGGAAATTGAATAAAAATAAAAATAGAAGTTGCACAAAATTAACAATGGAAGTTCATTTAAGAAACCATTATACCTTAACGATCTATTTGGAAATTAAATAAAAAAAGAAGTTGAATAAAAATAAAAATTGAATAAAAATGAAAGTTGAGTAAAAATAAAATGGAAGTTGCATAAAATTAACAACGTAAGTTCATCTAAGAAACCACTATACCTTAACGATCTATTTGGAAATTAAATAAAAAATGAAGTTGAATAGAAAAGAAAATTGAATAAAAATGGAAGTTGAATAAAAATAAAAAAGGAAGTTGCATAAAATTAAAAACGGAAGTTCATTAAGAAACCACTATACCTTAACGGTCTATTTGAAAATTAAAGAAAAAATGAAGTTGAATAGAAAAGGAAATTGAATAAAAATGGAAGTTAAGTAAAAATGAAAGTTGAATAAAATTAAAAATGGAGGTTCATTTAAGAAACCACTATACTTAACGATCTATCTCAAAATTAAATAAAAAAAAAAAAGTTGAATAGAAAAGGAAATTAAATAAAAATGGAAGTTCATTCAAGAAACCACTATACCTTAGCGATTTATTTGGAAAGTAAATAAAAAAAAATGAAGTTGAATAGAATAGAAAATTGTATAAAAATGGAAGTTGCATAAAATTTAAAATGGCATTTGCATAAAATTAACTATGGAATTTAATTTAAGAAACCACTATACCTTAACGATCTATTTGGAAATTAAATAAAAAAGGAAGTTAAATAGAAAATAGAATTGAATAAAAGTCAAAGTTGAGTAAAAATAAAAATGGAATTTCATTCAAAAAACCACTATACCTTAACGATCTATTTGGAAATTAAATAAAAAAGAAAGTTGAATAAAAGTGGAAGTTGAATAAAAATAAAAATAGAAGTTGCACAAAATTAACAATGGAAGTTCATTTAAGAAACGATTATACCTTAACGATCTATTTGGAAATTAAATAAAAAGAAGAAGTTGAATAGAAAAGTAAATTGAATAAAAATGGAAGTTGAATAAAAATAAAAATAGATGTTGCATATAATTAAAAATAGAAGTTGAATAGAAAAGGAAATTGAATAAAAATGGAAATTCATTGAAGAAACCACTATACCTTAACGATTTATTTGTAAATTAAAAAAAAAAAAAAGAGGAAGTTGAATAGAAAAGGAAATTGAATAAAAATGGAAGTTGATTCGAGAAACCACTATACCTCAACGATCTATTTGGAAATTAAATAAAAATGAAAGTTGAATAAAAATAAAAATGGAAGTTGCATAAAATAATAATGGAAGTTCATTCAAGAAGCCACTATGCCTTGACGATCTGTTTGGAAATTAAATAAAAAAAGAAATTCAATAGAATAGGAAATTCAATAAAAATGAATGTTGCATAAAATTTAAAATGGAAGTTCATTCAAGAAAGCACTATATCTTAACGATCTATTTGGAAATTAAATAAAAAAAGAAGTTCAATAGAAAAGGAAATTGAATAAAAATGGATGTTGAATAAAAATAAAAATGGAAGTTGTATGAAATTAAAAATGGAAATTCATTCAAGAAACCACTATACCTTAACGATCTATTTGGAAATTAAACAAAAAAAGAAGTTGAATAGAGAAGGAAATTGAATAAAAACGGAAGTTGAATAAAAATAAAAATGGAAGTTGTATAAAATTAAAAATTGAAGTTCATCCAATAAACCACTATACCTTAGCGATCTATTTGGAAATTAAAAAACCAAGGAAGTTGAATAAAAATAAAAATGGAAGTTCATTCAAAAACCACTATACCTTAACGATTTATTTAGAAATTAAATAAAAAAGAAAGTTGAATGGACAAGGAAATTAAATAAAAACAAAATTGGAAGTTGCAAAAAATTAAAAATGGAAGTTCATTGAAGAAACCACTATACCTTAAAGATCTATTTGGAAATAAAATAAAAATGGAAGTTGAATAGAACATGAAATTGAATAACAACGGAAGTTTAATAAAAATAAAAGGGGAAATTCAATAAAATTAAAAATGGAAGTTGCACAAAATTAAAAATGAAAGTTCTTCAAGAAACCACCATACCTTAACGATCCATTTTTATTAACAATTTATTTGTAAATTACAAAAAAGAGGAAGTTGAATAGGAAAGGAAATTTAATAAAAAAGGAAGTTGAATAAAAATAAAAATGGAAGTTGCATAAAATTAAAAATGGAAGTTCATTTAAGAAACCACTATACCCTAAAGATCTATTTGGAAATTAAATAAAAAAGGAAATTGAATAAAAATGGAAGTTGAATAAAAATAAAAACGGATGTCGCATAAAATTAAAAATGGAGGTTCATTCAGGAAACCACTATACCTCAACGATCTATTTGGAAATTAAATAAAAAAGGAAGTTGAATAAAATAAAAATGGAAGTTGCCTAAAATTAACAATGAAAGTTCATTCAAGAAACCACTACACCTTAACGATCTATTTGGAAATTAAATAAAAAAGGAAGTTGAATAGAAAATAGAATTGAATAAAAATGGAAGTTGAGTAAAAATAAAAATGGAAGTTCATTCAAGAAACCACTATACCATAACGATCTATTTGGAAATTAAATAAAAATGAAAGTTCAATAAAAAAGAAATTGAATAAAAAAGGACGTTGAATAGAAAAGGAAATTGAATAAAAATAAAAATGGAAGTTGCATAAAATTAAAAATGAAAGTTTATTCAAAAAAATTATCTATTTGGAAATTAAACAAAAAAAGAAGTTGAATAGAGAATGAAATTGAATAAAAATGGAAGTTAAATAGAGAAGGAAATTTAACAAAAAAGGTAGTTGAATAAAAATAAAAAGGGAAGTTGTATAAAATTAAAAATGGAAGTTGAATAAAAATAAAAATTGAAGTTCATTCAAAAAACCACTATGCATTAACGATGTATTTGGAAATTGAATAAAAATGGAAGTAGAATAAAAACAAAAATAGAAATTGCTTAAAATTAACAATGGAAGTTTATTCAACAAACCACTGTACCATAACGATCTATTTAGAAATTAAAAAAAAAAATTTGAATAGAAAAAGAAATCGAATAAAAATGGAAGTTGCATAAAATTAACAATGGAAGTTCATTCAAGAAACCACTCTACCTTAACGATCTATTTGGAAATTAAATAAAAAAGGAAGTTGAATTGAAAAGAAAATTGGATAAAAATGGAAGTTGAATAAAAATAAAAATGGAAGTTGCATAAAATAAAAAATGGAAGTTGCATGAAAATTGAAAATGGAAGTTCATTTAAGAAACCACTATACCTTAACGGTCTATTTGGAAATTCAATAAAAAAAAGAAAGCTGAATAGAAAAGGAAATTAAATAAAAATAGAAGTTGAATACAAATAAAAATGAAAGTTGCATAAAATTAACAATGGAATTTAATTCAAAAAACCACTATACCTTAACGATCTATTTGGAAATTAAATAAAAAAATGAAGTTGAATAGAATAGGAAATTGATTAAAAATAGAAGTTGCATAAAATTAACAATGGAAGTTCATTCAAGAAATTAGTATACCTTAAGGTATAGTCGTTAATTTTCAAATTTTGTTCAATATGCTTCTCTATTAAACTTCCTTCTTTATTTTATTTTCCAAATAGATCGTTAAGGTATAGTCGTTTCTTGAATGAACTGCCATTGTTATTTTTACGCAACTTCCATTTTTATTTTTATTCCACTTCTAGTTTTATCCATTTTCCTTTTTTATTTAATTTCCAAATAGATCGTTAAGGTATAGTGGTTTCTTGATTTAAATTCCATTGTTAATTTTATGCAAATTTCATTTTTATTTTTATTCATCTTGCAGTTTTATCCAATTTCATTTTCTATTCAACTTCCTTTTTTATGCAATTTCCATTGTATTTTTACTCAACTTCCATTTTTATTCAATTTCCAATTCTATTCAACTTCATTTTTTTATTTACTTTCCAAATAGATCGCTAAGGTATAATGGTTTTTTGAATTAACTTCCATTGTTAATTTTAGGCAACTTGCATTTTTATTCAATTTTGTTTTCTATTCAACTTCCTTTTTTATTTAATTTCCAAATAGATCGTTAAGGTATAGTGGTTTCTTCAATGAACTGCCATTTTTAATTTTATACAACTTCTATTTTTATTTTTATTCAACATCCATTTTTATTCAATTTCCTTTTCTATTCATCCTCCTTTTTTATTTACTTTCCAAATAGATCGCTAAGGTATAGTGATTTCTTGAATGAATTTCCATTGTTAATTTTGTGCAACTTCCATTTTTATTTTTATTCAACTTCCATTTTTATTCAATTTCCTTTTCTGTTCAGCTTCCTTTTTTTATTTAATTTCCAAATAGATCGTTAAGGTATAGTGGTTTTTTGAATGAAATTCCATTTTTATTTTTATTCAACTTCCATTTTTATTCAATTTCCTTTTCTGTTCAGCTTCCTTTTTTTATTTAATTTCCAAATAGATCGTTAAGGTATAGTGGTTTCTCGAATGAACTTCCATTTTTATTTTTACTCAACTTCCATTTTTATTCAATTCTATTTTCTATTCAACTTTCTTTTTTATTTAATTTCCAAATAGATTGTTAATGTATAGTGGTTTGTTAAATTAACTTCCATTTTTAATTTAATGCAACTTTCATTTTTATTTTTATTCGACTTTAATTTTTATTCAATTTTCATTTTCTATTCAACTTCCTTTTTTATTTAATTTCCAAATAGATCGTTAATGCATAGTGGTTTTTTGAATGAACTGCCATTTTTAATTTTATGCAACTTCTATTTTTATTTAATTCCTATTCTATTCAACTTCCATTTTTATTCAAGTTACTTTTCTATTTAACTTCCTTTTTTATTTATTTTCCAAATAGATCGTTAAGGTATAGTGTTCCATTTTTATTCAATTTCATTTTCTATTCAACTTCCTTTTTTATGTAATTTCCAAGTAGATCGTTATGGTATAGTGGTTTTTCAAAAGAACTTCCATTTTTAATTTTATGCAACTCTCATTTTTATTTTTATTCAACTTCCATTTTTATTTTAATTTCACTTCTATTTTTATTCAATTTCCATTTCTATTCAACTTCCTTTTTGCTTTAATTTCCAAATAGATTGTTAAGGTATAGTGGTTTCCTCAATGAACTTCCATTGTTAATCTTATGCAACTTCCATTTTTGTTTTTATTCAATTTCCTTTTATATTCAACTTCTTTTTTTATTTAATTTCACTTCCATTTTTATTCAATTTCTTTTTCTATTCAACTTTCTTTTTTATTTAATTTCTAAATAGATCGTTAAGGTATAGTGGTTTCTTGAATGAACTTCCATTTTTAATTTGATGCAACTTCCATTTTTATTTAATTTCTTTTTCTATTCAACTTCCTTTTTTTATTTAATTTCCAAATAGATTGTTAAATTTCCTTTTCTATTCAACTTCCTCTTTTTTTTAATTTACAAATAAATCGTTAAGGTATAGTGGTTTCTTCAATGAATTTCCATTTTTATTCAATTTCTTATTCTATTCAACTTCATTTTTTTATTTACTTTCCAAATAGATCGCTAAGGTATAATGGTTTCTTGAATTAACTTCCATTGTTAATTTTATACAACTTCCATTTTTATTTTTATTCAACTTCCTTTTTTATTTATTTTTCAAATAGATCGTTAAGTTATAATTATTTCTTGAATGAACTTCCATTTTTATTCAATTTCCTTGTCTATTCAACTTGATTTTTTATTTACTTTTCAAATAAATCGTTATGGTATAGTGGTTTCTTGAATGAACTTCCATTTTTATTCAATTTCTTTGTCTATTCAACTTTCTTTTTTATTTAATTTCCAAATAAATCGTTAAGGTATAATGGTTTTTTGAATGAACTTCTATTTTTAATTTTATGCAACTTCCATTTTTATTTTTATTCAACTTCCTTTTTCTATTCAACTTTATTTTTTTATTTAATTTCCAAATAGATTGTTAAGGTATAGTGGTTTCTTAAATGATCTTACATTGTTAATTTTATGCAACTTCCATTTTTATTTTTTGTCAACTTTCATTTTTGTTCAATTTGTTTTTCTTTCTTTTTTATTTAATTTCCAAATTGATCGTTAACATATATTGGTTTCTTGAATGAACTTCCATTTTTAATTTTATGCAACTTCCATTTTTATTTTTATTCAACTTCCATATTTATTCAATTTACTTTTCTATTCAACTTCCTTTTTTATTTAATTTCCAAATAGATCGTCAAGGTATAGTGGTTTCTTCAATGAACTGCCATTTTTAATTTTATGCAACTTCCATTTTTATTTTTATTTTTATTCAACATCCATTTTTATTCAATTTCTTTTTCTATTTAACTTCCTTTTTTACAAATGGAAGTAGCCTAAAATTACAAATGGAAGTTCATTTCAGAAACCACTATACCATAACGATCTATTTGAAAATTAAATAAAAAAGAAAGTTGAATAGAAAAGAAAATTGATTGAAAATGTAAGTTGAATAAAAATAAAATTGGAGGTTGAATAAAAATAAAAATGGAAGTTGCATAAAATTGAAAATTGAAGTTCATCCAATAAACTACTATACTCTAACGATCTATTTGAAAATTAAATAAAAAAGGACGTTAAATAGAAAAGGAAATGGAATAAAAACAAAAACGGAAGTTGCAAAAGATTAACAATCGAAGTTCATTGAGGAAACCACTATACCTTAACAATCTATTTGGAAATTAAAGAAAAAAGGAAGTTGAATAGAAATGGAAATCGAATAAAAATGGAAGTTGCATAAATTTAAAATGGAAGTTCATTCAAGAAAGCACTATATCTTAACAATCTGTTTGGAAATTAAATAAAAAAGAAAGTTGAATAGAAAAGGAAATTGAATAGAAAACAAAATTGAATAAAAATGGAAGTTGCCTAAAATTAAAAATGGAAGTTTATTCAAGAAACCACTATACCTTAACGATCTATTTGGAAATTAAATAAAAAAAGAAGTTCAATAGAAAAGGAAATTGAATAAAAAAGGAAGTTAAATAGAAAATGAAATTGAATAAAAATGGATGTTGAATAAAAATAAAATTAAAAATTGAAGATGAATAGAAAAAGAAATCGAATAAAAATGAAAGTTCATTCAAGAAAGCACTATATCTTAACGATCTATTTGGAAGTTAAATAAAAAAGGAAGTTAAATAGAAAAGGAAATTGAATAAAAATTGAAGTTGCATAAAATTAAAAATGGAAGTTTATTAAAAAAACCACTATACCTTAACGACCTATTTGGTAATTGAATAAAAAAGGAAGTTGAATAGAAAAGTGAATTTAATAAAAATGAAAGTTGAATAGAAAATAAAAATGGAAGTTCATTGAAGAAACCACTATACCTTAACGATCTATTTGGAAATTAAATAAGAAAGAAAGCTGAATAAAAAAGAAATTGAATAAAAATGGAAGTTGAATAAAATTAAAAATGGAAGTTGCATAAAATTAAAAATGGAAGTTTTTTCAAAAAAACAACTATAACTTAATGATCTATTTCGAAATTAAATAAAAAATGAAAATGAATAGAAAAGGAAATTGAATAAAAATTGAAGTTGCATAAAATTCAACTTCCATTTTTACTCCATTTCCTATTCTATTCAATTTCATTTTTTTAATTACTTTCCAAATAGATCGCTAAGATATAGTGGTTTCTTGAATTAACTTCCATTGTTAATTTTAGGCAACTTCCATTTTTATTCAATTTCCTTTTCTATTCAACTTCCTGTTTTATTTAATTTCCAAATAGATCGTTAAGGTATAGTGGTTTCTTGAATGAACTTCCATTTTTTATTTTATGCAAATTCCATTTTTATTTTTATTCAACTTCCATTTTTATTCAATTTCCATTTCTATTCAACTTTCTTTTTTATTTAATTTCCAAATAGATCGTTAAGGTGTAGTGGTTTCTTAAATGAACTTACATTGTTAATTTTATTCAACTTCCATTTTTATTCAATTTCCTTTTCTATTCAACTTTCTTTTTTCTTTAATTTCCAAATAGATTGTTAGGGTATATTTATTCAACTTTCATTTTAATTCAATTTCGTTTTCTAGTCAATTTTCTTTTTTATTTAATTTCCAAATAGATCGTTAAGGTATAGTGGTTTTTTGAATAAACTTCCATTTTTAATTTTATGCAACTTCCATTTTTATTTTTATTCAACTTCCATTTTTATTAAATTTCCTTCTCTATTCAACTTCCATTTTTATTTTTATTCATCTTCCGATTTTATTCAATTTCCTTTTCTATTCAACTTCCTATTTTATTTAATTTCCTTTTTTATTTGATTTCCAAATATATCGTTAAGGTATAGTGGTTTCTTAAATGAACTTATATTGTTAATTTTATGCAACTTCCATTTTTATTCAATTTGTTTTTCATATCTATCTTTCTTTTTTATTTAATTTCCAAATTGATCGTTAACGTATAGTGGTTTCTTGAATGAACTTCCATTTTTAATTTTTATTCGACTTCTATTTTTATTCAATTTGTTTTTCTATCTATCTTTCTTTTTTATTTAATTTCCAAATTGGTCATTAACGTATAGTAGTTTCTTGAATGAACATCCACTTTTAATTTTATTCAACTTCAATTTTTATTTAATTTCATTTTCTATTCAACTTCCTTTTTTATTTAATTTTCAAATAGATTGTTAAGGTATAGTGGTTTCTTGAATGAACTTCTATTTTTAATTTTATGCAACTTCCATTTTTATTTTTATTTTTATTCAACATCCATTTTTATTCAATTTCCTTTTATATTGAACTTCCTTTTTTATTTAACTTCCAAATAGATCGTTAAGGTACAGTGGTTTCTTGAATGAACTTCCATTTTTAATTTTATGCAACTTCCATTTTTATTTTTATTCAATTTCCTTTTCTATTCAACGTCCTTTTTTATTCAATTTCTTTTTCTATTCAACTTCCATTTTTATTTAATTTCCAAATAGATCGTTATGGTATAGTGGTTTATTGAATGAACTTCCATTGTTAATTTTATGCAACTTCCATTTTTATTTTTATTCAACGTCCATTTTTATTCAATTTCCTTTTTTATTTAATTTCCAAATAGATCGTTAAGGTATAGTGGTTTTTCGAATGAACTTCCATTTTTATTTTTAATCAACTTCCATTTTTATTCAACTTCCTTTTTTTTTTTTAATTTCCAAATAGATCGTTAAGGTATAGTGGTTTCTTGAATGAACATCCATTTTTATTTTTACTCAACTTCCATTTTTATTCAATTCTATTTTCTATTCAACTTCCTTTTTTATTTAATTTCCAAATAGATCGTTAAGGTATAATGGTTTCTTGAATGAACTTCCATTGTTAATTTTAGGCAACTTCCATTTTTATTTTATTCAACTTCCATTTTTATTCAACTTCCTTTTTATTTAATTTCCAAATAGATCGTTAAGGTATAGTGGTTTCTTGAATGAACCTCCATTTTTAATTTTATGCGACATCCATTTTTATATTTATTTAATTTCCATTTTTATTCAATTTTCTTTTTTATTTAATTTCCAAATAAATCTTTAGGGTATAGTGGTTTCTCGAATGAACTTCCATTGGCAATTTTTATTTTTTTAATTACACACACATCACGTATGATATTAAATATTTTATTATTTTATTTTATTTTAATCTTTCTAAAAGGGTTTGTACTGTTTGACAAAACCCCAACATAAGTTGGTGAAGAAGCATAGAGAGGGGGGATAAAGATGAAAAAGAAAGAAGATGGCAAAAGCTAAGGCATGAAAGAGGCCTTTCATGGACTGATCAAAAAAAAATAAACAGGCCTTTGATGGAATTTTTTTCTTATCTTTAATTTATTAGTTTATTTAGATTATATCATCTCTTAATTTTTCTGCACGTTTTTTTGTTTTTTT
The DNA here is from genome assembly GCA_025200525.1 of Camellia lanceoleosa. Lineage (NCBI taxonomy): Eukaryota > Viridiplantae > Streptophyta > Magnoliopsida > Ericales > Theaceae > Camellia > Camellia lanceoleosa. Next base: position 993,945 of record JANUSC010000017.1, read on the forward strand.
ATATCAAAAATAAAATTAATGTAAAGTTTAAAATTAAAATAATTTTGTATTATTTTCATTTTTTTTAAGAAATCAAGTCTTTATTTGATTTGATTTTCAAAATCTCTTTTTTTTAATCTTTTATTTTATTTTAATCTTTCTAAAAAGGGTTTGTACTATTAGGCAAAACCCTAACATAAGTTGGTGAAAGAGCGTAGAGAGAGGGGATAAAAGATGAAAAGAAAGAAGATTGCAAAAGCTAAGGCATGAAAGAGGCCTTTAAAAACCACTATACCATAACTATCTATTTGCAAATTAAATAAAAAAGGATGTTGAATAGAAAAGAAAATTGAATAAAAATAGAAGTTGAATAAAAATAAAATGGCATTTGCATGAAAATAAAAATAAAAGTTCATTCAAGAAACCACTATACCATAACGATCTATTTGGAAATTAAATAAAAAATGATGTTGAATAGAAAAGGAAATTGAATAAAAATAAAAGTGAAATAAAAATAAAAATGAAAGTTGCATAAATTTAAAATTGGAAGTTCATTCAAGAAACCACAGTATACCATAACGATCTATTTGAAAATTAAATAAAAAATGAAGTTGAATAGAAAAGGAAATTGAAAATTGAACAAAAACAAAAATGGAAGTTGCATATAATTAAAAATGGAAGTTCATTCAATAAACCAGTATAACTTAACGATCTATTTGGAAATTAAACAAAAAAAGAAGTTGAATAGAGAAGGAAATTGATAATGAAATAAAAATAAAAATAAAAATGGAAGTTGCATATAATTAAAAATGGAAGTTCATTCAATAAACCAGTATAACTTAACGACCTATTTAGAAATTAAACAAAAAAAGAAGTTGAATAGAGAAGGAAATTGAAAATTGAATAAAAATAAAAATTGAAGTTGCATATAATTAAAAATGGAAGTTCATTCAATAAACCAGTATAACTTAACGATCTATTTGGAAATTAAACAAAAAAACAAGTTGAATAGAAAAGGAAATTGAAAATTGAATAAAAATAAAAATGGAAGTTGCATATAATTAAAAATAGAAGTTCATTCAATAAACCAGTATAACTTAACGATCTATTTGGAAATTAAACAAAAAAAGAAGTTGAATAGAGAAGGAAATTGAAAATTGAATAAAAATAAAAATTGAAGTTGCATATAATTAAAAATGGAAGTTCATTCAATAAACCAGTATAACTTAACGATCTATTTGGAAATTAAACAAAAAAACAAGTTGAATAGAAAAGGAAATTGAAAATTGAATAAAATTAAAAATGAAAGTTCATTCAATAAACCAGTATAACTTAACGATCTATTTGGAAATTAAACAAAAAAAGAAGTTGAATAGAGAAGGAAATTGAAAATTGAATAAAAATAAAAATGAAAGTTGAATAAAAATTAAAATGGTAGTTGAATAGAGAAGGAAATTTAACAAAAAAGGTAGTTGAATAAAAATAAAAAGGGAAGTTGAATAAAATAAACAATGGTAGTTGCCTAAAATTAAAATGGAAGGTCATTCAGGAAACCACTCTACCTTAACGAGCTATTTGGAAATTAAATAAAAAAAAGAAGTTGAATAAAAATGAAAGTTGCATAAAATTAACAATGTAAGTTCATTCAACAAACCATAATACCTTAACGATCTATTTGGAAATTAAAAAACAAAGGAAGTTGAATAAAAATGGAAGTTGTATAAAATTAACAATGGAAATTCATTCAAGAAACCACTACACCTTAACGATCTAATTGGAAATTAAATAAAAAAGGAAGTTGAATAGAAAACAAAATTGAATAAAATGCAAGTTGCCTAAAATTAACAATGGAAGTTAATTCAAGAAACCATTATACCTTAGCGATCTATTTGGAAAGTAAATAAAAAAATGAAGTTGAATAGAATAGGAAATTGAATAAAAATGGAAGTTGCATAAAACTAAAAATGGAAGTTCATTCAAGAAACCACTATAACTTAATGATCTATTTGGCAATTAAATAAAAAAGGATGTTGAATAAAAAAGGAAATTCGATAAAAATGGAAGCTGAATAAAAATAAAAATGGAAGTTGCATAAAATTAACAATGGAAGTTCATTCAAGAAACCAATATACTGTAACGATCTATTTGGAAATTAAATAAAAAAGGAAGTTGAATAGAAAAGAAAATTGGATAAAAATGCAAGATGAATAAAAATAACAATGGAATTTGCATAAAATTAACAATGGAATATAATTCAAGAAACCACTATACCTTAACGATCTATTTGAAAATTAAATAAAAAAGGAAGTTGAATAGAAAAGGAAATTGAATAAAAATGGAAGTTGAACAAAATTAAAAATGGAGGTTCATTTAAGAAACCACTATACTTAACGATCTATTTCAAAATTAAATAAAAAAAAGGAAGTTGAATAGAAAATGAAATTAAATAAAAATGGAAGTTGCATAAAATTAAAAATAGAAATTCATTCAAGAAACCACTATACCTTAGCGATCTATTTGGAAAGTAAATAAAAAAAATGAAGTTGAATAGAATAGAAAATTGAATAAAAATGGAAGTTGCATAAAATTTAAAATGGAATTTGCATAAAATTAACAATGGAATTTAATTCAAGAAACCACTATACCTTAACGATCTATTTAGAAATTAAATAAAAAAGGAAGTTGAATAGAAAATAGAATTGAATAAAAATTGAAGTTGATTAAAAATAAAAATGGAAGTTCATCCAAAAAACCACTATACCTTAACGATCTATTTGAAAATTAAATAAAAAAGAAAGTTGAATAAAAATGGAAGTTGAATTAAAATAAAAATAGAAGTTGCACAAAATTAACAATGGATGTTCATTTAAGAAACCATTATACCTTAACGATCTATTTTGAAATTAGAAAAAAAAAAAAAAGAAGTTGAATAGAAAAGTAAATTGAATAAAAATGGAAGTTGAATAGAAAAAAAAATGGATGTTCCATGTAATTAAAAATGGAAGTTGAATAGAGAAGGAAATTGAATAAAAATGGAAGTTCATTCAAGAAACCACTATACCTTAACGATTTATTTGTAAATTAAAAAAAAAAAGAAAAGGAAGTTGAATAGAAAAAGAAATTGAATAAAAATGGAAGTTCATTCGAGAAACCACTATACCTCAACCATCTATTTGGAAATTAAATAAAAAAGGAAGTTGAATAAAAATGGAAGTTGAATAAAAATAAAAAGGGAAGTTCATTCAAGAAACCACTATACCTTAACAATTTATTTGGAAATTAAATAAAAAAGAAAGTTGAATAGACAACGAAATTGAATAAAAACAAAAATGGAAGTTGCATAAAATTAAAAATGGAAGTTCATTGAAGAAACCACTATACCTGAAAGATCTATTTGGAAATAAAAGAAAAATGGGAGTTGAATAGAACATGAAATTGAATAACAATGGAAGTTGAATAAAAATAAAAGGGGAAATTCAATAAAATTAAAAATGGAAGTTGCATAAAATTAAAAATGAAAGTTCTTCAAGAAACCACCATACCTTAACGATCCATTTTTATTAACGATTTATTTGTAAATTAAAAAAAAAAAAGAGGAAGTCGAATAGAAAAGGAAATTTAATAAAAAAGGAACTTGAATAAAAATAAAAATGGAAGTTCATTCAAGAAACCACTTTACCCTAAAGATCTATTTGGAAATTAAATAAAAAAGGAAATTGAATAAAAATGGAAGTTGAATAAAAATAAAAGTGGATGTCGCATAAAATAAAAAATTGAGGTTCATTCAAGAAACCACTATACCTTAACGATCTATTTGGAAATTAAATAAAAAAGAAAGTTGAATAAAATAAAAATGGAAGTTGCCTAAAATTAACAATGGAAGCTCATTCAAGAAATCACTATACCTTAACGATCTATTTGGAAATTAAATAAAAAAAGGAAGTTGAATAGAAAATAGAACTGAATAAAAATGGAAGTTGAGTACAAATAAAAATGGAAGTTCATTCAAGAAACCACTATACCATAACGATCTATTTGGAAATTAAATAAAAATGGAAGTTGAATAGAAAAAAAAATTGAATAAAAAATGATGTTGAATAGAAAAGGAAATTGAGTAAAAATAAAAATGGAAGTTGCATAAAATTAAAAATAGAAGTTTATTAAAAAAAAAACCATCTATTTGGAAATTAAACAAAAAAAGAAGTTGAATAGAAAATGAAATTGAACAAAAATTGAAGTGGAATAAAGTTTAAAATGGAAGTTGAATAGAGAAGGAAATTTAACAAAAAAGGTAGTTGAATAAAAATAAAAAGGGAAGTTGTATAAAATTAAAAATGGAAGTTGAATAAAAATAAAAATTGAAGTTCATTCAAAAAACCACTATGCATTAACGATCTATTTGGAAATTAAATAAAAATGGAAGTTGAATAAAAACAAAAATGGAAGTTGCTTAAAATTAACGATGGAAGTTTATTCAATAAACCACTGTACCTTAACGATCTATTTGGAAATTTAAAAAAAAAAATAAAGTTAAATACAAAAAGAAATCGAATAAAAATGGAAGTTGCATAAAATTAACAATGGAAGTTTATTCAAGAAACCACTCTACCTTAATGATCTATTTGGAAATTAAATAAAAAAAGAAAGTTGAATTGAAAAAAAAATTGGATAAAAATGGAAGTTGAATAAAAATAAAAGTTGCATAAAATAAAAAAATGGAAGTTGCATGGAAGTTCATTCAAGAAACCACTATACCTTAACGGTCTATTCGGAAATTAAATAAAAAAAGAAAGCTGAATAGAAAAGGAAATTAAGTAAAAATGGAAGTTGAATACAAATAAACATGGAAGTTGCATAAAATTAACCACGGAATTTAATTCAAGAAACCACTATACCTTAACGATCTATTTGGAAATTAAATAAAAAAATGAAGTTGAATAGAATAAGAAATTGATTAAAAATGGAAGTTCATTCAAGAAACCAGTATACCTTAACGATCTATTTGGAAATTAAACAAAAAAAAAAAAAAAGTTGAATAGAAAACAAAATTGAATAAAAATGTAAGTTGCCTAAAATTAACCATGGAAGTTAATTCAAGAAACCATTATACCTTAGCGATCTATTTGAAAATTAAATAAAAAAGAAAGTTGAATAAAAATGGAAGTTGAATTAAAATAAAAATAGAAGTTGCACAAAATTAACAATGGATGTTCATTTAAGAAACCATTATACCTTAACGATCTATTTTGAAATTAGAAAAAAAAAAGAAAAGAAGTTGAATAGAAAAGTAAATTGAATAAAAATGCAAGTTGCCTAAAATTAACAATGGAAGTTAATTCAAGAAACCATTATACCTTAGCGATCTATTTGGAAAGTAAATAAAAAAAATGAAGTTGAATAGAATCAGAAATTGAATAAAAATGGAAGTTCATTCAAGAAACGACTATACCTTAACGATTTATTTGTAAATTAAAAAAAAAAAGAGAAAATTGAATAGAAAAGGAAATTTAATAAAACAGGAAGTTGAATAAAAATGGATGTCGCATAAAATTAAAAATGGAGGTTCATTCAAGAAACCACTATACCTTAACGATCTATTTGGAAATTAAATTAAAAAGGAAGTTGAATAAAAATGGAAGTTGACTAAAACAAAAATGGAAGTTGCTTAAAAGTAACAATGCAAGTTAATTCAAGAAACTATAATACCTTAACGATCTATTTGGAAATTAAACAAAAAAAGAAGTTGAATAGAGAAGGAAATTGAATAAAAATGGAAGTTGTATAAAATTAAAAATGGCAGTTCATTGAAGAAACTACTATACCTTAACGGTCTATTTGAAAATTAAATAAAAAAGGAAGTTGAATAGAAAAGGAAATTAAATAAAAATGGAAGTTGAATGCCAATAAAAATGGAAGTTGCATAAAATTAAAAATGGAAGTTCATTGACGAAACCTCTATACCTTAACGATCTATTTGGAAATTAAATAAAAAAGGAAGTTTGATAGAAAAGGATATTGAATAAAAATTGAAGTTGAATAAAATTAAAAGTGGATGTTCATTCAAGAAATCACTATATGTTAACGATCAATTTGGAAATTAAATAAAAAAGAAAGATAGGTTGTGTAACGCCCTCAAAATAATACCCAACATACACAATAATAAGATGCATTACTGAAGTAAATAAACCACAATTCATTCATCAGAGTATTTCTAAATAAAGACATTACATGTAACATCAAAATAAAATGCCCTAGGGGCTTACATCTTGCCAAGCCAACACTTGGACACAAAATTATGAGTTCTAACTTAAATACAAATAAAGCCCTAGGCTTGAATGTTTACAAGTAATTCAGATAAAAACAAATAACTAAAATCAAGGCTTCAAAGTCCAATTCCTTCCAAGCTAATTCCTTGGAGGTAGCGAATCACCTGAACCTGAAAATGATGTTCCCATATAGGGTGAGCCACAACCCAGTAGAAATATACTAAACCAAATATAAGCATTGAATAAAGCAATAACACTTAATAGATGGTTAACCATGTGAATCAGTTATATCAATATACAATCTTAAGACACTAATGTCTATGACACTTATCAATATCCATTATTATCAATGTGGCTCAGAACCTGGCCAAACTTACAACAGTGAACTATATAGCATATTCACATTACTTCCAATATCAACAACGCAAATGAGACTCAGGCTCATATGACAACACTTCATACTTCCAGATTGATACACATTTTAGTGCTGTATCAATAAAACACTTCAATATAAATAAGCACACATAAAAGTGATGCTAATGGAGTCCATCCCCTATCTCCTCCCAAACAAAATCCGGTTTAGAGGTCCATCCCCTATCTTCCCCTAAACCGTGGAGTACATCCCCTATCTCCTCCCACACAAAATAATGTATGTAAACACATAACATATACAACACACAATCAATACACATAATGTTTGTATTAATTCAACAGTCAAGATTTATGACTTAACCAATGATTAGTTTCAGTTATCCCTAATCCACATGCAACATCTACAACAATCACGACTATCCTCCACCGATAGCCCAGAAACAGTTATTTCTAGACTTGGAAATAAATAAATCAACAATTAAATAGACGAGTGATTTCAATTAACCAACTACCCCATTTAATCAATAAATTATTCAATCTCATGAATTTAACTAATTTCCCCAATGTTCCTCAAATTAAATATACAATTCAATTTATTTAAACAACTAGGGTTTTTCCCAAAATTACCAAAATACCCCCAACATATTAAAATGCTAGAACTTAGAACAAAACGTATACATTGGAGTAGGAAATCCCTACCTCGAAGAAATAACCCAAAAAGAGAAGACGAAGATGATGACCCAAACTCAAAGTGCTCCAACTCCAAGATTGTTCAGATTAAACTGAAGCCCTCGACCCACACTACCTTTTTAATAAAGCAACTAGGATAGAAACGCACTCTAAATAGATCAAACCTAAGAGAAAAGGTGAATAGGGAGAGAGAGAAGTCGGACCTAGGGTTTGGAATCCAAAAAGAAGATAAAAAACTGCCCAAAACCCCGCTGCTGCCTATATAAACTAAACAGGCTCGCTCGAGCGAAGAAAATCTCGCTCGAGCGACCAGACACAAGAAAGTCTCGCTCGAGCGAAGAAAAGCTCGCTCGAGCCAAGAATGCGATGCTTCAGGTCTGCAACCCAGAAGCATGCTCGAGCGACAGAATGCTCGCTCGAGCGAAGAACGCGAAAACATACACCTCGCTCGCTCGAGCTAAGAAACCCTGGCTCGAGCCATCAGAGACAAAACTCAACCCTCGCTCGAGCGACCAACCCAAAAACTGGACAGCAACACTTGGTTTCCGAACCCAACCAACCTGAAACAAACCTGCCCAACACATCCTATAACTCAAATGAGAAAATAAAGGACGACAGCAACAATTATACAATGATAAGATCCACGGAACCTAAGTCCGGATATAGTAATAAAATAGGAAAAGACCGAGGTCGCTATAACCTCCCCCCCTTAAAAGAATTTCATCCCCGAAATTAAGCATAAGTTTTTGAAAACAGGTTTTTCTCCAATTCCAATAACATGACATTACAATAATGAACAACTTGACCCAATACCGGTCATTTCATCTCTTATCAAGAGGCATCTCACAATATGCATATAAAACAACATATATTACAACCTGCAACAATATTATGCATTTTTCCTTTCAATCTCAACAGTTTCAATATCATATTCAATTTCATGATAGAACTCGAATTCAACAATATATTCAACATAATTAATGTTATACTAAACTTCCATCATAAGGCAAGTTTCAAATTATTAACATTAAACCAAAACATTCTCAATGTTTTCCAACTTAAGTCAACCATATTACAAAATCTAAATACAAAGTTACAAATCACTAAACATGTCCGGATATTTCTCACGGACTTCCAACTCACGTTCCCAAGTGGCTTCCTCCACCCCGTGATGTTTCCACAAAACCTTTACCAAAGGGATGGTCTTGCCTTGCAAAACTTGATCCCGTCTATCCAAGACTCGAATTGGTCTCTCCTCATACGAGATATCCTTGTCAACCACTAAATCAGTCCAATCCAACACATGTGATGGATCAGGCTCATACTTCCGAAGCATACTCACATGAAACACGTCATGTACTCCGGACAACTGCGGTGGCAAAGCTAAACGATAAGCAGCCTCGCCAATCCTCTCAAGGATCTCAAAAGGACCAATGAACCGAGGGACAACTTCCTCTTCCCAAACCTCATCAATCCCCGTCTAGGTGATATCTTCAGAAAGACATGATCACCCACCTCAAACACTAAAGGTCTCCTCCTACGGTCGGCATAAGATTTCTGACGACTCTGGGCTGTAACAAGTCTCTTACGGATAAGCTCAACTTTCTCCGTCGTTTCCCTCACCAACTCCGGACCCAATAGAGGTGCATCACCCACCTCGGCCCAACAAACTGGAGATCTACACGGTCGGCCATACAAGGCCTCAAACGGTGCCATACCAATACTAGACTGGAAACTGTTGTTGTAGGCAAACTCCACCAAAGGCAAGTGCCTCTCCCACGACCCACTGAAATCAAGAACACAACCCCGAAGCATATCCTCAAGGATCTGAATAGTACGCTCGGACTGCCCGTCAGTCTGAGGATGATAAGCCGTGCTAAAGGTCAACTTGGTGCCTAAAGCACTTTGCAAACTCTGCCACAACCTAGGAGTAAAACGACAATCTCTATCTGAGACAATCGTTACTGGGACCCCGTGCAGCCTCACTATATCCCGGATATACAAGTCAGCTAGATGATCTACTGAATCTCTTACGCGCATAGGAATGAAGTGCGCCGACTTAGTCAACCGATCTACAACCACCCAGATAGCATCACTACCCCGCTGAGTCCTCGGAAGACCTACAACGAAGTCCATAGTGACATGCTCCCACTTCCACTCGGTAATAGGCAAGGGTTGTAACAAACCCGCTGGCCTCTGATGTTCGGCCTTCACTTGCTGACAAGTAAGGCACTTGGACACGAAAGCTGCCACATCCCTCTTCATACCGCGCCACCAAAACTGGCGACCTAAATCCCGATACATCTTAGTACCTCCTGGATGCACTGCAAGGCGTGAATGATGAAACTCTCGGAGTACCTCCTCTCGGCAAGACTCCGGCACAAACAGACGGTCTCGGTATCTCACACTCAGGTCGGGATACACCGTCAAACCCTTCTCAACCTTCCCACTGGAAATCTTCTCTCGGATGGATTCTACCTCAAGGTTACCCCTCTGAGCCTCTAACACTCGGGTCACAAGTGTAGGTCACAAGAACAACGAAAAACAAGGTCATGACCTCAACAGATTCGCCCAGAAGCAAATCAAACTCTCCAAGTGCACCCAACATCTCCAACTCCCGGATGGCTATACTAGCTATGTCACCAACAGGTTTTCTGCCAAGGGCATCGGCCACTACATTGGCCTTTCCCGGATGATAATGTAACTCGAAGTCATAATCCTCAATGAACTCCATCCACCTCCTCTGCCTCAAATTCAAGTCTTTCTGTGTAAACAGATATTTCAGACTCTTATGATCCGAGAATACCTCGAACTTCTCACCATAAAGATAATGCCTCCAAATCTTCAAGGCAAATATCACAGCTGCTAACTCTAGATCGTGCGTAGGGTAATTTTTCTCATGAATTTTCAACTGACGTGAACCATAGGTAACCACTTTCCCTTCTTGCATTAACACACAACCCAGACTCTCTCGTGAGGCATCACAATAGACTGCATAACCCAACCCTCTCTCCGGAATAATCAATACTGGAGCGGTGGTCAGTCTAACTTTCAACTCCTGAAACGACTTTTCACAAGTCTCACTCCATACAAATTTTACTCCCTTCCGAGTCAATCTAGTCAAAGGCGAAGCTAACCTGGAGAAATCTTTCACAAACCGGCAATAATACCCAGCTAATCCCAAAAAACTACGAATCTCAAACACACTCTTAGGCTGTGCCCAGTCTTGCACTGCCTCCGTCTTAGATGTATCAACCGACACCCCTTCCCCAGAAACGACATGGCCTAAGAATTTCACCTCTTCTAGCCAGAACTCACACTTCCCAAACTTAGCATAAAGCTTATGGGCTCTAAGTAACTCAAGCACCACTCTCAAGTGTTCCTCGTGCTCCTCCTCTGAAGGTGAATAAATCGTAATGTCGCCCACAAAGACGACTACAAAAGCGATCTAAGAATTCTCTCAAGATCCGGTTCATCAAATCCATAAACATCGCCGGTGCATTGGTGAGCCCAAATGGCATCACCGAAACTCATAGTGGCCATACCGTCGGAATGCCGTCTTGAATATCCTCCTCCTCGACTCTCAACCGATGATAACCCGATCTCAAGTCTATCTTAGAAAAACAACGGAACCCTTCACCGATCAAACAAATCATCTATACGAGGCATAGGGTACTTATTCTTAACCGTCACCCGATTCAACTTCCTAATCTATACAAAGTCTCAAAGCACCACCTTTCTTTTTAACAAAAGAATTTGGCGCTCCCCACGGTGAAACACTAGGACGGATATAGCCCTTATCTAACAACTCCTGGAGCTGAATCTTCAACTCAACTAACTCGGCTGGGGCAAAACGATAAGGTGCCATAGAAATTGGCGCCGTGCTGGGCACTAGGTCAATAGAGAACTCAACCTCTCGATGCGGTGGCAAACCAACAAGATCCTCGGGAAAGACGTCCGAGTACTCACAAACCACCCTAGGAAACACAATCTGAGTCTCATCAACCTCACTAATCGAAAGATTAGCAAGTAAACCACTAAGCTCACTCCGCCCTCGTGAAACATACCCCGATGGCAAAACACTACCAACCCGGTCCCCCAGAAAATGGAAACACTCGCCGCTAACGGTACAACAAGTGACCCTCTGACGGTAGCAATCAATAACTGCCCGGTATGACGATAACCAGTCCATACCCAAGATAACATCAAAGCCCTTCATAGGCATAACCACAAAAGAAAATGGGATTCTATGATCATCGACCTCTATATCACAACCCCTAACACCTTGTTTCAAGACCAATTCACCCCCAAGAGGTGACACTACGCAAATAGGAGATGCCAACTGTGCTAACTCCAACTCCAAAATAGATGCAAATGCAGCAGACACAAAGGAATGAGATGCACCCGTATCAATCAAAACATTAGCAACAGAATTGCAAAACAAGAAGGTACCTCTCACAACAGATGGAGCTTACAGATCTGCTGTGATAAAGATACACACGCCCAGATGACCTCTGATCAACCTGCTCACCCCTAGAAGCATATGACTGCTGCACAGATTGGGACGATGACGCCCTCTGATTGGCCCTCGAGGCTCGACCGACCGAGTGCTGGCGACCACGAAGTCTGCCTCAAACCTGATGCACTAGGTGTGCCACCCAACTGCGGGCAATACCTCTTCATGTGCTCTGCCTGACCGCGCTGAAAACAAGTGAGCGGCTGACCTCTACCCTAACTTTGGCTCTGAGATCGAGCCGAAGAAGATGCTGTTCTCTGCCCTCCTCCCCTCTGAGGACAAACTGGAGACTTGTGGCCCAGCTGGCCACACTTGAAACAGGTAATGTCTCCCTGGTTGCCTTTCCCAAAACTTGCACTCGGCACTGGAAAAGTGGATCTAGAAAAGCTACCCTGAGACTGCTGAGGAGTAAAACCTCTCTGCCTCTTGCCATCACCCTGGCCATCCTGACTCCTCTTGGAGCCTTTCTGCCCTTCCTCCTCTTCCTGCATCATAATCTCCGTATGGGCTGCAGCATCAACCAGACGCCCATAATCACGAATCATAGACCCAACAACTCTCAGCTTGAGGCCACGCCTCAACTTCTTCTCAAACTCAATGCAACGGCGTTCCTCAGACGCCACCAACTCAGGTGCAAACCTGGACAAACTAGTGAATGCAGCCTCAAACTCGGCCACTGAAGAACTCGACTGCTTAAGCTGACAGAACTGGTCTCTCAGCTTCTCCCTGACTGCTGGAGATAAGAACCTCTCCTGGAAAGCATTCACAAAAGCCTCCCATGTAGCTCCTATGCGACCCTTAGTGAACTTCCACCACTGACCCGCATCTCCCTTCAGCTGGAACGATGCCAAGGTCACTTTCAACCCCTCATCTTCGATGCCAAGCATCTCAAATGTCTTTGTTGTCTGTTCGAGCCATTCATCTGCTTTAAGCGGCTCTTTAGGATCACCTAAAAATTCGTCCGGATTGGACCGGAAGAACTCCCTCTTCAGAAAAGAAGGTCCAGCATTTGCAACAACAACTTGGGCTGGGTTCGTAGCCCTCAGAATGCCAACTGATTCCCTGAATGCCCCTGCTATCTCTCGGGCTAAAGCGCCCATAGCCTGCTGGCCTACTGGCTCGGCCACATTGGCCTGACCAACACCCTCCTCAGACTTGCGAATCTCTCAGACTCTGGAATCTCCTCTGGCACAAGCACTTCCTGCCTACCCGGCCTACCACGCCTACCGCGTCCTCATCCTCGCCCTGACATCCTAATACAAGAAACAAAGACGTTAGCACATTAATAAATGTGCCGAAACTAAACACTCTCGTCCTAATGCATTGGACAACAATAATTCATTCCACGTAAGCACATAATCACATAAGCACCTACGAATTTCATTCCCGGATAATGATAGTCCCAAAGTGTTACTATAGTTCCGGTTGGAAGCAGCAGTGATCAAGTGCCTTTCCAACAAGACTATTAGAAACTCAAGGGTCCCATCAATATCCCAGAAACTACGTTCCATACCCACATAATCACATAAACATGTTATCAAATAAGCATACAACAGTACACTAAGTCTCTATCAAACGAGACGAACCCAATGTGATACTAATCACTTCCCACGTACCCAAAGTATTCAAACCCGGTACGCTCTGATACCAAGTTGTAACGCCCTCAAAATAATACCCAACATACACAATAATAAGATGCATTACTGAAGTAAATAAACCACAATTCATTCATCAGAGTATTTCTAAATAAAGACATTACATGTAACATCAAAATAAAATGCCCTAGGGGCTTACATCTTGCCAAGCCAACATTTGGACACAAAATTATGAGTTCTAACTCAAATACAAATAAATCCCTAGGCTTGAATGTTTACAAGTAATTCAGATAAAAACAAATAACTAAAATCAAGGCTTCAAAGTCCAATTCCTTCCAAGCTAATTCCTTGGAGGTAGCGAATCACCTGAACCTGAAAATGATGTTCCCATATAGGGTGAGCCACAGCCCAGTAGAAATATACTAAACCAAATATAAGCATTGAATAAAGCAATAACACTTAATAGATGGTTAACCATGTGAATCAGTTATATCAATATACAATCTTAAGACACTAATGTCTATGACACTTATCAATATCCATTATTATCAATGTGGCTCAGAACCTGGCCAAACTTACAACAGTGAACTATATAGCATATTCACATTACTTCCAATATCAACAATGCAAATGAGACTCAGACTCATATGACAACACTTCATACTTCCAGATTGATACACATTTTAGTGTTGTATCAATAAAACACTTCAATATAAATAAGCACACATAAAAGTGATGCTAATGGAGTCCATCCCCTATCTCCTCCCAAACAAAATCCGGTTTAGAGGTCCATCCCCTATGTAACAACCCTCATTCTTGACTTAGCTATACTTGCATACATCCATGTGTGACCTTGTCTTGATATGTTATGAATCTTGTTAATCTTGTTTCGGCTTGCCATGTTTTAGTATTGCTTGCTTGATTTTGATCCTTGCTCGGTTGTGACCGAGATCATCTTGAGATTAGTTCACTTTTGAACCCTTGTACTTAGAACCACTTGGCAGACCTCTATCTTCACTCCGGCATGTTAGCCGAGATGTTTGTGTTTGAGATCCTTGTTCTCGGCGGGCATGACTGGCGAGATGTGGCACACCCCGCCAAGGTATGGCAGCTCGATCAAGTGTCGTCCTCCCTAGCCGAGGTATTTGTTACCCCTGTCAAGTTCCGCCTTTGGCCGATGTTGTTGATGGCCGAGGTGTTCTCGCCATCTAGCTTGTCGTGGACGCTTTGTCAGAGACTAGTCTTGTCAATCAGTCACCTTTTGAGTTAAACCAACCCGGTGACGCCACGTGTCCGAGCTTGTCAACCGGCAGACCTAATGCATCATTTTGTATTATTTGTGTATCTTTTGTATCATTTTGTTACAAGTCTTGTTCTTGAAGAGAGAGAAACACTAGAGAGGAAGAAGTAGAGTTCTAGAGAGAGAAGTCGATCTTCCAAGCTTGATCCTTAGAGTTTGAACCGTTGGATTCGTGATCTGAGGTTAGAATCTTGATCTTCTCTTGTTGTTCTTGTTGAACATCTAGCTGCATTGTATGATTGAGTTTGTTTTGCATGCCATGCATCGATTTGAAGGTTCGGTTTTGAAAGAGAACATGGTGTTCTTGAGTTCTTGATAAAAAGCCTATTTTGATCCGAAAGTTTTGAACAAGAACCATGTCTTGTGTTTGTTTTTGCATGACCTTCTTGAATGGGTACCTAGGTCCATTTAGCATGAAATCTCGGATTTTGTATAACCAAGTTATGATTTCAGCATGCATGTTCTTGTAGTTCGTGAGGACCCTGTTCTTCACTTTGAATGTGGCCCTTGGACCACACCTCGGCGAGGAGGTGTGGGACCTCGGCAAGACCTGGTTGGTACCCAGAGTATTTTCTTGAGATGAGAAGCTTGTTTTGAGAATGTATTTGCCATGTGTTTGTAGGACCTTGACCCTTGCTTTGAGCCTACACCTGAAGACCAAGGTGAGTGGTATTTCTAGTAAAGCTATGTTATAAAGCTTTTAATGAATCTTGCTTTGCTTTGTTTTGATGAAAGTATTTGTTAAGCATGAATGTCTAGCCTATTTCGATGTATCTTGTGTAAACCTTGTTTTGATGCTAACCTTGACAAGTCCCTTGTGCTAGAGGACTCTAAACTTTTAGCACTAAGTATAAAAAGGATACGGTCCTTTCTTGGAAAGAGTATTTGGTTAAAAAGGGCTACGGGCCTAAGTAACAAGTCCCTTGTGCTAGAGGACTCTAAACTTTCGTAGCACTAAGTATAAAAAGGATACGGTCCTTTCTTGAAAAGAGTATTTGGTTAAAAAGGGCTACGGGCCTAAGTAACAAAAGTCCCTTGTGCTGGAGGACTATAAACTTTCGCAGTACCCTTGTTTAATCGATTACGGATCGCATACCTCTTGTTTTGCCACGCATTTACATGCGTGGATATGTTTTGCTCGGAAAGCTTGCCTTGTATTTGCCGATGTCCGTAGACATCCCTTGGTTTGCTTGTTTTGAAGAATGAATACGGTTCATCCCTTGATTTATAAGTTTTGACAGGAAATACTGTTTTGCCGATGTTAGTAAGCATCCTTGAACTTAAAAATCGCATACCTCTTGTTTTTCCAAATAAATCATTTGCATCTGAGTTGGCTGGAATTGTTGAAGGACTACGACATGCAGATTCAGTACCACCCAGGCAAAGCCAACTCAGTAGCCGATGCATTAAGCAGGAAGTCATTGGGAAGTTTGGCGTGTTTAGCCATAATCTCGGCAGAGCCGACCATCATTGAAGAAGTAAAAGCAAAGCAAATGGAGGATAAATTCACAGCGGATAGCCGACGAGATTATCACTGTGCCGAGGTCAAAGTTACACCTTTGATAATGGAGTGCTTAAGTTTGGAGGAAGGTTATGCGTAGCGACGTCCCCGAGTTGAAAAGAAAGATTTTACAAGAGTCCCATGGTTCCGAATTGCTGCTCATCCAGAAACACTAAGATGTATCACGATGTAAAGACCTTTTGGTGGCCAAACATGAAGAGAGAGATAGCCGAGTTTGTATCCCAATGCCTACAATGTCAACAAGTGAAAGCGAACATCGAGACCGGCGGGACTTCTTCAACCTTTGTCAATTCCTGAATGGAAATGGGAACACATCTCCATGGATTTTGTGATTGGTTTGCCGAGGACGCAGAAGGGAATGGATTCGATTTGGGTCATAATCGACAGATTAACTAAGTCAGCACATTTCTTGCCTGTTCAGACTACATTCAATGCTGACCGACTAGTCAGATTGTATATGAATGAAATTGTGAGACTTCATGGAGTGCTTGTCCATTGTTTCGCATCGAGATCCAAGTTTGTTTGTAGATTTTGGCAGAGTTTACAAAGAGCCTTGGGAACCGAATTGAAGTTCAGCACAGCTTTTCACCCCCAAACCGATGGGCAAACAGAAAGGGCAATTCAGACACTAGAAGATATGCTCAGGCTATGTGTACTAGATTTCCAGGGAAGTTGGGGGGCACATTTACCATTAGTGGTATTTGCTTACAACAATGCTTATCAAGCTAGCATTGGCATGGCTCCGTACCAAGTTTTGTATGGAAGGAAGTGTAGATCGCCGATATGTTGGACCGAAGTAGGAGATAAAGTTTTGATCGGCCCCGAACTGATTCAAGTGACAACCGAGAAGATTAAGCTTATCCGACAGAGGATCGAAGCGCCCAGTAGTCGCAAAAGAGCTATGCCGACTGAGAAGAAGAGAATTGGAGTTTGAAATTGGGGACCATGTATTCCTGAAAATTTCGCCAACAAAAGGAATTTCAGATTTGGGAAGAAAGGTAAGTTAGCACCTCGTTACATCGGGCCATTTGAAATTCTTGAGAAGATTAACACGATCGCTTCATGCACTTGCTCTACCACCGAATTAAGTCAAGTGCACAATGTGTTTCACATCTCGATGTTGAGAAAGTATATTCGGGATCCCCTGCATGTGATTAGTCATTTTGGGATTGTGGTTGATGAAGAATTAAGCTATGAAGAGAAGCCGATGAGAATTCTTGACAGACAAGTGAAACAGCTAAGGAACAAATCTATAGTGATGGTGAAAATTGAGTGGAAGGAACACTTCGGCAAGGATGCCACGTGGGAAATGGAAGAAGAGATGAAAGTTCGATATCCTGAATTGTTTTCAGATCAAGGTAACCTAAGTTTGGGGACCAAACTTCTTTAAGGGGGGTAGGATGTAACAACCCTCACTTTGACTTAGTCTTGCTTGCTTGCATTGCTCTTTTGTATGATTTTGCCTTGCCGAGGTTGCAATCTGTTATCTTGTTTTGCTTTGCTTTGTCTATTTGATGCTTGCTTGAATTCGCACCTTGTCTAGAGTATAGCCGAGGTCAGCTTAGCATAGTTTACCTTTGAGCCCTTGCATTTAAGAACAGTTTTTGAACCTTAGCCGACCTCCACCTTTAACTTTGGCATATTGGCCGAGATGATTAACATCCGGCCGAGGCGTATCGCCGAGGCCGAGGTGTGTATTATCTAGGCCGAGATGTTACCTTGAACCCAAGTGATCTTGTCCTCGAAGTGGTACAACCTAGACCGAGGTGTGGTACATCTAGGCCAAGGTGTGGCACTTCGTTGAGTGTTGTCCTTCCTAGCCGAGATCATTAGCCAAGTCATTGTCCTTTTCTTGCCGAGGTCTTGTTATTGGCCGATGTCATTACTCACGGAGTCCCTTGCCGCCTAGCTTGTTGAACACACTTTGTCGTGACTTGTCTTTTCCATCATCACCTTTTTGAGTTAAGCCAACCCGGTAGCGCCACGTGTCCGAAAGCGAAGGTTAAACCAAAGCAAGCTTAGAAGTGTATCATTTGTATCATATCTTGTGCTTGAGGAGAGAAGCTCTAGGAAGAGTTCTAGAGTGAGAAAGTAGAGTGCAAGCTTGATCCTTGGTGTTTGATCCGTTAGATTCGAGTATTGAGGTTAGAATCTTGATTAACTCTTCTTTGTTTCTATTGATCCTCTAGCTACATTGCATGATTGATTATGTTTTGCATGCCATGCATCGATTCCAAGTTGGTTTTAGAAAGAAAGCTAGTGTTCGTAAGTTCTTGTGAAAAGCCTCATTTGATCCGAAAGTTTGCAACAAGTTACATGCATTTGTGTTTGTTCTTACATGGTCTTCTTGTATGGGTATCCAGTCCATGGTTTTAAACTCATAACATGAAATCTCGTGTCTTATAATCATAAGTTATGATCCTCGCATTCATCTCCTTCTTGATCTTCATGTTCATGTTCTTCATGTTCTTGAGCGGAGGGAAAACCCAGATTTTCCCGGCTCCATCTCTTTGAAAGTGGCCCTCGGGACAGCACCTCGGCGAGAGGTGTTGGACCTCGCCAAGACCTCGTTAGTACCCAGCTTGTTCCCGAGATGAGGACGATGTCTGCTTTGATTTGACTTAGCTTTAGTGGATGCCGAGATCATTTGTGTGCATGTGAAGTCTGTTTAAAAGTGCATTCAATGAACTTGCCATGTGTTTGTAGGACTTGGGCTTACCTTGACGCCGACGTCAAGAACTATGTGAGTGGTATTTTAATAAAGATATGTTATAGTGTTTTGATAAAAGCCTTATTTTTGCCTTGTTTTGGAAAGTATTTGTAGGCATGAATGTTATCCCTATTTTGTATACCAAGTGTTATATCTTGTTTTGATGACATTCTTGGAAGTCCGTGACGTGCTGGGGACTTTAAGCATTTGTGGCACTAGTCCCAGTATGTGCTAGGGGACTATAAGCATTTGTAGCACAAAGTTTGGAAGTCCGTGCGTGCCGGGGACTATAAGCATTTGTGGCACAAGTCCTTAGTGTCCGGGGACTATAATGCAACGACACCATTGTTTTGAGATCTCTCTTGTCTTGTCTTGCTTTGCCATCGACGGTTTACCGTGGGCTTGTTTGTCCGAGATGTCATCACTTGTATTATATTGATGTTAGTAAGCATCTCTTGAAGCTTTGAAAGATTTGATAGATGAACTTGATTTGTTTCATGTATTATTTGTTTAAAAGATCTCGGATATCATTCATGTAAACCCTTTATTGCTTATGCCATTCATCGAGTATCCAAGCTCACCCTCTCTATATATATGTAGGTGATGAGCAGGTCGGTGATGCCTAGTTGTGCTTAAGCCGACATGTTTTGCCGATGTGTTTTTGGATTCATGTTTTGCAAAGATCTTGAAGATTATGCTTCTTGGTTACTTTATTGTATTTTGTGTTTGATGGCCGAGAAGCCTTTTGATCAAGATGTAATTTGTGTACGTCATTATTTTGTATTAAAGCTACTATAAGATGTTTGCCATCTCATTTAACTCAAGCACGGCTCTTATGGACTACTTTACTTTTGATTATTGCTTCCGCATTTGTAAGCCCCATATGTTTACTCTGATTTGTGTGTGTTTTCTTGTAAGTGGCCTTTGGTAATCCCGAATTACTGGCCATCATGGCACCATTCTACTAGGGGCGGAATGGGGTCGTGACAGGTTTCTTGAATGACATCCTCTTCTATTCAGCTTCATTTTTTATTTAATTTCCAAAGAGATCGTTAAGGTATAGTGGTTTCTTGAATGAACTTCCATTCTATTTTTATTCAACTTCCATTTCTATTCAATTTCCTTTGCTATTCAACTTCCTTTTTTATTTAATTTCCAAATAGATCTTTAAGGTATAGTGGTTTCTTGAATGAACTTCCATTTTCAATTTTGATGCAACTTCTATTTTTATTTTTATTCAACTTCCATTTTTATTCAATTTCCTTTTCTATTCAACTTCCTTTTTTCTTTAATTTCCAAATAGATCGTTAAGGTATAGTGGTTTTTTGAATGAATTTCCATTATTAGTTTATGCAACTTCCATTTTTATTTTTATTCAACTTCCATTTTTATTCAATTTTGTTTTCTATTCAACTTCCTTTTTTATTTAATACACAAATAGATCGTTAGGGTATAGTAGTTTATTGGATGAACTTCCATTGTTAATTTTATGCAACTTCCATTTTTATTTACTTTCCAAATTGATCGCTAAGGTATAGTGGTTTCTTGAATGAATTTCCATTTTTATTTAATTTCCTTTTCTAATCAACTTCCTTTTTTATTTAATTTCCAAATAGATCGTTAAGGTATAGCGGTTTCTTGAATGAACTTCCATTTCTAATTTTATGCAACTTCCACTTTTATTTGTATTCAACTTCCATTTTTATTCAATTTCATTTTCTATTCAACTTCATTTTTAATTTAATTTCCAAATAGATCGTTAATGTATAGTGGTTTCTTGAATTAAATTCCAATGTTAATTTTTGGCAACTTCAATTTTTATTTTTCTTCAACTTCAATTTTTATTTCTATTCAACTTCCTTTTTTAGTGAATTTCCAAATAGATCGTTAAGGTATAGTGTACTACCATTATTATTTTCTGAAACTTCCATTTTTATTTTTATTTAACTTCCATTTTTAATTTTTTGCAACTTCCATTTTTATTCAATTTCCTTTTCTGTTCAGCTTCCTTTTTTTATTTAATTTCCAAATAGATCATTAAGGTATAGTGGTTTCTTGAATTAACTTCTATTGTTAACTTTATGCAACTTCCATTTTTGTTTTTATTCAATTTCCTTTTCTATTCAACGTCCTTTTTTTTATTTAATTTCCAAATAGATCTTTAAGATATAGTAGTTTATTGGATGAACTTCAATTTTCAATTTTATGCAACTTCTATTTTTATTCAATTTGCTTTTCTATTCAACTTTTTTTTTATTTAATTTCCAAATAGATCGTTAAGGTATAGTGGTTTCTGGAATGAACTTCCATTATTATTTTTATGCAACTTCCGTTTTTATTTTTATTCAATTTTGATTTTTAATTTTATGCAGCTTCCATTTTTATTTTTATTCAACTTCTAGTTTTACTCAATTTCCTTTTGTATTCAACTTCCTTTTTTATTTAATTTCCAAATAGATTGTTAAGGTAGAGTTGTTTCCTGAATGAACTTCCACTGTTAACTGTATGCAACTTCCATTTTTATTTTTATTTAACTTGCATTTTTGTTAAATTTCTTTTTCTATTCAACTTCTTCTTTCTTTTTTTTTAATTTACAAATAAACCGTTAAGGTATAGTCGATTCTAGAATGAACTTTCATTTTTTATTTTATTGAATTTCCCTTTTTATTTTTATTCAACTTCATTTTTTATTTAATTTCCAAATAGATCGTTATGGTATAGTGGTTTCTTGAATTAACTTCCATTTTTATTTTTATTCAATTTCCATTTCTATTCAACTTCCTTTTTTAGTTAATTTCCAAATAGATCGTTAAGGTATTATGGTTTCTTCAATGAACTTCCATTTTTAATTTTATGGAACTTCCATTTTTGTTTTTATTCAATTTCCATATTTATTCAATTTACTTTTCTATTCAACTTCTTTTTTAATTTAATTTCCAAATAGATCGTTAAGGTATTATGGTTTCTTGAATGAACTTACATTGTTAATTTTATGCAACTTCAATTTTTATTTTTATTCAACTTCCATTTGTAATTTTATGCAACTTCCATTTTTATTTAATTTCCTTTTCTATTCAACTTCCTTTTTTATTTAAATTTCAAATAGATCGTTAAGGTATAGTGGTTTCTTCAATGAACTTCCATTGTTAATTTTATGCAACTTCCATTTTTATTCAACTTCCTTTTTTATTTAATTTTCAAATAGATCGTTAAGGTATAGTGGTTTCTTGAACGAACTTCCATTGTTAATTTTATGCAACTTCCTTTTTTATTCAATATCCTTTTCTATTCATTTTCATTTTTTATTTAATTTTGAAATAGATCGTTAAGTTATGGTTGTTTTTTTGAAAGAATTTCCATTGTTAATTTTATGCAACTTCCAATATTTATTTTTTTTCAACTTCCATTTTTATTCAATTTGTTTTTCTATCTATCTTTTTTTATTTATTTAATTTCCAAATTGATCGTTAATGTATAGTGGTTTCTTGAATGAACATCCACTTTTAATTTTATGCAACTTCCATTTTTATTCAATTTCCTTTTCTATTCAACTTCCTTTTATATTTAATTTCCAAATAGATCGTTAAGGTATAGTGGTTTTTTGAATTAAATTCCATTGTTAATTTTATGCAAATTCTATTTTTATTTTTATTCATCTTCCATTTTTATCCAATTTCCTTTTCTATTCAACTTCCTTTTTTATTTAATTTCCAAATAGATCGTTAAGGTATAGTGGTTTCTTAAATGAACTTCCATTGTTAATTTTATGCAACTTCTATTTTTATTTTTATTCATCTTCCATTTTTATCCAATTTTCTTTTCTATTCAACATCTTTTTTTATTTAATTGCCAAATAGATCATTAAGGTATAGTGGTTTCTTGAATGAACTTCCATTTGTATTCAATTTCCTATTCTATTCAACTTCATTTTTTTATTTACTTTCCAAATAGATCGCTAAGGTATAATTGTTTCTTGAATTAACTTCCATTGTTAATTTTAGGCAACTTGCATTTTTATTCAATTTTGTTTTCTATTCAACTTCTTTTTTTATTTAACTTCCAAATAGATCGTTAAGGTATAGTGATTTCTTGAAAGAACTTCCATTGTTAATTTTAAGCAACTTTCATTTTTATCCAACTTCCTTTATTTTTTAATTTCCAAATAGATCGTTAAGGTATAGTGGTTTCTCGAATGAACTTCCATTTTTAATTTTATGAAACATCTATTTTTAATTTTATGCGACTTCATTCAAGAAAAAACTATACCTTAGCGATCTATTCGAAAATTAAATAAAAAAGGAAGTTGAATAGAAAAGGAAATTAACTAAAAATTAAAGTTGAATAACAATAAAAATGAAAGTTGCATAAAATTAACAATGTAGGTTCATTCAAAAAACCACTATACTTTAACGATTTATTTGTAAATTTAAAAAAAAAAAGAAGAGGAAGTTGAATAGAAAAGGAAATTTAATAAAAAAGGAAGTTGAATAAAAATAAAAATGGAAGCTGCATAAAATTAAAAATGGAAGTTCATTCATGAATCCACTATACCTTAATAATCTATTTGGAAATTAAATAAAAAAGGAAGTTGAATAGAAAAGGAAATTGGATAAAAATTGGACGGTGAATAAAAATAAAAATGGATGTTGCATAAAATTAACAATGGAAGTTCATTCGAGAAACCACTATACCTTAATGAATTATTTGGAAATTAAATAAAAAAAGAAAATTGAATAGAAAATAGAATTGAATAAAAATGGAAGTTGAGTAAAAATAAAATTTGAAGTTGCATAACATTAAAAATGGAAGTTCATTTAAGAAACCACTATACCTTAATGATCTATTTGGAAATTAAATAAAAAAATAAGTTGAATAGAAAAGGAAATTGAATAAAAATTGAAGTTGAATAAAAATAAAAATGGAAATTGCATAAAATTAACAATGGAGGTTCATTTAAGAAACCACAATACCTTGACGATCTATGTGGAAATTAAATAAAAAAAGAAGTTGAATAGAAAAGGAAATTGAATAAAAATGGAAGTTGAATAAAAATAAAAATCGAAGCTCATTCAAGAAACTATTATACCTTGACGATCTATTTGGAAATTAAATAAAACAAGAAGTTGAATAGAAAAGGAAATTGGATAAAATCGGCAGATGAATAAAAATAAAAATGAAATTTGCATAAAATTAACAATGGAATTTAATTCAAGAAACCACTATACCTTTACGATGTATTTGGAAATTAAATAAAAAAGGATATTGAATAGAAAAGGAAATTGGATAAAAATGGAAGATGAATAAAAATAAAAGGGGAAGTTGCATAAAATTAACAACGGAAGTTCACTCAAGAAACCACTATAACTTAACGATCTATTTGGAAATTAAATAAAAAAGGAAGTTGAATAGAAAATAGAACTGAATAAAAATAGAAGTTGAGTAAAAATAAAAATGGAAGTTCATTTGAGAAACCACTAAACCTTAACGATCTATTTGGAAATTAAATAAAAAAGGAAGTTTAATAAAAATAGAAGTGCATAAAATTAACAGTGGAAGTTCAGTTAAGAAACAACTATATCTTAACGATCTATTTGGAAATTAAATAAAAAAATGAAGTTGAATAGAAAAGGAAATTGAATAAAAGTGGAAGTTCATTGAAGAAACCACTATACCTTAATGAATTATTTGGAAATTAAATAAAAAAAAAAAGTTGAATAAAAATGGAAGTTGAATAAAAATAAAAATGGAAGTTAAACAAAATTAACAATGGAAGTTCATTTAAGAAACCATTATACCATAACGACCTATTTGGAAATTAAATAAAAAAGGACGTTGAATAGAAAAGGAAATTGAATAGAAATGGAAGTTGAGTAAAAATAAAAATAGAAGTTGCCTAAAGTTAACAATGGAAGTTCTTTCAAAAAACCACTATACCTTAAAGATCTATTTGGAAATTAAATAAAAAAGGAAATTGACTTCAAAAGGACATTGAATCAAAATGGAAGTTGAATAAAAATAAAAATGGAAGTTGCATGAAATTAAAAATGGAAGTTCATTCAAGAAACCACTATACCTTAATGATTTACTTGGAAATTAAATAAAAAGTAAAGTTGAATAGAAAAGGAAATTGGAGAAAAATGAAAGTTGCATCAAATTAAAAATCGAAATTCATTTGAGAAACCACTCTACCTTAACGATCTATTTAGAAATTAAATAAAAAACGAAGTTGAATTGAAAAGAAAATTGGATAAAAATGGAAGTTGAATAAAAATAAAAATGGAAGCTGCATAAATTTAACAATGGAAGTTCAATCAAGAAACCACTATACCTTAACGATCTATTTGAAAATTAAATAAAAAAGGAAGTTGAATAGAAAAGGAAATTTAATAAAAATTGAAGTTGCATAAAATTAAAAATGGAAGTTCATTCATGAAACCACTATATCCTAAAGATCTATTTGGAAATTAAATAAAAAAAGAAATTGAATAAAAATGGAAGTTGAATAAAAATAAAAATGGATGTCGCATAAAATTAAAAATGGAGGTTCATTCAAGAAACCACTATACCTTAACGATCTATTTGGAAATTAAATAAAAATGGAAGTTGAATAAAATAAAAATGGAAGTTGCCAAAAATTAACAATGGAAGCTAATTCAAAAAACCACTATACCTCAACAATCTATTTGGAAATTAAATAAAAGAAGGAAGTTGAATGGAGAAGGAAATTGAATAAAAATAGAAGTTGAAAAAAAATATAAATGGAAGTTGCATATAATTAAAAATTGAAGTTTATTCAAAAAACCACTCTACCTTAACGATCTATTTGGAAATTAAATAAAAAAAGAAGTTGAATAGAAAAGGAAATTGAATAAAAATGGAAGTTGAATAAAAATAAAAATGGAAGTTGCATGAAATTAACAATGGAAGTTAATTCAAGAAACCATTATACCTTAGCGACCTATTTGGAAAATAAATAAAAAAATGAAGTTGAATAGAATAGGAAATTGAATAAAAATGAAAGTTGCATAAAATTAACAATGGAAGTTCATTTAAGAAACCACTATGCCTTAATGATCTATTTGAAGATTAAATAAAAAAGGAAGTTGAATAGAAAAGGAAATTGAATAAAAATGGAAGTTGAATAAAAATAAAAATGGAAGTTGCATGAAATTGACAGGGAAGTTAATTCAAGAAACCATTATACCTTAGCGATCTATTTGGAAAGTAAATAAAAAAATGAAGTTGAATAGAATAAGAAATTGAATAAAAATGGAAGTTGCATAAAATTAACAATGGAAGTTCATTTAAGAAACCACTATGCCTTAACGATCTATTTGGAGATTAAATAAAAAAGGAAGTTGAATAGAAAAGAAAATTGAATAAAAGTGGAAGTTGAATAAAAATAAAAATGAAAGTTGCATAAAATTAAAAATAGAAGTTCATTGAAGAAACCACTATACCTTAACGATATATTTGGAAATTAAATAAAAAAGCAAGTTGAATAGAAAAAGAAATTGAATAAAAATGGAAGTTGAATAAAAATAAAAATGAAAATTGCATAAAATTAACAATATAAGTTCATTCAAGAAACCACTATACCTTAACGATCTATTTGGAAATTAAATAAAAAAGGAAGTTGTATAGAAAAGTAAATTGAATAAAAGTTGAAGTTTAATAAAAATAAAAATGGAAGTTGCATAAAATTAACAATGGAAGTTCATTCAAGAAACCACTATACCTTAACGATCTATTTGGAAATTAAATAAAAAAGGAAGTTGAATGGAAAAGGAAATTGAAGAAAATTGGAAGTTGAATTAAAATAAAAATGGAAGTTCATTCAAAAACCACTATACCTTAACGATCTATTCGGAAATTAAATAAAAAATGAAGTTGAATAAAAATAAAAATGGAAGTTCATTCAAGTAACTACTATAACTTAGCGATCTATTTGGAAAGTAAATAAAAAAATGTAGTTGAATAGAATAAGAACTTGAATAAAAATGGAAGTTGCATAAAATTTAAAATGGAAATTGAATAAAATTAAAAATTGCAATTCATTAAAAAAACCACTATACCTTAACGATCTATTTGGAAATTAAATAAAAAAAGGAAGCTGGATAGAAAAGGAAATTGAATAAAAATAGAAGTTGCATAAAACTAAAAATGGAAGTTCATTGAAGAAACCACTATACCTTAACGATCTATTTAGAAATTAAATAAAAAATGAAGTTGAATAGAAAAGGAAATTAAATAAAAATGCAAGTTCAATAAAAATAAAAATGAAAATTGCATCAAATTAAAAATGTAAGTTTATTCAAGAAACCACTATACCTTAACGATCTATTTGGAAATTAAATAAAACAAGATGTTGAATAGAAAATGAAATTGAATAAAAATGGAAGTTGCATAAAACTAAAAATAGATGTTGTATAAAATTAAAAATAACAGTTTATTAACGATCTATTTGTAAATTAAAAAAAGAGAAAGTTGAATAGAAATGGAAATTGAATAAAAATGGAAGTTGAACAAAAATAAAAATGGAAGTTGCGTAAAACATACAATGGAAGTTCTTTCAAGAAACCACTGCAACTTAACATTGCCTAAAATTAACAATGTAAGTTCATTCAAGAAACCACTATACCTTAACGATCCATTTGGAAAGTAAATAAAAAAATGAAGTTGAATAGAATAGGAAATCGAAGAAAAATGGAAGTTCATTCAAGAAACGACTATACCTTAACGATCTATTTCTAAATTTAATAAAAATTGTAGCCAATTTACTTTTCAATTGAACTTCTTTGTTTTTTAATTTCCATTTTCTATGCAACTTCCTTTTTTATTTAATTTCCAAAAAGATAGTTATGGTATAGTGGTTTTTTAAATGAACTTCAAATTTTAATTTCATGCAACTTCCATTTTTAATTTTATGCAACTTCCCTTTTTATTCAATTTCCATTTTTATTCAACTTCCATTTATATTCAACTTCCTTTTTTTTATTTACTTTCCAAATAGATCGTTAAGGTATAGTGGTTTCTTGAATGAGTTTACATTGTTAATTTTAGGCAACTTCCATTTTTATTTTATTCAACTTCCACTTTCATTTAATTTCCAAATAGATCGTTAAGGTATCGTGAGATCTTGAATGAACTTCCATTTTTATTCAATTTCCTTTTCTATTCAACTTCCTTTTTCATTTAATTTCCATTTTTAATTTTATGAAACATCCATTTTTTATGTTGAATAAAAATGGAAATTAAATAAAAAAAGAAGTTGAATAGAAAAGTAAATTGAATAAATATGGAAGTTGAATAAAAATAAAAAGGGAAGTTGAATAAAAATCAAAATGGAAGTTGAATGGAGGACATTGAATAAAAATTGATGTTAAATAAAAATAAAAATGGAAGTTGCCTAAAATTAACAATGGAAGTTAATTCAAAAAATCACTATACCTTAACAATCTATTTGGAAATTAAATAAAAAAAGGAAGTTGAATAGAAAAGGTAATTGAATAAAAAAAGAAGTTGAATAGAAAAAGAAATTGAATAAAAATGGAAGTTCATTTAAGAAACCACTATACCTTAACAATCTATTTGGAAATTAAATAAAAAAGGAAGTTGAATAGAAAAGGTAATTGAATAAAAATGGAAGTTGAATAAAAATAAAAATGAAAGTTGCATAAAATTAAAAATGGAAGTTCATTCAAGAAACCACTATACCATAACGATCTATTTGGAAATTAAATAAAAAAGGACGTTGAATAGAAAAAGAAATTGAATAAAAACAAAAATGGAAGAAATAACATACCTTAACGATCTATTTGGAAATTTAAAAAAAAAAAAAGACGTTGAATAGAAAAGGAAACTGAATAAAAACAAAAATGGAAGTTGCATAAAATTAACAATGTAAGTTCATTTAAAAAACCACTATACCTTAACGATCTATTTTGGATATTAAATAAAAAAGGAAGCTAAATAGAAAATAGAATTGAATAAAAATGGAAGTTGAGTAAAAATAAAACTGGAAGTTCATTCGACAAACCATTATACCTTAACGATCTATTTGGAAATTAAATAAAAAAGGAAGTTAAATAGAAAAGGAAATTGAATAAAAATAGATGTTGAATAAAAATAAAAACAAAAATACAAGTTGCATAAAATTAAAAATGGAAGTTCATTCAAAAAACTACTATACCTTAACGATCTATTTGGAAATTAAAAAAAGAAAAAGAAAAAGTTGAATAGAAAAGTAAATTGGGTAAAAGTTGAAGTTGAATAAAAATAAAAATGGAATTTGCATAAAATTAACAACGGAAGTCGATTCAAGAAACCATTATACCTTAACGAATTATTTGGAAATTAAATAAAAAAGGAAGTTGAATAGAAAAAGAAATTGGGTAAAAATGGAAGTTGAATAAAAATAAAAATCGAAGTTCAATGAAGAAACCACTATACCTTAATGATCTATTTGGAAATTAAATAAAAAAGGAAGATGAATAGAAAAGGAAATTGAATAAAAATGGAAGTTGAATAAAAATAAAAATGAAAGTTGCATAAAATTAAAAATGAAAGTTCATTGAAAAAAACCACTATACCTTAACGATCTATTTGGAAATTAAAGAAAAAAAGAAATTAAATAAAAAAGGACGTTGAATAGAAAAGGAAATTGAATAAAAATAAAAATGCAAGTTGCATAAAATTAAAAATGGCAATTCATTCAAAAAACCACTATACCCTAAAGATTTATTTGGAAATTACATAAAAAAGAAAGTTGAATAAAAATGGAAGTTGAGTAAAAATAAAAATAGAAGTTGCCTAAAGTTAACAATGGAAGTTAATTCAAGAAACCCTTATACCTTAATGATCTATTTGGAAATAAAATAAAAAAAGGAAGTTGAAAAGAAA
Organism: Camellia lanceoleosa; assembly: GCA_025200525.1. Taxonomy (NCBI): domain Eukaryota; kingdom Viridiplantae; phylum Streptophyta; class Magnoliopsida; order Ericales; family Theaceae; genus Camellia; species Camellia lanceoleosa. Next base: position 1,023,797 of record JANUSC010000017.1, read on the forward strand.
TGGAAGTTGAATAAAATAAAAATGGAAGTTGCCTAAAATTAACAATGGAAGTTAATTCAAGAAACCACTATACCTTAAAGATCTATTTGGAAATAAAATAAAAATGGAAGTTGAATAGAACATGAAATTGAATAACAATGGAAGTTGAATAAAAATAAAAGGGGAAATTCAATAAAATTAAAAATGGAAGTTCATTCAAGAAACCACTATACCTTAATGAATTATTTGGAAATGAAATAAAAAAAAAGAAAGTCGAATAGAAAAGAAAATTGAATAAAAATGGAAGTTGAATAAAAATAAAAATGGAAGTTCATTCAAGAAACCACTATAACTTGACGATCTATTTCGAAATTAAATAAAAAATGAAGTTGAATAGAAAACAAAATTGAATAAAAATGCAAGTTGCCTAAAATGAACAATGGAAGTTAATTCAATAAACCATTATACCTTAGTGATCTATTTGGAAAGTAAATAAAAAAATGAAGTTGAATAGATTAGGAAATTGAATAAAAATAGAAGTTGCATAAAATTTAAAATAGAAGTTCATTCAAGAAAACACTATATCTTAACGATCTATTTGGAAATTAAATGACAAAAAGGAAGTCGAATAGAAAAAGAAATTGAATAAAAACGGAAGTTGAATAAAAATAAAAATGGAAGTTCCCTAAAATTAACAATGGAAGTTAATTCAAGTAACCACTATACCTTAGTGATCTATTTGGAAAGTAAATAAAAAAATGTAGTTGAATAGAATAGGAAATTGAATAAAAATAGAAGTTGCATAAAATTTAAAATGGAAGTTGCATAAAATTAAAAATGTCAATTCATTCAAAAAACCACTATACCTTAACGATCTATTTGGAAATTAAATAAAAAAAGAAGTTGAATAGAAAAGGAAATTGAATAAAAATCGAAGTTGAATGAAAATAAAAATGGAAGTTGCATAAAACTGAAAATTGAAGTTCATCCAATAAACTACTATACCCTAACGATCTATTTGGAAATTAAATAAAAAAAGACGTTGAATAGAAAAAGAAATTGAATAAAAACAAAAATGGAAGTTGCATAAGATTAACAATGGAAGTTCATTGAAGAAACCACTATACCTTAACAATATATTTGGAAATTAAAGAAAAAAGGAAGTTGAATAGAAATGGAAATTGAATAAAAATGGAAGTTGAATAAAATTAAAAATTAAAGTTGCATAAAATTAACAATGGAAGGTCATTCAAGAAACAACATACCTTAACGATCTATTTGGAAATTAAAAAAAAAAAAAAGAAGCTGAATAGAAAAGTAAATTGAATAAAAGTTGAAGTTGAATAAAAATAAAAATGGAAGCTGCATAAAATTAACAATGGAAGTTCATTCAAAAAACCACTATACCTTAACGATCTATTTGGAAATTAAATAAAAAAGGAAGTTGAATAGAAAGGGAAATTGAATAAAAATAAAAGTTGAATAAAAATCAAAAAGGAAGTTGCATAAAATTCACAATTGAAGTTCATTCAAGAAAACCACTATACCATAAAAATCTACTGGGAAATTAAATCAAAAAGGAAGTTAAATAGGAAAGGAAATTGAATAAAAATGGAAGTTAAATACAAATAAAAATAAAAGTTGCATAAAATTACAAATGGAAGTTCATTCAAGAAACCACTATACCTTAACGACCTATTTGGAAATTAAATAAAAAATGAAGTTGAATAGAAAACAAAATTGAATAAAAATGGAAGTTGCATAAAATTAAAAATGGAAGTTCATTGAAAAAACCACTATACCTTTACGATCTATTCGGAAATTAAATAAAAAAGGAAGTTTAATAGAAAATGATATTGATCAAAAATTCAAGTTGAATAAAATTAAAAGGGGATGCTCATTCAAGAAACCACTATACGTTAACGATAAATTTGGAAATTAAATAAAAAAATGAAGTTGAATAGAAAAGTAAATTGAATAAAAATAAAAATAAAAATGGAAGTTGCATAAAATTAAAAATGAAAGTTCATTCAAGAAACCACTATACCTTAACGATCTATTTGGAAAGTAAATAAAAAAGGAAGTTGAATAGAATAGAAAATTGAATAAAAATGGAAGTTGAATAAAAATAAAAATGGAAGTTGCATAAAATTAACAATGGAAGTTCATTCAAGAAACCACTATACCTTAACGATTTATTTGGAAATTTAAAAAAAAAAAAAGTTGAATAGAAAAGTAAATTGAATAAAGATGGAAGTTGAATAAAAATAAAAATGGAAGTTCATTCAAGAAACCACTATAATTTAACGATCTGTTTGGAAATTAAATAAAAAAGGAAGTTGAATAGAAAATAAAATTGAATAAAAATGGAAGTTCATTCGAGAAACCACTATACCTTAACAATCTTTTTGGAAATTAAATACAAAAGAAAGTTGAATAAAAATGGAAGTTGTATAAAATTAACAATAGAAGTTCATTTAAGAAACCACTATACCTTGACGATCTATGTGGAAATTAAATAAAAAAAGAAGTTCAATAGAAAAGGAAATTGAATAAATATGGAAGCTGAATAAAAATAAAAATCGAAGTTCATTCAAGAAACTATTATACCTTGACGATCTATTTGGAAATTAAATAAAACAGGAAGTTGAATAGAAAAGGAAATTGGATAAAATCGGAAGATGAATAAAAATAAAAATGGAATTTGCATAAAATTAACAATGGAATTTAATTCAAGAAACCAGTATACCTTAACGATCTATTTGGAAATTAAATAAAAAAGGATGTTGAATAGAAAAGGAAATTGGATAAAAATGGAAGATGAATAAAAATAAAAATAGAAGTTGCATAAAATTAACAATGGAAGTTCATTCAAAAAACCACTATAACTTAATGATCTATTTGGAAATTAAATAAAAAAAGAAGTTGAATAGAAAATCGACTTGAATAAAAATAAAAATGGACGTTGAGTAAAAATAAAAATGGAAGTTCATTCGAGAAACCACTATACCCTAACGATCTATTTGGAAATTAAATAAAAAAATGAAGTTAAATCGAAAAACCACTTGAATAAAAATAGAAGTTAAATAAAAATAAAAATGGAAGTTGCATAAAATTAAAAATTGAAGTTCATTCAAGAAACCACTATACCTTAACGATCTATTTAGAAATTAAATAAAAAAGAAAGTTGAATTGGAAAGAAAATTGAATAAAAATGGAAGTTGAAGAAAAATAAAAATAAAAGTTGCATTAAATTAAAAATGGATGTTCATTTGAGAAACCACTGTAGTGGTTTTTGAATACAAATGAACTTTCATTTTTATTTTTATTCAACTTTCTTTTTTATTTAATTTCCAAATAGATCGTTAAGGTATAGTGGTTTTTGAATAAACTTCCATTGTTAATTTTATGCAACTTCCATTTTTATTTTTATTCGACTTCCATTTTTATTCAATTTCAATTTCTATTCAACTTCTTTTTTTTTTTTCTTTATTTTCCAAATAGATCGTTAAGGTATATTGGTTTCTTCAATAAACTTCCATTTTTAATTTTAGGCAACTTGCATTTTTATTCAATTTTGTTTTCTATTCAACTTCATTTTTTATTTAATTTCCAACTAGATCGTTAACGTATAGTGGTTTCTTGAATGAACTTCCATTGTTAATTTTATGCAACTTCCATTTTTGTTTTTATTCAATTTCCTTTTATATTCGACGTCCTTTTTTATTTAATTTCTAAATAGATCGTTAAGGTATAGTGGTTTCTTAAATGAAATTGCATAACACTATCCTTTATTAAAACTAGATTACAAAAAATGAGAATGAAAATTAAATTAAAGTATCATAAAAAAAAAAAATATCGGATAACTAGATTTGTAAAAAAATTGAAGAAAAATAGAAGTTGAATTGAAAAGGAAATTGAATAAAAATGGAAGTTGCATAAGATTAACAATAAAAGTTTATTCAAGAAACCAGTATACCATAACGATTTATTTGGAAATTAAAAAAAAAATGAAGTTGAATAGAAAAAGAAATTGAATAAAAATGGAAGTTGCATAAAATTAACAATGGAAGTTCATTCAAGAAACCACTCTACCTTAACGATCTATTTGGAAATTAAATGAAAAAAGAAGTTGAATTGAAAAGAAAATTGGTTAAAAATGGAAGTTGCATATAATTAAAAATTCAAGTTTATTCAAAAAACCACTCTACCTTAATGATCTATTTGGAAATTAAATAAAAAAGAAAGTTGAATAAAAATGGAAGTTGAATAAAAATTAAAATGTAAGTTGAGTAAAAATAAAATGGAAGTTGCATAAAATTAAAATGGTAGTTCATTGAAGAAACCACTATACCTTAACAATCTATTTGGAAATTAAAGAAAAAAGGAAGTTGAATAGAAATGGAAATTGAATAAAAATGGAAGTTGAATAAAATTAAAAATTGAAGCTGCATAAAATTAACATTGGAAGTTCATTCAAGAAACCACTATACCTTGACGATATATGTGGAAATTAAATAAAAAAGAAGTTCAATAAACAATGGAAGTTCATTCAAGAAACCACTATACCTGAACGATCTATTTCGAAAGTAAATAAAAAAGGAAGTTGATAAAACTAGAAGTTGAATAAAAATAAAAATGGAAGTTGCGTAAAACTTACAATGGAAGTTCTTTCACAAAACCATTATACCTTAACGATCTATTTCGAAATTAAATAAAAAAGAAAGTTGAATGAAAAAGGAAGTTGAATAAAAATGGAAGTTGAATAAAATTAAAAGTGGATGTTCATTCAAGAAACCGCTATACGTTAACGATCAATTTGGAAATTAAATAAAAAAGAAAGATAGATAGAAAAACAAATTGAATAAAAATGAAAGTTGAATAAAAAAAAATGGAAGTTGCATAAAATTAAAAATCGAAGTTCATTCAAGAAACTACTATACCTTAACAATCTATTTGGAAATTAAATAAAAAGGGAAGTTGAATAGAACATGAAATTGAATAACTATGGAAGTTGAATAAAAATGGATGTTGAATAAAAATAAAAATAAAAATGGAAGTTGCATAAAATTAAAAATGGAAGTTCATCCAATAAACCACTATACCGTAACGATTTATTTGGAAATTAAGTAAAAAATGAAGTCGAATAGAAAACAAAATTGAATAAAAATGAAAGTTGTATAAAATTAACAGTGGATGTCGATTCGAGAAACCACTATACCATAAAGATCTATTCGGAAATTAAATCAAAATGGAAGTTGAATAAAAAAAAAATTCAATAAAAATGGAAGTTGCATAAAATTAACAATGGAAGTTCATCCAAGAAACCATTATACCTTAACGATCTATTTGTAAATTAAATAAAAAAGGAAGTTGAATAGAAAACAAAATTGAATAAAAATGCAAGTTGCCTAAAATTAAGAATGGAAGTTATTTCAAGAAACCATTATACCTTAGCGATCTATTTGGAAAGTAAATAAAAAAATGAAGTTGAATAGAATAGGAAATTGATTAAAAATGCAAGATGAATTAAAAAAAATGGAAGTTGCATAAAATTTAAAATGGAAGTTCATTTAAGAAAGCACTATATCTTAACGATCTATTTGGAAATTAAATGAAAAAGGAAGTTGAACAAAAATGGATGTTAAATAAAAATAAGAACTTCCATTTTTAATTTTGTGCAACTTCCATTTTTATTTTTATTCTTATTCAATTTCGTTTTCTATTCGACTAAAAAATAATGGAAGGTCAAAATCGTGCAACAGCCTCGAGACGGCCTGGGGAACACATCAAACACCTCGGGAGGGACCAATGTGAGTTGTGGAAACTTACAGAACTAGCACGGGACTCCCGGTTTGAAAACTACGTCGAAAAATATACTTTTTCACACTTAAGCTTCAAAATAGGCCACCGGAAGCCAAAATCATACAACAGCCACGAGACGGCCCGTGGAACACGGCAAACACATCGGGAGGGACCAATGTGAGTTGTGAAAACTTACGGAACTAGCATGGGACTCCAAGTTTGAAAACTAAGTTGAAAAATGCACTTTTTCACACTTGAGCTTGAAAATAGGCCATTGGAGGCCAAAATCGTGCAACAGCCACGAGACGGCCCGAGGAACACCTCAAACACCTCGGGAGGGACCAATGTGAGTTGTGAAAACTTACGGAACTAGCACGGGACTCCCGGTTTGAAAACTAATTCGAGAAATGCATGTTAAATTGTATATTTTATAGATAAGATAATAATTGTCTAACTTGCATTTTTTTTTTTTTTTTGTGTTTCAATTTTTTGCGGATTCAAGATTTGATATGGATGTGTTTGGTAATTTAGAGGGCGGATGGTAGCTCATTTTGTGTTTTTGTTCATATTACCTTACATGTATTTTGGTTGTGTTGTAAATTTTATATTTTTGTTGGTATTACAGGACATGTTTGGTAATCCGCCCTTGATATTTTATTTTTGTTGGTATTAGTAGACATTTTTTGTTGGATATTAGGAGATGTGTTTGGTAATCCACATGCAGTTGATATTATATTTTTGTGGATATTAGGAGACATGTTTATAATCTGCATTCAGTTCATATTGTATTTTTGTGGATAGTGCTGAAATTCGATTGAGATGTTTATGAAAAATGAATAGATTTTTGTATTGATTTGCAATAGATATTTTATTCAATTTCCTTTCCTATTCAACTTTCATTTTTATTTTATTTCCAAATAGATCGTTAAGGTATAGTGGTTTCTTAAATGAACTTACATTGTTAATTTTATGCAACTTCCATTTTTATTTTTATTCAACTTCCATTTTTATTCAATTTTCTTTTGTAGTCAATTTCCTTTTTTATTTAATTTCCAAATAGATCGTTAAGGTATAGTGGTTTCTTCAATGAACTTCCATTGTTATTTTTATTCCGCTTCCATTTTTATTCAATTTCCTATTCTATTCAACTTCATTTTTTTATTTACTTTCCAAATAGATCGTTAAGGTATACTAGTTTCTTGAATGAACATTGTTAATTTTATGCAACTTCCATTTTTATTCAATTTTGTTTTCTATTCAACTTCCTTTTTTATTTAATTTCCAAATAGATCGTTAAGGTATAGAGGTTTCTTGAATGAACTTCCCTTGTTAATTTTATGCAACTTCCATTTTTATTTTTATTCAAGTTCCATTTGTATTCAATTTCCATTTCTATTCAACTTCCTCTTTTTTTTTTTTTAATTTACAAATAAATCGTTAAGGAATAGTGGTTTCTTGAATGAACTTCCATTTGTATTTTTATGCAATTTTCACTTTTATTTTTGTTCAACTTCCATTTTTATTTTTATTCAATTTCCTTTTCTATTCAACTTCCTTTTATATTTAATTTCGAAATCAATCGTTAAGGTATAGTGGTTTCTTGAATGAACTTCCACTTTAAATTTATGCAAGTTCCACTTTTATTTTTACACAACTTCCATTTTTATTTTTATTCAACTTCTAGTTTTATTCAATTTCCTATTCTATTCAACTTCATTTTTTTATTTACTTTCCAAATAGATCGCTAAGGTATAATGGTTTCTTGAACCACTATACCTTAATGATTTATTTGAAAATTAAATCAAAAAGGAAGTTAAATAGAAAAGGAAATTGAAGAAAAATGGAAGTTGAAAAAAAATAAAAATGGAATTTGCATAAAATTAAAAATGGAAGTTCATTCAAGAAACTACTCTACCTTAACGATCTATTTGGAAATTAAATAAAAAAGATCGTTAAGGTATAGTGGTTTCTTGAATGAACTTCCATTGTTAATTTTATGCAACTTCCATTTTTATTTTTATTCAACTTCCATTTTTATTCAATTTGTTTTTCTATTCAACTTCATTTTTTATTTAATTTCCAAATAGATCGTTAAGGTATAGTGGTTTCTTGTATAAACTTCTATTTTTTATTTTTACTTGAATAGAGAAGGAAATTGAATAAAAACAAAAATTGAAATTGCATAAGATTTACAATGGAAGTTTATTGAAGAAACCACTATACCTTAACAATTTATTTGGAAATTAAAAAAAAAAAAAAGGAAGTTGAATAGAAATGGAAATTAAATAAAAATGGAAGTTGAATAAAATTAAAAATTGAAGTTGCATAAAATTAATATTGGAAGTTCATTCAAGAAACCACTATACCTTGACGATCTATGTGGAAATTAAATAAAAAAAAAGTTCAATAGAAAGGAAATTTAGTAAAAATGGAAGTTGAATAAAAATAAAAATCGAAGTTCATTCAAGAAACTACTATACCTTTACGATCTATTTGGAAATTAAATAAAACCGGAAGTTGAATAAAAAAAAAATTGAATAAAAATGGATGTTGATTTCCAAATAGATCGTTAAGGTACAGTGGTTTTTTGAATTAAATTCCATTGTTAATTTTATGCAAATTCCATTTTTATTTTTATTCATCTTGCATTTTTATCCAATTTCATTTTCTATTCAACTTCAATTTTTATTTAATTTCCAAATAGATCGTTAAAGTATAGTAGTTTCTTGAATGAACTTCTATTGTTAATTTTAGGCAACTTCCATTTTTATTGAATTTACTTTTCTATTCAACTTACCTTTTTTTATTTAATCTCCAAATAGATCGTTAAGGTATAGTGGTTTCTTAAATGAACTTCCATTGTTAATTTTATGCAATTTCCATTTTTATTCAACTTCCTTTTTTATTTAATTTCCAAATAGATCGTTAAGGTATACTGGTTTCTTGAATGAACTTCTATTTTTATTCAATTCTATTTTTTATTCAACTTCCTTTTTTATTTAATTTTCAAATAGATCGTTAAGGGATAGTGGTTTCCTTTTCTGTTCAACTTCCTTTTTTTATTTAATTTCCAAATAGATCGTTAATGTATAGTGGTTTCTTGAATGAACTTCCATTGTTAATTTTATGCAACTTCTATTTTTATTTAATTTCCTTTTCTATTCAACTTCCTTTTTTTATTTAATTTCCAAATAGATCGTTAAGGTATAGTGGTTTCTTGAATGAACTTCCATTTTTATTTTTATTCAACTTCCATTTTTATTCAATTTCCATTTCTATTCAACTTTCTTTTTTCTTTAATTTCCAAATAGATCGTTAAGGTATAGTGGTTTCTTGAATGAATATCCACTGTTAATTTTATGCAACTTCCATTTTTATTCAACTTCCATTTTTATTTAACTTCCTTTTTTATTTAATTTCCAAATAGATCGTTAATGTATAATGGTTTCTTGATAGAACTTCGATTTTTAATTTTATGCAACTTCCATTTTTATTTTTATTCAACTTCTAGTTTTATCCAATTTCCTTTTGTATTCGACTTCATTTTTTATTTAATTTCCAAATAGATCGTTAAAATATAGTGGTGTTTTGAATGAACTTTCATTTTTATTTTTATTCAACTTCCATTTTTATTCAATTTCCCTTTCTATTCAACTTCATTTTTTTATTTAAATGAATTGCCATTTTTAATTTTATGCAACATCCATTTTTATTTTTATTTTTATTCAACATCCATTTTCATTCAATTTCCTTTTCTATTTAACTTCCTTTTTTATTTAATTTCCAAATAGATCGTTAAGGTATAGTGGTTTCTTGAATGAACTTCCGTTGTTAATTTTACTCAACTTCTAATTTTATTTTTACTCAACTTCCATTGTTATTCAACTTCATTTTTTATTTGATTTCCAAATAGATCCTTATGGTAGAGTGGTTTTAGTAATAAACTTCCATTTTTAATTTTATTGAATTTCCCCTTTTATTTTTATTCAACTTCCATTTTTATTCAATTTCCTTTTCTATTCAACTTTTTTTTTATTTAATTTCCAAATAGATCGTTAAGGTATAGTGGTTTCTTGAATGAACTTCGATTTTTATTTTTAGTCAACTTCCATTTTTATTTTTTTTTAATTTCCAAATATATCGTTATGGTATAGTGGTTTCCTGAATGAACTTCAATTTTTATTCAATTTCATTTTCTATTCAACCTCATTTTTTATTTAATTTCCGAATAGATCGTTAAGGTATAATGGTTTCTTAAATGAACTTACATTGTTAATTATATGCAACTTCCATTTTTATTTTTTTTCAACTGCCATTTTTATTCAATACGTTTTTCTATCTATTTTTCTTTTTTATTTAATTTCCAAATAGATTCTTAAGGTATAGTGGTTTCTTGAATGACATCCTTTTCTATTCAACTTCTTTTTTTATTTAATTTCCAAACAGATCATTAAGGTATAGTGGTTTTTTGAATGAATTGCCATTTTTAATTTTATGCAACTTCCATTTTTATTCAATTTCCTACTCTATTCAACTTCTTTTTTTAGTTAATTTTCAAATAAATCGTTAAGATATAGTGCTTTCTTGAATGAACTTCCATTTTAAATTTTATGCAACTTCCTTTTTTATTCAATTTCCTCTTCTATTCAACTTCATTTTTTTATTTACTTTCCAAATAGATCGCTAAGGTATGGTGGTTTCTTGAATGAATTGCCATTTTTACTTTTATGCAACTTCCGTTTTTATTCAATTTCCATTTCAAAATAGATCGTTAAGGTATAGTGGTTTCTTGAATGAACTTCTAGTTTTATTTTTATTGAACTTCCTTTTCTGTTCAACTTCCTTTTTTATTTGATTTCCAAATAGATCGTTAAGGTATAGTGGTTTCTTAAATGAACTTCCATTTTTAATTTTATGCAATTTCCCATTTTTATTTTTATTCAACTTTCATTTTTATTTTTATTCAACTTCCATTTTTATTTGGAAATTAAATAAAAATGGAAATTCATTCAAGAAAAAGAAATTGAATAAAAATAAAAATAAAAGTTGCATAAAATTAAAAATGGACGTTCTTTCAAGAAACCTCTATAACTTAACGATCTATTTGGAAATTAAATAAAAAATGAAGTTGAATAGAAAAGGAAATTGAATAAAAATTGATGTTTAATAAAAATAAAAATGAAAGTTGAATAGAATAGGAAATTGAATAAAAATAAAAATGAAAGTTGCATAAAATTAACAATGGAAGTACATTCAAGAAATCACTATACCTTAACGATCTATTTGGAAATTAAATAAAAGTTGAAGTGGAATAAAAATAAAAATGGAAGTTGTATAAAAATAAAATGGAAGTTCATTCAAGAGACCACTATACCCTACAGATCTCTTTGGAAATTAAATAAAAAAAGAAGTTGAATAGAAAGGGAAGTTGAACTTCCATTTTAATAAAAAAGGAAATTGACTACAAAAGGACATTGAATCAAAATGGAAGTTGAATAAAATTAAAATTGGAAGTTGCATAAAATTAACAAATGGAAGATAAATAAAAATAAAAATGGAAGTTCATTCAAGAAAGCACTATTCTCAACGATCTATTTGGAAATTAAATAGAAAAGAAAGTTGAATAGAAAACAAAATTAAATAAAAATGGAAGTTGCATAAAATTAAAAATGGAAGTTCATTCAAGAAACCACTATACCTTAACGATCTATTCAGAAATTAAATAAAAATTAACGATGGAAGTTTATTCAAGAAACCACTATACCTTAACGATCTATTTGGAAATTAAATAAAAGAGGTAGTTGAATAGAGAAGGGAATCGAATAAAAATGGAAGTTGCATAAAATTAACAATGGAAGGTCATTGAAGAAACCACTACACCTTGACGATCTATTTGGAAATTAAAAATATAAATGGAAGTTGCATAAAATTAAAAATGGAAGTTCATCCAAGAAACCACTATATACCTTAATGATCTATTTGGAAATTAAATAAAAAAGAGAGTTGAATAAAAATGAAAGTTGAATAAAAATACCTTAACGATCTATTTGAAAATTAAATAAAAAAGGAAGTTGAATAGAAAAGTAAATTGAATAAATATGGAAGTTGAATAAAAACAAAAATGGAAGTTGCACAAAATTAAAAATGGAAGTTCTTTCAAGAAACCACTATACCTTAACGATCTATTTAGAAATTAAATAAAAATTGAAGTTGAATAAAAATAAAAATGAAAGTTGCATAAAAAGAAAATGAAAGTTCATTCATGAGACCACTATACCCTACAGATCTCCTGGGAAATTAAATAAAAAAAGAAGTTGAATAGAAAGGGAAGTTGAACTTCCATTTTTATTTTAGTGAACATTAATTTTTATTCAATTTCCTTTTCTTTTCAACTTCATTTTTTATTTAATTTCCAAATAGATCGTTAAGTTATAGAAGTTTCTTGAAAGAACTTCCATTTTTAATTTTATGCAACTTCAATTTTTATTCAATTTCCTTTTCTATTCAATTTCCTTTTTTATTTAATTTCCAAATAGATCATTGAGGTATAGTCGTTTCTTGAATGAACTTCCATTTTGAATAGAAAAAGAAATCGAATAAAAATGGAAGTTGCATAAAATTAAAAATGGAAGTTCATTCAAGAAACCACTATACCTTAACGATCTATGTAGAAATTAAATAGAAAAGGAAATTGAATAGAAATGGAAATTGCATAAAAATAGAAGTTGAATAAAAATAAAATCTAAGTTTGTTCAGGAAACCACTCTACCTTAACGATCTATTTGGAAATTAAATAAAAAAGGAAGTTTGATAGAGAAGGACATTAAATAAAAATTGATGTTCAATAAAAATAAAAATGGAAGTTCATTCAAGAAACCACTATGCCTTAATGATCTATTTGGCAATTAAATAAAAATAGAAGTTGAATAAAAATAAAACTGGAAGTTGAGTATAAATAAAAAATGGAAGTTCATTCAAGAAACCACTATACCTTAATGATCTATTTGGAAATTAAATAAAAAATAAAGTTGAATAGAAAAGGAAATTGAATAAAAATGGAAGTTGAATAAAAATAAAAATGGAAGTTGCATAAAATAAACAATGGAAGTTCATTCAAGAAACCACTATACCTTAACGATCTATTTGGAAATTAAATAAAAAATGAAGTTGAATAGAAAAGAAAATTGAATAAAAATGGAAGTTGAATAAAAATAAAAATGGATATCACATAAAATTAAAAAATGGAAGTTGCATAAAATTAACAATGAAAGTTCATTCAGGAAACCACTATACGTTAACGATCAATTTGGAAATTAAATAAAAAAGGAAATTGCATAAAATTAAAAATTGAAGTTGAATAGAGAAGGAAATTTAACAAAAAAGGTAGTTGAATAAAAATAAAAATGCAAGTTGACTAAAAATAAAAATGGAAGTTCATTCAAGAAACCACTATACCTTAATAATTTATTTGGAAATTAAATAAAAAAGAAAGTTGAATAGAAAAGGAAATTGAATAAAAATGGAAGTTGAATAAAAATGGAAAAGGAAATTGAATAAAAATAAAAATGGAAGTTGACTAAAAATATAAATGGAAGTTGCATATAATTAAAAATTGAAGGTCATTCAAGAAACAACATACCTTAACGATCTATTTGGAAATTAAATAAAAATGAAAATTGATTAAAAATAGAATTAAAAATGGAAGGTGATTTATTTGCAAATTAAATAAAAAGGATGTTGATTAGAAAAGGGAATTGAACAAAAAAGAAAGTTGAATAAAAATAAATATGGAAGTTGCACAAAATTAAAAATTGAAGTTCATTTAAGAAACCACTTTACCTTAACGGTCTATTTGAAAATTAAATAAAAAAGGAAGTTGAATAGAATAGGAAATTGAATAGAAAAGGAAGTTGAATAAAAATAAAAATGGAAGTTGCATAACATTAAAAATTGAAGTTCATTTAAGAAATCACTATACCTTAACAATCTATTTGGAAAGTAAATAAAAAAATGAAGCTGAATAGAAATGAAAATTGAATAAAACTAAAAATGGAAGTTGCATAAAATTAAAAATGAAAGTTCATTCAATAAAGCACTATACCTTAACAATCTATTTGGAAAGTAAATAAAAAAATGAAGTTGAATAGAATAAAAAGGAAATTGAATAAAAAACGAAATTGAATAAAAATAGAAGTTGAATAAAAATAAAAATCGAAGTTCATTCAAGAAGCTAGTATACCTTAACGATCTATCTGGAAATTAAAAAAAAAAAAGAGGAAGTTGAATAGAAAATAGAATTGAATAAAAATAGAAGTCGTGTAAAAATAAAAATGGAAGTTGCATAAAATTAAAAATAGAAGTTGAATAGAAATAAAAATGGAAGTTAAATAAAAAAGAAAGTTGAATAGAAAAGGAAATTGAATAAAAATGGAAGTTGCATAAAATTAACAATGGAAGTTAATTAAAAAAACCACTATACCTTGACGATACCTTAATGGTCTATTTGAAAATTAAATAAAAAAATGAAGTTGAATAGAAAAAGAAATCGAATAAAAATGGAAGTTGAATAAAATTAAAAATGGAAGTTCATTCAAGAAAGCACTATATCTTAACGATCTCTTTGGAAATTAAATAAAAAAAAAGTTGAATAGAAAGGGAAATTGAATAAAAATGGAAGTTGAATACAAATAGAATGGAACTTCATTCAAGAAACCACTATACTTTAACAATCTATTTGGAAATTAAATAAGGAAGTTGAATAGAAAAGGAAATTGAATAAAATCGGAAGATGAATAAAAATAAAAATGGAAGTTGAATAGAAAAGGAAATTGAATAAAAATGGAAGTTGAATACAAATAGAATGGAAGTTCATTCAAGAAACCACTATACCTTAACGATCTATTTGGAAATTAAATAGAAAATGAAATTGAATAAAAATAGAAGCTGAATAAACCTTTATAATTTAACGATCTCTTTGGAAATTAAATAAAAAAAGAAGTTGAATAGAAAGGGAAATTGAATAAAAATGGGAGTTGAATAAAAATAAAAATGGAAGTTGTATAAAATTAAAAATGGAAGTTGATTCAAGAAACTACTATACTTTAACAATCTATTTGGAGATTAAATAAAAAAAGAAGTTGAATAGAAAAGGAAATTGAATAAAAATGGAAGTTGAATAAAATTAAAAATGGAAGTTGCATAAAATTAAAAATGGAAGTTCAATCAAGAAACCACTATACCTTGACGATCTATGTGGAAATTAAATAAAAAAATAAGTTTAATAGAAAAGGAAATTGAATAAAAAATGAAGTGGAATGGAAAAGGAAATTGATTGAAAATGTAAGTTGCATAAAAATGGAAGTTGCCTAAAATTAAAAATGGAAGTTGCATATAATTAAAAATGGAAGTTCAATCAAGAAACCACTATACCTTGACGATCTATGTGGAAATTAAATAAAAAAAGAAGTTCAATAGAAAAGGAAATTGAATAAAAAAGGAAGTGGAATGGAAAAGGAAATTGATTGAAAATGTAAGTTGAATAAAAAAAAATGGAAGTTGCACAAAATTAAAAATGGAAGTTCATTTAAGAAACCATTATACCTTAACGATCTATTTGGAAATTAAATAAACAAAAGAAGTTGAATAGAAAAGTAAATTGAATAAAAATGGAAGTTGATTTCAGAAACCTCTATACCTTAACGCTTTATTTGGAAGTTGAACTTCTTATTTGGAAATTGAGTAAAAAAATGAAGTTGAATAGCATAGGAAATTGAATAAAAATGGAAGTTGCATAAAATTAACAATGGAAGTTCATTCAAGAAAGCACTATATCTTAATGATCTATTTGGAAGTTAAATAAAAAAGGAAGTTGAATAGAAAAATGGAAGTTGCATAAAATTAAAAATCGAAGTTCTTTCAAGAAACCACTCTACCTTAACGATCTATTTGGAAATTAGATGAATAAAAATAATAATGGAAGTTCAGTCAAAAAACCACTATACCTTCCATATCTATTTGGAAATTAAATAAAAAAAGAAGTTCAATAGAAAAGGAAATTGAATAAAAATGGAAGTTAAATAAAATTAAAAATGGAAGTTTATTCAAGATCACACTATACCTTAACGATCTATTTGGAAATTAAATAAAAAAGAAGTTGAATAGAAAGGGAAATTGAATAAAAATGGAAGTTGAATAAAAATAAAAATGAAAGTTAATTCAAAAAATCACTATATTTTAACGATCTATTTCGAAATTAAATAAAAAATGAAGTTGAATAGAAAAAGAAATTGAAAAAAACTAGAAGTTGAATACAAATGGAAGTTGAACAAAATTAAAAATGGAAGTTGTATAAAATTAAAAATGGAAGTTGAATAGAAAATTGAAATTTAACAAAAATGGAAGTTGAATAAAAATAAAACGGGAAATTCAATAAAATTAAAAATGAAAGTTGCATAAAATTAAAAATTAAAGTTTATTCGAGAAACCACTATACCTTAACGATCTATTTGGAAATTAAAAAACAAAGGAAGTTGAATAAAAATGGAAGTTGCATAAAATTAACAATGGAAGTTCATTCAAGAAACGAATATACCAAAACGATCTATTTGGAAATTAAATAAAAATTGAAGTTGAATAGAAAAAGAAATCGAAAAAAAATGGAAGTTGAATAAAATTAAAAATGGAAGTTCATTCAAGAAAGCACTATATCTTAACGATCTATTTGGAAGTTAAATAAAAATGGAAGTTGAATAGAAAAAGGAATCGAATAAAAATGGAAGTTGAATAAAATTAAAAATGGTAGTTCATTTAAGAAACCGCTATACCTTAACTTTCTATTTGAAAATTGAATAAAAAAGAAAGTTGAATAGAAAACAAAATTGAATAAAAATGGAAGTTCAATAAATATGGAAGTTGAATAAAAATAAAAAAGGATGTTGAATAAAAATGGAAGTTGAATAAAATAAAAATGGAAGTTGCCTAAAATTAACAATGGAAGTTCATTCAAGAAACCACTATACCTTAACGATTTACTTGGAAATTAAATAAAAAAAGGAAGTTGAATAAAAATGGAAGTTGAATAAAAATAGAAAAGGAAATTGAATAAAAATGAAAGGTGAATAAAAATAAAAATGGAAGTTGAATAAAAAAGGAAATTAGATCATTAATGTATAGTGGTTTTTTGAATGAACTTACATTGTTAATTTTATGCAGCTTCAATTTTTAATTTTATGCAACTTCCATTTTTTTTTTTATTCAACTTCGATTTTTATTCAATTTATTTAGGGCAAATTACATATACCCCCCTCAAGGTTTGGCTAAATTACAAATACCCCCCTGAGGTTTGAGAAATTACAAATTCTCCCCTAAATGCTATATTTGCATAACAAATTAGGTGGTAATTTGTTATGAAATTTAAACCTCAGGGGACAAATTGTTATGAGAATACAAACCTCAGGGAGCGGAATGTAATTTTCAAAACCTCAGGGGGTATTTGTAATTTAGCTAAACCTCAAGGGAGGTATATGTAATTTGCCCATTTATTATTTAATTTCCAAATAGATCGTTAAGGTAGAGTGGTTTTTTGAATAAACTTCAATTTTTAATTATATGCAACTTTCATTTTTATTTTTATTCAACTTTCATTTTTATTTAATTTGCAAATAGATCGTGAAGGTATAGTGGTTTCTCGAATGAACTTCCATTTTTATTTTTACTCAACTTCCATTTTTATTCAATTACCTTGTCTATTCAACTTCCTTTTTTATTTTATTTCCACATAGATCGTTAAGGTATAGTGGTTTCTTAAATGAACTTCCGTTGTTAATTTTAGGCAAGTTCATTCAAGAAACCACTATCTCTTGAAGATCTATTTGGAAATTAAACTTCCTTCTCTATTCAACTTCCTTTTTTTATTTAATTTCCAAATAGATCGTCAAGGTATAGTGGTTTCTTGAATGAACTTCCATTCTATTTGTATTTAACATCCATTTTTATTCAATTTTCTTTTCTATTCAACTTTCTTTTTTATTTAATTTCCAAATAGATTCGTTAAGGTATAGTGCTTTCTTGAATTAACTTTCATTGTTAATTTTAGGCAACTTTCATTTTTATTTTTATTCAACTTCCATTTTTATTCGTTAACGTATAGTGGTTTCTTGAATTAACTTCCATTTTTATCCAATTTCCTTTTCTATTTTACTTCATTTTTTATTCAATTTCCTTTTCTATTCAATTTCCTTTTCTATTTAATTACCACATAGATCGTTAAGATATAGTGGTTTCTTGAATGAACTTACATTATTAATTTTATGCAACTTCCATTTTTAATTCTATTCAATTTCCATTTTTACCCAATTTCCATTTCTATTCAACTTTCTTTTTTTATTTAATTTCCAAATAGATCGTTAGGGTATAATAGTTTATTGGATGAACTTTCACTTTTAATTTTATGCAACTTCCATTTTTATTTTTATTCAACTTTCATTTTTATTCAATTTCCTTTTCTATTCAACTTCTTTTTTTTTATATTTAATTTCCAAATAGATCGTTAAGGTATAGTGGGATCTTGAATGAACTTCCATTGTTAATTTTATGCAACTTCCATTTTTATTTTTATTCAACTTCCATTTTTATTTTTATTCAACTTCAATTTTTATTCAATTTCCATTTCTATTCAACTTCCTTTTTTATTTAATTTCCAAATAGATCGTTAACGTACAGTGGTTTATTGAATTAACTTCCATTTTTAATTTTATGCAACTTCCATTTTTATTTTTATTCAACTTCCATTTTTAATTTTATGCAACTTCATTTTTTATTTGATTTCCAAATAGATCGTTAAGATAGAGTGGTTTTTTGAATAAACTTCAATTTTTAATTATATGCAACTTCCATTTATATTTTTATTCAACTTTCATTTTTATTCAATTTCCTTTTCTATTCAACTTCATTATTTATTTGATTTCCAAATAGATCGTTAAGGTAGAGTGGTTTCTTGAATAAACTTCCATTGTTAATCTTATGAACTTTCATTTTTATTTTTATTTTTATTCAACATCCATTTTTATTCAATTTCCTTTCCTATTTAACTTCTTTTTTTATTTAATTTCAACATAGATCATTAAGGTATAGTGATTTTTTGAATAAACTTCAATTTCTAATTTTATGTAACTTCTATTTTTATTTTTATTCAACTTCCATTTTTATTCAACTTCTTTTCTATTCAACTTCCTTTTTTATTTAATTTCCAAATAGATCGTTAAGGTATAGTGGTTTCTTGAATAAACTTGCATTTTGAATTTTATGCAACTTCCATTTTTATTTTTATTCAACTTCTATTTTTATTCAATTTCCATTTTTATTTAATTTCCAAATAGATCGTTCGGGTATAGTAGTTTATTGGATGATGTAACGCCCTCAAAATAAACCTCCAAATATCATACATTCAAGATACTGAAAAGAGACATTATATTACAAACATCAGAGTATTCTTACAAAATGTATTACATGTTGACATCAAAAGTAAATGCCTTATGGGCTTACAACTTTCCAAGCCAACACTTGGTTACAACCAGAGAGTACTAACTCTACACAAAGATAAGTCCTTGGCTTGATATACATGTAATACAACCAAAAATACAAAATAGTCCAACAGTCTCAAGCCTCCCAAGCTACGTCCTTGGAAGTGGCATGCTGCTTGTACCTGAAAGTGATGTCCCATATAGGGTGAGCCACAGCCCAGAAGAAATATACTAAACCAAGTAGAAACAAAAACAATAGCATTCGATAAATGGTACACACCTATACCCCAACTTATATCATATTACAGTTTCATACCAATCATGTCCATGTTACACTTCAGTTTCCATTTCTTATTCAACTTTAAGTTTGAAAACAAGGCTCAGAGCCGGCCAAATAATTTAATGAGATTAGCTCATTACCGAAAATACTTTCGAAATTCATGATGGATACACATTTTGGTGCTGTATCAATAACACATAAAACCACTTCCATGTTTCACAAATGATACACCTTTTGGTACTGTATCAATATAACATAGAAACACTGCTATACTTCACAAATAATAATGATATACATTTTAGTGCTATATCAAATCAACAAACACTTCCATACTTCACAAATGATAATGATATACATTTTAGTGCTATATCAAATCAAACAAACACTTTCATACTTCACAAATGATACACATTTTAGCACTGTATCAACGGAGTCCATCCCTTATCTCCTCCCAAACAATATCCGGTTTAGAGGTCCATCCCTTATCTTCCCCTAAACCGTGGAGTATGTCCCCTATCTCCTCCCACACAACACAATGCATATAAACACAGATGATATACATAATTATCAATACATAAAATTAACGCAACCTTTCAACCGTCACATTCTATGACACATTCAATTGATCAAGTTTAGTTTGCCTAATCATCATGCATTGTCTACAACAATCGAGACTATCCTCCACCGATAGCCCAAAGCAGTTATTTCTAAACAGAAAATAAATGCACCCAATGGATAAAATGTCAACTTTATGTCTAGGTGAGCGATAAATTAACCCAACTACACCCTTTAATTCCATACCTTTCCGATTTGAATATTTCCTATTCAATTTCTCATTTCACAAAATTAATTATACAGATTAATTTATCATAGCAATTAGGGTTTTTTCCCATAATCTCAATACCAACCCTAAGGTTCCACTTTCATCAATAAACCAACATATAACTCCACTTACCAATGTATTACATACATATGGGTTTTAAACTTGAAAACCCCCCTTTTGAAAATTACACTAAGACCCCAAACTTTCTCAAAATTACCCAACAACCCCCAACATATCGAAACACCAAAATTTAGAAACAAAGCTCATAAGATGGAGTAGGATATCCCTACCTCAAGAGATGAAACCCAAAGGAGAAGATGCAGAAAACGAAGTTGCTCCAAACTTCAAGATCTTCTGATCAAAATGTAGCCCTCAACGATCAACACACCTTTTGTAAAGGCCAAAGGATAGGAAAACACTCTAACTAGATCAATCCTAAGAGAGAAGTTGAGGTTTTAGTGAGAGAAGCTCTCAAAATGGCTTTTCAGAAAAGTAAGAGAGAGAGTGGAAGTTGAAAAGTGATTCAAAAATGCCCAGCTGCCAACTGATATACGCATGACCCGCTCGAGCGGAGAATAGGACGCTCGAGCGTCAAGCACAAAAAACTATACCCGCTCGAGCTCTAAGACACAGAAACAAAATACACCCGCTTGGGCATGAAAGGAAGTCCGCTCGAGCGCAGATTACCATCTCCCAGTACTCTCACAGACGCAGAACACCCGCTCGAGCGCAAAGAAGCCCGCTCGAGCGCGAAAAACACAACTGCAGTACTTTTGCAGAAGCACGAAATGCTGAGAGCATGCAAACTCCGCTTGAGCGCAAATGTACCCGCTTGAGCGGACAACCAACAAAACAACTCTGCTTGAGCGCAAGAAGGCCCGCTCGAGCGTACTACCAAAAACCTGGGCAACAAGGAATGGGACCAACGCTCAGCCAACCTATAACAACTTTGCCCATAACATCCTAAAACTCAAATACAAAGTATTGAAGGACGGAAACAAGATATAATCAACAGTCAATACTGCAGATCCTAAGTCCGGAACACTGTACATAAAGGGAAAAAAAAACACGGGATCGCTATAACCTCCCCCCCCTTAAAGAATTTCGTCCCCAAAATTAAGAACACGTCAACAGAACAAGGCCAACTGATCACACAGTACCCAACACCCGAGTATTAGGAAAGATTCTAAACTCATAACAAATTTTCGATCTACACTCACAAAAGGAAGGGCTTACCAAGGAAACACGTTCCGAAAGAAAACAATACTACAGTATACAAATACTTCAACAAAACCAAACCCTTCCCAAGATAAATCACCAAAACACTCGACTAGCACTCCAAGCTAAGTCACTACTCAACAATTATAATTCCGAATAGAACAACCAACACAAATCTTCTGTATAAATATAAGGGAAATTATTCTCTTGTATCATGAGACACATTTTTTTTTTTTTGAAGATAAACAAATTTTCGACGTTGACATCCCGAAATAAAATAAAATAAAAAACTTTTTTGCAGTTCCCATGCGAAACTCAAAAACTTTGCAAACGTTTTTCATAAACACAATCTCACCCATAACGCATGACCATCCACAATTAATTTTGTTTTCTATTCAACTTTATTTTTTATTTAATTTCCAAATAGATCGTTAAGGTATAGTGGTTTCTTCAATGAACTTCCATTGTTAATTTTATTTTTATTCAATGAACTTCCAATTTTAATTTTATGCAACTTCCATTTTAAATTTTATGCAATTTCCATTTTTAATTGTACGCAACTTCAACTTTTATTTTTTTTTTTCAACTTCCTTTTTTTATGCAACTTCCATTTTTAATTTTATTCATCTTCCATTTTTATTCAACTTCCATTTTTATTCAACTTTCTTTTTTATTTACTTTCCACATAGATCGTTAAGGTAGAGTGGTTTTTTGAATAAACTTCCATTGTTAATTTTATGGGTTTCTTGAATGAACTTCGATTGTTATTTTTATTCAACATCCATTTTTATTCAATTTCCTTTTCTACTCAACTTCCTCTTTTTTTTTTAATTTCCAAATAGATCGTTAAGGTATAATGGTTTCTTGAATGAACTTCCATTGTTAATTTTATGCAACTTCCAATTTTATTCAAATTCTTATTTTTATTCAATTTCCTTTTCTATTCAACTTCATTTTTTATTTAATTTCCCAATATATCGTTAAGGTATAGTGGTTTCTTGATTTAACTTCCATTTTTATTCAACTTACTTTTTTATCCACTTTCCTTGTCTATTTTTATTCAACTTCTATTTTTATTTAATTTAATTTTTATTCAACTTCCATTTTTATTTCTATTCAATTTCCATTTTTATTCAACTTCCATTTTTAATTTTGTGCAACTTCAATTTTTATTTTTATTCAACTTCCTTTTTCATTTTTATTCAACTTTGATTTTTACTTTTATTCAACTTCATTTTTAATTATATGCAACATCCATTTTTATTTCTATTCAACTTCATTTTTTATTAAATATGCAACTTCCATTTTTAATTTTATACAACTTCCATATTTATTCAACTTTCATTTTTTATTTAATTTTCAAATAGATCGTTAAGGTATAGTGGTTTCTTGAAAAAACTTTCATTTTTATTCAATTTCCTTTTCTATTCAACTTCCTTTTTCTATTCAACTTTTTTTTTTTAATTTTATGCGATATCCATTTTTAATTTTATTCAACTTCCATTGTTACTTTTCAATTCAACTTCCTTTTTTATTTAATTTCCAAATAGATCATTAAGGTATAGTGGTTTCTTTTCTTAAATAAAAAAAGAAGTTGAATAGAAAATGAAATAGATCGTTAACGTATAATGGTTTCTTGAATTAACTTCCATTGTTAATTTTACTCAACTTCCATTTTTAATTTTATGAAACTTCCTTTTTTATTAAATTTTCATTTTGAAATTAAATAAAAAAGGAAGTTGAATAGAAAAGAAAATTAAATAAAAAAGGAAGTTGAATAAAATTAAAAATGGAAGTTGCCTTAAATTAATAATGGAAGTTCATTTAAGAAACCACTATACCTTAATGATCTGTTTAGAAATTAAGTAAAAAATGAAGTCGAATAGAAAAGATTAACAATGGAAGTTAATTCAAAAAACCACTATACCTTTGCAACTTCCATTTTTATTCAATTTCCATTTCTATTCAACTTCATTTTTTATTTAATTTCCAAATAGATTGTTAAGGTATAGTGGTTTCTTAAATGAACTTCCGTTGTTAATTTTATGCAACTTCCATTTTTATTTAATTTTCACTTCTATTCAATTTACTTTTCTATTCAACTTCCATTTTTATTTTATTCAATTTCCCTTTCTATTCAACTTCCTTTTTTTATTAAATTTCCATTTCTATTCAACTTTCTTTTTTATTTAATTTCCAAATAGATTGTTAAGGTATAGTGGTTTCTTGAATGAACTTCCATTTTTATTGAATTTTTTTTCCTATTCAACTTCATTTTTTATTTAATTTTCTTTTCAATTCAACTTCCTTTGTTTTTTAATATCAAAGTAGATCGTTAAGGTATAGTGGTTTCTTGAATTAACTTCCGTTTTTAATTTTAGGCTACTTCCATTTTTACTTTTATTCGACTTCCGTTTTTAATCAATTTCCATTTCTGTTCAACTTCATTTTTTTATTTAATTGCCAAATAGATCATTAAGGTATAGTGGTTTCTTGAATGAACTTCAATTGTTAATTTTATAGAACTTCCATTGTTAATTTTATTCAACTTTCATTTTTATTTTTATTCAATTTTCTTTTCAATTCAACTTCGATTTTTATTTTTATTCAACTTCTATTTTTAATTTTATGCAACTTCCGTTTTTATTCAACTTCCATTTTTATCCAATTTCCTATTCTATTCAACTTCATTTTTTTTATATTTAATTTCTTTTTTTCTTTAATTTCCAAATAGATCGTTAAGGTATAGTGGTTTCTTGAATGAACTTCCATTTTTATTTTTATTCAACTGCCTTTTTTATTTAATTTCCTTCTCTATTCAACATCATTTCTTGAATGAACTTACATTGTTATTTTTATTTAACTTCAATTTTTATTCAATTTCCTTTTCTATTGAACTTCTTTTTTTATTTAATTTGCAAATAGATCGTTAAGGTATAATAGTTTCTTGAATGATCTTCCGTTTTTAATTTTATTCAACTTCCATTTTTATTTTTATTCAACTTCCATCTTAATCAATTTCCAAATAGATCGTTAAGGTATAGTGGTTTCTTGAATTAACCTCCATTTTCAATTTTATGCAACTTCTATTTTTATTTTTATCTAATTTCATTTTTTAATTAATTTTCATTTTTATTCAACTTCCATTTTTATTTTCGATTTCTTTTTCTATTCAACATCCATTTTTATTTTTATTCAACTTCCATTTTTATTTTTATTAAACTTCCATGTTTAATTATATTCAACTTCCATTTTTAATTTTACGCAACTTCTATTTTTGTTTTTATTCAACTTTCATTTTTATTTAATTGCCAAATAGATCGTTAAGTTATAGTGGTTTTTTGAATTAACTTCCATTTCTAATTTTATTCGACTTCCATTTCTAATTTTATTCGACTTCCATTTTTATTTTTATTCAATTTCCATTTTTATTTTTATTCATCTTCCATTTTTATTTGATTTCCATTTCTATTCAACTTCATTTTTTCTTTAATTTCCAAATAGATCGTTAAGGTATAGTGGTTTATTCAATGAACTGCCATTGTTAATTTTATGCAACTTCCATTTTTATTTTTATTCAACTTCCACTTTTACTTTTATTCAACTTCCATTTTTATTTTATTCAACTTCCTTTTCTATTCAATTTCCTTTTCTATTCAACTTCCTTTTCTATTTAACTTCCTTTTTTATCCATCTTCCGATTTTATCCAATTTCCTTTTCTATTCAATTTTCTGTTTTATTGAATTTCCACATAGATTGCTAAGATATAGATCGTTAAGGTATAGTGGTTTCTTCCATTTTTATTCAATTTCTCTTTCTATTCAACTTCCATTTTTAATCAATTTATAAATAGATCGTTATGGTATAGTGGTTTCTTCAATGAACTTCAATTTCTAATTTTATGCAACTTTCATTTTTATTTTTATTCAAGAAACTACTATACCTTGACGATCTATGTGGAAATTAAATAAAAAAGGAAGTTGAATAAAAATTGAAGTTCATTCAATAAACCACTATAACTTAGCGATCAATTTGGAAATTAAATAAAAATGGAAGTTGCGTAAAACTTACAATGGAAGTTCATTCAAGAAACCACTATACCTTAACGATCTATTTGAAAATAAATAAAAAAGAACGTTGAATAGAAAAAGAAATTGAGTAAAAATGGAAGTTGAATAAAAATAAAAATGGAAGTTGAATAGTAAAGGAAATTGAATAAAAATGGAAGTTCCATAAAAATAAAAATGAAAGTTGCATACCACTATACCTTAACGATCTATTTGGAAGTTGAATAAAAATAGAAGTTGAAATGCAAAAGTAAATTGAATAAATATAAAAATGGAAGTTCATTCAAGAAACCACTATACCTTAATGATCTATTTGTAAATTTAAAAAAAAAAGAAGAGGAAGTTGAATAGAAAAGGAAATTGAATAAAAATGGAAGTTGAATAAAAATAAAAATGGAAGTTGCCTAAAATTAACAATGGAAGTTCATTCAAGAAACCAATATACCTTAACGATCTATTTGGCAATAAAATAAAAAGGAAATTGAATATAAAAGGAAGTCGAATAAAAATTGACAATGTAAGTTCATTGAAGAAACCACTATACCTTAACGATTTACTTGGAAATTAAATAAAAAATGAAGTTGAATAAATTAAAAATGGAAGTTGAATAAAAATAAAAATGGAAGTTGCATGAAAATTAACAATGGAAGTTACATGAAAATTAACAATGGAAGTTCATTCAAAAAACCACTATACCTTAACGATCTATTTGGAAGTTGAATAAAAAAGAAATTTAAATAAAAATAGAAGTTGAATAAAAATGGAAGTTACATAAAATTAAAAATGGAAGTTCAATAAAAAAGGAAGTTGAATAAAAATAGAAGTTGAATAAATATAAAAATGGAAGTTGCATGAAATTAAAAATTGAATAAAAAAGGAAATTGAATAAAATTAAAAATTGAATAAAAATAAAAGTTGCATAAAAATATGGAAGTTCAATTGAAAAGAAAATTGAATAAAATGAAGCTGAATAAAATTAAAAATGGAAGTTCATTCAAGAAACCACTATACCCTAACGATTTATTTGGAAATTAACGATCTATTTGGCAATTAAATAAAAAAGAATGTTGAATAGAAAAGGAAATTGAAGAAAAATGGAAGTTACATAAAAATAAAAATGAAAGTTGAATAAAAATAAAAATGGAAGCTGCATAAAAATGGTAGTTGAATAAGAATAAAAATGGAAGTTGCATAAAATTAAAAATGGAAGTTCATTTAAGATTTAAGAGACCACTATACCCTAACGATTTATTTGGAAATTAACGATCTATTTGGCTATTAAATAAAAAAGAATGTTGAATAGAAAAGAAAATTGAAGAAAAATGGAAGTTGCATAAAAATTAAAAATGGAAGTTTATTTAAGAAACCACTATAACTTAACGATCTATTTGGAAATTAAATTAAAAAGGAAGTTAAATATAAATGGAAGATGAATAAAAATAAAAATGGAAGTTGCATATAATTAAAAATGGATGTCGCATAAAATTAACAATGGAGGTTAATTCAAGAAACCACTATACCTTAACGATCTATTTGGAAGAAATGGAAGTTGCATAAAATTAAAAATGGAAATTAAATAAAAGAAAATTGAATAGAAAATGAAATTTAATAAAAATGGAAGTTGAATAAAAATAAAAATGGAAGTTCATTCAAGAAACCACTCTACCTTAACAATTCAAGAAACCACTATGCCTTAACAATCTATTTGGAAATTAAATAAAAATTGAAGTTGAATAAAAATAAAAATGGAAGTTGAATAAAAATAAAAATGGAAGTTGCCTAAAAATAAAAATGGAAGTTGCATAAAATTAAAAATGGAAGTTCATAAGATTAACAATGGAAGTTGTCACGCCCCACTTTTTAATACTCGAAGTATTACCAAATTCATTAACTTAATTCCATTTCAGGGATAACATGCGGAAATAAACTCATCTATTCAGCTCGTAGAAGTGAATAACAACACTCTCATTCGTATGCAATGTAAATACAACATGAGCATGCTAAATAAATTGCCCTTGGGCTTACAGCATTAAAGAGTCAAGAAGAAGGGTGTAACCCTTTTACATATATGGCATTCCGCCAACATAAAAGAGGCCCCATGGCCAACAATTAAGAAGATCCAAATCTTGTAGCACATCCTACTCAACACCTGAAAAAGATTCAACAACGTGGGATGAACATATAGTCCAGTAGGGATCTCAACATGGCCCTCAACAATAACAACTTACAGATAGCTATGATCATGAATGCCCAATCTCATACTAGAATAGTAATGTGACAGTTTATACAAAATATACATAATTATGAACTTTCTCGAAAACAACCATTTCATTCAACACTATAAGCGATTCATCTTTCCTTTTTCTTTCATTAACCCCAATCTTTCATAACATTAACAATTACTTAGGAAATAATCTCACTAAGCCCATTACTCTCTTCCATTTTCCATACATACAACAGATGTGCCTTTTCAAAACATATATATATATATTTTTATGTTCGATCTCCTTCACACTTTCCAAATAACAAAATGACATTTTGGTTCGTTCCCAATACAATCATAACTATACATGCATACCTTTATAAAAGGGGAGATAACAACTTATCCTCAGATACAATGGAACAACAACAACAAAACTTTGCTCTACCAGCTATGTGCGTAGTAAGCCAAAGATACACCTCTCACGACAACGTACCAGTTTGCCAGGCGCTAGCTGGAAGGGTGTGGTGCCTTAGATTCTCGGCAATAGCTTCTCCACGCTTCATTTGAAGGTCACGGTACCTCTGATTTTTAGCGCAAGGTATAACACCACCAACCAAAATACAACAGGGCATAACTAACATGTATAACACATATACATAAACCATCAAGATACAAGCAATGTGTTAAAGTATATGAACACATAATTAATTCCGCCGAGCAAGTATACATATATAATGTATCTCAACACTTCCTCACATACAATATCAACAATGGTAATGCATACACGACAATTCAACACAACCATGTCATCCTCCACCTGTAACACCCTCAAAATTAAACCCATAATATATAATATTATCATGCATCAATATACTAAAACAAGAAGATAATCCCATTCATCAGAGTATTAAGCAATAAAACATCAAAATAAATGACCTACGGGCTTACATCTTGCCAAGCCAATACTTGGACACAAATCCATGAGTTCTAACTCAAAAACAAATAAAGCCCTAGGCTTGAGTGTTTTACATATAAAAGCAAATAAACTAAAAACAAATCTTCGAGTTCCAATTCCTCACAAGCTAAGTCCTTGGAGGCAGTGAACCATCTGCACCTGAAAATGAAGTTCTATATAGGGTGAGCCACACCAAAGAGAGAAATACTAAACCAAGCATAAGAATTAACTAAAGTATTAGCATCGATATATAATTAACACACTAAATTCGATTACGCTTTTCATGACATGAATATCTATATTGCCTATGACACATTGTCTATGGCACATCTCACCTTCCACCTACGGCTCAGGACCTGGCCAAATAACTCAACGGGACTTCCCTCTCTTATTAACATTAATTGAACAAGGCTAACAAGTCAAGTTAAACCTCTCTACAACATAACAAATACACATGCTGGTATTGTATCAATCATAACCACATTCACTTCCATACTTCCCAACTGATACACATGGTGGTGATGTATCATGCCAACAATAAATAGAAATACTTCTATTAACAATAAACATACATGTATGTGATGCAAGTGGGGTCCATCCCCTTTCTCCTCCCAACACATCTGGTTTAGGGGTCCATCCTTTCTCCCCTAAACCCTCCAACAAATTCGGTTTAGAAGTCCATCCCTTTCTTCCCTAAACAGGAGTTCATCCCCTATCTCCTCCAAAACCAAATGCATATGCAACATAATCAATACTTGCCATATACAACACATAATCAATACAAGTAATGTTCTGTATTAATTCAATAGCCAAATAGTTGACTCAATTCCAGTTATACCTAAGCCACATGCAAGGTCTACAACAATCACTGGCTATCCTCCACCGATAGCCCAAACAATTATTTCTAAGCAGAAATAAACATACAATACATATAATCCTAATTCCACCGATAAGTAATTAAATATCCAACTACATCAATTTATCCCATAACCCCTCAATTTCATGAATTAAAACTCAATCCCACATACTTCCCTTAAATTAATTACACAAATTAATCTAAGTCAAAACCTAGGGTTTCTCCCAAAATCA
This sequence comes from Camellia lanceoleosa, assembly GCA_025200525.1. NCBI lineage: Eukaryota > Viridiplantae > Streptophyta > Magnoliopsida > Ericales > Theaceae > Camellia > Camellia lanceoleosa. Next base: position 1,053,737 of record JANUSC010000017.1, read on the forward strand.
CCAAACTACCCCCCCATATACCAAAATACCAACACTTATGATTAAAGCGTATAAATGAAGTAGGAAATCCCTACCTTAAGCAGAAGAACCCAAAGAAGAAGAAGAAGATGATGCTCAAAACCCCAAAGTGCTCCAAATCAACAATTTCTCCGATTAAATGAAAGCCCTCACTCTCCTCTACCTTTTAATGAAGGAACTAGGTTAGAAACGCCTTCTAGATAGATCAAACCCAAGGAAAAGATGAGTTGAGAGAAAAGAAACTCGGAACTAGGGTTTCTGGATCAAAAATTGTGAAAAAGGACGTTTTAAAACTGCTGCTGCGTTTAAATACTGGACAGGCTCGCTCGGCGAAGACCAGTCGCTCGGCGACAGACACAAACAGACCTCGCTCGAAGCGAAAAGAATCTCGCCGAGCCAAAGACAAACCATCTCGCTCGGCGAAGGAAAGCTCGAGCCAAGAAACACTGCCTTCAGGTCTAGCACTGGACGCAACCCTCGCTCGAGCCAAGAAAGTCTCGCTCGAGCGACGAACCCAGAAGGACCTCGCTCGAGCGACCAAGCCAAAAACTGAACAACAAGAATTGGTTTCTAGACTCAACCATCCTGTAATCAACCTGCCAAAAATATCCTATAACCAAAGAATAAGGAGTCAAGAACAACAACGACAATAATATGACAACGGAATCCACGGAACATAAGTCCGGATACAATAATCAAATGGGAAAAAAGACCGGGGTCGCTATAACCTCCCCCCCTTATAAGAATTTCGTCCCCGAAATTAAGCATGAGTTTGAAATAAATTTTTTTTTTCTCAATTCCCAATGATATAAACACAACAATAAACAACAACTTGACCCAAAACCGGTCACTTCATCTCTTATCAAGAGCCATCTCACAGTATGTACAAATCAATATATATTTCAACTTGCATCAATAATATGCATTATTCTTCTCAATGTTAACAATTTTTATATCATATTCAATCTCATGATATAAACAACACATTCAATATATATAAATGTTATACCTCACTTCCATAAAAAGGCAAGTTTCAACATGTTGACATTAAACCAAAACATTCTCAATGTTTTCTTGCTTAAGACATATATAAAATTCCCAAGTTCCACAATATTACATAATCTAAACACAATATTACAAATCCACAAACAAGTCCGGATATTTCTCACGGACTTCCAACTCACGTTCCCAAGTGGCCTCCTCCACTCCGTGATGCTTCCACAAAACCTTCACTAAAGGGATGGTCTTACCACGCAGGACTTGATCCCGCCTATCCAAGACTCGAATCGGTCTCTCCTCATACGAAACATCCTCATCAACAACTAAATCGGTCCAATCCAACACATGCGATGGATCCGCTCATACTTCCGAAGCATACTCACATGAAACACGTCATGAACTCCGGACAACTGCGGTGGCAAAGCTAAACGATAAGCAACCTCGCCAATCCTCTCAAGGATCTCAAAGGGGCCAATAAACCGAGGGGACAACTTCCCACTCTTCCCGAACCTCATTAAACCTCGCCTAGGTGAGATTTTCAGAAAGACATGATCACCTACCTCAAACACCAAAGGTCTCCTCCTACGGTCGGCATAAGATTTCTGACGACTCTGGGCTGTAACAAGTCTCTTACGGATAAGCCCAACTTTCTCCGTCGTCTCCCTCACTAACTCCGACCTATCAAAGGTGCATCACCCACCTCGCCCAACAAACCGAGATCTACACGGCCGCCACACAAGGCCTCAAACGGTGCCATACCGATACTAGATCGAAAAAGTTGTTATAGGCAACTCCACCAATGGCAAGTGCCTCTCCCACGACCCATCAAATCAAGAACACAACCTCAAGCATATCCTCAAGGATCTGAATGGTACGCTCGACGCCGTCGACCGAGGATGGTAAGCCGCATTAAAGGTCAACTTAGTGCCTAAAGCACTCGCAAACTCGCCACAACTCGGCAAAGGAAACGAGGATCTCTATCTCGAGACAATCGCCACCGGAACCCCATGCAACTTTACTATTTCCGAACATATAAATCGGCAAGATGATCCACCGAATCTCTCACGCATAGGAATAAAGTGTGCTGACTTAGTCAACCGATCCACAACCACCCAAATAGCATCATTACCTCGCTGAGTCCTAGGAAGACCCACAACGAAGTCCATAGTGACATGCTCCCACTTCCACTCGGCAATAAGTAAGGGGTGCTACAAACCCATTGCCTTCGATGCTCGGCCTTCACTTGTCGACAAGTAAGGCACTTAGATACGAAGTCGCCACATCTCTTCATACCGCCACCAAAACTGGCGACCCAAATCTCTATACATCTTAGTGCCTCCCGGATGCACCGCAAGGCGCGAATGATGAAACTCTCGGAGTACCTCCTCTCGACACGACTCCGGCACAAACAGACGGTCTCGGTATCTCACACTCAGGTCGGGATACACCGTCAAACCCTTCTCAACCTTACCACTAGAAATCTTCTCCCGAAGAGATTCTACCTCAAGATCAGCCCTCTGAGCCTCTAACACTCGAGTCACAAGTGTAGGCTGTGCAACAACAGAAAACAAGGTCGCAGTCTCAACGGATTCGCCCAGAAGCAAATCAAACTCCCCAATTGCACCCAACATCTCCCACTCTCGGATGGCTATACTAGCAACGTCGCCAACAGATTTCCTACTAAGGGCATCGGCCACAACATTGGCCTTTCCTGAATGATAGTGCAACTCGAAATCATAATCCTCAATAAATTCCATCCACCTCCTCTGCCTCAGATTCAAGTCTTTCTGTGTAAACAGATATTTCAGACTCTTATGATCGGAGAATACTTCAAATTTCTCACCAAACAGATAATGCCTCCAAATCTTCAAGGCAAATATCACAGCTGCTAACTCTAGATCATGCGTAGGGTAATTCTTCTCATGAACTTTCAACTGTCGTGAGCCATAGGCAACCACTTTCCCTCTTGCATCAACACACAACCTGCATCTCGTGAGGCGCCACAAGAACCGTGATAACCCAACCCTCTCCTAATAATCAAGACCGGAGCGGTGGTCAATCTAACCTTCAACTCCCTAAACGACTTTTCACAAGTCTCACTCCATACAAATTTGACCCTTCTCGAGTCAATCTAGTCAGCGTGAAGCTAACTTGGAGAAATCCTTCACAAACCGACGATAATACCGCCAATCCCGTAAAATCATGGATCTCAAACACACTCTTAGGTTGTACCCAATCTTGCATCGCCTCAATCTTGGATGTATCAACAGACACCCCTTTCCCGAAACTACGTGGCCTAAAAACTTTACCTCTTCTAGCCGTAATTCACACTTCCCAAACTTAGCATACAACTTATGGGCTCTAAGTAACTCAAGCACCACTCTCAAATGCTCCTCGTGCTCCTCCTCAAGGTGAATAAATCGTAATATCGTCCACGAAGACGACCACAAACGATCTAAGAATTCCTAAGATCCGGTTCATCAAATCCATAAACACTGCCGGCAAGTTGGTGAGCCCAAACGGCATCACCAGAACTCATAGTGGCCATACCACAGATTAATGCCGCTTTGGAATATCCTCCTCCTCGACTCTCAACCGATGATAACCCGATCTCAAGTCTATCTTAGAGAAACAACGGAACCCTTCAACCGGTCAAACAAGTCATCTATACGAGGCATAGGGTACTTATTCTAACCGTAGCCCGATTCAATTTCCGTAATCTATACACGCCTCAAAGCACCACCTTTCTTAGCAAATAGGGCCGGTGCTCCCCACGGCGAAACACTAGGACGAATATAGCCCTTATCTAGCAACTCCTGGAGTTGAACCTTCAACTCAACTAACTCGGCTGGAGCAAAACGGTAAGGTGCCATAGAAATCGGCGCCGTGCCGGGCACTAAATCAATAGAGAACTCAATCTCTCGATGTGGTGGCAAACCAACAAGATCCTCGGGGAAGACGTCCGGGTACTCACAAACCACCCTCGGTAACACAACCTGAGTCTCATCACCCTCACTAATTGAAAGACTAGCAAGTAGACTACTAAGCTCACTCTGCCCTCGCGGATCATACCCCGGTGGCAAAACACTACCAACCCGGTCCCCCAGAAAACGGAAACACTCCCCGTCCACGGTACAACAAGTGACCCTCTGACGGTAGCAATCAATAATCGCCGGTATGACGACAACCACCCATACCCAAAATAACGTCAAGCCCTTCATGGGCATAGCCACAAAAGAAAAAGGGATTCTATGATCATCGACCTCTATATCACAACCCCTAACACCTTGTTTCAAAATTAACTCGCCCCCAAGTGGTGACACTACACAAATAGGAGATGCTAACTGTGCTAACTCCAACTCCAAAATAGATGCGAATGCAGCAGACACAAAAGAATGAGATGCACCCAGACGATCAAAACACTAGCAATCAATTGCAAAACAAGAAGGTACCTCTCACAACCGACGGAGTTGGTACAAGATCCTCAAGGTAACAAGATACACGCTACCAGATGACCTCGATCAACTCGCTCACCCCTAGGAGCATAAGATCGCTGCACCGAATGGGACGATGAAGCCTCGATTAGCCCTCGAGGCTGAACGGATCGAACCGGCCGACTCGAGTCCGCCTCAAACCAGATGCATTAGATGTGCTATTCAATCGGGCAAACCTCTTCAGTGCCCTGGCCGACCGACCGAAACAACTCAACCCAGACGCACGGTGTGCCACTAATCAAGGGCGTAACCTCTTCATATGCCCCGGTGACCACACCGAAAACAAGAGAGCGACCGCCTCTACTCGACTCGCTCGAGATCGAGCCGATGAAGATCTTGCCCTCTGCACTCCTCCCTTCGAGGACAAATCAAGACTTATGGCCCACCGCCACACTTGAAACAGTAATGTCTCCTCGATCGCTTTTCCTAACTAGCACTCGACCGGAAAAGTAGATCTAGAAAAACTACTCGAGGTCATGAGGCGTGAAACCTCTCGCCTCGCCATCGCCTCGACCATCCCGACTCTCTTGGAGCCTTTCGTCTTCCTCCTCCTCTCGCATCGCAATCTCAGTATGGGCTGCTGCATCAACCAAACGCCCAAAATCCCTAATCATAGACGGCACAACTCTCAATTTGAGGCCGCACCTCAACAACTTCTCGAACTCTTTACCCCGGCGCTCCTGACGCCACTAACTCAAAGTAACCTGGACAAACTAGTAAATAAGGCCTCAAACTCAGCCACTGATGAACTATTCTGCTTCAGCTGACAGAACTGATCTCTCAACGTCTCCTGAACAGCTGGAGACAAGTACTTCTCCTGAAAAGCATCAACAAACTCCTTCCAAGTACGTCCAATACGACTCTTGGTGAACTTCCACCACTGACCCGCATCCCCTTTCAGCTGGAAAGATGCCAAGGTCACCTTCAACCCCTCGTCTTCGATGCCAAGCATCTCAAACGTTTTCGTTATGCTCGAGCCATTAAATGCATTTTAAGCGGCTCGCTAGGATCACCTACAAACACTTCCGGTTGAGACCGGAAAAATTCCCTCTTCAGAAAAGAAGGCCCTGCATCTGCAGCAACTACCGGGGCTGGAACTGCCTGGGCTGGATTCGCAGCCCTCAGAATGTCCACTGACGCCTGAAATGCCCCTGCTATCTCTTGGGCCAAAGCGCCCATACCCTGCTGCCTCATCGCTCGGCCACATTGGCACAGCCAACACCTCCTGAACCACGAATTTCTCCCAGATAGGCACTTTGCTCGGCTCGCCCACCACGCCTACCACGACCTCGTCCTCGTCCTGACATCCTAATAAAGGAAACAAAGACGTTAGCACTCTAAATAATATGCCAAAACTATGACACTCGCGTCCTAACACATTGGATAACAATAAATCACACCACGTAAGCACATAATCACATAAGCACCTACGAATTTCATTTCTGGATAGTGATAGTCCCGAGACGTCACTAAAGTTCCGGTTGGAAACAACATTGATCAAGTGCCTTTCCAACAAGACTTTCAGAGACTCAAGGGTCCAATCAATATCCTAGAAACTACATTCCATACCCACATAGTCACATAAACATGTTATCATATAAGCATGCAATCATTACACTAAGTCTCTATCAAACGAGACGAACCCATTGTGATACTAATCACTTCCCACGCATCTAAAGTATTCAACCCAGACGCCTCGATACCAAGTTGTAACACCCTCAAAATTAAACCCATAATATATAATATTATCATGCATCAATATACTAAAACAAGAAGATAATCCCATTCATCAGAGTATTAAGCAATAAAACATCAAAATAAATGCCCTATGGGCTTACATCTTGCCAAGCCAACACTTGGACACAATTCCATAAGTTCTAACTCAAAACAAATAAAGCCCTAGGCTTGAGTGTTTTACATATAAAAGCAAATAAACTAAAACAAATCTTCGAGTTCCAATTCCTCACAAGCTAAGTCCTTGGAGGCGTGAACCATCTCACACTGAAAATGAAGTTCTATATAGGGTGAGCCACACCAAAGAGAGAAATACTAAACCAAGCATAAGAATTAACTAAAGTATTAGCATCCGATATATAATTAACACACTAAATTCGATTACGCTTTCATGACATGAATATCTATATTGCCTATGACACATTGTCTATGGCACATCTCACCTTCCACCTACGGCTCAGACTGCCAAATAACTCAACTGACTTCCCTCTCTTATCAACATTAATTGAACAAGGCTAACAAGTCAAGTTAAACCTCTCTACAACATAACAAATACACATGCTGGTATTGTATCAATCATAACCACATTCACTTCCATACTTCCCAACTGATACACATGGTGGTGATGTATCATGCCAACAATAAATAGAAATACTTCTATTAACAATAAGCATACATGTATGTGATGCAAGTGGGGTCCATCCCCTTTCCTCCCAACACACCTGGTTTAGAGGTCCATCCCCTTTCTCCCCCTAAACCCTCCAACAAATTCGGTTTAGAAGTCCATCCCCTTTCTTCCCCTAAACCGGGAGTTCATCCCCTATCTCCTCCAAAACCAAATGCATATGCAACATAATCAATACTTGCCATATACAACACATAATCAATACAAGTAATGTTCTGTATTAATTCAATAGCCAAATAGTTGACTCAATTCCAGTTATACCTAAGCCACATGCAAGGTCTACAACAATCACTGGCTATCCTCCACCGATAGCCCAAACAATTATTTCTAAGCAGAAATAAACATACAATACATATAATCCTAATTCCACCGATAAGTAATTAAATATCCAACTACATCAATTTATCCCATAATCCCTCAATCTCATGAATTAAAACTCAATCCCACATACTTCCCTTAAATTAATTACACAAATTAATCTAAGTCAAAACCTAGGGTTTCTCCCAAAATCACCAAACTACCCCCCCATATACCAAAATACCAACACTTATGATTAAAGCGTATAAATGGAGTAGGAAATCCCTACCTTAAACAGAAGAACCCAAAAGAAGAAGAAGAAGATGATGCTCAAAACCCCAAAGTGCTCCAAATCAACAATTTCTCCGATTAAATGAAAGCCCTCACTCTCCTCTACCTTTTTAATGAAGGAACTAGGTTAGAAACGCCTTCTAGATAGATCAAACCCAAGGAAAAGATGAGTTGAGAGAAAAGAAACTCGGAACTAGGGTTTCTGGATCAAAAATTGTGAAAAAGGGCGTTTTAAAACTGCTGCTGCGTTTAAATCTTTGGACAAGGCTCGCTCGGCGAAGACACAGTCGCTGAGCGACCGCACACAAAACAGACCTCGCCGGCGAAAAGAATCTCGCCGAGCCAAAGACAAACCATCTCGCTCGGCGAAGGAAAGCTCGCCGAGCCAACAAACACTTGCCTTGTCTAGCCTTTGGGCGCAACCCTCGCCGAGCCAAGAAAGTCTCGCCGAGCGACGAACCCAGAAGGACCACGCATGAGCGAAGAGAAGCTCGCTCGAGCGACCAAACAAAAGCGAACAACAAGAATTGGTTTCTAGACTCAACCATCCTGTAATCAACCTGCCCAAAATATCCTATAACCAAAGAATAAGGAGTCAAGAACAACAACGACAATAATATGACAACGGAATCCACGGAACATAAGTCCGGATACAATAATCAAATGGGAAAAAAGACCGGGGTCGCTATAACCTCCCCCCCTTATAAGAATTTCGTCCCCGAAATTAAGCATGAGTTTGAAATAATTTTTTTTTTCTCAATTCCCAATGATATAAACACAACAATAAACAACAACTTGACCCAAAACCGGTCACTTCATCTCTTATCAAGAGCCATCTCACAGTATGTACAAATCAATATATATTTCAACTTGCATCAATAATATGCATTATTCTTCTCAATGTTAACAATTTTTATATCATATTCAATCTCATGATATAAACAACACATTCAATATATATAAATGTTATACCTCACTTCCATAAAAAGGCAAGTTTCAACATGTTGACATTAAACCAAAACATTCTCAATGTTTTCTTGCTTAAGACATATATAAAATTCCCAAGTTCCACAATATTACATAATCTAAACACAATATTACAAATCCACAAACAAGTCCGGATATTTCTCACGGACTTCCAACTCACGTTCCCAAGTGGCCTCCTCCACTCCGTGATGCTTCCACAAAACCTTCACTAAAGGGATGGTCTTACCACGCAGGACTTGATCCCGCCTATCCAAGACTTCGAATCGGTCTCTCCTCATACGAAGCATCCTCATCAACAACTAAATCGGTCCAATCCAACACATGCGATGGATCCGGCTCATACTTCAAGCATACTCACATGAAACACGCGTCATGAACTCCGACAAGCTGCGGTGGCAAAGCTAAGCGATAAGCAACCTCGCCAATCCTCTCAAGGATCTCAAAGGGCCAATAAACCGAGGGACAACTTCCCTCTTCCCGAACCTCATTAAACCTCGCCTAGGTGAGATTTTCAGAAAGACATGATCACCTACCTCAAACACCAAAGGTCTCCTCCTACGGTCGGCATAAGATTTCTGACGACTCTGGGCTGTAACAAGTCTCTTACGGATAAGCCCAACTTTCTCCGTCGTCTCCCTCACTAACTCCGGACCTATCAAAGGTGCATCACCCACCTCGGCCCAACAAACTGGAGATCTACACGGTCGGCCACACAAGGCCTCAAACGGTGCCATACCGATACTAGACTGAAAACTGTTGTTATAGGCAAACTCCACCAATGGCAAGTGCCTCTCCCACGACCCACTGAAATCAAGAACACAACCCCGAAGCATATCCACAAGGATCTGAATGGTACGCTCTGACTGCCCGTCAGTCTGAGGATGGTAAGCCGTACTAAAGGTCAACTTAGTGCCTAAAGCACTCTGCAGACTCTGCCACAACTGGCGTTGAAAGCGAGGATCTCTATCTCGAGACAATCGTCCTTTGGAACCCCATGCAACTTTACTATTTCCGAACATATATATCGGCAAGATGATCCACCGAATCTCTCACTCGCATAGGAATAAAGTGTGCTGACTTAGTCAACCGATCCACAACCACCCAAATAGCATCATTACCTCGCTGAGTCCTAGGAAGACCCACAACGAAGTCCATAGTGACATGCTCCCACTTCCACTCGGCAATAAGTAAGGGTTGCAACAAACCCGCTGGCCTCTGATGCTCGGCCTTCACTTGCTGACAAGTAAGGCACTTAGATACGAAAGCTGCCACATCTCTCTTCATACCTCGCCACCAAAACTGGCGACCCAAATCTCTATACATCTTAGTGCCTCCCGGATGCACCGCAAGGCGCGAATGATGAAACTCTCGGAGTACCTCCTCTCGACACGACTCCGGCACAAACAGACGGTCTCGGTATCTCACACTCAGGTCGGGATACACCGTCAAACCCTTCTCAACCTTACCACTAGAAATCTTCTCCCGAAGAGATTCTACCTCAAGATCACCCCTCTGAGCCTCTAACACTCGAGTCACAAGTGTAGGTTGTGCAACAACAGAAAACAAGGTCGCGGTCTCAACGGATTCGCCCAGAAGCAAATCAAACTCCCCAATTGCACCCAACATCTCCCACTCTCGGATGGCTATACTAGCAACGTCGCCAACAGATTTCCTACTAAGGGCATCGGCCACAACATTGGCCTTTCCCGGATGATAGTGCAACTCGAAATCATAATCCTCAATAAATTCCATCCACCTCCTCTGCCTCAGATTCAAGTCTTTACGTAAACAGATATTTGAACTCTTATGATCGGAGAATACTTCAAATTTCCCACCAACCAGATAATGCCTCCAAATCTTCAAGGCAAATATCACAGCTGCTAACTCTAGATCATGCGTAGGGTAATTCTTCTCATGAACTTTCAACTGTCGTGAGCCATAGGCAACCACTTTCCCCTCTTGCATCAACACACAACCCAGACCCTCTCGTGAGGCGTCACAGTAAACTGCATAACCCAACCCTCTCTCCCGAATAATCAAGACCGGTGCGGGGGTGAATCTAACCTTCAACTCTCAAAGCGACTTTTCACAAGTCTCACTCCATACAAATTTGACCCCCTTCTGAGACAATCTAGTCAACGGTGAAGCTAACTTGGAGAAATCCTTCACAAACCGACGATAATACCCTGCCAATCCCAGAAAACTGCGGATCTCAAACACACTCTTAGGTTGTACCCAATCTTGCCTTTGCCTCAATCTTGGATGTATCAACAGACACCCCTTTCCCGAAACTTCGTGGCCTAAAAACTTTACCTCTTCTAGCGTAATTCACACTTCCCAAACTTAGCATACAAACTTATGGGCTCTAAGTAACTCAAGCACCACTCTCAAATGCTCCTCGTGCTCCTCCTCAAGGTGAATAAATCGAATATCGTCACGAAGACGACCACAAAAGCGATCTAAGAATTCCCGGAAGATCCGGTTCATCAAATCCATAAACACTGCGGTGCGTTGGTGAGCCCAAAGCGGCATCACCGAAACTCATAGTGGCCATACGCGTCACGGAATGCCGTCTTTGGAATATCCTCCTCACGACTCTCAACCGATGATAACCCGATCTCAAGTCTATCTTAGAGAAACAACGGGAACCCTTCAAGCGGTCAAACAAGTCATCTATACGAGGCATAGGGTACTTATTCTTAACCGTAGTCCGATTCAATTTCCGTAATCTATACACGATCTCAAAGCACCACCTTTCTTCTTAGCAAATAGGGCGGTGCTCCCCACGGAAACACTAGGACGAATATAGCCCTTATCTAGCAACTCCTGGAGTTGAACCTTCAACTCAACTAACTCGGCTGGAGCAAAACGGTAAGGTGCCATAGAAATCGGCGCCGTGCCGGGCACTAAATCAATAGAGAACTCAATCTCTCGATGTGGTGGCAAACCAACAAGATCCTCGGGGAAGACGTCCGGGTACTCACAAACCACCCTCGGTAACACAACCTGAGTCTCATCACCCTCACTAATTGAAAGACTAGCAAGTAGACTACTAAGCTCACTCCGCCCTCGCGGATCATACCCCGGTGGCAAAACACTACCAACCCGCTTCCCTAGAAACCGGAATCTCTACCCGACCACGGTACAACAAGTGACCCTCTGACGGTAGCAATCAATAAGCGCAGGTATGATGACAACCACCATACCCAAAATAACGTCGAATCCCTACTTGGGCATAACCCCAAAAGAAAAGGGGATTCTATGATCATCGACCCCTATATCACAACCCCTAACACCTTGTTTCAAAATTAACTCGCCCCCAAGTGGTGACACTACACAAATAGGAGATGCTAACTGTGCTAACTCCAACTCCAAAATAGATGCGAATGCAAAGAGACACAAAAGAATGAGATGCACCGTGACGATCAAAACACTAACAAGCGAATTGCAAAACAAGAAGGTACCTCTCACAACCGACGGATTTGGTACAAGATCTGCTTGTGATAAGATACCTACACGCCCAGATGACCTCGATCAACTGCTCACCCCTAGGAGCATAAGATCACTGCCGAATGGGACGATGAAGCCCCCTGATTAGCCCTCGAGGCCTGAACGGACTGAACAGGCTGACTCTGAGTCTGCCTCAAACCAGATGCATTAGATGTGCTATTCAACTGTGGGCAAAACCTCTTCAGGTGCCCTGGCTGACCGCACTGAAAACAACTCAACCCAGACGCACCAGGTGTGCCACTCAACTGCGGGCAGAACCTCTTCATATGCCCCGGCTGACCACACTGAAAACAAGAGAGCGACTGGCCTCTACCCTGACTCTGGCTCTGAGATCGAGCCGATGAAGATGCTGCCCTCTGCACTCCTCCCTTCTGAGGACAAACTGAAGACTTATGGCCCAGCTGGCCACACTTGAAACAGGTAATGTCTCCCTGACTGCCTTTCCCAGAACTAGCACTCGGCACTGGAAAAGTAGATCTAGAAAAACTACTCTGAGGCTGTTGAGGCGTGAAACCTCTCTGCCTCCTGCCATCGCCCTGACCATCCTGACTCCTCTTGGAGCCTTTCTGTCCTTCCTCCTCCTCTCGCATCGCAATCTCAGTATGGGCTGCTGCATCAACCAAACGCCCAAAATCCCTAATCATAGTCGGCACAACTCTCAATTTGAGGCCGCGCCTCAACTTCTTCTCGAACTCTATACACCGGCGCTCCTCGGACGCCACTAACTCAAAGTAACTCGACAAACTAGTAAATAAGGCCTCAAACTCAGCCACTGATGAACTATTCTCGCCACCGACAGAATCGATCTCTCAACGCTCTCGAATACCGAGACAAGTACTTCTCCTGAAAAGCATCAACAAACTCCTTCCAAGTACGTCCAATACGACTCTTGGTGAACTTCCACCATCGACCGCATCCCTTTCACCGAAAGATGCCAAGGTCACCTTCAACCTCGCTCGATGCCAAGCATCTCAAACGCTTTTGTCTGCATTCGAGCCATTAAATGCGTCATTTTAAGCGGCTCGCTAGGATCACCTACAAACACTTCCGGTGAGACCGAAAAATTCTCTTCGTAAAAGAAGGCCTCAGATCTGCAAAGAATCACGGGCCGGAACCGCCTGGCTGGATTCGCACCTCGTAATGTCCATCGACGCTGAAATGCCCTCGCTATCTCTTGGGCCAAAGCGCCCATACCTGCGCCTCCTCTTGGCTCGCCACATTGGCACAGCCAACACCTCCTGAACCGCCGAATTTCTCCCAGATAGGCACTTCTTGCTCGCTCGCCCACCACGCCTAGCACGACCTCGTCCTCGCCCCGACATCCTAATAAAGGAAACAAAGACGTTAGCACTCTAAATAATATGCCAAAACTATGACACTCGGCCCTAACACATTGGACAACAATAAATCACACCACGTAAGCACATAATCACATAAGCACTCTACGAATTTCATTTACGGATAGTGATAGTCCCGAGACGTCACTAAAGTTCCGTTGGAAACAACATTGATCAAGTGCCTTTCCAACAAGACTTTCAGAGACTCAAGGGTCCAATCAATATCCTAGAAACTACATTCCATACCCACATAGTCACATAAACATGTTATCATATAAGCATGCAATCATTACACTAAGTCTCTATCAAACGAGACGAACCCATTGTGATACTAATCACTTCCCACGTACCCAAAGTATTCGAACCCGGTACGCTCTGATACCAAGTTGTAACACCCTCAAAATTAAACCCATAATATATAATATTATCATGCATCAATATACTAAAACAAGAAGATAATCCCATTCATCAGAGTATTAAGCAATAAAACATCAAAATAAATGCCCTACGGGCTTACATCTTGCCAAGCCAATACTTGGACACAAATCCATGAGTTCTAACTCAAAAACAAATAAAGCCCTAGGCTTGAGTGTTTTACATATAAAAGCAAATAAACTAAAAACAAATCTTCGAGTTCCAATTCCTCACAAGCTAAGTCCTTGGAGGCAGTGAACCATCTGCACCTGAAAATGAAGTTCTATATAGGGTGAGCCACATCAAAGAGAGAAATACTAAACCAAGCAAAAGAATTATCAAAAGTATTAGCATCTGATATATAATTAACACACTAAATTCGACACGCTTTTCATGACATGAATATCTATATTGCCTATGACACATTGTCTATGGCACATCTCACCTTCCACCTACTACCAGACTGCCAAATAACTCAACGGGACTTCCCTTTCTTATTAACATTAATTGAACAAGGCTAACAAGTCAAGTTAAACCTCTCTACAACATAACAAATACACATGCTGGTATTGTATCAATCATAACCACATTCACTTCCATACTTCCCAACTGATACACATGGTGGTGATGTATCATGCCAACAATAAATAGAAATACTTCTATTAACAATAAACATACATGTATGTGATGCAAGTGGGGTCCATCCCCTTTCTCCTCCCAACACATCTGGTTTAGAGGTCCATCCCCTTTCTCCCCCTAAACCCTCCAACAAATTCGGTTTAGAAGACCAACCCCTTCCTTTCCCTAAACCGGGAGTACATCCCCTATCTCCTCCAAACCCAAATGCATATGCAACATAATCAATACTTGCCATATACAACACATAATCAATACAAGTAATGTTCTCAGACATTCAACGACCAAATAGTTGACTTAATTCCAGCTTATACCTAAGCCACATGCAAGGTCTACAACAATCATGGCTATCCTCCACCGATAGCCCAAACAATTATTTCTAAGGTAAATAAACATACAATACATATAATCCTAATTCCACCGATAAGTAATTAAATATCCAACTACATCAATTTATCCCATAACCCCTCAATTTCATGAATTAAAACTCAATCCCACATACTTCCCTTAAATTAATTACACAAATTAATCTAAGTCAAAACCTAGGGTTTCTCCCAAAATCACCAAACTACCCCCCCATATACCAAAATACCAACACTTATGATTAAAGCGTATAAATGGAGTAGGAAATCCCTACCTTAAACAGAAGAACCCAAAAGAAGAAGAAGAAGATGATGCTCAAAACCCCAAAGTGCTCCAAATCAACAATTTCTCCGATTAAATGAAAGCCCTCACTCTCCTCTACCTTTTTAATGAAGGAACTAGGTTAGAAACGCCTTCTAGATAGATCAAACCCAAGGAAAAGATGAGTTGAGAGAAAAGAAACTCGGAACTAGGGTTTCTGGATCAAAAATTGTGAAAAAGGACGCTTAAAACCGCCGCTGCGTTTAAATCGGACAAAGCTCGCTGAAGCGAAGACTGTCGCCGAGCGACCGTGACAAAAACAGACCTCGCTCGAGCGAAAAGAATCTCGCTCGAGCCAAAGACAAACCATCTCGCTCGAGCGAAGGAAAGCTCGCTCGAGCCAACAAACACTGCCTTCAGGTCTAGCACTGGACGCAACCCTCGCTCGAGCCAAGAAAGTCTCGCTCGAGCGATGAACCCAGAAGGACCTCGCTCGAGCGAAGAGAAGCTCGCTCGAGCGACCAAGCCAAAAACTGAACAACAAGAATTGGTTTCTAGACTCAACCATCCTGTAATCAACCTGCCCAAAATATCCTATAACCAAAGAATAAGGAGTCAAGAACAACAACGACAATAATATGACAACGGAATCCACGGAACATAAGTCCGGATACAATAATCAAATGGGAAAAAAGACCGGGGTCGCTATACCACCGATGACCAAGGACAAAACCTCTAGATGCAAGTATTTAGTACATCTATTAAAGACTCAATTACTATGAGACCACAAACCCAACAACAACACTAACACGGTAGTTAAAGATACAACCCCCACGTGTGTGTATTTAACACTCAAGGAACAATAATCCAATTTCCATACTTATATCAAAGATACTTTTCTCATTTCACAAAACAAATTCCATTTCCTTTTGTTTTCACAAAACCAACTCCATCCCTTTTGTTTCCACAAAACCAATTCCATCCCTTTTGTTTTACAAAACCAATTCCGTTGATAATAAAGCCATAACTCACATTAGTCCACTACATTCATTTCAAAACCATTCCAAAGCCAAAGTTAACCCCTTAGGCATTAACACCTTCACCCAACTCACATTAAAAATAGAGATTTACAACATAGGTTAACTACCCTCCATTTTAATTTACCAAATCAAAATATAATTTAGGGCTTTTTCTTCTTTCAACTATAAGATGCTAATTTACACTCCAATTAGCCCCAAACAACCATCAATGATAAAATAACCATTTTCAAACAACCAACCCTAGGTTCCTTCTCATGATTTCAAACAAATCCAACGTGGATATGATTTTCAGGCAATACAAAACTACCACATGTCTATCTATAGACGAAGTATTGAAAAAGAACAAGGAAATCCCTACCTCAAATGTAGGACCCAAGGAGAAGAAGAGCAAAACTCGAAAGTGCTCCAAATCCTAAATTTCTTGCATCAAAATGAAGCCCTCGACGATCAACACACTTTTTACAAAGGCCTAAGGTGAGGAAAACACTCCTACTAGATTAAACCCTATAGAGAAGTTAGGTTTTAGAGTGAGGAGCTCTCAAAAATCGGTTTTGGAAAAGTAAGAGAAAGAAAAGAAAAGTGAAAAGTGATTCAAAAAGTGATTTCACGGACTGATATAAAATAGGTCCGCTCGAGCGTACAATACCCCGCTCGAGCGTCGAAAGGCCTGACAGTTCACGCCGAAGGCCCAAAGAGCCGCTCGAGCACCGGATGCACCCTCCCAGAATTTTCTGCAGACGACCAAAATGCTGAGAGAAGGAAATTCATGCTCGAGCGTCCAAACTACCGCTTGAGCGAAGAGGCAACAACAAATGCCCGCTCGAGCGTCAAAGCGCCGCTCGAGCGGATAGACCAAAACCTGGGCAAAATTCTAAGTTTTAAAACACAACCAACTTATTCCCAACTTGCCTACCACAACCCAAAAACTCTAAAACAAAGACTAAGGGATAGAAATGAGGATAAGACAACAACAAATCTACGGAACCGAGTCCGGATTACAGTTAAATAACAAAAGGAAAAACCGGGATCGCTATAGAAGTTGCATAAAATTAAAAATGAAAGTTCATTCAAGAAACCACTATACTGTAACGATCTATTTGGAAATTAAATAAAAAAAGGAAATTAAATAAAAATGGAAGTTGATTAGAAATGGAAGTTGAATAAAAATGGAAATTGAATAAACCACTATACCCTAACGAAATAGTGGTTTCAAATGGAAATTGAATAGAAAAGGAAGTTAAATAGAAAAAGAAGTTAAATAGAAAAATTGATAGATATAAAATTAAAAAAAGGAAGTTGAATAGAAAACGAAATTAAATAAAAATGGAAGTTGCAGAAAATTAAAATTGAAAGTTCATTGAATAAAAATAAAATTAACAATGGAAGTTGCATACAAGAAACCACAGTAACTTAACGATCTATTTGGAAATTAAAGAAAAAAGGAAGTTAAATAGAAATGGAAGTTGAATAGAAAACGAAGTTGAATAGAAAATAAATTAAATAAAAAATGAAGTTGAATAGGAAAGGAAATTGAATAGAAATGGAAATTGAATAAAAATTGAAGTTGAATAAAAATAACTATGGAAGTTGAATAAAAATAAAAATAGAAGTTGAATAAAATTAAAAATGAAAGTTCATTCAAGAAACCACTATACCTTAACGATCTATTTGGAAGTTGAATAAAATTAAAAATGGAAGTCGCATAAAATTAAAAATGGAAGTTCATTCAAGAAACCACTATACCTTAACAATCTATTTGGAAATTAAATAAAAAATGAAGTTGAATAGAATAGGAACTTGAGTAAATATTGAAGTTGAGTACAAATAAAATTGGAAGTTGCATAAAATTAAAAATGGAAGTTCATTCGAGAAACCACTATACCTTAATGATCTATTTGGAAATTAAACAAAAAAGAAAGTTGAATAAAAAGGAAGTTGAATAAAAATCGAAGTTGAGTAAAAATAAAAATGGAAGATACATAAAATTAAAAATGGAAGTTCGTTCAAGAAACCACTATACCTTAACGATCTATTTGGAAATTAAATAAAAAAAGAAGTTGAATTGAAAAAAAAAATTGAATGAAAATGGAAGTTGAATAAAAATAAAAATGGAAGTTGCCTAAAATTAACAATCGAAGTTCATTCAAGAAACCACTATACCTTAACGATCTATTTGGAAATTAAATATAAAAGGAAGTTCAATAGAAAAGGAAATTGCATAAAAATGGAAGTTGCATAAAATTAACAATGGAAGTTGATTTAAGAAACCAATATACCTTAACGATCTACTTAGAAATTAAATAGAAAAAGAAGTTGAATAGAAAAGGAAGTTGAATAAAAATGGAAGTTGAATAAAAAGAAATTGAATAAAAAAGGAAGTTGAATAGAAAAGTAAATTGAATAAAAATGGAAGTTCATTCAAGAAACCACTATACCTTAACGATCTATTTGGAAATTAAATAAAAAAAGAAATTGAATAAAAATGGAAGTTGAATAAAAATAAAAATGGATGTCGCATAAATTAAAAATGGAAGTTCATTCAAGAAACCACTATACCTTAACGATCTATTTGGAGATTAAACGATCTATTTGAAAATTAAATAAAAAAGGACCATTTGGAAATTGAATACAAATAAAAAGAAAGTTGAATAGAAAAGAAAATTGAATAAAAATAAAAATAGAAATGGAAGTTCATTCAAGAAACCACTATACCTTAACGATTTATTTGGAAATTGAGTAAAAAAAAAGTTGAATAAAAAAGGATATTGAATAGAAATGAAAGTTAAATAAAAATAAAAATGGAAGTTGCATAATTTTAACAATGTAAGTTCATTTAAGAAACCACTATACCTTAACGATCTATTTGAAACTTAAATAAAAAAGGAAGTTGAATAAAAATGGAAATTGAATAAAAATGGAAGTTGCATAAGATTAACAATGGAAGTTCATTCAAGAAACCACTATGCCTTAACGATAAGTTGGGAAATAAATAAAAAAGGACGTTGAATAGAATAGGAAATTGAATAAAAATGGAAGTTCATTCAATAAACTAGTATAACTTAACGAGCTATTTGGATCTATAGCGATCCCGGGTTTACCCCTTGTTGTACAGTGATCCGGACGTGTGTCCGTGGATGTTTGTAGTTGATTATTATCTTGTTTACATCCTTTCTTATCTTGTATCTGAGTTATAGGATGTGTTGGGCAGGTTTGTTATAGGTTGGTTGAGCTTAGGAACTAAAACTAGTTGCCCAGATTTTGGCCTGTCCGCTCGAGCGGAGCTTTTGACGCTCAAGCAGAAACCTTTTGTTGCTTGTCCGCTCGAGCGGGGAATACACCCATCCAGTATTTCCTGTGCAGTGTTGGCCGCTTGAGCGGGGGATTGGCTGCTCGAGCGGGAGGTTGTAAGTGACGCTCGAGCGGGGAGTTGGGCGCTTGAGCGGGGACCTGGTATGTCGAGATTCTGAGAGTGTGCATCCGCCGCTCGAGCGGGAGTCTGTGAGTGGCGCTCGAGCGGCGGTCTGGACGCTCGAGCGGGGCGACTGGTTTAAAGCTCCGTGTTTCAACATTTTAAATCACTTTTACACATTCTCTTCTCTCTCCTACTTTTCCAAGAACACCATTGTTGAGCCTCTCACTCTAAAACCGGCCCTTCTCTCTTAGATTTGATCTAGTAGGAGTTGTTTGCTCACTTTTGGTCTTTACAAAAGTTGTGTTGATCGTTGAGGGCTACATTTTAATCTGAAATTTCGGATTTGGAGCACGTTAGTTTTTGATCTTCATCTCCGTTTGAGCTCAAACTTTGAGGTAGGGATATCCTACTCCTCCTTATGAGCTTTGTCTTTAAATTTTGGTATTTTGAGATGTTGGGGTTGTTGTGAAAGTTTGGGAAGGTTTGGGGTTTTTGTGTAATTTTTACAAAAGTTGGGGTTTGATTTATAATGGACCCATGAACATATTTGGCTTAGAGAAATGGATTGAATGTGGAATCATCAATGAAAACGGAACCTAAGGGTTGTGAATGTTAATTATGGAAAATGCCCTAATTACATTGGTTAATTAATTGGGATAATTAATTGTGAGAAATGAGGAATTGAAATGGGAATGTTGAGATTGGGAATGTATGGGATTAAAGGGTGTAGTTGAATTACTGATCACTCATCGAATTGAAATGTTGATTATATATCCATTTGTTGCATTTATATTCTGTATAGAAATAACTGCTTTGGGCTATCAGTGGAGGATAGTCTTGATTGTTGTAGACAATGCATGATGATTAGGCAAACTAAAACTAATCATTGAAATGTGTCATTAAGTATGACAGTTGAAAGAATACATTAAATTTATGTATTGATTGATGATGTGTATAATTATTGTTTATATGCATTGTGTTGTGTTTGAGGAGATAAGGGATGTACTCCACGGTTTAGGGGATGATAGGGGATGGACCTCTAAACCGAATGTTGTTTGGGAGAAAATAGGGGATGGACTCTATAGATATAGCTCATATGCTTATCTAGTAATGTGTTGACATGGCTCATACGCTTGTCTTTGGAAGTATGATATTGCTCTTAGGCATATCTATGGAAGTGTTGATATAGCTAGTATGCTTATCTTTTATTGAAATGGAGAAAATGTTTAATATAAGTTACTGTCTCATATAAGTGGTTTGGCCAGGTTCTGAGCCATAATTATAAATTGAGAATTGAAAGGAAATGGAAAATGAAACTGTGAAGTGTTGTAAGTGGAAGTATCAGTGTTGGTCATCTCTCAACTGTTAATCTTTAGTCATTGTTCATGGTTGGTTTAGTGTATTTCTACTGGGTTGTGGCTCATCCTATATGGGAACATTATTTTCAGGTACAGGTAGCATGCCACCTCCAAGGACATAGCTTGGGAGGCTTGAGGCGGATGGACTTTTTGTTGTTTACCTTCTTTTGATGTATTACATGTAAATTCAAGCCAAGGGCTTAAGGTGTAGATGAGTTAGTACTCTCTTTTTGTAACCAAGTGTTAACTTGGAAAGCTGTAAGCCCTTAGGGCATTTGCTTTTGTTGTTAACATGTAATACCTTTTGTAATGAAACTCTGATGAATAGAAGAATGTGGATCTTTTACATATCAATGAATGTCTATATTGATGGGTTTAATGTCGTTATTTTGAGGGCGTTACAACTTGGTATCAGGGCGTACTGGGTTCGAATACTTTGGGTACGTGGGAAGTGATTAGGATCACAATGGGTTTGTCTCGCTTGGAAGAGACTTAGGTGTAATGTCATATACCATGTGCTTAATTGATAACATGCTTATGTGATTATTTGGGTATGGGATTTAATTTCTAGGATGTTGATTGGATCCTTGGGTTTCTAGGAGTCTTGTTGGAAAAGCACTTGATCAATGCTGTTTCTAACCGGAACTCTAGTAACGCCTCGGGACTATCATTATCCGGAGATGAAATTCGTAAGTTCTTATGTGTTTATGTGCTTACGTGGAATGAATTACAGTTGTCCATGTATTGGGACGTGAGTGTTTAATTTCAGCACATTTATGAATGTGCTAATATTCTTCGTTTCCTCTATTAGGATGTCAGGACGAGGAAGAGGCGGTAGGCGTGGTAGGCCTAGGAGACAGGAAGTGCCTATACCGAACGAGATTCCGGCAGTACAGGAGGGAGTTGGTCAGGCCAATGTGGCCGAGCCAGCGGGTCAGCAGGCTATGAGTGCCTTGGCCCGAGAGATAGCAGGAGCTTTGGGAATTTTCAAGGCTGGGAATCAGGCAGTTGAGGCAGGGCCTTCTTTCTTGAAGAGGGAGTTCTTCCGGTCTAACCCGGAGGAGTTTGTTGGGGATCCAAAGGAGCCACTGAAGGCAGACGAGTGGTTGGAACAAATGAGTAAGACGTTCGAGATGATTGGCATCGAGGATGGAGCACTGAAAGTGACCTTGGCATCCTTCCAGCTGAAGGGAGATACGGGTCAATGGTGGAAGTATGAGAAAGTCCGTGTTGGTGGTACTTGGGAAGCGTTTGTAAATGCTTTCCAGGAGAGGTTCTTATCTGCAGTTGCCAGGGAGAAGCTGAGGGATCAGTTTAGCCGGCTCAAACAGGAGGGTTTGTCTGTGGCCGAGTTTGAGGCTACATTTACTAGCTTGTCCAGGTTTGGACCTGAACTTGTGGCGACCGAGGAACACCGTTGCTATGAGTTTGAGCAGAAGTTGAGGCGCGGCCTCAAGTTGAGGGTTGGTGGTTTTTACATACGCGAGTATAGACATTTGGTAGATGCTGCAGCTCATATGGAGCTTATGATGTAGGAGGAAGATGAGGAGAAACATAGAGGCTCCAAGAGGGGTTAAGATGGCCAAGGAGATGGTAGGAGACAGAGGGGTTATAACCCTCAGCAGTCTCAGGGCGGAGTTGCTAGATCGATCTTTCCGGTGCCGAGTGCAGGCTCGGGGAGAGGTAATCAGGGAGGTTTGACTTGTTATTCTTGTGGCCAGCTGGGTCACAAGTCTTGATTCTGTGAAGGCGGAGGTCGAGAGCATCTTCTTGACTAGACCGCAGAGTCGAGTTTGGGCGAGGCAACCCTTGTC
Organism: Camellia lanceoleosa; assembly: GCA_025200525.1. Classification (NCBI taxonomy): domain Eukaryota; kingdom Viridiplantae; phylum Streptophyta; class Magnoliopsida; order Ericales; family Theaceae; genus Camellia; species Camellia lanceoleosa. The sequence continues at coordinate 1,076,387 of JANUSC010000017.1, forward strand.
TTGCTATCGATGTGGGCGACTGGCACTGAAGAGGTTCATCCTGATTGAGTGCCACTTGAGGCGTCTGGTTCTAAGCGACGCAGGTTTCGGCCACTCGATGCTGCGGGCCTCGAGGCCAATCCCGGCTTCTTCGTCGGTCAAGGTGATCGTATGCTCCTAAAGGTGAGCAGTGGACCGAGGGCCTATAGGGCGTGTATGCTATTACCGCGGGGACCTAATCCGGCTCCATCAGTAGTGAGAGGTACCTTTCTGTTTTGCAACTCGGTTGCTAGTGTATTGATTGATACGAGTGCGTCTCATTCTTTTGTATCTGCTGCATTTGCATCTGTGTTGGAGTTGGAGTTAGCGCTATTAGCATCTCCTATTTGTGTAGTGTCACCTGTTGGGGGTGAGTTGATTTTGAAATACGGATGTAGAGGTTGTGATATAGAGGTCGACGATCATAGGCTTCCGTTTCCTTTTGTAGTTATGCCCATGAAAGGCTTTGATGTTATTTTGGATATGGACTAGTTATCGTCATACCGGGCAGTTATTGATTGCTACCGCCAGAGGGTCACTTGTTGTACCGTGAGCGGGGAGTGTTTCCATTTCTTGGGAGACCGGGTTGGTAGTGTTGTGCCACCGGGGTATAATCCGCGAGGGCGGAGTGAGCTTAGTGGTTTACTTGCTAGCTTTGAGAGTGGTGAGTGTGATGAGACCCAGGTTGTGTTGCCGAGGGTAGTTTGTGAGTATTCGGACGTCTTTCCCGAGGATCTCGTTAGTTTGCCACCTCACCGGGAGATTGAGTTCTCTATTGATTTAGTGCCCGGCACGGCGCCGATTTCTATGGCACCCTACCGTTTTGCTCCAGCAGAGTTGGTTGGGTTGAAAGTTCAGCTCCAGGAATTGCTAGATAAGGGCTTTGTTCGCCCTAATGTTTCACCGTAGGGAGCACCGGCCCTTTTTGCTAAAAAGAAAGATGGTTCCTTGAGATTGTGTATTGATTATCGGAAGTTGAATGGGGCTACGGTTAAGAATAAGTACCCTATGCCCCGTATAGATGATTTGTTTGACCAGTTGAAGGGTTCCCGTTGTTTCTCTAAGATAGACTTGAGATCGGGTTACCACGGTTGAGGTCGAGGAGGAGGATATTCAAGACGGCATTCCATTGCAGTATGGCCATTATGAGTTTTTGGTGATGCCATTTGGGCTTACCAACGCACCGGCAGTCTTTATGGACTTGATGAACCGGATCTTCCGGGAATTCTTGGATCGTTTTGTAGTCATCTTCGTGGACGACATTCTTATCTATTCACCTTCAGAGGAGGAGCACGAGGAACACTTGAGAGTGGTGCTTGAATTGCTTAGAGCCCATAGGCTGTATGCCAAGTTTGGGAAGTGCGAGTTCTGGCTAGGAGAAGTCAAGTTCTTGGGCCATGTGGTTTCCGGGGAAGGGGTGTCTGTTGATACATCCAAGACCAAGGTAGTGCAAGATTGGGCACAGCCTAAGAGTGTGTTTGAGATCCGCAGTTTTCTAGGATTAGCTGGGTATTATCGCCAGTTTGTGAAAGATTTCTCCAGGTTAGCTTCACCATTGACTAGACTGACTCGGAAGGGAGTCAAATTTGTATGGAGTGAGACTTGTGAAAAGTCGTTCCAGGAGTTGAAAGTTAGATTGACCACCGCTCCGGTCTTGATTATTCCGGAGAGAGGGTTGGGTTATGCTGTCTATTGTGATGCCTCACGAGAGGGTTTGGGTTGCGTGTTGATGCAAGAGGGGAAAGTAGTAGCTTATGGCTCATGTCAATTGAAAATTCACGAGAAGAATTACCCTACGTGTGATCTAGAGTTAGCGGCTGTGATCTTCGCCTTGAAAATCTGGAGGCAGTACCTTTATGGTGAGAGATTCGAGGTGTTCTCGGATCATAAGAGTCTGAAATATCTGTTTTCACAGAAAGACTTGAACTTAAGGCAAAGGAGGTGGATGGAGTTTATTGAGGATTACGACTTCGAGTTACATTATCACCCGGGGAAGGCCAATGTTGTGGCTGATGCCCTTAGCAGGAAATTCGTTAGTGATGTAGCTAGTATAGCCATCCGAGAATGGGAGATGTTGGGGGCACTTGGCGAGTTTGATTTGCTTCTGAGCGAATCCGTTGAGGCTGCGGCCTTGTTTTCTGTTATTGCGCAGCCTATACTTGTGACTCGAGTGTTAGAGGCACAGAGAGGTGACCTTGAGGTAGAATCCCTCCGAGAGAAGATCTCCAGTGGGAAGGTTGAGAAGGGTCTGACGGTGTATCCCGACCTGAGTGTGAGATACCGAGACCGTTTGTTTGTGCCGGAGTCTTGCCGAGAGGAGGTACTCTGTGAGTCTCATCATTCGCGCCTTGCAGTGCATCCGGGAGGTACTAAGATGTATCGGGATTTGGGTCGCCAGTTTTGGTGGCGGGGTATGAAGAGAGATGTGGCAGTTTTCGTGTCTAAGTGCCTTACTTGTCAGCAAGTGAAGGCCGAGCATCAGAGGCCAGCGGGTTTGTTGCAATCCTTGCCTATTGCCGAGTGGAAGTGGGAGCATGTCACTATGGACTTCGTTGTAGGTCTTCTGAGTACTCAACGGGGTAGTGATGCTATTTGGGTGGTTGTAGACCAGTTGACTAAGTCGGTGAACTTCATTCCGATGCGCATAAGAGATTCGGTAGATCATCTTGCCGACTTGTATATTCGGGACATAGTGAGATTGCACGGGGTCCCAGTGACGATCGTCTCAGATAGAGATCCTTGTTTTACTGCTAGGTTGTGGCAGAGTTTACAGAGTGCTTTGGGCACTAAGTTGACCTTTAGTACGGCTTATCACCCTCAGACTGACAGGCAGTCCGAGCGTACTATTCAGATCCTTGAGGATATGCTTCGGGGTTGTGTCCTTGACTTTAGTGGGACGTGGGAGAGGCACTTGCCCTTAGTGGAGTTTGCCTACAACAACAGTTTTCAGTCTAGCATCGGTATGGCACCGTTTGAGGCCTTGTATGGCCGACCTTGTAGGTCTCCGGTTTGTTGGGCCGAGGTGGGTGACGCACCTTTGTTGGGTCCGGAATTGGTTAGGGAGACGACGGAAAAAATCGAGCTTATCCGTAGGAGGCTTGTTACAGCCCATAGTCGTCAAAAATCGTATGCTGACCGTAGGAGGAGACCGTTGGTGTTTGAGATGGGTGATCATGTCTTTCTGAAGATATCACCTAGGCGGGAATTGATGAGGTTTGGGAAGAGTGGGAAGTTGTCCACTCGGTTTATTGGTCCTTTTGAAATCCTTGAGAGGATTGGTGAGGTTGCTTATCGTTTAGCTTTGCCGCCACAGTTGTCCGGAGTTCATGACGTGTTTCATGTGAGTATGCTTCGGAAATATGAGCCGGATCCATCGCATGTACTGGATTGGACCGACTTAGAGGTAGATGAGGATGCCTCGTATGAGGAGAGACCAGTTCGGGTCTTGGATAGGCGAGATCAAGTCCTGCGTGGCAAGACCATTCCTTTGGTAAAAGTTTTGTGGAAACATCACGGAGTGGAAAAAGCCACTTGGGAATGTGAGTTGGAAGTCCGAGAGAAATATCCGGACCTATTTGTGGATGTTTGAACATATGTTATATATATTGTTGTATTGTTGAACTTTAAGACCATTAAATATGTCTTAAGCTGTAAAACATGGTGCATGTTTTGGTTAATGAAAGTAGTTGGAAACTTGCCTCAAATGGAAGTTTGTGTAACATTGCATATGTTGAATATATAGTAGAAGTGGAAATGTATCATGATTATTGCTTATGATATGAATTGTGAACCATGTATGTTGGAAATGGTTGAAATAGGAAGAAAATGAATGTTGAAACGTGTGTATTGTGAAATGCCTCTTGATAAGAGATGGAATGACCGGTAATGGGTTGAATTGTTGAATGTTGTAATGTAACATTGTTTAAAACGGAAGAAAACCTGTTTTCGAAAACTTGTTCTTAATTTTGGGGACGAAATTCTTTAAGGGGGGGAGGTTATAGCGATCCCGGGTTTACCCCTTGTTGTACAGTGATCCGGACGTGTGTCCGTGGATGTTAGTAGTTGATTATTATCTTGTTTACATCCTTTCTTATCTTGTATCTGAGTTATAGGATGTGTTGGGCAGGTTTGTTACAGATTGGTTGAGCTTAGGAACTAAAACTAGTTGCCCAGATTTTGGCCTGTCCGCTCGAGCGGAGCTTTTGACGCTCGAGCGGAAACCTTTTGTTGCTTGTCCACTCGAGCGGGGGTTCGGGCGCTCGAGCGGGGAATACACCCATCCAGTATTTCCTGTGTAGTGTTGGCCACTCGAGCGGGGGATTGGCCGCTCGAGCGGGAGGTTGTGAGTGACGCTCGAGCGGGGACCTGGTATGTCGAGATTCTAAGAGTGTGCATCCGCCGCTCGAGCGGGAGTTTGGCCGCTCGAGCGGGAGTCTGTGAGTGCCGCTCGAGCGGGGCGACTAGTTTAAAGCTCCGTGTTTCAACATTTTAAATCACTTTTACACATTCTCTTTTCTCTCCTACTTTTCCAAGAACACCATTGTTGAGCCTCTCACTCTAAAACCGGCCCTTCTCTCTTAGATTTGATCTAGTAGGAGTTGTTTGCTCACTTTTGGTCTTTACAAAAGTTGTGTTGATCGTCGAGGGCTACATTTTAATCTGAAAATTTCGAGATTTGGAGCACTTTGGTTTTGGTCTTCATCTCCGTTGGAGCTCAAACTTTGAGGAAGGGATAACCTACTCCTCTTTATGAGCTTTGTCTTTAAATTTTGGTATTTTGAGATGTTGGGGTTGTTGTGAAAGTTTGGGAAGGTTTGGGGTTTTTGTGTAATTTTTACAAAAGTTGGGGTTTGATTTATAATGGACCCATGAACATATTTGGCTTAGAGAAATGGATTGAATGTGGAATCATCAATGAAAACGGAACCTAAGGGTTGTGAATGTTAATTATGGAAAATGCCCTAATTACATTGGTTAATTAATTAGGATAATTAATTGTGAGAAATGAGGAATTGAAATGGGAATGTTGAAATTGGGAATGTATGGGATTAAAGGGTGTAGTTGAATTACTAATCACTCATCGAATTGAAATGTTGATTATATATCCATTTGTTGCATTTATATTCTGTATAGAAATAACTGCTTTGGGCTATCGGTGGAGGATAGTCTTGATTGTTGTAGACAATGCATGATGATTAGGCAAACTAAAACTAATCATTGAAATGTGTCATTAAGTATGACAGTTGAAAGAATACATTAAATTTATGTATTGATTGATGATGTGTATAATTATTGTTTATATGCATTGTGTTGTGTTTGAGGAGATAGGGGATGTACTCCACGGTTTAGGGGATGATAGGGGATGGACCTCTAAACCGGATGTTGTTTGGGAGAAGACAGGGGATGGACTCCATAGATATAGCTCATATGCTTATCTAGTAATGTGTTGACACGGCTCATACGCTTGTCTTTGGAAGTATGATATTGCTCTTTGGCATATCTATGGAAGTGTTGATATAGCTAGTATGCTTATCTTTTATTGAAATGGAAAAAATGTTTAATATAAGTTACTGTCTCATATAAGTGGTTTGCCCAGGTTCTGAGCCATAATTATAAATTGAGAATTGAAAGGAAATGGAAAATGAAACTGTGAAGTGTTGTGAGTGGAAGTATCAGTGTTGGTCATCTCTCAACTGTTAATCTTTAGTCATTGTTCATGGTGGGTTTAGTGTATTTCTACTGGGCTGTGGCTCACCCTATATGGGAACATTATTTTCAGGTACAGGTAGCATGCCACCTCCAAGGACATAGCTTGGGAGGCTTGAGGCGGATGGACTTTTTGTTGTTTACCTTCTTTTGATGTATTACATGTAAATTCAAGCCACGGGCTTAAGGTGTAGATGAGTTAGTACTCTCTTTTTGTAACCAAGTGTTAACTTGGAAAGCTGTAAGCCCTTAGGGCATTTTCTTTTGTTGTTAACATGTAATACCTTTTGTAATGAAACTCTGATGAATAGAAGAATGTGGATCTTTTACATATCAATGAATGTCTATATTGATGGGTTTAATGTCGTTATTTTGAGGGCGTTACAAGATCCATTGAAACCATAATACCGTAACGATCTATTTGGAAAGTAAATAAAAAAATGAAGTTGAATAGAATAGGAAATTAAAGAAAAAAAAGGAAGTTGAATGGAAAAGAAGTTGAATAAAAATGAAAGTTGAAGAAAAATAAAAATGAAAGTTCATCCAAGAAGCTACTATATCTTAACGATCTATTTGGAAATTAAATAAAAAAAAGGAAATTGCATAAAAAAAGGAAGTTGATAAAAAATAAAAGTTGAAGTTGCATACAATTAAAAATGGAAATTGCATAAAATTAAAAATGGAAGTTGCATAAAATTAAAATTGAAAGTTCATTGAATAAAAATAAAATTAACAATGGAAGTTCATTGAAGAAACCACTATACCTTAACGATCTATTTGGAAATTAAATAAAAAATAAAGTTGAATAGAAAACAAAATTGAAGAAAAATGGAAGTTGAATAGAAAAGAAAATTGAATAAAAATAGAAGTTGAATAAAAATAAAAATGGAAGTTGCATAAACATAAAAACTGGAAGTTGACTAAAAATAAATAAAAAAGGAAGATGAATAGAAAAGGAAATTGAATAAAAATCGGAAGTTGCATAAAAATAAAAATGGAAATTGAATACAAATGGAAGTTGAGTAAAAATAAAAATGGAAGTTAAATAAAAAAAGAAAGATGAATAGAAATGGAAATTGAATAAAAATGGAAGATTAAATAAAAAAGGAAGTTGAATAGAAAAGCAAATTGAATTGAACAGGAATTTGAATAAAAATAAAAATGGAAGTTGCATAAAATTAACAATTGAAGTTGAATAGAAAAGGAAATTAAATAAAAATTGGAAGTTGAATAAAAATAAAAAAGAAAGTTGAATAGAAAAGGAAATTGAATAAAAATGGAAGTTGCATAAAAATAAAAATAAAAGTTGCATAAAATTAAAAATGGAAGTTCATTCGAGAAACAACTATACCCTAACGAATTATTTGGAAATTAAATAAAAAAATAAAGTTGAATAGAATAGGAAATTGAATAAAAATAAAAATAGAAGTTGCATAAAATTAACAATTGAAGTTGAATAGAAAAGGAAATTAAATAAAAATGGAAGTTGAATAAAAATAAAAATGGAAGTTGCATAAAATTAAAAATGGAAGTTCATTCAAGAAACCATTATACATTAACAGTCTATTTGGAAATTAAATATAAAAAAGAAAGTTGAATAGAAAAGGAAATTGATTAAAAATGGAAGTTGAATAAAAATAAAAATGCAAGTTACCTAAAATTAAAAATGGAAATTGCATATAATTAAAAATGGAAGTTTATTCAAGAAATTACTATACCTTAGCGATCTATTTGGAAAGTAAATAAAAAAGGGAAGTTGAATAAATTGAAAATGGAAGTTGCATAAAATTAAAAATGGAAGTTGATTAAAGAAACCACTATACCCTAACGATCTATTTGGAAATTAAAAAAAAAAAAAGACGAATAGAAAATAGAATTGAATAAAAAATGAAGTCGAATAAAAAAGAAAATTGAATAAAAATGGAAGTTGAATAAAAATAAAAATGGAAGTTGAATAAAAATAGAAGTTGCCTTAAATTAAATAAAAATGGTAGTGGTTTCTTAAATGAACTTACATTGTTATTTTTTTGTAACTTCCATTTTTAATTTTATTCAATTTCCATTTTTATTAAATTTCCTTTTCTATTCAACTTCCTTTTATATTTAATTTCCAAATAGATTGTCAAGGTATGTTGTTTCTTGAATGAACTTCAATTTATAATTTTATGCAACTTCTATTTTTATTTTTATTCAACTTCCATTTTTATTCAAGTTACTTTTCAATTCAACTTCCTTTTTTATTTAATGAAAACCACTATACTTTAACGATCTATTTGGAAATTAAATAGAAAATGAAGTTGAATAGAAATGGAAATTGAATAGAAATAAAAATGGAAGTTGCATAAAGTTAAATGAAAAAAGAAGTTGAATAGAGAAGGAAATTGAATAAAAAAAAATGGAAGTTGAATAAAATAAAAATGGAAGTTGCATAAAATTAACAATGGAAGTTCATTGAAGAAACCACTATAACTTAACGATCTATTTGTAAATTAAAGAAAAAAGGAAGTTGAATAGAAAAGAAAATTGAATAAAAATGGAAGTTCATTCGAGAAACTACTATACCCTAATGATTTATTTGGAAATTAAATAAAAAGGAAGTTGAATAGAAAATAGAATTGTATAAAAATGGAATTTGAATAGAACATGAAATTGAACAGAAAAGTAAATTGAATAAAAATGGAAGTTTAATAAAAACAAAAATGGAAGTTGAATAGAAAAGGAAGTTGAATAGAAAAGGAAGCTGAATAAAAATGGAAGTTGAATAAAAATAAAAATGGAAGTTGAATAAAAATAGAAATAGAAGTTCATTCAAGAAACCACTATCCCTTAACAATCTATGTGGAAATTAAATAAAAAAGGAAGATGAATAAAAATGGAAGTTGAATAAAAATGAAGTTGAATAAAAAAGGAAATTGAATAAAAATTGAAGTTGAATAAAAATAAAAATGGAAATTAAATCAAAAAGGAAGTTGAATAGAAAAGGAAATTGAAATTGAATAGATCGTTAAGGTATAGTGGTTTCTTGAATGAACTTCCATTATAAAAAATGAAGTTGAATAGAGAAGGAAATTGCATAAAAAAGGAAGTTGAATAGAAAGGAAAATTGAATAAAAATGGATTCCATTATTAATTTTATACAACGTCCTTTTCTATTTAACTTCCTTTTCTATTCAATTTCCATTTGAAACCACTATTTCGTTAGGGTATAGTAGTTTATTCAATTTCCATTTTTATTCAACTTCCATTTATAATCAACTTCTATTTTTATTTAATTTCCTTTTTTATTTAATTTCCAAATAGATCGTTACGGTATAGTGGTTTCTTGAATGAACTTCCATTTTTAATTTTATGCAACTTCCATTTTAATTTTTATTCAACTTCCATTTTTATTCAATTTACTTTTCAATTCAACTTCCTTTTTTATTTAATTTTGAAATAGATCGTTCAGGTATAGTGGTTTCTTGAATGAATTGCCATTTTTAATTTTATACAACTTTCATTTTTATTTTTATTCAACTTCCATTTTTATTCAATTTCCTTTTTTATTTAATTTCCATTTTGATCGTTAAGGTATAATGGTTTCTTGAATGAACTTCCATTGTTAGTGTTATTCAACTTCCATTTTTATTCAATTTCCTTCTCTATTCAACTCCCTTTTTTTATTTAAGGTGGGTGATCATGTCTTTCTAAAGATATCACCTAGGCGGGGATTGATGAGATTTGGGAAGAGTGGGAAGTTGTCCCCTCGGTTTATTGGCCATTTTGAGATCCTTGAGAGGATTGGCGAGATTGCCTATCGTTTAGCTTTGCCGCCGCAGTTGTCCGGAGTTCATGACGTGTTTCATGTGAGTATGCTTCGAAAGTATGAGCCGGATCCATCGCATGTATTAGATTGGACCGACTTGGAGGTAGACGAGGATGCCTCGTATGAGGAGAGGCCGGTACGGGTCTTGGATAGGCGGGATCAAGTCTTGCAAGGCAAGACCATTCCCTTGGTAAAGGTATTGTGGAAACATCACGGAGTGGAGGAAGCCACTTGGGAACGTGAGTTGGAAGTCCGTGAGAAATATCCGGACATGTTTGTTGATATGTAATCTTGTATTTAGATTTTGTAATATTATTGGACTTAAGAGCTTTATATATGTCTTAAGTTGTAAAACATTGAAAATGTTTTGGTACTTGCCTCAATATGGAAGTTTAATGTAACATTGTATATGTTGAATATATTGTAGAATTGAAAATGTATCATGAACATTAGTTATGATATGAAATTGTTGAGATTGGAAGGAAAATGCATAATGTTAGTGCATGTTGAAATATATATGTTGTTTACATATTGTGAAATGCCTCTTGGTAAGAGATGGGATGACCGGTAATGGGTCGAAATATTGAATGTTGTATTAAACATTGTTTAAACAAAGAAAAACTTGTTTTTGAAAACTTGTGCTAATTTTGGGGACAAAATTCTTTAAGGGGGGGAGGTTATAGTGATCCCGGGTTTTATCCCTTGTTGTACAGTGATCCGGACTTGGTTCCGTGGATGTTAGCAGTTATTTGTTTGCATCCTTTCATACTTCGTATTTGAGTTATAGAATGTGTTGGGCAGGTTTGTTACAGGTTGGTTGTGTTTGGGAGCCAAGTGTTGCTGCCCAGATTTTTGGACCTTCGCTCGAGCGAGCGTTTTGGTTCTTAGCTCGAGCCAAGGTTTGGTCGCTCGAGCGAGAGTGGAGTCTTGTGCCTGGTGGATCGAGCTAGAGTGGCTTCGCTCGAGCGAGCGATTGCGTCTGGTTCTGGACCTGAGAGTTGCATTTCTTGGCTCGAGTGAGCTTTTCTTCGCTCGAGCGGTTTGGTTTGTTCTTCGCTCGAGCGAACAGTCCGTCGCTCAAGCGTGCGTCTGGTTGCAGACCTGAGGGTTTGAGTTGGTGGCTCGAGCGAGCATTTTGTCGCTCAAGCGTACTTCTGGGTTGTTGGCTCGAGCGAGACCTTCTTGGCTCAAGCGAGAATTTTCTGTGTCTGGTCGCTCGAGCGACCAAGTCTTCGCTCGAGCGAGCCTGTTTTATATCAGCGGACAGCAGCGATTTTAAACATCACTTTTTCATTCCCTTTTCTTTTCGAACCCTAGATTTGAGACTCTCTCTCTAAACTTACCCTCTCTCTAAGATTTGATCTGTCTAGAGTGTGAATCTACCTTAGGTCCATTGTTAAAAAGATAGAGGGTGTTGAGAGCTTCGATTTAACCTGAAAAACTTTGGATTTAAAGCACGTTGGTCTTTGGGTCTTCATCTCCGTTTGGGCTCAAACTTCAAGGTAGGGATACCCTACTCCTCTTTATGAGCTTTGTCTTTGAATTTTAGCATTTTAATATGTTTGGGGTTGTTGGGTAATTTTGATAAAGTTCTGGTCTTTTGTGTAATTTTACAAAAGATGGGGTTTTATATATATATATGAACCTATATGCATGTTTGGCATGGAGAAGTGAGATAAATGATGGGTTATTGGTAGAAATGGAACCTTAGGGTTGTTTTTGTTAATTATGGGAAATGCCCTAATTATATTGATGAATTCATTTGTGAAATTAATTTGAGAAATGAGAAATTGAGTTGAAAATGTTGGAATTGGTAATGTATGGGATTAAAGGGTGTAGTTGGATTATTTATCACTCACCGAATTAAAATGTCGATACCTTATCCATTTGATGCATTTATTTTATGTTTAGAGATAACTGCTTTGGGTTATCGGTGGAGGATAGTCTTGATTGTTGTAGACAATGAATGATGATTAGGCAAACTAAAACTAATCAATTGAGCATGTTAATGAACATAGCGATTGGAATAATACATTAATTTTATGTATTGGATGATTGTATATGACCTATGTGTATATACATTGTGTGTGTGGGAGGAGATAGGGGATGTACTCCACGGTTTAGGGGAAGATAGGGGATGGACCTCTAAACCGGATTGTGTGTGACATTGATACAGCACTACAATGTATATCAAGTGTTGACTACGGAAGTGTTTAAGTTGATTTGATATAGCACTAAAATGTATATCGTTATCAATTGTGAAATATGGAAGTGTTTCTATGTTATGTTGATCTGACACCAAAATGTGTATCTTCGGTAAGTATACGAAAGTGTTTTAAAGATGAGTTGCATTCTCATTAAATTATTTGGCTAAGTGTTGAGCCTTGTTTCAAACTCAAAGTTGAAAAAGAGGTGGAAAGAGAATTGTTACATGGACTTAAATGTCATGAAACCGGAACGTGATATAAGTGGATGTATCTGTGTTGACCATCTATCAACTGCTAATCTTTTAGTCCTTTGTTCATAAATTTGGTTTAGTGTATTTCTACTGAGCTGTGGCTCACCCTATATGGGACATCATTTTCAGGTACAGGTAGCATGCCACCTCCAAGGACATAGCTTGGAAGGCTAGAGGCAGACAGACTTTTTGGTTGTTTGATCTCCTTTTTGATGTATTACATGTAATCTCAAGCCAAGGGCTTAATGTGTATTTGAGTTAGTACTCTCTTTTTGTAACCAAGTGTTAACTTGGAAAGCTGTAAGCCCGTAGGGCATTTGCTTTTGTTGTTAACATGTAATACTTTTGTAATGAGTTACTCTGATAAATAAAATGATGATGATCTTTCATATCAATGCATGTCTAGATTGATGGGTTTAATGTTATTATTTTGAGGGCGTTACAACTTGGTATCAGAGCGTACCGGGTTCGAATACTTTGGGTACGTAGGAAGTGATTAGGATCACAATTGGTTTGTCTCGTTTCTTAGAGACTTAGATGTAGTGTTATGTACTTATGTGATAACATGCTTATGTGACTATTTGGGTATGGGATTTGATTTCTAGGATGTTGTTGGAAAAGCACTTGATCAATGCTGTTTCTAACCGGAACTCTAGCAACGCCTCGGGACTATCATTATCCGAAAATGAAATTCGTAAGTGCTTATGTGATTATGTGCTTTTGTGGAATGAATTACAGTTGTCCATGTATTAGGACGCGGGTGTTTAGTTTCCGCACATTTATGAATGTGCTAATGTTCTTCGTTGCTTTTATTAGGATGTCAGGATGAGGACGTGGAGGTAGGCAAGGTAGGCCTAGGAGGCAGGAGATGCCTTCTGGGATGATATTCGGCCTTGTGAGGGGATTGGTCAGGCCAATGTGGCCGAGCCAGCAGGTCAGCAGGCTATGGGCGACTTAGCCTGTGGGATAGCCGATTCTTTGAGGGAGTCTATGGGAATTCTCAGAGCTGAGAATCCAGTGCAGGCCCAGGTTGTTGAGGCAGGGCCTTCCTTTTTGAAGAGGGAGTATTTCCAGTCTAATTCGGATGAGTTTGTTGGGGATCCGAAGGAGCCACTTAAGGCTGACGAGTGGTTGGAGCAGATGAGTAAGACGTTCGAGATGCTTGGCATCGAGGACGGGGCATTGAAAGTGACCTTGGCATCTTTCCAGCTGAAAGGATCTGGTCGATGGTGGAAGTTCGTGAAGGTCGCGTGAGGACACTTGGGAGGCTTTGTGAATGCTTTCCAGAAAAGTTTTATCTTCGGCGGTTAAGGTGAGAGACCTTACGCTAGCTTTTGCAGTTGAGCTCTTCAGTGGCCGAGTATGAGGCTGCTTTTACTAGCTTGTCCAGGTTCGCTCCTAAACTTGTAGCGTCCGAAGAACGCCGCTGTATTGAGTTTGAGAAGAGATTGAGGCGCGGCCTCAAGATGAGAGTTGGAGGTTCTATGATCCGAGACTATGGGCACTTGGTTGATACTGCAGCCCATATGGAGATCATGATGTAGGAAGAGGAGGGACAGAGAGGCTCCAAGAGGAGTCAGGATGGTCAGGGAGATGGCAGGAGACAGAGGGGTGCTAACCCTCAGCAGTCTCAGGGTGGTGTGGCTAGATCGACCTTTCCAGTGCCGAGTGCAGGCTCGGGGAGAGGCAATCAGGGAGAGTTCACTTGTTACAAGTGTGGTCAGTTAGGCCACAAGGCTTCAGTTTGCCCACAGAGGGGAGGAGGTCAGAGAGCTGCTTCTTCTTCAGCTAGACCGTAGAGCCAGAGTCAGGGTAGAGGCCAGCCCTTCTCTTGTTATCAGTGTGGTCAGCCTGGGCACCTGAAGAGGTTTTGCCCACAGTTGAGTGCCACTTCAGGAGCGTCTGGTTCCAGGCAGACGCAGGGTTTTGCAGCCAGCTCAGTTTGTGCAGGCCTCGAGGGCCAATCCGGGAGCTTCATCGTCCCAGTCAGTATAGTAGTCGTATGCTCCGAGGGGTGAGCAGGTGGATCAGGGGCCTACAGGGCACGTGTATGCGGTTACCGCGCAGGACCTAGTACCGGCTCCATCAGTTATGAGAGGTACCTTTCTGTTTTGCAACTCGGTTGCTAGTGTGTTGATTGATACGGGTGCATCTCATTCTTTTGTATCTGCTGCATTTGCATCTGTATTGGAGTTGGAGCTGGCACAATTAGCATCTCCTATTTATGTTGTGTCACCTGTTGGGGGTGAATTTATTTTAAAACACGGATGTAGAGGTTGTGATATAGAGGTTGCCGATCGTAGGCTTCCGTTTCCTTTTGTAGTTATGCCCATGAAGGGCTTTGATGTTATTTTGGGTATGGACTGGCTATCGTCATACCGGGCTGTTATAGATTGCTACCGCCAGAGGGTCACTGTTTGTACCTTGAGCGGGGAGTGTTTCCATTTCTTGGGGGACCGGGTTGGTAGTGTGTTGCCACCGGTGTATGATCCGCGAGGGCGGGGTGAGCTTAGTGGTCTACTTGCTAGCTTTATGAGTGGTGAGTGTGATGAGACCCAGATCATATTGCCGAGGGTGGTGTGTGAGTATTCGGATGTCTTTCCCGAGGATCTTGTTAGCTTACCACCTCACCGAGAGATAGAGTTCTCTATTGATTTAGTGCCCGGCATGGCGCCGATTTTCATGGCAGCTTATCATTTTGCCCCAGCAGAGTTGGTTAAGTTGAAAGTTCAGCTCCAGGAATTGCTAAATAAGGGCTTTGTTTGCCCTCGTGTTTCACCGTGGGGAGCACTGGCCCTCTTTGCTAAAAAGAAAGATGGTGCCTTGAGACTGTGTATCGACTACTGGAAGTTGAATCGGGCTACGATGAAGAATAAGTACCCTATGCCCCGCATTGATGATTTGTTCGACCAGTTGAAGGGTTCCTGTTGCTTCTCTAAGATAGACTTGAGATCGGGTTACCACCAGTTAAGGGTCAGGGAGGAGGATATTCCGAAGACGGCATTCCGTACGCGGTATGGCCACTATGAGTTCCTGGTGATGCCATTTGGGCTCACCAATGCACCGGTAGTGTTTATGGATTTGATGAACCGGATATTCCAGGAATTCTTAGACCGTTTTGTAGTCATTTTTGTGGACGACATCCTGATTTATTCACCCTCTGAGGAGGAGCATGAGGCACACTTGAAAGTGGTGCTAGAGTTACTTAGAGCCCATAGGCTGTATGCCAAGTTCGGGAAGTGTGAGTTCTGGCTAGAGGAGGTCAAGTTCTTAGGCCATGTGGTTTCCAGGAAAGGGGTGTCTGTTGATACATCCAAGATTGAGGCAGTGCAAGATTGGGCACAGCCTAAGAGTGTGTCTGAGATCCGCAGTTTTCTGGGTTTAGCTGGGTATTACCGCCGGTTTGTGAAGGATTTCTCCAGGCTAGCTTCGCCGTTGACTAGATTGACTCGGAAGGGAGTCAAATTTGTGTGGAGTGAGACTTGTGAAAAGTCGTTCCAAGAGCTGAAAGTTAGATTGACCACCGCTCCAATCTTGATTATTCTGGAGAGAGGGTTGGGTTATGCGGTTTATTGTGATGCCTCACGAGAGGGTTTGGGTTGTGTGTTGATGCAGGAGGGGAAAGTGGTAGCTTATGGCTCACGTCAGTTGAAAATACACGAGAAGAATTACCCTACACATGACCTAGAGTTAGCAGCAGCGATCTTTGCCTTGAAGATTTGGAGGCACTACCTTTATGGTGAGAGATTCGAGGTGTTCTCGGATCATAAGAGTCTGAAATATCTGTTTACATAGAAAGACTTGAACTTGAGGCAGAGGAGGTGGGTGGAGTTCATTGACGATTACGACTTCGAGTTGCATTATCACCCGGGGAAGGCCAATGTTGTGGCCGACGCCCTTAGCAGAAAATCCGTTAGTGATGTAGCTTGTATAGCCATCCGGGGAGTGGGAGATGTTGGGTGCTCCTGGTGAGTTTGATTTGCTTCTGGGCGAATCTGTTGAGGCTGCGGCCCTGTTTTCTGTTGTTGCGCAACCTACGCTTGTGACTCGAGTGTTAGAAGCACAGAGAGGTGACCTTGAGGTAGAATCCCTCCGAGAGAAGATCTCCAGTGGGAAGGTGGAGAAGGGTTTGACGGTGTATCCCGACCAGAGTGTGAGATACCGAGACCGTCTGTTTGTGCCGGAGTCTTGCCGAGAAGAAGTACTCCGAGAGTTTCATCATTGCGCCTTGTGGTGCATCCGGGAGGCACTAAGATGTATCGGGATTTGGGTCGCCAGTTTTGGTGGCGGCGTATGAAGAGAGATGTGGCGGTGTTTGTGTACAAGTGCCTTATTTGTCAGCAAGTGAAGGCTGAGCATCAGAGGCCAGCGGGTTTGTTACAACCCTTGCCTATTGCCGAGTGGAAGTGGGAGCCTGTCACTATGGACTTCGTTGAAGGTCTTCCGAGGACTCAGCGAGGTAGTGATGCCATTTGGGTGGTTGTAGACCGGTTGACTAAGTCGGTGCACTTTATTCCTATGCGCGTGAGAGATTCGGTAGATCATCTTGCCGACTTGTATATTCGGGACATAGTGAGGTTGCACGGGGTCCCAGTGACGATTGTCTCAGATAGAGACCCTCCTTTTACTGCAAGGTTGTGGAAGAGCTTGCAGAGTGCCTTGGATAGTAAGTTGACCTTCAGTACGGCTTACTATCCTCAGACTGACGGGCAGTCCGAGCGTACTATTCAGATCCTTGAGGATATGCTTCGGGGTTGTGTCCTTGATTTTAGTGGGACGTGGGAGAGGCACTTGCTTTTGGTGGAGTTTGCCTACAACAACAGTTACCAGTCTAGCATCGGTATGGCACCGTTTGAGGCCTTGTACGGCCAACCGTGTAGGTCTCCAGTTTGTTGGGTCGAGGTGGGTGATGCACCTTTGTTGGGCCCAGAGTTGGTGAGGGAAACGACGGAGAAAGTTGAGCTTATCCGTAGGAGGCTTGTTACAGCCCAGAGTCGTCAAAAATCATATGTCGACCGTAGGAGGAGACCTTTGGTATTTGAGGTGGGTGATCATGTCTTTCTAAAGATATCACCTAGGCGAGGATTGATGAGGTTTGGGAAGAGTGGGAAGTTGTCCCCTCGGTGTATTGGCCCTTTTGAGATCCTTGAGAGGATTGGCGAGGCTGCCTATCGTTTAGCTTTGCCGCCGCAGTTGTCCGGAGTTCATGATGTGTTTCATGTGAGTATGCTTCAG
Organism: Camellia lanceoleosa; assembly: GCA_025200525.1. Lineage (NCBI taxonomy): Eukaryota > Viridiplantae > Streptophyta > Magnoliopsida > Ericales > Theaceae > Camellia > Camellia lanceoleosa. Next base: position 1,093,609 of record JANUSC010000017.1, read on the forward strand.
AAGTATGAGCCGGATCCATCGCATGTATTAGATTGGACCGACTTGGAGGTAGACGAGGATGCCTCATATGAGGAGAGGCCGGTACGGGTCTTGGATAGACGGGATCAAGTCTTGCGAGGCAAGACCATTCCCTTGGTAAAGGTATTGTGGAAACATCACGGAGTGGAGGAAGCCACTTGGGAACGTGAGTTGGAAGTCCGTGAGAAATATCCGGACATGTTTGTTGATATGTAATCTTGTATTTAGATTTTGTAATATTGTTGGACTTAAGAGCTTTATATATGTCTTAAGTTGTAAAACATTGAAAATGTTTTGGTTTAAAGGAAGTATGTTTTGGAACTTGCCTCAATATGGAAATTTAATGTAACATTGTATATGTTGAATATATTGTAGAATTGAAAATGTATCATGAACATTAGTTATGATATGAAATTGTTGAGATTGAAAGGAAAATGCATAATGTTAGTGCATGTTGAAATATATATGTTGTTTACATATTGTGAAATGCCTCTTGGTAAGAGATGGGATGACCGGTAATGGGTCGAGTTGTTGAATGTTGTATTAAACATTGTTTAAACAAAGAAAAACTTGTTTTTGAAAACTTGTGCTAATTTCGGGGACGAAATTCTTTAAGGGGGGGAGGTTATAGCGATCCCGGGTTTTATCCCTTGTTGTACAGTGATCCGGACTTGGTTCCGTGGATGTTAGTAGTTATTTATATCTTGTTTGCATCCTTTCATACTTCGAATTTGAGTTATAGGATGTGTTGGGCAGGTTTGTTACAGGTTGCTTGTGTTTGGGAGCCAAGTGTTGCTGCCCAGATTTTTGGACCTTCGCTCGAGCAAGCATTTTGTCGCTCGAGCGAGCTCTTTGTTTTGGTCCTTCGCTCGAGCCAGGGTTTGGTCGCTCGAGCGAGAGTGGAGTCTTGTCCTGGTGGATCGAGCCAGAGTGGCTTCGCTCGAGCGAGCGATTGCGTCTGATTACAGACTGAAGTTGCATTTCTTGGCTCGGCGAGCTTTTCTTTTTTGCTCAGCGATCTGTTTGTTCTTCGCTCGAGCGAACAGTCCGTCGCTCGAGCATGCGTCTGGTTGCAGACCTGAGGGTTTGAGTTGGTGGCTCGAGCGAGCATTCTGTCGCTCGAGCGTGCTTCTGGGTTGTTGGCTCGAGCGAGACCTTCTTGGCTCGAGCGAGAATTTTCTATGTCTGGTCGCTCGAGCTACCAAGTCTTCGCTCGAGTGAGCCTGTTTTATATCAGCGGATAGCAGCGATTTTAAACATCACTTTTTCATTCCCTTTTCTTTTCAAACCCTAGATCTGAGACTCTCTCTCTGTGAACTTATCCTCTCTCTAAGATTTGATCTCTCTAGAGTATGAATCTACCCTAGGGCCTTTGTTAAAAAGTTAGAGGGTGTTGAGAGCTTCGATTTAATCTGAAAAACTTTGGATTTAAAGCACGTTGGTCTTTGGGTCTTCATCTCCGTTTGGGCTCAAACTTCAAGGTAGGGATACCCTACTCCTCTTTATAAGCTTTATCTTTGAATTTTAGCATTTTGATATGTTGGGGGTTGTTGGGTAATTTTGAGAAAGTTTGGGTCTTTTGTGTAATTTCACAAAAGATGGGGTTTTATATATATATATATATGAACCTATATGCATGTTTGGCATGGAGAAGTGAGATAAATGATGGGTTATTGGTAGAAATGGAACCTTAGGGTTGTTTTTGTTAATTATGGGAAATGCCCTAATTACATTGATGAATTAATTTGTGAAATTAATTTGAGAAATGAGAAATTGAGTTGAAAATGTTGGAATTGGTAATGTATGGGATTAAAGGGTGTAATTGGATTATTTATCACTCACTGAATTGAAATGTCGATACCTTATCCATTTGATGCATTTATTTTCTGTTTAGAGATAATTGCTTTGGGCTATCGGTGGAGGATAGTTTTGATTGTTGTAGACAATGAATGATGATTAGGCAAACTAAAACTAATCAATTGAGCATGTTAATGAACATAGCGATTGGAATAATACATTAATTTTATGTATTGGATGATTGTATATGACCTATGTGTATATACATTGTGTGTGTGGGAGGAGAGAGGGGATATACTCCACAGTTTAGGAGAAGATAGAGGATGGACCTCTAAACCGGATTGTGTGTGACATTGATACAGCACTACAATGTGTATCAAGTGTTGACTACGGAAGTGTTTAAGTTGATTTGATATAGCACTAAACTGTATATCGTTATCAATTGTGAAATATGGAAGTGTTTCTATGTTATGTTGATACAGCACCAAAATGTGTATCTTCGGTAAAGTACAAAAGTATTTTAAAGATGAGTTGCATTCTCATTAAATTATTTGGCTAAGTGTTGAGCCTTGTTTCAAACTCAAAGTTGAAAAAGAGGTGGAAAGAGAATTGTTACATGGACTTAAATGTCATGAAACTGGAACGTGATATAAGTGGATGTATCTGTGTTGACCATCGATCAACTGCTAATCTTTTAGTCACTGTTCATAGCTGGTTTAGTGTACTTCTACTGGGCTGTGGCTCACCCCATATGGGACATCATTTTCAGGTACAGGTAGCATGTCACCTCCAAGGACATAGCTTGGGAGGCTAGAGGCAGACAGACTTTTTGGTTATTTGATCTCCTTTTTGATGTATTACATGTAATCTCAACCCAAGGGCTTAATGTGTATTTGAGTTAGTACTCTCTTTTTGTAACCAAGTGTTAACCTGGAAAGCTGTAAGTCCGTAGGGCATTTGCTTTTGTTGTTAACATGTAATACTTTTGTAATGAGTTACTCTGATGAATAGAATGATGATTATCTTTCATATCAATGCATGTCTAGATTGATGGGTTTAATGTTATTATTTTGAGGGCATTACAGATCGTTAAGGTATAGTGGTTTCTGAAATTAACTTACATTGTTAATTTTATGCAACTTGCATTTTTATTCAATTTTATTTTTTATTTAATTTCCAAATAGATCGCTAAGGTATAGTGTTTTCTTGAATGAACTTACATTTTTATTCAAGAAAAAGAAATCGAATAAAAATGGAAGTTGAATAACATTAAAAATGGAAGTTCATTCAAGAAACCACTATACCTTAATGTTCTATTTGGAAATTGAATAAAAATGGAAGTTGAATAGAGAAGGAAATTGAATAAAAATGGAATTTGCATAAAATTAAAAATGGAAGTTGCATAAAAATATAAATGGAAGTTGCATAAAATTAAAAATTGAAAGTTCATTCAAGAAACCAATATACCTTAACGGTCTGAATCAAAATGGAAGTCGAATAAAAATAAAAATAGAAGTTGAATAAAATTAAAAATGGAAGTTTATTCAAGAAACAACTATAACTTAACGATCTATTTGGAAATTAAATAAAAAAGGAAGTTGAATAAAAAAAATGGAAGTTGAATAGAAAAAGAAATCGAATAAAAACGGAAGTTGAATAGAAAAGGAAATTGAATAGAAAATAGAATTGGAAGTTGCATAAAATTAAAAATGGAAGTTGAATAGAAAATGAAATTAAATGGTAGTTGAATAGAAAAGGAAATTAAAAAAAAAAAAGAAGTTGAATAGAAAAGGATATTAAATAAAAATGGAAGTTGCATAACATTAACAATGGAATTTCCAAATAGATCGTTAAGGTATAGTGGTTTTTTTGAATAAACTTCCGTTTTTAATTTTATACAACTTCATTTTTTATTTTTCTTCAACTTCCATAGTTATTCAATTTTTTATTCAATTTACTTTTCTATTCAATTTCATGTTCTATTCAAATTCCATTTTTATTCAATTCTATTTTCTATTCAACTTCCTTTTTTATTTAATTACCAAATACATCGTTAATGGTTTCTTGAATTAACTTCCATTTTTAATTTTATTCAACTTCCATTTTTAATTTTATTCGACTTCCATTTTGATTCAATGTCCTTTTGTAGTCAATTTCCTTTTTTATTTTATTTCCAAATAGATCGTTTATTTTTATTCAACTTCCTTTTTTATTCAATTTCCATTTTTATTTTTATTCAACTTCCATAGTTATTTTTATTCAACTTCTATTTTTATTCAATTTCTTTTTCTATTCAACTTTCTCTTTTAATTTTATGCAACTACCATTTTTATTTTTATTCAATTTTCTTTTCTATTCGACTTCATTTTTTACTTAATTTTCAAATAGATTGTTCAGGTATAGTGGTTTCTTGAATGAACTTTCCTATGTTAATTTTATGCAACTTCCATTTTTATTTTTATTCAACTTCCATTTTTATTTAATTTCCTTTTCTTTTCAATTTCCTTTGTTTTTTAATTTCCAAATAGATCGTTAAAGTATGGTGGTTTCTTGAATGAACTTTCATTTTTAATTTTATGCAACTTCCGTTTTTATTTTTATTCAACTTCCATTTTTATTTAATTTCCTTGTCTATTCAACTTTCTTTTTTATTTAATTTCCAAATAGATCGCTAAAGTATAGTGGTTTCTTGAATGAACTTCCATTTTTATTCAATTTCCTATTCTATGCAACTTCCATTTTTATTTTTATTCATTTTATTTTTTATTCAATTTCCATTTCTATTCAACTTCCATTGTTAATTTTAGGCAACTTCCATTTTTATTCAATTTCCTTTTCTATTTAACTTCCTTTTTTATTTAATTTCCATTTTTAATTTTATGCAACTTCTATTTTTATTCAATTTCCTTTTCTATTCAATTTCATTTTTTATTTAATTTCCAAATAGATCGTTCAGGTAGAGTGGTTTCTTGAATTAACTTCCATTGTTAATTTAAGGCAACTTCCATTTTTATTCAATTTCCTTTTCTATTCAACTTTCTTTTTTATTTAATTTCCAAATAGATCGTTAAGGTATAGTGGTTTCTTGATTGAACTTCCATTTTTAATTTTATTCAACTTCCTTTTTTATGCAACTTTCATTTTTATTTTTATTCAACTTTCATTTTTATTCAATTTCCTTTTCTATTCAACGTCCTTTATTTGTATGCAACTTCCAATTTTATTCAATTTCCAAATAGGAAGTTCAACTTCCCTTTTATTTAACTTCCATATTTATCCAATTTCATTTTCTATTCAACTTCCTCTTTTTGAATGAATTGCCATTTTTATTTTTATTCAACTTCCATTTTTATTAAATTTCCTTTTTTATTTTTATTGAACTTCCATTTTATTTAATTTCCAACGGTCTATTCAACTTCATTTTCTATTCAACTTCCTTTTTTATTCAATTTCCATTTCTATTCATCTTTCTTTTTTATTTAATTTCCAAATAGATCTTCAAGGTATAGTGGTTTCTTAAATGAACTTCCATTTTTAATTATATGCAACTTCCTTTTTTATTTTTATTCAACTTCAATTTCTATTCAAGTTAGTTTTCTATTCAACTTTCTTTTTTATTTTATTTCCAAATAGATCGTTAAGGTATAGCAGTTTCTTGAATGAACTTACATTGTTAATTTTATGCAACTTCCATTTCTATTCAATTTCCTTTTCTATTCAACTTCCTTTTTTTTATTCAATTTCCTTTTCTATTTAATTTCCAAATAGATCATTAAGGTATAGTGGTTTCTTGAATGAACTTTCATTTTTAATTTTATTGGATGAACTTCCATTGTTAATTTTATTCCACTTCCATTTTTATTTTTATTCAACTTCCTTTTTTATTAAATTTCCTTTTCTATTCAACTTCCTCCTTTTTTTAATTTACAAATAAATCGTTAAGGTATAGTGGTATTCTTGAATGAACTTCCATTTTATTCAATTTCCTATTCTATTCAACTTCATTTTTTTATTTAATACCCAAATAGATCGTTAAGGTATTATGTTTTCTTGAATGAACTTACATTGTTAATTTTATGCAACTTCCGTTTTTATCGTTAAGGTATAATGATTTCTTGAATGAACTTCCACTGTTAATTTTATGCAACTACCATTTTTAATTTTATGCAATTTCCATTTTTATTTTTATTCAACTTCAATTTTTATTCAATTTACTTTTCTATTCAACTTCCTTTTCTATTTAATTTCCAAATAGATCGTTAAGGTATGGTGGTTTCTTGAATGAACTTTCATTGTTAATTTTATGCAACTTCCATTGTTAATTTTATTCAACTTCCATTTTTATTTTTATTCAATTTCCTTTTCTATTCGTCTTTCTTTTTTATGTAACTTCCAAATAGATCGTTAAGGTATAGTGGTTTCTTGAATGAACTTCCATTTTTAATTTTATGAAACATCTATTTTTAATTTTATGTAACTTCCATTTTATTTTTACTCAACTTCCATTTTTAATTTTTATTCAACTTCCATTTTTATTTTTATTCAACTTCCCTTTTTATTCAATTTCCAAATAGATCGTTAAGGTATAGAGGTTTATTGAATGAACTTCCATTTGTAATTTTATGCGACATCCATTTTTATTTGGAAAGTAAATAAAAAAATGAAGTTGAATAGAATAGGAAATTTAATAAAAATGGATGTTGAATAAAAATAAAAATGGTGGTTCATTCAAGAAATCACTATTTCTTAAAGATCCATTTGGAAATTGAATAAAAATGGAAATTGAGTAAAGTTAAAAATTGAAGTTCATCCAATAAACTACTATACCTTAACTTTCTATTTGGAAATTAAACAAAAAATGAAGTTGAATAGAAAACGAAATTGAATAAAAATGGAAGTTGCCTAAAATTAACAATGGAAGTTAATTCAAGAAACCACTCTACCTTAACGATCTATTTCAAGATTAAATAAAAAATGAAGTCGAATAGAAAACAAAATTGAATAAAACTGCAAGTTGCATAAAATTAACAATGGAAGTAGAATAAAAAAAGGAAATTTAATAAAAATGGAAGATGAATAAAATTAACAATGGAAGTTGCATAAAATTAAAAATAGAAGTTCATTCAAGAAACCAGTATAACTTAATGATCTATTTGGAAATTAAATAAAACAGGAAGTTGAATAGAAAAGGAAATTGAATAAAAATGGACTTTAATTCAAGAAACCACTATACCATAACGATCTATTTGGAAATTAAATAAAAAAATGACATTGAATAGAGAAGGAAATTGAATACAAATGGAAGTTGAGTAAAAATAAAAATGGAATTTTCATGAAATTAACAATAGAATTTAATTCAAGAAACCACTATACCTTTTCTATTCAATTTCCAAATAGGTCGTTAAGGTATAGTGGTTTCTTAACAAAAAATGGAAGTTAAATAAAAAAAGAAGTTGAATAGAAATAAAAATGGACGTTGAATAAAATTAAAAATGGAAGTTGCATAAAATTAAAAAATGAAAGTTCATTTAAGAAATCACTATACCTTAACGATCTATTTAGAGATTAAATAAAAAAGGAAGTTGAATAGAAAAAAAAAATTGAATAAAATCGGAAGATGAATAAAATTAAAAGTGGAAGTTGCATAGAAAAGGAAATTAAATAAAAAAGAAAGTTGAATCAAAATCAAATTAACAATGGAAGTTAATTCAAGAAACCACTATACCTTAACGATCTATTTGGAAATTAAATAAAAAAGGAAATTGACTACAAAAGAAAATTGAATAAAAACATAAGTTGAATAAAAATAAAAATGGAAGTTGCATAAAATTAACAATGGAAGTTCATTAAAAAAGGAAGTTGACTAAAAAATGAAATTGAATAAAAATAGAAGTTTAATAAAAATAAAACTAGAAGTTGCCTTAAATTAACAATAGAAGTTAATTCAAGAAACCACTATACATTAACGATCTATTTGGATATTAAATAAAAAAAGAAGTTTAATAGAAAAGGAAATTGAATAAAAATAGAAGTTGAATAAAAATAAAAATGGAAGTTCATTCAAGAAAGCACTATACCTTAACGATCTATTTGGAAATTATATAAAAATTGAAGTTGAATAGAAATGGAAATTGAATAAAAATGGAAGTTGAATAAAAATAAAAATGAAAGTTGCATAAAAATAAAAATGGAAGTTCATTGAAGAAAGCACTATACCTTAACGATCTATTTGGAAATTAAATAAAAAAGGATGTGAAAAGGAAATTGAATAAAAATAGAAGTTGCATAAAATTAAAAATTGAAGTTCATTCAAGAAACCAATATACCTTAACGATCTATTTGGAAATTAAATAAAAATCGAAGTTGCATAAAATTAACAATGTAAGTTCATTCAAGAAATCATAATACCTTAACGATCTATTTGGAAATTAAATATAAAAGGAAGTTGAATAAGAAAGGAAATTGAATAAAAAAGGAAGTTGATCATTCACTAAACCACTATACCTTAATGATCTATTTGAAAATTAAATAAAAAATGAAGTTGCATAAAATTAAAAATGGAAGTTCATTCAAGAAACCACTATACCTTAACGATCTATTTGGAAATTAAATAAAAAAGAAAGAAACCACTATACCTTAACGATCTATTTGGAAATTAAATAAAAAAAGAAATTGAATAAAAATTGAAGTTGAATAAAAATAAAAATGGAAGTTGCATAAAATTAACAATGGAAGTTCATTCAATAAACCACTATATACCTTAAAGATCTATTTGGAAATAAAATAAAAATGGAAGTTGAATAGAAAAGGAAATTGAATAAAAATGGAAGTTGAATAAAAATAAAAATGGAAGTTTCGTAAAATTAAAATGGAAGTTATAGCGATCCCGGTTTTCCTTTTCTGTAATTCTTATATTCCGGAGTTTGGTTCCGCGGAGTTGGTGGTTGTATACCTTGTTGTCGTCCTTTAATTCCATTTGATTGAGTTTTAGGATGTGTTGGGCATGTTTCAAGCAGGTGGGTTGAGCCTTGGTCTAATTTCTTGTTGCCCAGTTTTTTGGTCGTTCCGCTCGAACGGGTCTTCTTGCCCTCGAGCGGGGTTTACACCCTTCCAGCATTTTGTGTCCCTGCAAAACTTCTGCAGGTGTGATTTTCTATGCTCGAGCGGGTTTCCTACGCTCGAGCAGGTCGCGCTCGAGCGGGTAGTACATTTCTGGTGAAAGTTCTGGGATGGGATAATCCACGCTCGAGCGGACTGGTTTTTCGCGCTCGAGCGGATGTGTTTCACTCTTGTGTCTTGGCGCTCGAGTGGACCCAGCTTTTTGTTCTTGACGCTCGAGCGAACCTGTCGTATAACAGAGGGCAGCTGGGCATTTTTGAATTACTTTTTACATTTTCGCTCTCTCTTTGTCACGACCCCAACCAGCCCCTAGTAAGATGGTGCCATGATGGCCAGTAATCCAAGATTACCAAAGGCCTCTTACAAAGTTTCACACACAAACAGAGTTTACATAAGGGGGCTTACAAATGCGGAAGCGATAATCAAATACAAGTGGTCCAGAAGAGCTGTGCATAAATCAAATGAGATGACATACAAGACATAGTTTATCATTAACTGCTGACAAACAAAAATACATATTACAATCTTGATCAAAAGGCTTCTAGAGCCGCCATGTGCAAAACAGCAATTACAAGCCAAAGAAGCATAATCTTCAAGATTTGCCGACATAAATACACGTTGCCGAGGTAAACACAAAATGGCCGACATAAACAGTCCAAGCCGACATGACAAGAGTCCAAAACAAGCTCTGCAAGACACAACTAGGCGTCGCCGCCGTCCTGCTCATCACCTACATATATATAGAGAGGGTGAGTCTTGAAACTCAGTGAATGGTACTAATAATAAATGTTTTAGCATGAATATAGCCGAGGTCCTTCAAAACAAAACTCATCAAACCATTCAAGTTTACATCAAGATTCTGTCAAGGCAAAACGAGTCAAAACCATACAAACCTTAGCCGGGGTTCTTCCTGAACAAACACATCAAAGTTGTACGAATCAAGGGATGAACCGTATTCATCTAACAAGTCTTACAATCTCAAGGATGCTTATTAACATCGGCAAAACAGTATTTCCTGTCAAAACTTATAAATCAAGGGATGAACCGTATTCATTCTTCAAAACAAGTAAACCAAGGGATGTCTACGGACATCGGCAAATACAAGGCAAGCTTTCCGAGCAAAACATATCCACGCGGTAAACCGTCTGTGGCAAAACAAGAGGTATGCGATCCGTAATCGATTAAACAAGGGTACTGCGAAAGTTTATAGTCCTCCATCACAAGGGACTTTTGTTACTTAGGCCCGTAGCCCTTTTTAACCAAATACTCTTTTCAAGAAGGGACCGTATCCTTTTTATACTTAGTGCTACGAAAGTTTAGAGTCCTCTAGCACAAGGGACTTGTGTTACTTAGGCCCGTAGCCCTTTTTAACCAAATACTCTTTTCAAGAAAGGACCGTATCCTTTTTATACTTAGTGCTACGAAAGTTTAGAGTCCTCTAGCACAAGGGACTTGTCAAGGTTAGCATCAAAACAAGGTTTACACAAGATACATCGAAATGGGCTAGACATTCATGCTTAACAAATACTTTCATCAAAACAAAGCAAAGCAAGATTCATTAAAAGCTTTATAACATAGCTTTACTAGAAATACCACTCACCTCGGTCTTCAGGTGTAGGCTCAAAGCAAGGGTCAAGGTCCTACAAACACATGGCAAATACATTCTCAAAACAAGCTTCTCATCTCAAGAAAATACTCAGGTACCAACCAGGTCTTGCCGAGGTCCCACACCTCCTCGCCGAGGTGTGGTCCAAGGGCCACATTCAAAGTGAAGAACAGGGTCCTCAAGAACTACAAGAACATGCATGCTGAAATCATAACTTGGTTATACAAAATCCGAGATTTCATGCTAAGAGTTTTAAAAACATGGACCTAGGTACCCATTCAAGAAGGTCATGCAAAAACAAACACAAAGGCATGGTTCTTGTTCAAAACTTTCGGATCAAAATAGGCTTTTTATCAAGAACTCAAGAACACCATGTTCTCTTTCAAAACCGAACCTTCAAATCGATGCATGGCATGCAAAACAAACTCAATCATACAATGCAACTAGATGTTCAACAAGAACAACAAGAGGAGATCAAGATTCAAACCTCAGATCACGAATCCAACGGTTCAAACTCTAAGGATCAAGCTTGGAAGATCGACTTCTCTCTCTAGAACTCTACTTCTTCCTCTCTAGTGTTTCTCTCTCTCTACAAGAACAAGACTTATAACAAAATGATACAAAGATACACAAAAGATACAAAATGATGCATTAGGTCTGCCGGCTGACGAGCTCGGACACGTGGCGTCACCGGGTTGGTTTAACTCAAAAGGTGACTGATTGACAAGACAAGTCTCTGACAAAGCGTCCATAACAAGCTAGACAAGGCGTCCACGACAAGCTAGATGGCGAGAACACCTCGGCCATCAACAACATCGGCCAAAGGCGGAACTTCGGCACAGGGTAACAAATACCTCGGCTAGGGAGGACGACACTTGACTGAGCTGTGCCACACCTTGGCCGGGGTGTGCCACATCTCGGCCCAGGTCATGCCTGCCCGAGAACAAGGATCTCAAACACAAACATCTCGGCTAACATGCCGGAGTGAAGATAGAAGTCTGCCAAGTGGTTCTAAGTACAAGGGTTCAAAGTGGACTAATCTCAAGATGACCTCGGCAACACATCAAACAAGGAACTTAATCAAGCAAGCAAAACAAGACAAGGCAAAACAAAGTTGCAACAACTTAATACCAAAACAGGATCATACATGAAGGTATGTAATTATGACTAAGTCAAAGTGAGGGTTGTTACACTCTTACTTTTCAAAAAGCCATTTTTTGAGAGCTCGTCTCTCTAGAAACTCCCTTCTCTCTAGGGTTTGATCTAGTTAGAGTGTTCTCTTTTCCTTCGGCCTTTGTAAAAGTTGTGTTGATCGTCGAGGGCGTCGTTTTGATCCGAAAAGTTTGGAATTTGGAGCACTTTGAGTTTGGTCTTCTTCTTCCTTTGGGCTCCGAATTTGAGGTAGGGATATCCTACTCCATCTTATGAGCTTTGTCTTGTAATTTTGGTATTTCGATATGTTGGAGGTTGTTGGGTAATTTCGAGAAAGTTTGGGGTCATTGTGTAATTTTCAAAAGAGGGGTTTTCAAAGTTTAAAACCTTTATGTATGTAATACATTGGAAAATGGACTTGGTGTGGGATTATTGAGGAAAATTGGATCCTAGGGTTGGTATTGTAGTTATGGGAAACAGCCCTAATTGTTGATAAATTAATTTGTATAATTAATTTTGGGAAATGAGAAATTGAATAAGAAATATTCAAATTGGAAAGGTTTGAGATTAAAGGGTGTAGTTGGATTAGTTTATCGCTCACCTAGACAAATGTTGATATTTTATCCATGTGGTGCATTTATTTCCTGTTTAGAAATAACTACTTTGGGCTATCGGTTGAGGATAGTCTTGATTGTTGTAGACAATGCATGATGATTAGGCAAACTAAAACTAATCAATGGAATGTGTCATCGAATATGACGGTTGGGAAATACATGAACTTTATGTATTGATTGATTATGTATATGATCCGTGTTTATATACATTGTGTTGTGTGGGAGGAGATAAGGGATGTACTCCACGGTTTAGGGGAAGATAGGGGATGGACCTCTAAACCGGAATTGGTGTGATATTGATACAGCACTACAATGTGTATCATGGTGAAGTATGGAAGTGTGTGTTTTGATCTGATATAGCACTAAAATGTATATCATTATCAATCGTGAAGTATAAAAGTGTTTCTATGTTATATCGATACATCACCAAAATGTGTATCATTTGTAAAGTAAGGAAGTGGTTTATGTGTTAATGATACAACACCAAAATGTGTATCCGTCATGAATTCCGAAAGTGTCTTGGTAATGAGTTATAATCTCATTAAATTATTTGGCCAGGTTCTGAGCCTTGTTTTCAGACTCAAAGTTGAATAAGAAATGGAAAGTGAAATGTAACATGGTTATGATTGTCATGAAACGGTAATTTGGCATGAGTCGGAATATAAGTATGGACCATCTGTCGAATGCTATTATTTTAGTCATTGTTTATAGTTGGTTTAGTATATTTCTACTGGGCTGTGACTCACTCTATATGGGATATCATTTTCAGGTACAGATAGCATGCCACCTCCAAGGACATAGCTTGGGAGGCTTGAGTCTGTTGGATTGTTTTGTGTTTGTGGTTGTATTACATGTATATCAAGACAAAGGCTTTCTTTGTATAGAGTTAGCACTCCTTTTTGTAACCAAGTGTTGACTTAGAAAGTTGTAAGCCCTTAGGGCAATTTACTTTTGATGTCAACATGTACTACATTTTGTAAAGATTACTTTGATGAAATACAATTATGCTTCGTTTTCTTATGTCTGAGCATGCTATTGTTGATTGATTTATGGGTTTATTTTGAGGGCGTCACAACTTGGTATCAAAGCGTACCGGGTTCGAATACTTTGGGTACGTGGGAAGTGATTAGTATCACAATGGGTTTGTCTCGCTTGTTAGAGACTTATGTGAAATGTTATGTGCTTATATGATAACATGTTTATGTGACTACTTGGGTATGGGATTTAATTTCTAGGATGTTGATTGGATCCTTGGGTTTCTGTGAGTCTTGTTGGAAAAGCACTTGATCAATGTTGTTTCTAATCGGAACTCTAGCAACGCCTTGGGACCATCATTATCCGGAAACGAAATTCGTAAGTGCTTATGTGTTTATGTGCTTACGTGGAGTGAATTACAGTTGTCCATGCATTAGGACGAGAGTGTTATAGCTTCGGCACATTTGTGAATATGCTAACGTTCTTCGTTACCTTTATTAGGATGTCAGGACGAGGACGTGGAGGTAGGCGAGGTAGGCCTAGGAGGCTGGAGATGCCTATACCGGAGGAGATTCCAGCGTAGCAGGAGGGGGTTGGCCAGGCCAATGTGGCCAAGCCAGCATGTAACGCCCTCAAAAAAATAAACTCATTATATATACTTCATTGACAAGCAATATTAAACGAAAACAATTCATTCTCTCATTCATCAGAGTATTACTAAATAAATGCATTACATGTAACATCAAATTAAATGCCCTACGGGCTTACATCTTTCCAAGCCAACACTTGGACACAAAAATATGAGTTCTAACTCAAATACAAATAAAGCCCTAGGCTTGAATGTTTACATGTACTATCAAATAAAAACAAATAACTAAAGATAGTCTTCAAACTCCAAATCCTTCCAAGCTAAGTCCTTGGAGGTAGCTTATCACCTGGACCTGAAAATGATGTTCCCATATAGGGTGAGCCATAGCCCAGTAGAAATATACTAAACCAAATATAAGCATTGAATAAAGCAATAGCATTCAATAGATGGTTAACCAAGATAATCAATTATATCATTATACAGTCTCATGACACTAATGTCTATGACACGTTTCACTTTCCAATATTATCAATATGGCTTAGAACCTAGCCAAACTTACAACAGTGAACTATATAACATATTCACATTCTTCTAATATCAACAAAACAAATGAGACTCAGGCTCATATCAAAACACTTCTTACTTCCCGTTTGATACACATTTTAGCGCTGTATCAATAACATGTAAAAACACTTCAATATCAATAAGCACACATAATAGTGATGCTAATGGAGTCCATCCCCTATCTCCTCCCAAACAAAATCCGGTTTAGAGGTCCATCCCCTATTTTCCCCTAAACCGTGGAGTGCATCCCCTATCTCCTCCCACACAATATGCAAATGCAATGCTCAATCAATACACGTAATTTCTGTATTAATTCAATAGTCAAAATTTATGAATTAACCAATATGATTAGCTTCAGTTATCCTTAGTCCACATGCAATGTCTACAACAATCACGACTATCCTCTACCGATAGCCCAAAACAGTTATTTCTAGACTGGAAATAAATATATCAACAATTCAATAGGCGAGTAATTTAAATTATCCAACTACACCATTAAATCAATAAATTCCTCAATTCTCCTTAAATTAATTATACAAATTAATTTATTAAAACAACTAGGGTTTTTTCCAAAATTACCAAAATACCCCCAACATATCAAAATACCAAAACTTAGAACAAAACTTATAAGATGGAGTAGGAAATCCCTACCTCGAAGAAATTAACACAAATGGAGAAGACGGAAATGACGACCCAAACTCCAAAGTGCTCCAAATCCACAAACTCTCAGATTAAAACGAAGCTCTCAACTCACTCTATCTTTTTAACAAAGGATCTAGGGTAGAAATACACTCTAAGTAGATCAAACCTAAGAGAGAAGGTGAGTAGAGAAAGAGAGAACTCGGAACTAGGGTTTTAGGATCAAAAGATGTGAAAAAAAACGTTTTAAAAACCGCTGCTGCGTATTTAAATTGGACAGGCTCGCTCGAGCGAAGACTTGGTCGCTTGAGCGACCAGACACAAGAAGTACTCGCTCGAGCCAACAATACGATGCTTCAGGTCTGCAACCCAGAAGCACGCTTGAGCGACAGAATGCTCAATCGAGCGAAGGACTCGAAACTCGCTCGAGCGATGGAAAGCTCGCTCGAGCCAAGAAATCTTGCTTTCAGGTCTATACTAGACGCAATCACTCGCTCGAGCGACCAACTCCTCGCTCGAGCGAAGACACAAAATTCTGGACAGCAACACTTGGTTTCCAAACCCAACCAACCTGTAACAAACCTGCCCAACACATCCTATAACTCAAGAATAGGGAATGAAAGGACGACAACAACAAATATATAATAACAGAATCTGCGGAACATAAGTCCGGATACAACAATCAAATGGGAAAAGACCGGGGTCGCTATAACCTCCCCCCCTTAAAAGAATTTCGTCCCCGAAATTAAGCATAAGTTTTCGAAAACAAGTTTTTCTCAAATTCCAACAATATGACATTACCATAATGAACAACTTGACCCTATACCGGTCATTTCATATCTTATCAAGAGGCATCTCACAATATGTATATAAAACAACATATATTACAACCTGCATCAGTATTATGCATTTTTCCTTTCAATTTCAACAGTTTTCAATATCATATTCAATTTCATGATAGAACTCTAATTCAACAATATATTCGACATATAACTGTTACACTAAACTTCCATATTGAACCAAGTTTCAAAATATAAGCATTAAACCAAAACATTCTCAATGTTTTCCAACTTAAGACATACATAAAGCTCTTAAGTTCAACAATATTACAAAATCTAAATACAAGATTACAAATCAATAAACATATCCGGATATTTCTCGCGGACTTCCAATTCACGTTCCCAAGTGGCTTCCTCCATTCCGTGATGCTTCCATAGAACCTTCACCAAAGGGATGGTTTTGCCTCGCAAAACTTGATCCCGCCTATCTAAGACCCGAACCGGTCTCTCCTCATACAAGACATCCTCGTCAACCACCAAATCGGTCCAATCCAACACATGTAATGGATCCGGCTCATACTTCCGAAGCATACTCACATGAAACACGTCATGTACTCCGGACAACTGCGGTGGCAAAGCTAAACGATATGCAGCCTCGCCAATCCTCTCAAGGATCTCAAAAGGACCAATGAACCAAGGGGACAACTTCCCGCTCTTCCCAAACCTCATCAATCCCCGTCTAGGTGATATCTTCAGAAAGACATGATCACCCACCTCAAACACCAAAGGTCTCCTCCTACGGTCGGCATAAGATTTCTGACGACTCTGGGCTGTAACAAGCCTCTTACGGATAAGCTCAACTTTCTCCGTCGTTTCCCTCACCAACTCCGGACCCAACAGAGGTGCATCACCCACCTCAGCCCAACAAACAGGAGATCTACACGGTCAGCCATACAAGGCCTCAAACGGTGCCATACCGATACTAGACTGGAAACTGTTGTTGTAGGCAAACTCCACCAATGGCAAGTGCCTCTCCCACGACCCACTAAAGTCTAGAACACAACCCCGAAGCATATCCTCAAGGATCTGAATAGTACCGGACCGCCTGGGTCACGAGGATGATAAGCCGTGCTAAAGGTCAACTTAGTGCCCAAAGCACTTTGCAAACTCGCCACAACCTAGCAAAGAAACGAGGATCTCTATCTCGAGACGATCACCTTTGAACTCCCTGCAACCTCACTATGTCCCGAATATACAAGTCGGCAAGATGATCTACCGAATCTCTCACGCGCATAGGAATGAAGTGCGCCGACTTAGTCAACCGGTCTACAACCACCCAAATAGCATCACTACCTCGCTGAGTCCTCGGAAGACCTACAACGAAGTCCATAGTGACATGCTCCCACTTCCACTCGGCAATAGGCAAGGGTTGCAACAAACCCGCTGGCCTCTGATGTTCGGCCTTCACTTGCTGACAAGTAAGGCACTTAGACATGAAAGCTGCCACATCTCTCTTCATACCCCGCCACCAAAACTGGCGACCTAAATCCCGATACATCTTAGTGCCTCCCGGATGCACCGCAAGGCGCGAATGATGAAACTCTCGGAGTACCTCCTCTCGGCAAGACTCCGGCACAAACAGACGGTCTCGGTATCTCACACTTAAGTCGGGATACACCGTCAAACCCTTCTCAACCTTTCCACTGGAGATCTTCTCTCAGAGAGATTCTACCTCAAGGTCACCCCTCTGAGCCTCTAACACTCGAGTCACAAGTGTAGGCTGCGCAATAACAGAAAACAAGGTCAAGAAATTTCAACGGATTCGCCTGTATAAATCAAACTCTCCAAGTGCACCCAACATCTCCCACTCCGGATGGCTATACTAGCTATGTCACCAACAAAGTTTCTGCTAAGGGCCGCCACCACATTGGCCTTTCACGATGATAATGCAACTCAAGTCATAATCCTCAATGAACTCCATCCACTTCCTCTGCCTCAAGTTCAAGTCTTTCTGTGTGAACAGATATTTCAGACTCTTATGATCCGAGAATACCTCGAACCTCTCACTGTAAAGATAATGCCTCCAAATCTTCAAGGCAAATATCACAGCTGCTAACTCTAAATCATGCGTAGGGTAATTCTTCTCGTGAATTTTCAATCGACGTGAGCCATAGGCAACCACTTTCCCTCTTGCATCAACACACAACCTGCATCTCGTGAGACGTCACAATAGACCGCATAACCCAACCCTCTCCTAATAATCAAGACCGTGCGGTGGTCATCTAACTTTCAACTCGAACGACTTTTTCACAAGTCTCACTCCATACAAACTTGACTCCTTCCGAGTCAATCTAGTCAAAGGCGGCTAACTTGGAGAAATCCTTCACAAACCGGCGATAACCCCTTTAAAATCATGGATCTCAAACACACTCTTAGGTCAGTGCCCAATCTTGCCTCGCCTCGCCTTGATGTATCAACAGACACCCCTTCCCCAGAAACTACATGGCCTAAGAACTTGACCTCTTCTAGCCAGAACTCACACTTCCCAAACTTAGCATAAAGCTTATGGGCTCTAAGTAACTCAAGCACCACTCTCAAGTGTTCCTTGGGCTCCTCCTCCGAAGGTGAATAGATAAGGATGTCGTCCACGAAGACGACTACAAAACGATCTAAGAATTCCCGGAATATCCGGTTCATCAAATCCATAAACACTGCTGGTGCATTGGTGAGCCCAAATGGCATCACCAGAAACTCATAGTGGCCATACCGCATTTTAATGCCGCTTGAATATCCTCCTCCCTGACCCTCAACTGATGATAACCCGATCTCAAGTCTATCTTTGAGAAACAACGGGAACCCTTCAACTGATCGAACAGATCATCTATACGAGACATAGGGTACTTATTCTTAACCGTAGTCCGATTCAATTTCCGGTAATCTGTACAAAGTCTCAAAGCACCACCTTTCTTTTTAACAAAGAGGGCCGGTGCTCCCCACGGCGAAACACTAGGACGGATATAGCTCTTATCTAGCAACTCTTGGAGCTGAATCTTCAACTCAACTAGCTCGGCTGGGGCAAAACGATAAGGTGCCATAGAAATCGGCACCATGCTGGGCACTAGGTCAATAGAGAACTCAATCTCTCGATGCGGTGGCAAACCAACAAGATCCTCGGGAAAGACGTCCGAGTACTCACAAACCACCCTTGGCAACACAATCTGGGTCTCATCACACTCACTACTCAAAACGCTAGCAAGTAGACTACTAAACTCACTCCGCCCTCGCGAATCATACCCCAGTGGCAAAACACTACCAACCCGGTCCCCCAGAAAATGAAAACACTCCCCGCTCACGGTACAACAAGTCACCCTCTGGCAATAGCAATCAATAACTGCCCGGTATGACGATAACCAGTCCATACCCAAAATAACATCGAAGCCCTTCATGGGCATAACTACAAAAGGAAACGGGAGTCTATGATAGTCGACCTCTATATCACAACCCCTGACACCTTGTTTCAAGATCAATTCACCCCCAAGAGGTGACACTACACAAATAGGAGATGCTAACTGTGCTAACTCCAACTCCAAAACAGATGCAAATTCAGCAGACACAAAGGAATGAGATGCACCAGATCAATCAAGACATTAGCAACCGAAAGGTTGCAAAACAAGAAAGTACCTCTCACAATAGATGGAGCTGGATAAGATCCTGCTGTAACAAAGATACACGCCCAGATGACCTCGATCAACTGCCACCCCTAGGAGCATAAGATCGCCAGACAACCGGGACGATGAAGCCTCGATTGGCCCTCGAGGCTGACCCGACCGAGCTGGGTCACGACCGAGTCTGTCTCAAACCAGATGCACCAAAGCACCCAACCGGGCAATACCTCTTCATGTGCCCCGCTGATCAAGACTGAAAACAAGAGAGCGGCCGACCTCTACCCTAACTCGCTCGAGATCGAGCCAAGATGATGTCGCCTCTCTGACTCCTCCTCCGAGGACAAAGCGAGACTTGTGGCCCACCGCCACACGAAATAGGTAATGTCTCCTTGGTCGCTTTTCCGAACTAGCACTCGACAGAAAAGTCGATCTAGAAAAGCTACCTGAGACCGCCGAGGGTTAAAACCCTTCTGCCTCCTACCATCACTCGCCATCCCGACCTCTTGGAGCCTTTTGCCCTTCCTCCTCCTCTTGCATCATGATCTCCATATGGGCCGCAGATCAACCATCCGCCCATACTCCCGAATCATAGTCCCCCCAACTCTCACCTTGAGGCCACGCCCCAACTTCTTCTCGAACCCAATACAACGGCGTTCCCCAGATGCCACCAACTCAGGTGCAAACCTGGACAAGCTAGTAAATGCAGCCTCCAACTCGCCACAAGAACTCGATTGCTTGTTGGCGAATCGGGTCTCTCGGCTTTCTCCTAATCTGTGAGATAAGAACCGCTCCTGGAAAGCATTCACAAAAGCCTCCCATGTACCTCCTATGCGACCCTTAGTGAACTTCCACCATTGACCCGCATCCCCCTTCAGCTGGAAAGATGCCAAGGTCACCTTCAACCCCTCGTCTTCGATGCCAGGCATCTCAAATGTCTTCGTTGTCTGTTCGAGCCATTCATCTGCCTTAAGCGGCTCTTTAGGATCACCTACAAATTCATCCAGATTAGACCGGAAGAACTCCCTCTTCAGAAAGGAAGGTCCTGCATCCGCAACAACAACCCGAGCTCGATTCTCACCGAGAATGCCTCTTGGCTCCTGAATGCCCTCGCTATCTCTCGGGCTAGAGCGCCCATAGCTCGCCGCCTATTGGCTAGACACATTGGCTCGCCAACTCCCCTCGAATCGCCGGAATCTCCTCGCACAGCACCTCCGCTACCCGCCTACCACTCCTACAAGGCCTCGCTGCCGTCACGACATCCTAATAAAGGAAACAAAGACGTTAGAACATTAATAAATGTGCCGAAGCTAAACACTCGCGTCCTAATGCATTGGACGACAATAATTCATTCCACGTAAGCACATAATCACATAAGCACCTACGAATTTCATTCCTGGATGATAATAGCCCCGAAGCGTTACTATAGTTCCGGTTGGAAGTGGCATTGATCAAGTGCCTTTCTAACAAGACTACTAGAAACCCAAGGGTCCAATTAACATCCTCGAAACTACGTTCCATACCCACATAATCACATAAACATGTTCTCATATAAGCATATAACAGTACACTAAGTCTCTATCAAACGAGACGAACCCATTGTGATACTAATCACTTCCCACGTACCCAAAGTATTCAAACCCGGTACGCTCTGATACCAAGTTGTAACGCCCTCAAAAAAATAAACTCATTATATATATATTTCATAGACATGCAATATTAAAAGAAAACAATTCATTCTCTCATTCATCAGAGTATTACTAAATAAATGCATTACATGTAACATCAAATTAAATGCCCTATGGGCTTACATCTTTCCAAGCCAACACTTGGACACAAAAATATGAGTTCTAACTCAAATACAAATAAAGCCCTAGGCTTGAATGTTTACATGTACTATCAAATAAAAACAAATAACTAAAGATAGTCTTCAAACTCCAAATCCTTCCAAGCTAAGTCCTTGGAGGTAGCTTATCACATGGACCTGAAAATAATGTTCCCATATAGGGTGAGCCACAGCCCAGTAGAAATATACTAAACCAAATATAAGCATTGAATAAAGCAATAGCATTCAATAGATGGTTAACCAAGATAATCAATTATATCATTCTACAGTCTCATGACACTAATGTCTATGACACGTTTCACTTTCCAATATTATCAATATGGCTTAGAACCTAGCCAAACTTACAACAGTGAACTATATAACATATTCACATTCTTCCAATATCAACAAAACAAATGAGACTCAGGCTCATATCAAAACACTTCTTACTTCCCGTTTGATACACATTTTAGCGTTGTATCAATAACATGTAAAAACACTTCAATATCAATAAGCACACATAATAGTGATGCTAATGGAGTCCATCCCCTATCTCCTCCCAAACAAAATCCGGTTTAAAGGTCCATCCCCTATCTTCCCCTAAACCGTGGAGTGCATCCCCTATCTCCTCCCACACAATATGCAAATGCAATGCTCAATCAATACACGTAATTTCTGTATTAATTCAATAGTCAAAATTTATGACTTAACCAATATGATTAGTTTCAGTTATCCTTAGTCCACATGCAATGTCTACAACAATCACGACTATCCTCTACCGATAGCCCAAAACAGTTATTTCTAGACTGGAAATAAATATATCAACAATTCAATAGGCGAGTAATTTAAATTATCCAACTACACCATTAAATCAATAAATTCCTCAATTCTCCTTAAATTAATTATACAAATTAATTTATTAAAACAACTAGGGTTTTTCCCAAAATTACCAAAATACCCCCAACATGTCAAAATACCAAAACTTAGAACAAAACTTATAAGATGGAGTAGGAAATCCCTACCTCGAAGAAATTAACACAAATAGAGAAGACGGAAATGACGACCCAAACTCCAAAGTGCTCCAAATCCACAAACTCTCAGATTAAAACGAAGCTCTCAACTCACTCTATCTTTTTAACAAAGGATCTAGGGTAGAAATACACTCTAAGTAGATCAAACCTAAGAGAGAAGGTGAGTAGAGAAAGAGAGAACTCGGAACTCGAGCGACCAGACACAAGAAGTACTCGCTCGAGCGAAGGAAAGCTCGCTCGAGCCAACAATACGATGCTTCAGGTCTGCAACCCAGAAGCACGCTCGAGCGATAGAATGCTCGCTCGAGCGAAGGACTCGAAACTCGCCGGCGAAGCGAAAGCTCGCCGAGCCAAGAAATCTGCCGTTCTATACTAGACGCAATCGCTCGCTCGAGCGACCAACTCCTCGTTCGAGTGAAGACACAAAATTCTGGACAGCAACACTTGGTTTCCAAACCCAACCAACCTGTAACAAACCTGCCCAACACATCCTATAACTCAAGAATAGGGAATAAAAGGACGACAACAACAAATATATAATAACGAAATCTACGGAACATAAGTCCGGATATAACAATCAAATAGGAAAAGACCGGGGTCGCTATACAGCAGGTCAGGAGGCTATGGGCGCTTTAGCCCGATGCTCTGAGGGAGTCTATGGGTATTCTCAGAGCTGAGAATCCAGTTCAGGCTCCAGTGCAGGCCCAGGTTGTAGAGGCAGGGCCTTCCTTCTTAAAGAGGGAGTTCTTCTGGTCTAACCCGGACGAGTATGTTGGGGATCCAAAGGAGCCACTTAAGGCAGATGAGTGGTTGGAACAGATGAGTCAGACGTTCGAGATGCTTGGCATCAAGGACGGAGCATTGAAAGTGACTTTGGCATCTTTCCAGCTGAAGGGGGATGCGGGTCAGTGGTGGAAATTCGTGAAGGGTCGTTTGGATGGCACTTGGGAGGCTTTCGTGAGTGCTTTCCAGGAAAAGTTCTTATCTCTAGCAGTCAGGGAGAAGCTGAGAGACCAGTTCTGCCAGCTTTTGCAGTTGAGTTCTTCAGTGGTCGAGTATGAGGCTGCTTTTACTAGCTTGTCTAGGTTCGCACCTGAACTTGTGGCGTCCGAGGAACGCCACTGTATCGAGTTTGAGAAGAGGTTGAGGCGCGGCCTCAAGATGAGAGTTGGGGGTTCTATGATCCGAGACTATGGGTGCTTGGTTGATGCTGCAGCCCATATGGAGATCATGATGCAGGAGGAGGAGGGACAGAGAGGCTCCAAGAGGAGCCAGGATGGTCAGGGTGATGGCAGGAGACAGAGGGGTGCTAACCCTCAGCAGTCTCAGGGTGGTGTTGCTAGATCGACCTTTCCAGTGCCGAGTGCAGGCTCGGGGAGAGGCAATCAGGGAGATTTCACCTGTTACAAGTGTGGTCAGCTGGGCCACAAGGCTTCGGTTTGCCCACAGAGGGGAGGAGGTCAGCGAGCTACTTCTTCTTCGGCTAGACCGCAGAGCCAGAGTCAGGGCAGGGGTCAGCCACTGTCTTGTTATCAGTGTGGTCAGGCGGGGCACCTGAAGAGGTTTTGCCCGCAGTTGAGTGGCACATCTGGTGCATCTGGGCAGGCGGCGAGTCTTCGATGTAGGCCTCAAGGGCCAATCAGGGGGCTTCATCGTCCCATCAGGCAGCAGCCAGATGCTCGAGGGGTGAGCAGTGGATCGAGGCCTTCGTATGCGCGTGTATCGTTACCACGCAGACTGTCCGGCTGGTTCCATCAGTTGTGAGAGGTACCTTTCTATTTTGCAACTCAGTTGCTAGTGTATTGATTGATACGTGTGCGTCTCATTCCTTTGTATCTACTGCATTTGCATCTGTTTTGGAGTTGGAGTTGACACAATTAGCATCTCCTATATGTGTTGTATCACCTGTTGAGGGTCAATTGATTTTGAAGCACGGATGTAGAGGTTGTGATATAGAGGTCGCCGATCATTGGCTTCCGTTCCCTTTTGTAGTTATGCCCATGAAGGGTTTTGATGTTATTTTGGGTATGGACTGGCTATCGTCATACCGGGCTGTTATCGATTGCTACCGCCAGAGGGACACAGTATGTACCTTGAACAGGGAGTGTTTTCATTTCTTGGGAGATCGGGTTGGTAGTGTGTTGCCACCGGTGTATGATCCGCGAGGGCGGAGTGAGCTTAGTGGTCTACTTGCTAGCTTTATGAGTAGTGAGTGTGATGAGACCCAGATTGTATTACCAAGAGTGGTTTGTGAGTATTCGAATGTTTTTCCCGAGGATCTCTTTAGTTTGCTACCTCACCGAGAGATAGAGTTCTCTATTGATTTAGTGCCTGGCACGGCGCCGATTTCTATGGCACCTTACCGTTTTGCTCCAGCCGAGTTGAGTGAGTTGAAGATTCAGCTCCAGGAGTTGCTGGATAAGGGCTTTGTTCGCCCTAGTGTTTCACCGTGGGGAGCACCGGCCCTCTTTGCTAAAAAGAAAGATGGTGCCTTGAGACTTTGTATCGACTACCGGAAGTTGAATCGGGCTACGGTCAAGAATAAGTACCCTATGCCCCGTATTGATGATTTGTTTGACTAGTTGAAGGGTTCTCGTTGTTTCTCTAAGATAGACTTGAGATCGGGTTACCACCAATTGAGGGTCAGGGAGGAGGATATTCCGAAGATGGCATTCCGTACGCGGTATGGCCATTATGAGTTTCTGGTGATGCCATTTGGGCTTACCAATGCACCGACAGTCTTTATGGGCTTGATGAACCGGATCTTCTGGGAATTTTTAGATCGCTTTGTGGTCGTCTTCGTGGACGACATTTTTATCTATTCACCTTCAGAGGAGGAGCACGAGGAATACATGAGCCTATAACATGTAAATCATCAAATCAAAACGAATAAGGCCCTCAAGGACTTACAAGTCCCAAGGCAATTGCCTGGTTACACAAAATTGTCTCTCGGACCCATACACATTAGCCCTTGGCTTTACAAAAATTTACACAAAATATAAGAGCAAAATACTCTTCACAATCACGCCCACGCCATCAACTCGGTGGGATCACCACCTTTCTTACCTGCACCAAATCACATAGGGGTGAGCATAAAGCCCAGTAGAGAATTCTCACAAAGTATATACAGTTATGCATTATCCTCAACATAAAATAAACGTGAGTGCAATGCCATGCCAAAGTTGATAAATGAGGAAAATATTCATTTTCAATGCACTTTCTCAAAATCACCATGTTCTCAATATTAGCTTGTAGTCTCATCAATTTCAACCTTCCAATATTAATTCAATGGGGGTGGTAAATACGACCTTTGGTAATCCCTAGGTCGGTGTTCTGCAAGTAGACTCATGAGTACTACCAAACTCATTTTAACTGGTGCTAACCGGAAGGCTCGACACCTATCATGCACTTTCGGGTCTTTCACCTTGGACACTCGAGCCAACTTATCAAATTCATCTACACCCCCTATCCGGACTTACCAACGTATTTACCCCACACACATTTCCATTAGTTCTCATGGTAATATAATCTTTCTCAAGTAAACATGATGAGAATACAACATTGGTAATAATCCACTTCATGCACATTGATAATATAGACTCAAAAGGAAAAGAGATGCAATAATTAATATCTCATAACATTTCTGTATTTCCAAAATGTCTTAACAACAATAATAAACAAATACCTTTCCACTTTTACGAATACGTTTCTCATTGCACAAATAATCATGTGTCTTCAACACATCATCACAAGTTCTCAACACCAACCCATCATGACCAAACCTTTCAACATGGCCAACATGTCATCTTTCATTTCACTTCCCCATTACATTATAATTAAGCATTTCACATCATCAATGGCACTCAACAACTCACCATCTTACAACATTACAAGATTATATGAAATTTTCAAACATCATCCTTCAAGATTTCAATTTCACTACCATGGTGCTCAACAATCATTATCTTACCTCATTACAAGTTCAAGTGTTAGTAACAATGATAAAATACCATCTCATATCCCATGTGTCAAGTATGTTGTTATTATGATAACATTTGGTGGAACTTACTCTAATACATCCTCTTAACACAAGAAAATAAATACTTTCAAAGACATTTTCATTATTTTGTAAAATCCCCAATTTCTAGGGTTTTTGTCAAAAACTTAACACTTATTCACTTCATGATAGAAGCCTCATCTAAATCATCCCTTTTAAACAATAAATAGGAAGTCACAAGGATCAACTTAGAAACATTTCAACATTTAAACCCTCATTTGAGAAATCTCATCATCTTTGAACCAAAACCAAAACTCTCAAAACAAATTCAATAGAAACACAAAATCGACATTTAACTTGCAAAACATGTATATATAACTCAAGAATATCCCTACCTCGAGCTTGGAAGAGAAGATGAGCAAAAAGGTTGAAACCCCAAAGTTGCCAAAACCAACTTCTACTTGGATCAAAACGAAGCTCTTGATGAGATCTACAATCTTTCTCAAAGGAATAAGGCAAGAAGATGCTTACAAGAGAGTAGATCCAAAGACTTTTGAGCAAAAAATGGTTTTGGAGAGAGAGAGAGAGAGAGAGAGAAACCCATGGTTTAGAGGGAGAAAAGAGAGAAAGAAAATAAAGAAAAGGGTCAAGTGAGGGCCTATTTATAGCACTAGGTAAAATTAGAAATAAGCCCCAAAGTCAACCCAAAATATCAAGTCAAAACCCCCAAAAAGTAGGGCCAAAAGTCGGACTAAAATCTGGAAAAAAAAAAACTCTGCAGGGGTCGACCCCTGCAACAATGGTGTCGACACCAAAGAGGAAAATCTGGGAAACTAAGCTTGACTGCACTACTGGTGTCGACCCTACCCCAGACTGGTGTCTACCCTATGTTCCAGCAACCAACACACAGACAGAAGAGGGTCGACCCTCTCCCAGTCTGGTGTCTACCCTATTTTCCAGCAACTCCTCCAGAACTTCACCAACAGGTAAGGGTCGACCCTAGGAAGGCTGGTGTCGACCCTAGAATGGAATTTCTAAGTCTCCAAGGAACTTTTGACAAGAATAAGCGCGAACAACCAAACCCAACAAGTTTAGTTCGGATTATACTCCTCCAAAACCAACCCATAACAACACTAAAGGTTTCCAAAACATAATAATTATTCAAATACGCTTCCTAAAAGTTTTAAAAAGGGTGCAAGTGCTACAAAATTGAATAAAAAAGAAAGTTGAATGAAAATGGAAGTTGAATAAATTAACAATGGAAGTTCATTTAAGAAACCACTATACATTAACGATCTATTTGGAAATTAAATATAAAAAGAAGTTGAACAGAAATGGAAGTTGAATAAAAATAAAAATGGAAGTTGAATAAAATTAAAACAAGAAGTTCATTCAAGAAACCACTATACCTGAACAATCTATTTGGAAATTAAATTAAAAAAATGAAGTTGAATAGAAAGGAAATTGAATAAAAATGGAAGTTAAATAAAAATAAAAATGGAATTTGCATCAAAATTAACAATGGAAGTTCATTCAAGAAACCACTATACCTTAACGATCTATTGCGAAATTAAATAAAAAAGGAAATTCAATAAAAATGAAAGTTGAATAAAAATAAAAATGGAAGTTGCATAAAATGAAAAATGGAAGTTCTTTAAAAAAAACAACTATACCTTAACGATCTATTCGGGTATTAAATAAAAAAAGAAGTTGAATAGAAAAGTAAATTGAATAAAAATGGAAGTTGAATAAAATTAAAAATGGAAGTTGCATAAAATTAACAATAAAAGTTCAATGAAGAAGCCACTATACCTTATCGATCTATCTGGAAATTAAATAAAAAATGAAGTTGAATAGAAAAGGAAATTGAATAAAAATGGAAGTTGAATAAAAAAGAAATTTAAATAACAATGGAAGTTGAATAAAAACAAAAATGGAAGTTGCATAAAATTAAAAATGGAAGTTCTTTCAAAAAACCACTATACCTTAATGATTTATTTGGGTATTAAATAAAAAAGGAAGTTGAATAGAAAAGGAAATTGAATAAAAATGGAAGTTGAATAAAATTAAAAATGGAAGTTGCATAAAATTAACAATAAAAGTTCATTGAAGAAGCCACTATACCTTATCGATCTATTTGGAAATTAAATAAAAAAGGAAGTTGAATAGAAAAGGAAATTGAATACAAATAGAAGTTGAATAAAAATAAAAATAGAAGTTGAATAAAAAAGAAATTTAAATAAAAATAGAAGTTGAATAAAAACAAAAATGGAAGTTGCATAAAATTAAAAATGGAAGTTCTTTCAAAAAACCACTATACCTTAACGATTTATTTGGGTATTAAATAAAAAAGGAAGTTGAATAGAAAGGGAAATTGAATAAAAATGGAAGTTGAAGAAAATTAAAAATGGAAGTTGTATAAAATTAACAATAAAAGTTCATTGAAGAAGCCACTATACCTTATTGATCTATCTGAAAATTAAATAAAAAAAGGAAGTTGAATAGAAATGGAAATTGAATACAAATAGAAGTTGAATAAAAATAAAAATAGAAGTTGAATAAAAAAGAAATTTAAATAAAAATGGAAGTTGCATAAAATTAAAAATGGAAGTTCATTCAAGAAACCACTACACCTTAACGAATTGTTTGGAAATTTAAAAAAAAAAAAAAGAAGTTGAGTAGAAAAGTAAATTGAATAAAAGTTGAAGTTTAATAAAAATAAAAATGGAAGTTGAATAAAAATAAAAATGGAAGTTGCATAAAATTAAAAATGGAAGTTAATTCAAGAAACCACTATACCTTAATGATTTATTTGTAAATTAAAAAAAAGAGGAAGTTGAATAAAAAAAAAAAAGGAAGTTGAATAGAAAAGGAAATTTAATAAAAATGGAAGTTGAATACAAATAAAAATGGAAGTTGAATAAAAATATAAATGGAAGTTGCATATAATTAAAAATGGAAGTTGCATAAAATATAAAAATGGAAGTTGAATAGAAAAAGAAATTGAATAAAAATGGAAGTTCATTTAAGAAACCATTATACCTTAACGATTTATTTGGAAATTAAATAAAAAAAAGAAGTTGAATAGAAAGGGAAATTGAATAAAAATGGAAGTTGAATAAAAAAGAAATTTAAATAACAATGGAAGTTGAATAAAAACAAAAATGGAAGTTGCATAAAATTAAAAATGGAAGTTCTTTCAAAAAACCAATATACCTTAATGATTTATTTGGGTATTAAATAAAAAAGGAAGTTGAATAGAAAAGGAAATTGAATAAAAATGGAAGTTGAATAAAATTAAAAATGGAAGTTGCATAAAATTAACAATAAAAGTTCATTGAAGAAGCCACTATACCTTATCGATCTATTTGGAAATTAAATAAAAAAGGAAGTTGAATAGAAAAGAAAATTGAATACAAATAGAAGTTGAATAAAAATAAAAATGGAAGTTGAATAAAAAAGAAATTTAAATAACAATGGAAGTTGAATAAAAACAAAAAATGGAAGTTGCATAAAATTAAAAATGAAAGTTCTTTCAAAAAACCACTATACCTTAATGATTTATTTGGGTATTAAATAAAAAAGGAAGTTGAATAGAAAAGGAAATTGAATAAAAATGGAAGTTGAATAAAATTAAAAATGGAAGTTGCATAAAATTAACAATAAAAGTTCATTGAAGAAGCCACTATACCTTATCGATCTATTTGGAAATTAAATAAAAAAGGAAGTTGAATAGAAAAGGAAATTGAATACAAATAGAAGTTGAATAAAAATAAAAATGGAAGTTGAATAAAAAAGAAATTTAAATAAAAATAGAAGTTGAATAAAAACAAAAATGGAAGTTGCATAAAATTAAAAATGGAAGTTCTTTAAAAAAACCACTATACCTTAACGATTTATTTGGGTATTAAATAAAAAAGGAAGTTGAATAGAAAAGGAAATTGAATAAAAATGGAAGTTGAAGAAAATTAAAAATGGAAGTTGTATAAAATTAACAATAAAAGTTCATTGAAGAAGCCACTATACCTAATCGATCTATCTGAAAATTAAATAAAAAAAGGAAGTTGAATAGAAAAGGAAATTGAATACAAATAGAAGTTGAATAAAAATAAAAATAGAAGTTGAATAAAAAAGAAATTTAAATAAAAATGGAAGTTGCATAAAATTAAAAATGGAAGTTCATTCAAGAAACCACTACACCTTAACGAATTATTCGGAAATTTAAAAAAAAAAAAAAAAGAAGTTGAGTAGAAAAGTAAATTGAATAAAAGTTGAAGTTTAATAAAAATAAAAATGGAAGTTGCATAAAATTAAAAATGGAAGTTAATTCAAGAAACCACTATACCTTAATGATTTATTTGTAAATTAAAAAAAAAAGAAGAGGAAGTTGAATAAAAATAAAAAAGGAAGTTGAATAGAAAAGGAAATTTAATAAAAATGGAAGTTGAATACAAATAAAAATGGAAGTTGAATAAAAATATAAATGGAAGTTGCATATAATTAAAAATGGAAGTTGCATAAAATATAAAAATGGAAGTTGAATAGAAAAAGAAATTGAATAAAAATGGAAGTTCATTTAAGAAACCATTATGCCTTAACGATTTATTTGGAAATTAAATAAAAAAAAAGAAGTTGAATAGAAAGGGAAATTGAATAAAAATGGAAGTTGAATAAAAATAAAAATGGAATTCAATAAAAAAGGAAGTTGCATAAAATTAACATTGGAAGTTCATTCTAGAAACCACTATACCTTAACGATCTATTTGGAAAGTAAGTAAAAAAATGAAGTTGAATAGAATAGGAAATTGAATAAAAATGGAAGTTGAATAAAATAAAAATAGAAGTTGCATAAAATTAACTATGGAAACTCAATAAAATTAACAATGGAAGTTCATTTAAGAAACCACTATACCTTAACGATCTATTTGGAAATTAAAAAACTAAGGAAGTTGAATAAAAATGGAAGCTGCATAAAATTAACAATGGAAGTTCATTCAAGTAACCACTATACCTTAACGATCTATTTGGAAATTAAATTAAAAAAGAAGTTGAACAGAAAAGAAAATTGAATAGAAAAGTAAGGTGAATGGAAAAGAGAATTGAATAACTATGGAAGTTGAACAAAAATAAAAATGGAAGTTACATAAAATTAAAAATGGAAGTTCTTTCAAAAAATCACTATACCTTAACGATATATTTGGAAATTAAATAAAAAAGGAAATTGACTACAAAAGGACATTGAATCAAAATGGAAGTTGAATAAAAATAAAAATAGAAGTTGAATAGAAAAGGAAATTGAATAAAAATGGAAGTTCATTCAAGAAACCACTATACCTTGACGATCTATTTGAAAATTAAATATAAGAGGAAGTTGAATAAAAAAGGAAATTGAATAAAAATAAAAATGGAAGTTGAATAAAAATAAAAATGGAAGTTGAATAAAAACAAAAATGGAAGTTGCATAAAATTAAAAATGGAAGTTCATTCAACAAACCATTATACCTTAGCGATCTATTTGGAAATTAAATAAAAAAGGAAATTGAATAGAAAAAGAAATCGAATAAAAATAAAAATGGAAGTTGCATAAAAAAGGAAGTTGAATAAAAAAGGAAGTTAAATAAAAATGGAAATTGAATAAAAATGGAAGTTGCATAAAAATTATAATGGAAGTTGCGTAAAATTAACAATGGAATTTAATTGAAGAAACCACTATACCTTAACGACCTATTTGAAAATTAAATAAAAAAAGGAAGTTGAATAAAATAAAAATGAAAGAGAATTGAATAAAAATGGAAGTTGAGTAAAATTAACAATGGAAGTTCATTCAAGAAGCCATTATACCTTTACGATCTATTTGGAAATTAAATAAAAAAGGAAGTTGAATAGAAAAGGAAATTACATAAAAATGGAAGTTGAATAAAAATAAAAATGGAAGTTGCATAAAATTAGAAATTGAAGTTTATTCAAAAAAGCACTATACCTTAACGATCTATTTGGAAATTAAATTAAAAAAAAAAAAGAAGTTGAATAGAAAAGTAAATTAAATAAAAGTTGAAGTTTAATAAAATAAAAAAAGAAGTTCAATAGAAATAAAAAAGGAAGTTGAATAGAAAAGGAAATTGAATAAAAACAAAAATGGAAGTTGCATAAGATTAACAGTGGAAGTTGAATAGAGAAGGAAATTGAAAAGAAAATTGAATAAAAATGGAAGTTGAATAAAAATAAAAATGAAAGTTGCATAGAAATAAAAATGGAAGTTCATTCGAGAAACCACTATACCTTAACGATTTATTTGAAAATTAAATAAAAATGAAGTTGAATAGACAAGAAAATTGACTAAAAATGGCAGTTCATTGAAGAAACCACTATACCTTAACGATCTATTTGGAAATTAACTAAAAAAGGAAGTTGAATAGAAATGGAAATTGAATAAAAATTGAAGTTGAATAAAAATAAAAATTGAAGTTGAATAGAAAAGGAAATTAAATAAAAATAAAAGTTGAATAAAATTGAAAATGGAAGTTAATTCAAGAAACCACTATACCTTAACGAATTATTTGGAAATTAAATAAAAATGGATGTTGCATAAAATTTAAAATGAAGTTGAATAAAAATGGAAGTTGAATAAAAATAAAAATGGAAATACCACAAAATTAACAATGGAAGTTCATTTACGAAACCATTCTACCTTAATGATCTATTTGGCAATTAAATAAAAAAGAAAGTTGAATAGAATAGAAATTGAATAAAAATGGAAGTTGCATAAAATTAAAAATGGAAGTTCATTGAAGAAACCATAATACCTTAACAAAAAAGGTAGTTGAATAAAAATAAAAAGGGAAGCTGAATAAAATTAAAAATAGAAGTTCATTGAAGAAACCACTATACCTTAACAATCTATTTGGAAATTAAATAGAAAAAGAAATTGAATAAATATGGAAATTGAATAAAAGTTGAAGTTTAATAAAAATAAAAATGGAAGTTGCATAAAATTGAAAATGGAAGTTCATTGAAGAAACCACTATACCTTAACGATCTATTTGGAAAGCCAATAAAAAAGGAAGTTGAATAGAAAAGGAAATTGAATAAAAATGGAAGTTGCATAAATAAAAATGGAAGTTGAATAAAAATAAAAATGGAAGTTCTTCCAAGTAACCACTATACCTTAACGATCAATTTGGAAATTAAATAAAAAATGAAATTGAATAAAAATTGAAGTTGAATAGAAAAGTAAGTTAAATAAAAAATGAAGTTGAATAGAAAAGGAAATTTAATAAAAATGGAAGTTGCAATAAATTAAATAAAAACAAAAATGGAAGTTGCATAAATTTAAAATTGGAAGTTCATTCAAGAAACCACTATACCTTGACGATCTATTTGGAAATTAAATAAAAAATGACGTTGAATAAAAATGGAAGTTGAATAAAAATGAAAATGGATGTTGACTAAAAATAAAAATGAAAGTTCATTCAAGAAACCATTATACCCTAACGGTCTATTTGGAAATTAAATAAAAAAGAAATGTGAATAGAAAAAGATATTGAATAAAAAATGAAGTTGAATAGAAAAGGAAATTGAATAAAAATGACAATGGAAGTTCATTCAAGAAACCACTATACCTTAACGATTTGTTTGGAAATTAAATAAAAAAGAAAGTTGAATAAAAAATGGAAGTTGAATAAAATTAACAATGTAAGTTCATTCAAGAAACCATAATTGAAACCCTGTAGTTCAAAATGGAAGTTGCATAAAATTAACAATGGAAGTTCATTGAAGAAACCACTATACCTTAACGATCTATTTGGAAATTAAATAAAAAAGGACGTTGAATAGAAATGGAAATAGAATAAAAATGGAAGTTGAATAAAAATAAAAATGGAAGTTGCATAAAATTAAAAATGGAGGTTCATTCAAGAAACCACTATACCTTACCGATTTATTTGGAAATTACATAACAAAGGAAGTTGAATAGAAAAGGAAATTGAATAAAAATGAAAGTTAAATAAAATTAAAAATGGAAGCTTATTTAAGAAACCACTATACCTTAACGATCTATTTGGAAATTAAAAAACAAAGGAAGTTGAATAGAAATGGAAATTGATTAAAAATGGGAGTTGAATAAAAATAAAAATGGAAGTTGAATAAAAATAAAAATGGAAGTTGCATAAAATTAACAAAAAATGTTCATTCAAGAAACCATTATACCTTAACGATCTATTTGGAAATTAAATGAAAAAAGGAAGTTGAATAAAAATAAAAATGGAAGTTGAATAAAAATAACTATGGAAGTTGAATAAAAATAAAAATAGAAGTTCATTAAAGAAATGACTATACCTTAACGATCTATCTGGAAATTAAATAAAAAAGAAATTAAATAGAAATGGAAATTGCATAAAAATGGAAGTTGAATAAAAAAGTAACTTGAATAAAAATGGAAGTTCATAGATCGTTAAGGTATAGTGGTTTCTCGAATGAACTTCCATTTTTAATTTTATACAACTTCCCTTTTTATTCAATTCTCTTTTCTATTAAATTTTATTTTTATTTTTCTTCAACTTCCATTTTTATTCCATTTTATTCAACTTCTTTTTTTATTTAATTTTCTTCAACTTTTTTTTTTATTCAATAAAAGTTGAGGTTGAATAGAAAACTAAATAGAAGTTGAATAAAAAAGGAAGTTGAATAAAAATGGAAGTTGAATAGAAAAGGAAATTGAATAGAAAACAAAATTAAATAAAAATAGAAGTTGCATAAAATTAAAAATGGAAGTTGAATAAAAATAGAAGTTCATTCAAGAAACCACTATACGTTAACGATCTATTTGGAAATCAAAAAAAAAAATGAAGTTGAATAGAATAAGAAATTGAATAGAAATGGAAGTTAATTCAAGAAACCATTATACGTTAACGATCTATTTGGAAATTTTTAAAAAAAAAAAAGGAAGTTGAATAAAAATGCAAGTTGCCTAAAATTAACAATGGAAATTGAATAAAAATGGAAGTTCATTCAAGAAACCACTATACCTTAACGATCTATTTGGAAATCAAATAAAAAATGAAGTTGAATAGAAATGAAAATTGAATAAAAATGCAAGATGAATAAAAATAAAAATGGAATTTGAATAAAAATAAAAATGAAAGTTGCATAAAATTAAAAAAGGAAGTTGAATAAAAATGGAAGTTGCATAAAATTAACAATGTAAGTTCATTTACGAAACCAATATACCTTAACGATCTATATGGAAATTAAAGAAAAAAGGAAGTTGAATAAAAAAGGAAATTGAATAAAAATGGAAGTTGCATAAAATTAACAATGTAAGTTCATTTACGAAACCAATATACCTTAACGATCTATTTGGAAATTAAAGAAAAAAGGAAGTTGAATAAAAAAAGGAAATTGCATAAAAATGGAAGTTGAATAAAAATAAAAATTGAAGTTGCATAAAATTAAAAATGGAAGTTGAATACAAATAAAAATGGAAATTGAATAGAAATAGAAGTTGAAAATTAAATAAAAAAAGAAGTTGAATAAAAGTAAAAATGGAAGTTCATTCAAGAAACCACTCTACCTTAATGATCTATTTGGCGATTAAATAAAAAAGGATGTTGAATAGAAAAGGAAATTAGATAAAAATGGAAGTTGAATAAAAATAAAAATGAAAGTTGCATAAAATTACCAATGGAAGTTCATTCAAGAAACCACTATAACTTAACGATCTATTTGGAAATTAAATGAAAAAGGAAGTTGAATAGAAAAAGAAATCAAATAAAACTGGAAGTTGAATAAAAATAAAAATGGAAGTTGCATCAAATTGAAAATGGAAGTTCATTCAAAAAATCGATGTTAATTCAAGAAACCACTATACGTTAACGATCAATTTGGAAATTAAATAAAAATTGAAGTTGAATAAAAATAAAATTAGATAAAAATGCAAGTCGAATAAAAATAAAAACGACAGTTCATTGAAGAAACCACTATACCTTAACGATTTATTTGTAAATTAAATAAAAAAATGAAGTTGAATAGAAAAGGAAATTAAATAAAAATGGCAGTTGTATAAAATTAAAACTGGAAGTTCATTTAGGAAACCACTATACCTTAACGATCTATGTGGAAATTAAATAAAAATGCCAGTTGAATAAAAATAGAAGTTGAATAAAATAAAAATAGAAGTTGAATAAAATAAAAATAGAAGTTGCATAAAATTGACAATAGAAGTTCATTCTAGAAACCACTATACCTTAACGATCTATTTGGAAATTAAACAAAAAAGGAAGTTGAATAGAAAAAGAAATTTAATAAAAGTAGAAGTTGAATAAAAATGGAAGTTGCATAAAATTAACAATAGAAGTTCATTCAAGAAACCACTATACCTTAACGATCTATTTGGAAATTAAAAAAAAAAAAAAGAGGAAGTTGAATAGAAAAGGAAATTTAATAAAAAAGGAAGTTGTAGAAAATGAAGTTAAATAGAAATGGAAATTGAATAAAAATGGAAGTTGAATAAAAATAAAAATAGAAGTTGCATATAATTAAAAATGGAAGTTCATTCAATAAACCAGTATAACTTAACGATCTATTTGGAAATTAAATAAAAAAAAAGTTGAATAGAAAAGGAAATTAAATAAAAATGGAAGCTCATTTAATAAACCACTATACCTTAACGATCTATGTGGAAATTAAATAGAAAAGGAAGTTGAATAATTAAAAAAATAGAAGTTACATAAAAATAAAAATCGAAGTTCATTTAAGAAACCACTATACCTTAACGATCTATTTGGAAATCAAATAAAAAAGGAAGTTGAATAGAAAATAGAAGTTGAATAAAAATGAAAGTTGCATATAATTAAAAATGGAAGTTGATTCAAGAAATCACTATACCTTAATGATCTATTTGGAAGTTAAATAAAAAAAAGAAGTTGCATAAAATTAAAAATAGAAATTGAATAGAAAAGTAAATTGAATAAATATGGAAGTTGAATAAAAATAAAAATGGAAGTTGCATAAAATTAAAAGTGGAAGTTCATTCAAGAAACCACCCTACCATAACGATCTATTTGGAAATTAAATAAAAAAAGGAAGTTGAACAAAAATGGAAGTCGAATGAAAAAGAATGTTGAATAAAAATGAAGTTGATTCGAGAAACCACTGTATCTTAACGCTCTATTTGGAAGTCGAACTTCCTATTTGGAAATTGAATAAAAAATGAAGTAGAACAAAAATGGAAGTTCAATAAAAAAGAAGTTGAATAAAAATGGAAGTTCATTGATGAAACCACTATACCTCAACGATCTATTTGGAAATTAAATAAAAAAGGTTCATTCAAGAAACCACTATACCTTAACAATCTATTTGGAAATTAAATAAAAAAGAAAGTTGAATAGACAAAGAAATTGAATAAAAATAGAAGTTGAATAAAAATAAAAATGGAAGTTGTATAAAATTAAAAATGGAAGTTCATTCAAGAAACCACTATACTTTAACGATCTATTTGTAAATTTAAAAAAAGAAGAAGTTGAATAGAAAAGAAAATTGGATAAAAGTTGAAGTTTAATAAAAATAAAAGTGGAAGTTGCACAAAATTAACAATGAAAGTTCATTTAAGAAACCACTATACCTTAACGATCTATTTGGAAATTAAATAAAAAAAAGAAGTTGAATAAAAATAGAAGTTGCATAAAATTAACAATGGAAGTTCATTGAAGAAACCACTATAACTTAACGATCTATTTCGTAATTCAATAAAATTAAAAATGGAGGCTCATTCAAGAAACCGCTATACCTTAACGATCTATATGGAAATTAAATAAAAAATGAAGTTGAACAGAAAAGGAAACTGAATAAAAATGAAGTTGAAGAGAACTAAAAATGGAAGTTGAATAAAAATAAAAATGGAAGTTGCATAAAATTAAAAATGAAAGTTCGTTCAAAAAACCACTATACATCAACGATCTATTTTGGAAATTCAATAAAAAATAAAGTTGAATAGAAAAGGAAATTGAATAAAAATGGAAGTTGCATAAAATTAAAAGTGGATGTTCTATCTATCTTTCTTTTTTATTTGATTTCCAAATAGATCGTTAAGGTATAGTGGTTTCTCGAATGAACTTCCATTTTTATTTTTACTCAACTTCTATTTTTATTCAATTTCCATTTCTATTTTATTCAACTTCCATTTTTATTTAATTTCCAAATAGATTGTTAAGGTATAGTGGTTTTTTGAATTAACTAAAAATGGAAGTTCATTCAAGAAACCACTATACCTTAAATAAAAAAGGAAGTTGAATAGAAAATGAAATTGAATAAATATA
Source organism: Camellia lanceoleosa (assembly GCA_025200525.1). Taxonomy (NCBI): domain Eukaryota; kingdom Viridiplantae; phylum Streptophyta; class Magnoliopsida; order Ericales; family Theaceae; genus Camellia; species Camellia lanceoleosa. The sequence continues at coordinate 1,132,287 of JANUSC010000017.1, forward strand.
GCGATCCCGGTTTCTCTTCCTTTGATTGTTGTATTCCGGACTTAGGTTCTGTGGTGTTGGTGGCTGTATATCTTGTTGTTATCCTTTAATTTCATGTGTTTGAGTTTTAGGACGTATTGGCCGTGTTTCGAACAAGTTGGTTGAGCTTTAGTCCCATTCCTTGTTGCCCAGAATTTTGGTGGTACACTCGAACGGGTTTCTTTGCGCTCTAGCGGAGTTTGATTTTTGGTTATCCGCTCAAGCGGGTCTTCTTACGCTCGAGCGGGTCGCGCTCAAGCGGGTATATTGGCGCTCGAGCGGGTAGTTCATTGTCTGTAAAAAAATCGAAGGAAATCTCGCCGAGCGGCCTTTCCTTTGCGCTCGAGCGGGTGTGTTTTACAGTTGTGTCTTGGCGCTCGAGCGGGTACCCTTCATGCTCGAGTGGGTCCAGTTTTTGTGCTTGACGCTCGAGCGTCCTATTCTTCACTCGAGCGGATCATGCGTATATCAGTAGGCAGTTGGGCATTTTTTAATCACTTTTCAACTTCCACTCTCTCTCTTACTTTTCCGAAAAGCCATTTTTGAGAGCTTCTCTCACTACTTTCTTCCTTCTCTCTTAGGATTGATCTAGCTAGAGTGATCTACTCTCTTAGTGCCTTTGTAAAAAGTGTGTTGATCGTCGAGGGCTTCATTTTGATCCGAGAGGTTTGGAGTTTGGAGCACTTTGGTTTTGGTCTTCTTCTCCATTTGAGCTCTAACTTCGAGGTAGGGATATCCTACTCCATCTTATGAGCTTCGTCTTTAAATTTTGGCATTTTGATATGTTGGGGGTTGTTGGGTAATTTTGAGAAAGTTTGGGGTCATTGTGTAATTTTCAAAAGAGGGGTTTTCAAATTTATAAACCCATATGTATGTAATACATTGAGAAAATGAATTAATGTTGGATCATTGATGAAAATGGAACCTTAGGGTTGTTATGTGAATTATGGGAAAAAGCCTTAATTTGTTGATAAATTGATTTGTATAATTAATTTTGGGAAATGAGAAATTGAATAGGAGATATTCAAATTGGAAAGGTATGGGATTAAAGGGTGTAGTTGGATTAATTTATCGCTCACCTAGACATAATGATGATATTTTATCCATTTGGTGCATTTATTTCCTGTTTAGAAATAACTGCTTTGGGCTATCGGTGGAGGATAGTCTTGATTATTATAGACAATGCATGATGATTAGGCAAACTAAAACTAATCACTGGAATGTGTCATCGAATATGACGGTTGAAAAATACATTAACTTTATGTATTGATTGATTATGTATATGATTTGTGTTTATATACATTGTGTTGTGTGTGAGGAGATAGTGGATGTACTCCACGGTTTAGGGGAAGATAGGAGATGGACCTCTAAACCGGAAATTGTGTGACATTGATACAGCACTACAATGTGTATCATGGTGAAGTATGGAAGTATTTGTTTGATTTGATATAGCACTAAAATGTTTATCATTATCAATTGTGAAGTATAGAAGTGTTTCTATGTTATATTGATACAGCATCAAAATGTGTATCACTTGTGAAGTAAGGAAGTGGTTTATGTGTTATTGATACAACAACAAAATGTGTATCCATCATGAATTTCGAAAGTGTTTTAGTAATGAGTTATAATCTCATTAAATTATTTGGCCAGGTTCTGAGCCTTATTTTCAAATTCAAAGTTGAATAAGAAATGGAAAGTGAAATGTAACATGGACATGATTGTCATGAAACTGTAATATGATATAAGTTGGAATATAAGTGTGGACCATCTACCGAATGCTATTATTTTAGTCATTGTTTATAGTTGGTTTAGTGTATTCCTACTGGGCTGTGGCTCACCCTATATGGGACATCATTTTCAGGTGCAGGTAGCATGCCACCTCCAAGGACGTAGCTTGGGCAGCTTGAGACTGTTGAACTATCTTGTATTTTTGGTTGCATTACATGTATATCAAGCCAAGGGCTTTCTTTGTATAGAGTTAGTACTCTCTTTTTTGTAACCAAGTGTTGACTTGGAAAGTTGTAAGCCTATAGGGCGTTTACTTTTGTTATCAACATCTAATACATTTTGTAATGGATACTCTGATGAAATGTAATTATGCTTATTCCTCTTATGTCTGAGCATGTCAATACTGTATGAATTATGGGTTTATTTTGAGGGCGTTACAATAAAAATACAAGTTGCATAAAATTAAAAATGGAAGTTGAATAGAAAGGGAAATTAAAAAAAATATATATAGGAAGTTGAATGGAAAAGAAATTGAATAAAAATTGAAGTTGAATAAAAATAAAAATGGAAGTTGTATGAAATTAAACATGGAAGTTCATTCAAGAAACCACTATACATTAACGATCTATTTGGAAATTAAATAAAAATGGAAGTTGAATAAAATAAAAATCGAAGTTGAATAAAATAAAAAGGAAGTTGAATAGAAATGGAAATTGAGTAAAAATGGAAGTTGAATAAAAATAAAAATGGAAGTTCTTTCAAAGAAACCACTATACCTTAACGATCTAGTTGTAAATTGAATAAAAATGGAAGTTGTATGAAATTGAATACAAATAAAAATGGAAGTTGAATAAAAATGGAAGTTGAGTAAAAATAAAAATAGAAGTCGCATAAAATTAAAAATGAAAGTTTTTTAAAAAAAAACCACTATACCTTAATGATCTATTTGGAAATTAAATAAAAAAAGAAAGTTGAATGGAAAAGGAAATTTAACAAAAAAGGAAATTGAATAAAAATGGAAGTTGCATAAAATTAACAATGGAAGTTCATTCATGAAACCACTATACCTTAACGATCTATTTGGAAATTAAATAAAAAAATGAAGTTGAATAGAAAAGGAAATTGAATAAAAATGGGAGTTGATTAGAAAATGAAATTGATTAAAAATGGAAGTTAAATAAAAATTAAAATGAAAGTTGAATAAAAATCGAAATCGAAGTTCATTCAAGATACCACTATTCCTCAACAATTTAATTGTAAAGATCATTCAAAGTTGAATAGACATGGAAATTGAATAAAAATGGAAGTTGAATAAAAATAAAAAGGAAGTTGCATAAAATTAACAATGGAAGTTCTTTTAAGAAACGATTTATTTGGAAATATAATAAAAAAGGAAGTTGAATAGAAAAGAAATTAAATATAAAAGGAAGTTGAATAAAAATAAAAATCAAAGTTGAGTAAAATTAACAATAAAAGTTCATTCAAGAAACCACTATACCTTAACGATCAATCTGGAAATTAAGTAAAAAAATGAAGTTGAATAAAAATGGAAGTTGCATAAGATTAACAATGGAAGTTCATTGAAGAAACCACTATACCTTAATGATCTATTTGGAAATTAAATAAAAAAAGAAGTTAAATAGAAAAGGAAATTGAATAAAAATGAATGTTTCATAAAATTAAAATTGAAAGTTGCATAACATTAAAAATGGAAGTTCATTCAAGAAACCACTATGCCTTAACAATCTATTTGGAAATTAAAAAACAAAGGTAGTTGAATAAAAATGGAAGTTGCCTAAAATTAACAATGAAAGTTAATTCAATAAACTACTATACCTTAACGATCTATTTGGAAATTAAATAAAAAAAGAAGTTGAATAGAATAGGAAATTGAATAAAAACAAAAATGGAAGTTGCATAAAATTAACAATGGAAGTTCATTCAAAAAACCACTATACCTTAACGACCTATTTGCAAATTAAATAAAAATGGAAGTTGAATGGCAGTTGAATAAAAATAAAAATGGAAGTTTACTCAAAAAACCACTATACCTTAACGATCTATTTGGAAATTAACTAAAAAATGAAGTTGAATAAAAAATGGAAATTGAATAGAAAAGGAAGTTAAATAGAAAAGGAAATTGAATGAAAATGGAAGTTGAATAAAATTACAAATGGAAGTTGCACAAAATTAACAATGGGAGTTCATTGAAGAAGGATGTTGAATAGAATTAACAATGTAAGTTCATTTAAGAAATCACTATACCTTAACGATCTATTTTGAAATTAAAGAAAAAAGGAAGTTAAATAAAAAAAGAAATTCAATAAAAATGGAAGTTGCATAAAATTAAAAATGGAAGTTCATTCAAGAAACCACTATACCTTAACAATCTATTTGGAAATTGAATAAAAATGAAAGTTGAATAAAATTAAAAATGGAAGTTCATTTAAAAATGGAAGTTGAATAAAAATAAAAATGAAAGTTGCATAAGATTAACAATGGAAGTTGAATAGAGAAGGAAATTGAATAAAAATAGAAGTTGAATAAAAATAAAAATGGAAGTTGCACAAAATTAAAAATTGAAGTTGAATAAAAATAAAAATGGAAGTTGCATATAATAAAAAATGGAAGTTCATTCAATAAACCAGTATAACTTAACGATCTATCTATTCAACTTCCTCTTTTATTTAATTATATGCAACTTCCATTTATATTTTTATTCAACTTCCATTTTTATTCAATTTCATTTTCTATTGAACTTCTTTTTTTTTTTATTTAATTTCTACATAGATCGTTAAGGTATAGTGGTTTCTTTATGTAACTTACATTGTTAATTTTATGCAACTTCCATTTTTATTTTTATTCTTATTCATCTTCCATTTTTATGTAATTTCCCTTTCTATTCAACTTCATTTTTTATTTAATTTCCAAATATCTCGTTAACGTATAGTGGTTTCTTGAATAAATTTCCATTTTTATTTCTATTCAACTTCATTTTTTATTTAATTTTCTTTTCTATTCAACTTCATTTTTTATTTAATTTCCAAATAGATTGTTAAGGTATAGTGGTTTCTTGAATAAACTTCCATTGTTATTTTTATGCAACTTCCATTTATATTTTTATTCAACTTTCATTTTTATTCAATTTCCATTTTTATTCAACTTCCTTTTTTAATTAATTTCCAAATAGATCGTTAAGGTATAGTGGTTTCATCAATGAACTGCCATTTTTAATTTTATGCAACTTCCATTTTTAATTTTATTCAACTTCGATTTTTATTCAATTTCCTTTTCTATTCAACTTCCATTTTTATTCAATTTTCTTTTCTATTCGACTTCATTTTTTTATTTAATTTCCAAATAGACCGTTAAGGTATAGTGGTTTCTTGAATTAACTTCCATTGTTAATTTTAGGCAACTTTCATTTTTATTTTTATTCAACTTCCATTTTCATTCAATTTCCTTTTCTATTCAACTTCATTTTGTATTCAATTTCCAAATAGATCGCTAAGGTATAACGGTTTCTTGAATTAACTTCCATTGTTAATTTTAGGCAATTTGTATTTTTATTCAATTTTGTTTTCTATTCAACATCCTTTTAGATTTAATTTCCAAATAGATCATTATGATATAGTAGTTTATTGAATGAACTTCAATTGTGAATTTTATGCAACTTCCATTTTTATTTAACTTCTATTTTTATTCAACTTCCTTTTGTAGTCAATTTCCTTTTTTATTTAATTTCCAAATAGATCGTTAAAGTATAGTGGTTTCTTGAATGAACTTCAATTTTTATTCAATTTCCTATTCTATTCAACTTCCATTTTTATTCAATTCTCTTTTCTATTCAATTTTATTTTTATTCTTATTCAACTTCCATTTTTATGCAATTTCTATTTTTATTTAATTTCCAAATTAGATCGTTAAGGTATATTGATTTCTTCAATGAACTTCCATTTTTAATTTTATGCAACTTCCATTTTTATTCAATTTTCATTTTTATTCAATTTCTTTTCCTATTCAACTTCCTTTTTTATTTAATTTCCAAATAGATCATTAAGTTATAGTGGTTTCTTGAATGAACGTCCATTGTTAATTTTATGCAACTTCTATTATTAATTTTATGCAACTTCCATTTTTATTTTATTCAATTTCCAATTTTATTCAACTTCCCTTTCTATTCAACTTCTTTTTTTATTCAGTTTCCTTTTCTGTTCACCTTCATTTTTTTATTTTTATTGAACTTCCATTTTTAATTCTATTCAACTTCCATTTTTATTTTTATTCAACTTCAATTTTTATTCAATTTCCATTTCTTTTCAACTTCCTTTTTTATTCGACTTTCTTTTTTATTTAATTTCCAAATAGATTGTTAAGGTATTATGGTTTCTTGAATGAACTTCCATTGTCAATTTTATGCAACTTCAATTTTTATTTTTATTAAACTTTCATTTTTATCCAATTTTCTTTTCTATTCAACTTCATTTTTTATTTAATTTCCAAATAGATCATTACGGTATAGTGGTTTCTTCAATGAACTTTAATTGTGAATTTTATGCAACTTCCTTTTTTTATTTTATTCAACTTCAATTTTTATTCAATTTCCTTCCATTTATATTCAATTCTATTTTCTATTTAACTTCCTTTTTTTATTTAATTTCTAAATAGATCGTTAAGTTATAGTGGTTTCTTGAATGAACTTCCATTTTTAATTTTATGCAACTTTCATTTTTATTTTTATTCAACTTCCATTTTTATGTAACTTCTATTTTTATTTTTATGCAACTTCCATTTTTATTTTTATTCAAATTCCTTTTCTATTCAACTTCTATTTTTATTCAACTTTCATTTTTATTCAATTTTCCTTTCTATTCAACTTTTTTTTTGTTCAACTTCCGTTTTTCTTTAATTTCCAAATAGATCGTTAAGGTATATTGATGTTTTAAATAAACTTCAATTTCTAATTTTATGCAACTTCCATTTTTATTTTTATTCAACTTCCATTTTTATTTATATTTCTTTTCCATTCAACTTCCTTTTTTATTTAATTTCTAAATAGACCGTTAAGATATAGTGGTTTCTTGAATGACATCCTTTTCTATTCAACTTTCTTTTTTATTTAATTTCCAAATAGATCGTTAACTTATAGTGGTTTCTTGAATGAACTTCGATTTTTATTCTTATTCAACTACAATTTTTATTCAATTTCCCTTTTTATTCAACTTCATTTTTTATTTGATTTCCAAATAGATCGTTAAGGTAGAGTGGTTTTTTGAATAAACTTCAATTTTTAATTATATGCAACTTCCATTTATATTTTTATTCAACTTTCATTTTTAATCAATTTCCTTTTCTATTGGGAAATTAAATCAAAAAGGAAGTTGAATAGAAAAAGAAATTGAAATTGAATAGATCGTTAAGGTAAAGTGGTTTTTTGAAAGAACTTCCATTTTTATTTAATTACCAAATAGATTGTTAAAGTATATTATTTCTTGAATGAACTTCCATTGCAGTCAATTTCCTTTTCTAGTCAATTTCCTTTTTTTATTTAATTTCCAAATAGATTGCAAGGTATAGTGGTTTCTTGAATGAACTTCCAATGTTAATTTTATGCAACTTCAATTTTTAATTTTATTAATTATATGCAACTTCCATTTTTATTTTTATTGAACTTCCATTTTTACTCAACTTCCATTTTTATTCAATTTCCTTTTCTTTTCGACTTCCTTTTTTATTTAATCTCCAAATAAATCGTTAGGGTATAATGGTTTCTTGAATGAACTTCGATTTTTATTTTTAGTCAACTTCCATTTTTATTCAATTTCCTTTTCTATTCAACTTCCTTTTTTATTTAGTTTCCAAATAGATTGTTAAGTTATAGTGGTTTCCTGAACGAACTTACATTTTTAATTTTATGCAACTGCCATTGTTATTTTTATTCAACTTCAATTTTTATTCAATTTCATTTTCTATTCAACTTTATTTTATATTCAACTTCCATTTTCAATTTTATGTAACTTCCATTTTTATTTTTATTCAACTTTCATTTCTATTCAATTTCCTTTTCTATTCAACTTCCTTTTTTTATTTAATCTCCAAATAGATCGTTAAGGTATAGTGGTTTCTTGAATTAACTTCTATTTTTAATTTTATGCAACTTCCATTTTTATTCAACTTTCTTGTCTATTCAACTTCAATTTTTATTCAATTTCCATTTCTATTCAACTTCTTTTTTTATTTAATTTCCAAATAGATTGTTAGGGTATAGTAGTTTCTTCAATGAGCTTCCATTTTTAATTTTATGCAACTTCCATTTTTATTTTTATTCAACTACCTTTTTTTATTAAATTTCTTTTTCTATTCAACTTCCTTTTCTATTCAACTTCCATTTTTATTTTTATTTAACTTCCATTTTTATTCAATTTCCATTTCTATTCAACTTCTTTTTTTATTTAATTTCCAAATAGATTGTTAGGGTATAGTAGTTTCTTCAATGAACTTCCATTTTTAATTTTATGCAACTTCCATTTTTATTTTTATTCAACTACCTTTTTTTATTAAATTTCTTTTTCTATTCAACTTCCTTTTCTATTCAACTTCCATTTTTATTTTTATTTAACTTCCATTTTTATTCAATTCCATTTCTATTCAACTTCTTTTTTTATTTAATTTCCAAATAGATCGTTAGGGTATAGTAGTTTCTTTAATGAACTTCCATTTTTAATTTTATGCAACTTCATTTTTATTTTTATTCAACTTCCTTTTTTATTAAATTTCTTTTCTATTCAACTTCCATTTTTATTTTTATTCAACTTCCATTTTTATTCAATTTCCATTTCTATTCAACTTCTTTTTTTATTTAATTTCCAAATAGATCATTAAGGTATAGTAGTTTCTTCAATGAACTTTCATTTTTTATTTTATGCAACTTCCATTTTTATTCGATTTCTTTTTCTATTCAACTTTATTTTTATTCAATTTCCTTCTCTATTCAACTTCCATTTTTATTAAATTCACTTTTCTATTCTGTAACGCTCTCAAAATAATACATAAAACCCATCACTATAGACATGCATTGATATAAGAGAAATCAACCATTTCTATTCATTAGAGTAGTTTTTACAACAGTATTACATGTTAACAACAAAAGCAAATGCCCTACGGGCTTACAGCTTTCCAAGTCAACACTTGGTTACATAAAGAAGAGTACTAACTCTATACAAAAGAAGCCCTTGGCTTGATATACATGTAATACAAACAAAATAACCAAAAAGAATCTTCAACTCCCATAACCATCCAAGCTATGTCGTTGGAGGTAACATGCTACCTGTACCTGAAAATAATGTCCCATAAAGGGTGAGCCAACGCCCAATAGAGATATGCTAAACACAGTATGAGCAATAACTAAGACATTAGCAATTGATAGATGTTTAATTCCCATAAATCAATTCATAATTCATTTCCATTACATGACCATTATGTCCATGTTTCATTTCATTTTCCATTTCTTATCAAGTTCACAATTTACAATAACAGCTCAGAACCTGGCCAACAATTTACATGAGATAGAGACTCATATTAAACATTTCCCATTTCACAATAGATAAGCATAAAAGCTATATCAACATCTCAATAGATAGGCATACAAGTTGTATCCACACTTCAACAGATAAGCATATGAGCTATATTAACACTTTCATAGATAAGCATATAAGCTATATCAACACTTTTACTAACAAGCATATGAGCTGTATCAGCGGAGTCCATCCCCTATCTCCTCCCGAACAACATCCGGTTTAGAGGTCCATCCCCTATCTTTCCCTAAACCGTGGAGTATATCCCCTATCTTCCCCATACAACACAACGTATATACGCATAGGTCATATACACAATCAATCAATACATAACGTCAATGTTTTCCATCAACCGTTATACTCTATGACACATCCAATTGATTAGTTTTAGTTTGCCTAATCATCATGCATTGTCTACAACAATCAAAACTACCCTTCACCGGTAGCCCAAAGCAATTATTTCTAAACAGATAATAAAAGCTCCAACAGATAAAATATCAATGTTTTCAACAGTGAGCGATTAATAAATCTAACTCTACCATTTCACAATATAATGAGCCAATTTCATTATTTCCAACTCAATTTCAAATAACAACCATTTTCCTAAATTAATTATACCAATTAATTTATACAACAAATTAGGGTTTTCTACCCCATTTCTTAATGTTGACCCAATGGTCTATATTTCAACAACCAACAACAATGTCATTATTTTGAAACCCAAAATACACATTTTAGAATCAAAGTAACAAAACCCTCTTTCAACACTTTCAACCCTAACTTCCCAAAATCAACCATTTAACAAAATGCCCAAAAATCTAGGTCAAAACCCATAGTAGTGAGTAGGAATCCCTACCTCAAATTTCGGAGCCCAAGGGAAGAAGATGAAGAAACCAAAATGCTCCAAACTCCAAGATCCACGGATCAAAATGAAGCCCTCGACGATCAACACACCTTTTACAAAGACCAAAGGGAAGGAAAGCACTCTAACTAGATCAAACCCTAGAGAGAAGGGAGTTTCTAGAGAGAGAGGCTCTCAAAAACATTTTTGGGAAAGTAAGAGAGAGAGAGTGAATGCAAAAAGTGATTCAAAATGCCCAATCGCTTTCGATATACAACATTCTGCTCGGCGGAGAACAGACGCCGGCGTCAAGCAAAAAAATCTGGACACGCTCGAGCGCAAGAAGGCCCGCTTGAGCGCCAAGACACAAGAATAAAGTACATCCGCTCGAGCACGAAAACCAGTCCGCTCGAGCGTAGATTTCCCCCTCCCAAAACTTTCACAGACAAAGCACTACCCGCTCGAGCGTAAAGAAACCCGCTCGAGCATGAAAAACACACCTGCAGAAGTTTTGCAGAGGCACGAAAATCTTTGAGTGTAAACCCGCCGGCGGACAACCAAAAACCAAACTCTGCTCGAGCGCAGAATAACCCGCTCGAGCGTAACACCAAAAACTTGGGCAACTAGATTTGAGACTTAGGCTCCACCAACCTGTAACACACCTGCCCAAAACATCCCAAAACTCAAACAAATGGAATTAAAGGACAACAACAAGGTAGACACAGCTACCAACTCCACGGAACCGAGTCTGGAATACAACTGAACAGTAAAGGGAATATCGGGATCGCTATAACCTTCCCCCCTTAAAGAATTTCGTCCCTAAAATTAAATATAAGTTTTCAAAAACAAGTTCTCTCCATTCCCAACAATATTACAACATAATATTTAACAATCCGACCCATTACTGGTCAATCCATCTCTAATCAAGAGACAATTCACATTATACACAACAACCTGCATTATCAACATGCATCTCTTCGAAATTTACCAACTTCAACTCATTTTCCACAATTCCATAACACATGCAACATTAACATCATGCTTGCATTTCCACAATCTACTTAACATACGCCATGTTAAAGCAACTTTCATTAACCAAAACATTCACATTGTTTTACAACTTAAGACATACATAATGTTCTTAAAATTCAATATTATTAAAAAATTTCATTACATGATTACACATCAACAAACATGTCCGGATACTTCTTACGGACTTCCAACTCACGTTCCCAAGTGGCTTCCTCCACTCCGTGATGCTTCCACAAAACTTTTACCAAGGGAATGGTCTTGCCTCGCAAGACTTGATCCTACCTATCCAAGACCCGAACCGGTCTCTCCTCATACGAGGCATCCTCATCTACCTCTAAGTCGGTCCAATCTAACACATGGGACGGATCCGGCTCATACTTCCGAAGCATACTAACATGAAACACATCATGAACCTCGGACAACTGCGGTGGCAAAGCCAAACGATATGCAACTTCCCCAATCCTCTCAAGGATCTCAAAGGGACCGATAAACCGAGGGGATAACTTCCCACTCTTCCCAAACCTCATCAAACCTCGCCTATGTGATATTTTCAAGAAAACATGATCACCTATCTCAAACGCCAAAGGCCTCCTCCTACGGTTGGCATAACTCTTTTGGCGACTTTGGGCTGTAACAAGCCTCCTAGGGATAAGCTCAACTTTCTCCGCCGTCTCCCTAACCAACTCTGGACCCAACAAAGGTGCATCACCCACCTCGGCCCAACAAATTGGAGATCTACACGGTCGGCCATACAAGGCCTCAAACGGTGCCACACCGATACTCGACTGAAAACTGTTGTTGTAGGCAAACTCCACCAAGGGCAAGTGCCTCTCCCACGTCCCACTAAAGTCAAGGACACAACCCCGAAGCATATCCTCAAGGATCTGAATAGTACGCTCGGACTGCCCGTCAGTCTGAGGATGATAAGTTGTACTAAAGGTTAATTTAGTGCCCAAGGCACTCTGCAAACTCTGCCACAACCTAGCAGTAAAACGAGGATCTCTATCTGAGACGATCGTCACTGGGACCCCGTGAAATCTCACTATGTCCCGAATATACAAGTCGGCGAGATGATCTACTGAATCTCTCACGCGCATAGGGATAAAGTGTGCCGACTTAGTCAACCGGTCTACAACCACCCAAATAGCATCACTACCCCGCTGAGTCCTCGGAAGACCTACAACGAAGTCCATAGTGACATGCTCCCACTTCCACTCGGCAATAGGCAAGGGTTGCAACAAACCCGGCTGCCTCGATGCTTTCGGCCTTCACTTGCTGACAAGTAAGGCACTTCGATACGAAAACCGCCACATCTCTCTTCATTCCCCGCCACCAGAACTGGCGGCCCAAATCCCGATACATCTTAGTGCCTCCCGGATGCACTGCAAGACGTGAATAGTGAAACTCTCGGAGTACTTCCTCTCGGTAAGACTCCGGCACAAACAGACGGTTTCGGTATCTCACACTCTGGTCGGGATACACTGCCAGACCCTTCTCAACCTTCCCACTAGAGATCTTCTCTCGGAGAGACTCTACCTCAAGATCACCTCTCTGTGCCTCCAACACCCGAGTCACGAGTGTAGGCTGTGCGACAACAGAAAACAAGGCTGCAGCCTCAACAGATTCGCCCAGTGGCAAATCAAACTCCCCAAGTGCACCCAACATCTCCCATTCCTGGATGGCTATACAAGCTACATCACTAATGGATTTTCTACTAAGGGCATTGGCCACTACATTGGCCTTTCCCGGGTGATAGTGCAACTCAAAATCGTAGTCCTCAATGAACTCCATCCATTCTCTGCCTCAAATTCAAGTCTCTCTATGTGAACAGATACTTCAAACTCTTATGGTCCGAGAACACCTCGAACCTCTCACCATACAGGTAATGTCTCCAAATCTTCAAAGCGAAGATCACTGCTGCTAGCTCTAGGTCATGTGTAGGGTAATTCTTCTCGTGAATTTTCAACTGACGTGAGCCATAGGCAACCACTTTCCCCTCTTGCATCAACACACAACCCAAACCCTCTCGTGAGGCATCACAATAAACTGCATAACCCAACCCTCTCTCCGGAATAATCAACACCAGAGCGGTGGTCAATCTAATCTTCAACTCTTGGAATGACTTTTCACAAGTCTCACTCCACACAAACTTGACCCATTTCCGTGTCAACCTAGTCAACGGCGAAGCTAGCCTAGAGAAATCCTTCACAAATCGACGGTAGTACCCAGCTAATCCCAAAAAACTGCGGATCTCAAAAACACTCTTAGGTTGTGCCCAATCTTGCACTGGCTCAACCTTGGATGTATCAACAGACACCCCTTCCCCAGACACCACATGGCCTAAGAACTTGACTTCTCCTAGCCAGAACTCACATTTCCCAAACTTCGCATACAGCCTATGGGCTCTAAGCAATTCAAGCACCACTCTCAAGTGTTCCTTGTGCTCCTCCTCTGAAGGCGAATAGATAAGAATGTCGTCCACGAAGACGACCACAAAGCGATGTAAAAATTCCCGGAAGATCCAGTTCATCAAGTCCATAAAGACTGCCGGTTGGTAAGCCCAAATGGCATCACCAGAAACTCATAATGGCCATACCGCGTGTGGAATGCCGTCTTCGGAATGTCCTCCTCCCTGACCCTCAACTGGTGGTAACCCGATCTCAAGTCTATCTTAGAGAAACAACGGGAACCCTTCAACTGGTCAAACATATCATCAATACGGGGCATAGGGTATTTATTCTTAACCATAGCCCGATTCAACTTCCGGTAATTGATACACAATCTCAAGGCACCATCTTGCTTTTTAGCAAAGAGGGCCGGTGCTCCCCACGGCGAAACACTAGGGTGAACAAATCCCTTATCTAACAATTCACGAGTCAATCTTCAACTCACTCAACTCGGCTGGGGCAAAACGATAAGGTGCCATAGAAATCGGTGCCGTGCCGGGCACTAAATCAATAGAGAACTCTATCTCTCGGTGAGGTGGCAAACTAAAGAGGTCCTCGGGAAAAACATCCGAATACTCACAAACCACCCTCGGTAATACAATTTGGGTCTCATCACACTCACCACTCAAGAAGCTAGCAAGTAGACCACTAAGCTCATTCCGCCCTTGCGGATCATACACCAGTGGCAACACACTACCAACCCGATCCCCCAAGCAATGGAAACACTCTCCGCTTAAGGTACAAACTGTAACCTTCTGGCAGTAGCAATCGATAACTGCCCGGTATGACGATAGCCAGTCCATACCCAAAATAACATCAAAACCCTTCATGGACATAACAACAAAGGAAAAAGGAAGCCTATAGTCGGCGACCTCTATATAACAACCTCTACATCCGTGTTTCAAAATCAATTCACCCCCAACAGGTGATACTACACAAATAGGAGATGCCAACAGAGCTAACTCCAATTCCAACATAGATGCAAATGCAGCAGATACAAAAGAATGAGATGCACCTGTATCAATCAACACACTAGCAACCGAGTTGCAAAATAGAAATGTATCTCTCACTACTGATGGAGCCGGTACTAAGTCCTGCGCGGTAACGGCATACACGCACCAGAGGCCTCGATCCACCTGCCACCTCTAGAGCAAACGACTCTGCGCAGATCGATGACGGCTTCGATTGACCTCGAGGCTGCATAGATCGAATCGGCTGATAACTCTGCGTCTGCCTAGAACCAGATGCTCCCGAAGTGGCACTCAACTGTGGGCAAAACCTCTTCAGGTGCCCAGGCTGACCACACTGATAGCAAGACAAAGGCTGGCCCCTGCCCTGACTCTGGGCCTGAGGTCTAGCTAAAGAAGAAGCAGCTCGCTGACCCCCTCCCTTCTTCGGGCAAATCGAAGACTTGTGATCCAACTGGCCACATGCGAAACAAGTTAAACCTCCCTGATTACCTCTCCTGGAGCCTGCACTCGGCATTGGAAAGGTCGATCTAGCCAAACCACCCTGAGACTGCTGAGGGTTAAAACCCCTCTGTCTCCTGCAATCACTCTGGCCATCTTGGCTCCTCTTGGAGCCTTTATGCTTCTCCTCATCCTCCTCCTACATCATAAGCTCCATATGAGCTGCAACATCCACTAAACGTCTATACTCCCGGATAAACGACCCTCCAATCCTCAACTTGAGTCCACGCCTCAGCTTCCGCTCAAACTCAAAGCAACGGCGTTCCTCGGACGCCACAAGTTCAGGTGCAAACCTGGACAAACTGGTAAATCTAGCCTCAAACTCGGCCCGACAAGCCTGCTTAAGGGCAAAAGCTGTTCCTCGGCTTCTCCTAGCGGTGAAGATAAAAACTTCTCCTGGAAGGCATCTACAAAAGCCCCCCATGTACCACCAACACGGCCCTTCTCGTACTTCCACCATTGACCCACATCTCCCTTCAGTTGGAAGGATGCCAAGGTCACCTTTAAAGCCCCGTCCTCGATGCCTAGCATCTCGAACGTCTTCTCCATCTGTTCCAACCACTCGTCAGCCTTAAGCGGTTCTTTCGGGTCCCCAACAAACTCGTCCGGGTTAGACCGGAAGAACTCCCTCTTCAAGAAAGAAGGCCTTACCTCAACAACCTGATTCTCAGCTCTGAGAATACCCAAAGCTCCTGTTATCTCTCAAACCAAGGCACCCATAGCCTGCTGACCCGCTGGCTCGGCCACATTGGCCTGACCAACTCCCTCCTACATTGCTAGAACGTCATTCGGTAAAGGTACTTCCTGCCTCCTAGGCCTACCACGCCTACCACCTCGTCCTCGTCTTGACATCTTAATAAAGATAACGAAGACGTTAGCACATTCATAAATGTGCCGAAACTAAACACTCGCATCCTAATGCATGGACAACTGTAATTCACTCCACGTAAGCACATAAACACATAAGCACTTACGAATTTCATTCCCGGATAATGATAGGCCCGAGGCGTTACTAGAGTTCCGGTTAGAAACAGCATTGATCAAGTGCTTTTCCAACAAGACTCACAGAAACCCAAGGATCCAATCAACATCCTAGAAACTACATTCCATACCCACATAGTCACATAAGCATGTTATCAATTAAACACATAGCATATGACACTACATCTAAGTCTCTATCAAGCGAGACAAACCCATTGTGATACTAATCACTTCCCACGTACCCAAAGTTTTCGAAACCGGTATGCTCTGATACCAAGTTGTAACGCCTTCAAAATAATACATAAAACCCATCACTATAGACATGCATTGATATAAGAGAAATCAACCATTTCTATTCATTAGAGTAGTTCTTACAACAGTATTACATGTTAACAACAATATTCATTAGAGTAGTTCAACTTCCTTTTTTATTTAATTTCCAAATAGATCGTTAAGGTATAGTGGTTTCTTGAAAGAACTTCAATTTTTAATTTTATGCAACTTTCATTTTTATTTTTATTCAACTTTCATTTTTATTCAATTTCCTTTTCTATTCAACTTCTTTTTTTATTAAATTTCCACATAGATCGTCAAGGTATAGTGGTTTTTTGAATTAAATTCCATTGTTAATTTTATGCAACTTCCATTATAATTTTTATTCAAATTCCTTTTTTATTTAATTTCCAAATAGATCGTTAACGTATAGTGGTTTCTCGAATTAAATTCCATTGTTAATTTTATACAACTTCCAATTTTATTTTTATTCAACTTCCATTTTTATTAAATTCACTTTTTTATTCAACTTCCATTTTTATTCAATTTCCTTTTCTATTCAACATCCTTTTTTTATTCAACTTTCTTTTTTAGTTAATTTCCATTTTTGTTCGACTTCCATTTTTATTTTTATTCAACTTCCTTTTTTATTCAATTTCCATTTTTATTCAACTTTATGCAACTTCCATTTATATTTTTATTCAATTTCCATTTCTATTCAACTTCCTTTTTTCTTTAATTTCCAAATAGATCGTTAAGGTATAGTGGTTTCTTGAATGAACTTCCATTGTTAATTTTATGCAACTTCCATTGTTAATTTAAGGCAACTTCCAGTTTTATTTTTATTCAACTTCCATTTTTATTTTTATTCAACTTCCATTTTTATTTAACTTCTTTTTTTGTTTAATTTCCAAATAGATCGTTAAGGTATAGTGGTTTCCTGAATGAACTTCCGTTTTTAATTTTATGCAACTTCCTTTTTTGTTTTTATTCAATTTCCTTTTCTATTCAACTATACTTCCATTGAGGGTATAGTGGCTTCTTGAATGAACTTCCATTGTTAATCTTATGCAACTTCCATTTTTGTTTTTACCCAATTTCGATTTTTATTCAACTTCTATTTTTATTTTTATTCAATTTCCTTTTCTATTCAACTTCCATTTTTATTTAACAATTTCTTTTTTGTTTAATTTCCAAATAGATCGTTAAGGTATAGTGGTTTCTTAAATAAACTTCCATTTTTAATTTTATGCAACTTCAATTTTTATTTTTATTCAACTTCCATTTTTATGCAATTTCCTTTTCTATTCAACTTCCTTTTTTATTTAATTTCCAAATAGATCGTTAAATTATAGTGGTTTCTTCAATGAACTTACATTGTTAATTTTATGCAACTTCCATTTTTATTCAATTTCCTTTTTTATTCAACTTCCTTTTTTCTTTAATTTCCAAATAGATCGTTAAGGTATATTGGTTATAGCGATCCCGGTTGTCCCTTTACTGTTCAGTTGTATTCCGGACTTGGTTCCGTGGAGTTGGTAGTTGTATTTATCTTGTTGTCATCCTTTAAATCCATTTGTTTGAGTTTTAGGATGTGTTGGGCTTGGTTGTTACAGGTTGGTAGAGCTTTGGCTCCCATTGTTGTTGCCCAGTTTTTGAATGGTCCACTCGAGCGGGTCTTCCTACGCTCGAGCGGGGTTTACACCCTTCCAGCATTTCGTGTCCCTGAAAAACTTCTGCAGGTGTGTTTTTTACGCTCGAGCGGGTTTTCTACGCTCGAGCGGGTTGCACTCGAGCGGACCTTTTGGCGCTCGAGCAGGTAGTTCTTTTTCTGAAATGTTCTGGGAGATGAAAATCTACGCTCGAGCGGATGTGTTTTGCTTTTGTTTCTTGGCGCTCGAGCGGGACTTCTTGCGCTCGAGCTGGTCCAGATTTGTGTGCTTGATACTCGAGCGTTCTATTATCCGCTCGAGCGTTCTATTATCCGCTCGAGCGTTCTATTATCCGCTCGAGCGGATCATGCGTATATGAGTTATCCGCTGGGTGATTTTAAATCACTCTTCACTTTTCTTTCTCTCTCTTACTTTTTCAAAAAGCCATTTTTGAGAGCTCCTCTCTCTAGAATCTCCCTTCTCTCTACGGTTTGATCTAGCTAGAGTGTTTTCCTTTCCTTGGGTCTTTGTAAAAAGTGTGGGATTGTTTAGGGCTACATTTTGATCTGAGAAATAGTGGATTTGGAGCAACTTCGAGATTCTTCATCTTCTCCATTTGACCTCCGAATTTGAGGTAGGGATTTCCTTGTTCTTTTTCAACACTTCGTTTATAGATAGACATGTGGTAGTTTTGTATTGCATGAAAATCATGTCCATGTTGGATTTGTTTGAAATCATGAGAAGGAACCTAAGGTTGGTTGTTTGAAAATGGTTATTTTATCATTGAGGGTTGTTTTGGGCTAATTGGAGTGTAAATTAGCATGTTATAGTTGAAAGAAGAAAAAGCCCTAAATTGTATTTTGATTTGGTAAATTAAAATGGAGGGTAGTTGACCAATGTTTGTAAATCCCTTTTGTCAAATGAGTTGGGTGAAGGTGTTAATGCCTAAGGGATTAACCATGGCTTGGGAATGGTTTTGAAATGAATGTAGTGGATTAAAATGAGTTGTGGCTTTATTGTCCATGGAATTGGTTTTGTGAAAACAAAAGGAATGGAATTGGTTTTGTGAAATGGGAAAAGTATTTTTGAAATAAGTATGAAAATTGGGTTGTTGTATCTTGAGTGTTGAACACACACATGTGGGGGTTGTATCTTTAACTACTATGTTAGTGTTGTTGTTGGGTTTGTGATCTCATGATAATTGAGCCTTTTAATAGGTGTACTAAATACATGCATCTAGAGGTTTGGTCATTGGTCATCGGTGGAGGATGACACGGTTGTGTTGAATTGTCGTGTACGCATTACACCAGTGTTGATTGAACCTTGTATGTTATGAAGTGCTGAGATACATTATATATGTATACTTGCTCGGGAGGAGACAAGTGATGTACTCCAGTGGGTGTGAGGAGATATGGGATGGACTCCACACACCTATGTGTTCATATACTTTAACACATTGCTTGTATCTTGATAGTTTATGTGCATGTGTTACACATATTGGTTATGCCCTGTTGTATTGTGGTTATTGGTGTTATACCCCGCGTTTATAATCAGAGGTACCATTACCTTCCCGCTAGCACCTGGAGAACTGACTGCACTGAGAATCTAAGGCACCACAACCTTCCGGCTAGCGCCTGGTAAACTGGTATATTGTTGTGAGAGGTGTATCTTTGGCTTGCTACGCACATAGCTGGTAGAGCAAGTTTTGTTGTTGTTGTTTCAGTGTATTTGAGGATATCATGGGTTGTGTTGGTTATAGTTTCGGAGGGGCGAGTTACCTCATTGGTTGATTATATACATGTTGGTGAGTTATTATTTCCCTTTTTATAAAGGCATGCATGTATGGTTATGATGGTATTGGGAGCAGACCAAAATGTCATTTTGTCTTTTGGAAGTATGAAGGAGATCGAATTTTTAAAAAAAATATGTTTTAAAAAGGCACATATGTTGTATGTATGGAAAATGGAAGAGAGTAATGGGCTTAGTGAAATTATTTCCTAAGTAATTGTTAATGTTTTAAAGGATTGGGAACGGGGGTTAATGAAAGGAAAGGAAAGATGAATCGCTTATAGTGTTGAATGAAATGACTGCTTTCGAGGAAGTTCATACTTATGTATACTTTGTATAAACTGTCACATTACTATTCTAGTATGAGATTGAGCATCCATGATCATAGCTATCTGTAAATTGTTATTGTTGAGGGCCATGTTGAGATCCCTACTGGACTATATGTTCATCCCACGTTGTTGAATCTTTTTCAGGTGTTGAGCAGGATGTGTTACAAGACTTGGATCTACTTACTTGTTGGCCACGGGGCCTCTTTGTGTTGGCTGAATACCATATATGTAGAAGGGTTACACCTTTCTTCTTGATTCATTAGTGATGTAAGCCCAAGGGCGATGTATTTGGTTGGCTCTTGTTGTATTTAATTGCATACGAATGAGAGAATTTTTACGTAATTCCATTAGTCGAATAATTGAGTTTAGTTCCGCATGTTGTCTATGAATTGGTTTAAATTAATGGATTTGGTAATGAGTTCGAGTAATAAAAAGTGGGGCGTGACAGGTTTCATAAATGAACTTACATTGTTAATTTTATGCAACTTCCATTTTTATTCAATTTTCTTTTTTATTCAGTTTCCATTTTTATTCAATTTCCTTTTCTATTCAACTTACTTTTTTTTATTTAATTTACAAATAGATCGTTAAAATATAGTGCTTTCTTGAATGCAACTTCCATTTTTGTTTTTATTCAACTTCCATTTTTATTCAATTTTATTTCTATTCAACTTCCTTTTTTTATTTAATTTGCAAATAGATCGTTGAGGAATAGTGGTATCTTGAATGAACTTGCAAACTTCCATTTTTTTTTTATTCAATTTCCTTTTCTATTCGACTTCCTTTTTTATTTAATTTCCAAATAGATCATCAAGGTATAGTGGTTTCTTGAATGAACTTCCATTTTTAATTTTATGCAACTTCCATTTTTATTCAACTTTCATTTTTATTCAATTTTGTTTTCTATTCGAGTTCATTTTTTTATTTACTTTCCAAATAGATCGCTAAGTTATATAGAAATGGAAATAGAAATTGAATAAAAATTAAAGTTGAATAAAAATAAAAGGGAAAATTCAATAAAATTAAAAATGGAAGTTCATTCAAGAAACCACTATACCTTAACTGTAATAACCCTCACACTGCTTCGACCATACTCATATGCATTATATATGATCTTGTTTTGTTGAGCTTGCATTTTTAATCTTGACTTGCTTTGCATCCTTGACTTGTCTTGCATAAGTGATACTTAAGTGTTATGTTCCTTTGGTGTGTGTGTGTGTGTGTATGTGCCGAGGTTGTCATGAGCCTAGATCACCTTTGAATCCTTGTACTTAGAATCGCTTGTCTGGCCTTCCTTCTCACCTCAGCATGTTAGCCGAGATGTGGCTACTTAGCCGAGATGTTCTACCCTTAGTGACCTTTGACCCTGGGAAGGTATGACCTAGGTCGAGATGTGGCACACCGCCGAGGTGTGGCACATTTTAGTCAAGTGTTGTCCTCCCTAGCCGATGTCTTTGTTACCCACTGTCAAGTTTATCTTTAGCCGATGTTATTTCTGTCAAGTCTTGTTGTTGGTCGATGTCATTGCCGCCGGAGTTCCTTGCCACCAAGCTTGTTGAACACGCCTTGTCGAGACTTGTCTTTTCAATCAATCATTTTTTAAGTTGAACCAACCAATCGCCACGCGTGTCCGAGCTGAATGTTATATCACCGGCAAATCTAGAAATGTCTCATTTTGTTATAAGTCTTGTTCTTGAGGAGAGAGAAGCTCTAGGAGGAGTTCTAGAGTGAGAAAGTGATTAGCAAGCTCGATCCTTGGTGTTGGACCCTAGATTCGTGATCCGAGGTTAGAATCTCAATCTCCTTTTGTTGTTCTTGATGATCATCTAGTGCATTGCATGATTGAAGCCGCCTTGCATATCATGTGTTGATTTAAAGTTGGTTTTGGAAAGAAAATGTGACCTTCATGTGTTCTTGAAGAAAAGCCTTGATTTGATCTCAAAGCTTGCATTGAAATCCATGCATTTGTGTTTGTTTCACCAAGATATTCTAGTATGGGCGTCTGTGTCCATGTTTTCAAACTCATTGCATGAGATCTCGATTTTATAAATGATAAGTTATGATCCTTGCATTCATTCCTTCATGTTCTTCATGATCATGTTCTTGATGTTCTTGGAGCAGGGAAACCCAGGTTTTCCCGGCTTGATTTGTCCTTGAATGTGGCCTGGGAACCTTACCTCGGCAAGTGGTTGTGGAACCTCGGCCAAGTCCTCGTTAGTTGCCCAAAGATGTTTTCCAAATAAGAAACAAGTGTTTGCTTTGATATGAATTAGTCTTGGGGCATGCCGAGTGCTTTTTCATGCATGTGAAACTTGTTTGTAAGTGTATTCAGTGAACTTGCCATGTATTTGTAGGACTTGGACTTGCCTTGACCCCGACGTTCGAAGAACTATGTGAGTGGCATTCTTAATAAAGCTATGTTGCTTTGACTTGATAAAAGTATTGTTTTGCCTTGTTTTGAAAAGTGTTTGTAAGCATGAATGATTAATCCTACCTTGAGTATCAAATGTTATGTCTTGTTTTGATGACCATTCGGAAGTCCGTGCGTTGGGACTTTAAGCATTTGTGGCACCAAATTGCACGTGCTAGGGGACTATAAGCATTTGTAGCACAAGTTTGGAAGTCCGTGACGCGCGTGGACTTTAAGCATTTGTGGCACAAGTCCTTAGTGTCGGGGACTATAATGCAACGACATCCTTGTTTAGAGATCTCTTGTCTTGTCTTGCCTTGCCAATCGACGGTTTTACCGCTGCGTGGGTTTGCTTGTCCGAATGTCATCATCAGATTATATTGATGTTAATGAACATCCCTTGAAGCTTAGAAAGATTTGAAAGACAAACTTGATTTGTACTATGTATAGTTTTGTTAAAGACCTCGGATACCATTCATGTAAACCCTTTATTGTTTATGCCATTCACTGTGTATCCTAGCTCACCCTCTCTATATATAGATGTAGGTGATGAGCAATGGAGACGCCTAGACTTGTTTGCCGATGTTTTTGCCGACATGTTTTGCATTCGTGTTTTGCAGCATCTTGAAGATCATGCTTCTTGGTTATTTCATTGAAATTTTTGTATTTGAAGGCCGAGAAGCCTTTTTGTCAAGATGTAATTCATGAACTCTATTCGTTATATTAAAGCCATCAAAGATGTATGTCATTTCATTCGACTTAAGCACCGCTTTTATGGATCGCTTGTATGTTAATTTATTGCTTCCGCATTTGTAAGCCCCACATATTTACTCCGAAGTTGTGCGTGAATTCTTGTAAGAGGCCTTTGGTAACCTCGGTTATCGCCATCTCGGCGCCGACCTTCTAGGGGCAGTTGGGGTCGTGATGATTGGTATCGAGCACAAGTTTCTTATAGTACGTTATTCACACACTCGAGTCCTAAAGAGCATAGGATTTCCTTAGAAAGATCATAGGATTGCATCATGTTGCTTGCTACTTGACAAATGTGTGCATCATCCCAGCATGATTACTTGTTGCTAGCATGCATACTTGTTCTACATTCTGTTTTAAAGTCACATTTCGCATACTCATAGCACTATGAGGAGAGGAAGACCACCAGTTGGCCGAGATCGATCAGAGGACAGACTGGACCGATTAGAAAGACTAGTGGAAGGGTTAACTCGAGAGTTAAGACAAGTGAGACAATAGAATGTTAGTGCTACAACTACCCAGCCGAATGCATTTAATGGCCGATATACGTTCCACCTCCACCTCCTCCAAGACTCAAGTACCCACACAGCCAGCCTTGTATGGAGATGGAACCATGACTTTGATTAAGGAATTCAAGAAGATGAACCCGCCGAGGTTCCAAGGGGGCATAGAACCAATGAAAGCCGAAGCGTGGGTTCTAGGAATGGAGAAGTTGTTTGAAATCTTTCCCAGCACAGATGCTCAAAAGGTGGCATTGGCCGGATTTACATTAGATGATGATGCCCAAGATGGTGGATGATGACACGAGAAGGAAACCCCGATTTAACTTGGGCCAAATTTTTGGAACTATTTTATAATAAGCATTTTCCCTTAGTGTCCGAGATCGCAAGATCACAGAGTTTCGCACTCACACAAGGAAACAGATGATGGCGTATCACGATCGTGCCTTCACCGAATTGGCGAGGTATGCACCTCATATGGTCGATGATGAGTATAGGAAAGCTAGGAAGTTTGAAAGTGGATCGCGTGGACCGACACAGATAGAGTTAACATGCTCAACATGCCAACTTACGCTGGAGTCTTGGACAAGGCTATCCTTGCGTAAACCAACTTGAGCCGATATCGAATGCGTGAGAGAACCAGAGAAAGAGATGAACTATGACAACCGCCGAGCTCGCTTAATGCTAAGAAGAAAGCGAACGTGGGAAGCTCCAAAGAACTCGAACCAGAAGGTAGTACTAAGCCGATGTGTGCAAGTTGTGGGAGGCCGATTCGGGGTTTGCCGTTACGTCAGCGCTTGTTTTGAATGTGGAGAGATGGGTCATCGTGTGAAAGATTGCCCAAAGTCAAGGATTGATGATGGTAGGAAAAGTGGGAGCACCTCGGCTCGCGACAGGAAGCAATGTCGGCAGGACACAAATGAGGCAGGCGAGTTTTCGCTCTAGTGCCGGAGACACCTGCACGTCAAACAAGAGTGTCGTATACTTCCAATCTGCTCTCAAGATGCTTATGTGTTAATTGATTCGGATCTACGCATTCATTCATATCTCGCTAAGTTTGTCGAGAAGTTGAATAGACCACAGAACCCCTTGGTTATGTGTTATATGTATCTGCTCCATCCGGGAGAACTATGATTGTTGCATCTATTTATAGAGAGTGTGTTGTTGGGATTAAGGGTGTAGAGTTGTTAGTTGATTTGATGCCATTAAGCATGACCCACTTTGATGTTATATTAGGAATGGATTGGTTAGTGATGAATCATGCATCTATTGATTGTGTTTCTAAGAGCGTTACTTTGAAACCCCAAGCCAAGCCGAGGTCATTTTCGGTAGAGGTGTAGTGTCCCCACCTTACTTGATTTCATCCATTAAAGCCTATAAGCTAATTCGAAAGGATGCCATGGCTACTTGTGTAGTATCTTGAGTGATCGAATGGAAATGCTAAGTTAGCCGATATCCCAGTTGTTAGTGAATTCTCCGATGTCTTTCCAGATGAATTGCCTGGCCACTTAGTCGATAGAGAAATAGAGTTTACTGTGGACATCATGTCAGGAACCCAGCCCATCTCCAAAACACCTTATAGAATGGCCCCAAATTAACTTAAGGAATTGAAGGTACGATTCTGAGAATTGTTGGATAAGGGTTTTGTTAGGCCGAGCACATCACCATGGGGAGCACCAGTCTTGTTTGTTAAGAAAAAGGATGGTACACTTCGTCTTTGCATTGACTACAGAGAACTTAACAAAGTAACCATTAAGAATAAGTACCCATTGCCTAGGATTGATGATTTGCTAGATCAACTTCAAGGAGCACGGGTCTTTTCCAAGATTGACCTTAGGTCGGGTTACCATCAGCTTAAGGTTAAAGCCGAGGATGTTGAGAAGACGGCATTTCGAACCAGATATGGCCACTACGAGTTTTTAGTGATGCCTTTTGGTGTAACCAATGCCCCTGCTGCATTTATGGACTTAATGAACAGAGTCTTCAAACCGCATTTAGATGAGTTTGTAGTTGTCTTCATTGATGATATACTAATCTATTCCAAGAGTAAAGCTGAACATGAAAACCACTTGAGACTTGCCTTACAGATTTTGAGGGACAGGAAGTTGTATGCTAAGTTGAGTAAATGTGAGTTTTGGCTTTCCAAAGATTTCATTCCTAGGGCATGTGATTAATGAAGAAGGTATCTCGGTTGATCCCAAAGAAGATTGAAGCCGTGGTAAATTGGCCGACGCCGACCAACGTGTCCGAGGTTCGTAGTTTCCTAGGTTTGGCAAGTTACTACGTAAAGTTTGTGAAAGACTTCTCAAGGATTGCGGTTTTGACACGCTTAACTCGTAAGGGAGTGGCATACGAATGGACCAAAGATAGAGAGTCGACATTTCAGAATTGAAGACGAGGTTAGTTCTGACTCAGTTCTTGTACTTCCATCAAGTAATGAGGAATTTCAGATTTACTGATGATGCTTCACATAAGGGTTTGGGTTGTGTATTAATGCAAAGGGGTAAGGTCATAGCATATGCATCTCGTCATTGAAACTTCATGAGAAGAACTACCCTACCCATGACTTAGAATTAGCAAACGTGGTATTTGCCTTGAAGATTTGGCGACATTACTTGTATGGAGCTTCTTGCCGTGTTTTCACGGATCACAAGAGTTTGAAGTATTTATTTACTCGAGGGAACTAAATTTGAGGCGAAGAAGATGGTGGAATTATTGAAGGACTACGACATGCAAATTCAATATCACCCGAGCAAAGCCAACTCAAGAGTCGATGCATTAGCGAAGATCAATGGGAAGTTTAGCATGCTTAGCCATAATCTCGTGAGAGCCATTATTGATGAAGTAAAGTCAAGACAGATGAATGATGAATTCCTCGAAAGGTTGCCGAGGAGATTGATACTGCCGAGATCAAAGTTACACCTTTGAAGATGGAGTGCTCAAGTTTGAAGGAAGATTGTGTGTGGCCGACGTTCCAGAGTTGAAAAGAAGGATTTTGCAGGAATCTCATAGTTCTAGAATTGCTGTTCATCCAGGGAACACTAAGATGTATCAAGATATGAAGCAAACCTTTTGGTGGCCGAACATGAAGAGAGAAATAGCCGAGTTTGTATCTCGATGCTTGCAATGTCAACAAGTGAAGGCAGAACATCAGAGACCAAAGAGACTCCTTCAACCTTTGTCGATTCTGAATGGAAATGGGAACATATCTCCATGGACTTTGTGATTGGTTTGTCAAGACACGAAAGGGATGGACTCGATTTGGGTCATAATCGATGATTAACTAAGTCAAGACATTTCTTGCTGTTCAAACTACATTCACTATCGACTAGTCAGATCAGATATGAATGAGATTGTGAGACTTCATGGAGTGCCGATGTCAATTGTTTCTGCATCGAGATCCAAGTTTGTTTGCGTGTTTTGGCAAAGTTTACAGAGGGCTTTGGGAACCGAGTTGAGGTTTAGCAAAGATTTCACCCCCAAACCGATGGGCGCATGTAAGGACAAATCGACACTTGAAGATATGCTCGGGTTATGTGTATTGGATTTCAAAGGAAGTTGGGAAACACACTTACCATTAGTAGAGTTCGCCATAACAACAGTTATCAAGCCAAGATTGGCATGGCACCATACGAAGCTTTGTATGGAAGGAAGTGCAGACGCCGATATGTTGGACCAAGTAGGAGATAAAGTTTTGATCGGCCCGAACTGATTCAAGTAACAACCGAGAAGATTAAGCTTATTCGACAGAGGATCGACCGCCCAAAGTCGGGTAAGAGCTATGCCGACCAAAGAAGAAGAGAATTGGAATTTGAAGTTGGAGACCATGTATTCTCAAGATTTCACCAACGAAAGGAGTTTTTAGATTTGGGAAGAAGGGCAAATTAGCACCTCGTTACATCGGGCCATTTGAAATTCTTGAGAAGATTAACACCATCACATGGACTTGCTCTACCAATTCAACTGAGTCAAGTTCACAATGTATTCCATATTTCGATGTTGAGGAAGTATATTCGAGATCCCCTGCATGTGGTTGATCATTTTGGGATTGTGGTTGATGAAGAATTGAGCTATGAGGAGAGACCAATGCGTATTATTGATAGGCAAGTAAGACAATTGAGAAATAAGGCAATACAGATGGTGAAGGTTGAATGGAAGGAACATCATGGCAAGGATGCCACATGGGAGATGGAAGAAGAAATGAGGATTCGATATCCAGAACTGTTCTTAGGATAAGGTAACTCAAGTTTGGGGACCAAACTTCTTTAAGGGGGGAAGGGTGTAATAACCCTCACACTGCTTCGACCATACTCATATGCATTATATATGATCTTGTTTTGTTGAGCTTGCATTTTTAATCTTGACTTGCTTTGCATCCTTGACTTGTCTTGCATAAGTGATACTTAAGTGTTATGTTCCTTTGGTGTGTGTGTGTGTGTGTATGTGCCGAGGTTGTCATGAGCCTAGATCACCTTTGAATCCTTGTACTTAGAATCGCTTGTCTGGCCTTCCTTCTCACCTCAGCATGTTAGCCGAGATGTGGCTACTTAGCCGAGATGTTCTACCCTTAGTGACCTTTGACCTCAGGAAGGTATGACCTAGGCCGAGATGTGGCACACCTGGCCGAGGTGTGGCAAATTAGTCAAGTGTTGTCCTCCCTAGCCGATGTCTTTGTTACCCTGTTGTCAAGTTTATCTTTAGCCGATGTTATTTCTGTCAAGTCTTGTTGTTGGTCGATGTCATTGCCGGAGTTCCTTGCCACCAAGCTTGTTGAACACGCCTTGTCGAGACTTGTCTTTTCAATCAATCATTTTTTTAAGTTGAACCAACCAATCGCCGCCACGTGTCCGAAATGAATGTTATATCACCAAGCAAATCTAGAAATGTCTCATTTTGTTATAGGTCTTGTTCTTGAGGAGAGAGAAGCTCTAGCAGGAGTTCTAGACTGAGAAAGTGATTAGCAAGCTCGAACCTTCGTGTTGGACCCGTTACATTCGTGATCAGAGGTTAGAATCTCAGTCTCCTTTTGTTGTTCTTGATGATCATCTAGTTGCATTGCATGATTGAAGCTCTTGCATATCATGTGTTGATTTAAAGTTGGTTTTGGAAAGAAAATGTGACCTTCATGTGTTCTTGAAGAAAAGCCTTGATTTGATCTGAAGCTTGCATTGAAATCCATGCATTTGTGTTTGTTTCACCAAGATATTCTAGTATGGGCGTCCGTGTCCATGTTTTCAAACTCATTGCATGAGATCTCCGATTTTATAAATGATAAGTTATGATCCTTGCATTCATTCCTTCATGTTCTTCATGATCATGTTCTTGATGTTCTTGGAGCAGAGGGAAACCCGTGTTTTCCCGACTTCATTTGTCCTTGAATGTGGCCTCTGAACCTCACCTCGGCAAGGAGGTGTGGAACCTCGCCAAGACACAGTTAGTTGCCCAAAGATGTTTTCGAAATAAGAAACAGTGTTTGCTTTGATTTGACTTAGTCTTGGGGCATGCCGAGATCATTTGCATGCATGTGAAACTTGTTTGTAAGTGTATTCATGAACTTGCCATGTATTTGTAGGACTTGGACTTGCCTTGACCCCGACGTTCAAGAACTATGTGAGTGGCATTCTTAATAAAGCTATATTGCTTTGACTTGATAAAAGTATTGTTTTGCCTTGTTTTGAAAAGTGTTTGTAAGCATGAATGATTAATCCTACCTTGAGTATCAAATGTTATGTCTTGTTTTGATGACCATTCGGAAGTCCGTGACGCGGGGACTTTAAGCATTTGTGGCACCAAATTGCACGTTAGGGGACTATAAGCATTTGTAGCACAAGTTTGAAGTCCGTGACGCGTTGGGACTTTAAGCATTTGTGGCACAAGTCCTTAGTGTCGGGGACTATAATGCAACGACATCCTTGTTTAGAGATCTCTTGTCTTGTCTTGCCTTGCCACTGACGGTTTTACCGCGTGGGTTTGCTTGTCCAGAATGTCATCACTCGTATTATATTGATGTTAATGAACATCCCTTGAAGCTTTGAAAGATTTGAAAGACAAACTTGATTTGTACTATGTATAGTTTTGTTAAAGACCTCGGATATCATTCATGTAAACCCTTTATTGTTTATGCCATTCACTGAGTATCCAAGCTCACCCTCTCTATATATATATGTAGGTGATGAGTGTATGGAGACGCCTAGACTTGTTTGCCGATGTTTTTGCCGACATGTTTTGCATTCGTGTTTTGCAGCATCTTGAAGATCATGCTTCTTGGTTATTTCATTGAAATTTTTGTATTTGAAGGCCGAGAAGCCTTTTTGTCAAGATGTAATTCATGTACTCTATTCTGTTATATTAAAGCCATCAAAGATGTATGTCATTTCATTCGACTTAAGCACTGCTTTTATGGACTGCTTGTATGTTAATTTATTGCTTCCGCATTTGTAAGCCCCACATATTTACTCTGAGTTGTGCGTGAATTCTTGTAAGAGGCCTTTGGTAACCTCGGGTTACTGGCCATCTCGGCGCCGACCTTCTAGGGGCAGGTTGGGGTCGTGACATTAACGATCTATTTGGAAAGTAAATAAAAAAATGAAGTTGAATAGAATAGGAAATTGAATAAAAATGAAAGTTGAATAAAAAATAGAATTGAACAAAAATTGAATTTGAATAAAAATAAAAATGAAAGTTGAATAAAATTAAAAATGAAAGTTGAATAAAATTAACAATGGAAGGTCATTCAAGAAACAACATACTTTAACGATCTATTTGGAAATTAAATAAAAAAAGAAAGTCGAATAAAAATGGAAGTTTCACAAAATTAACAATGGAAGTTCATTTAAGAAACCATTATACCTTAACGATCTATTTGGAAATTAAATAAAAAAGGAAGTTGAATAGAAAAGGAAATTGAATAAAAATGGAAGTTGAATCAAGAAACCACTATACCTGAATGATCTATTTGGAAATTAAATAAAAAAGGAAGTTGAATAGAAAAGGAAGTTGAATAAAATCGGAAGATGAATAAAAAAAAAATGGAAGTTGCATAAGATTAACAATGGAAGTTAATTCAAATAACCACTATACTTTAATGATCTATTTGGAAATTAAATAAAAAAGAAAGTTGAATAAAAATAAAAATGGAAGTCGAATAAAATTAGAAATTGAAGTTCATTCAAGAAACCACTATAACTTAACGACCAATTTGGAAATTAAATAAAAAAAGAAGTTCAATAGAAAAGGAAGTTGAATTAAAATGGAAGTTGAATAAAAATAAAAATGGAAGTTCTACAAAATTTACAATGGAGGTTCTTTCAAGAAACCACCATAACTTAACAATCTATTTCAAAATTAAATAAAAAAGTGAAGTTGAATAAAATTAAAAATGGAAGTTCATTCTAGAAAACATTATACCTTAACGATTTATTTGGAAATTAAATAAAAAAGAAAGTTGAATAGAAAAGGAAATTGAATAAAAATGGAAGTTGCATAAAATTAAAAATGGAAGTTGAATAAAATTAAAAATGGAAGTTCATTCAAGAAACCACTATACCATAACGATCTATTTGGAAATTACATAAAAATGGAAGTTGAATAAAAATAAATATGGAAGTCGCATAAAATTAAAAATTGAAGTTCATTTAAGAAACCACTATAGCTTAACGATCAATTTGGAAATTAAATAAAAAAAGAAGTTCAATAGAAAAGGAAGTTGAATAAAAATGGAAGTTTAATAAAAATAAAAATGGAAGTTCCACAAAATTTATAATGGAAGTTCTTTCAAGAAACCACTATACCTTAAGAATCTATTTGGAAATTAAATAAAAAAAAGGAAGATGAACAGAAAATAGAATTGAATAAAAATGGAAGTTGAAATTGAGTAAAAAAGGAAGTTGAATAAAAATGGAAGTTGCCTAAAAATAAAACTGGAAGTTGCATAAGATTAACAATGGAAGTTCATTCAAGAAACCACTATACCATAACGATCTATTTGGAAATTAAATTTTTTTAAAAAAAGAAGCTGAACAGAAATGGAAGTTGAATAAAATAAAAATGGAAGTCCATTGTTAATTTTATACAACTTCCTTTTTTATTTTTATTCAACTTCCGATTTTATCCAATTTCCTTTTCTTTTCAACTTCCTTTTTTATTTAATTTCCAAATAGATCGTTAAAATATAGTGGTTTTTTTAATGAACTTCCATTTTTATTCAATTTCATTTTCTATTCAATTTCCTTTTTGTTTTTATTCAATTTCCTTTTTTTTTATTTAATTTTTAAATAGATCGTTAAGTTATAGTGGTTTCTTGAATGAACTGCCATTTTTAAATATATGCAACATCCATGGCAGTTCATTGAAGAAACCACTATACCTTAACGATCTATTTGCAAATTAAATAAAAAAGGAAGTTGAATAGAAAACAAAATTGAATAAAAATGCAAAATGGAAGTTGAATAAAAATATAAATGGAAGTTGCATAAAATTAAAAATGGAAGTTCATTCAAGAAACCACTATACCCTAACGATTTATTTGGAACTTTCATTTTTAATTTTATGCAACTTTCATTTTTATTTTTATTCAGCTTCTATTTTTATTCAACTTTCCTTTTTATTTAATACCCAAATAGATCGTTAAGGTATGGTGGTTTCTTGAATGAACTTCCATTTTTAATTTTATGCAACTTCCATTTTTATTCAACTTCCATTTTTCTTCAATTTCATTTTCTATTCGAGTTCATTTTTTTATTTACTTTCCAAATAGATCGCTAAGTTATATAGAAATGGAAATGGAAATTGAATAAAAATTGAAGTTGAATAAAAATAAAAGGAGAAATTTAATAAAATTAAAAATGGAAGTTCATTCAAGAAACCACTATACCTTAATGATCTATTTGGAAAGTAAATAAAAAAATGAAGTTGAATGGAATAGGAAATTAAATAAAAATGGAAGTTGAATAAAAAATAGAATTGAACAAAAATTGAAGTTGAATAAAAATAAAAATGGAAGTTGAATAAAATTAACAATGGAAGGTCATTCAAGAAACAACATACCTTAACGATCTATTTGGAAATTAAATAAAAAAGAAAGTTGAATAAAAATGGAAGTTAAATAAAAATAAAAATGGAAGTTCCACCAAATTAACAATGGAAGTTCATTTAAGAAACCATTATACCTTAACGATCTATTTGAAAATTAAATAAAAAAAAAAGTTGAATAGAAAAGGAAATTGAATAAAAATGGAAGTTGAATCAAGAAGCCACTATACCTGAAGGATCTATTTGGAAATAAAATAAAAAAAGAAGTTGAATAGAAAAGGAAGTTGAATAAAATCGGAAGATGAATAAAAAAAAATGGAAGTTGCATAAGATTAACAATGGAAGTTAATTCAAGAAACCACTATACGTTAACGATCTATTTGGAAATTAAATAAAAAAGGAAGTTGAATAGAAAACAAAATTGAATAAAAATGGAAGTTGAATAAAAATAAAAATGGAAGTCGAATAAAATTAGAAATTGAAGTTCATTCAAGAAACCACTATAACTTAACGATCAATTTGGAAATTAAATAAAAAAAGAAGTTCAATAGAAAAGGAAGTTGAATAAAAATGGAAGTTGAATAAAAATAAAAATGGTAGTTCCACAAAATTTACAATGGAAGTTCTTTCAATAAACCACTATAACTTAACGATCTATTTCAAAATTAAATAAAAAATGAAGTTGAATAAAATTAAAAATGGAAGTTCATTCTAGAAAACACTATACCTTAACCATTTATTTGGAAATTAAATAAAAAAGAAAGTTGAATAGAAAAGGAAATTGAATAAAAATGGAAGTTGAATAAAAATAAAAATGGAAGTTGCATAAAATTAAAAATAGAAGTTGAATAAAATTAAAAATGGAAGTTCATTCAAGAAACCACTATACCATAACGATCTATTTGGAAATTACATAAAAATGGAAGTTGAATAAAAATAAATATGGAAGTTGCATAAAATTAAAAATTGAAGTTCATTTAAGAAACCACTATAGCTTAACGATCAATTTGGAAATTAAATAAAAAAAGAAGTTCAATAGAAAAGGAAGTTGAATAAAAATGGAAGTTGAATAAAGATAAAAATGGAAGTTCCACAAAATTTACATTGGAAGTTCTTTCAAGAAACCACTATACCTTAAGAATCTATTTGGAAATTAAATAAAAAAAAGGAAGATGAACAGAAAATAGAATTGAATAAAAATGGAAGTTGAAATTGAGTAAAAAAGGAAGTTGAATAAAAATGGAAGTTGCCTAAAAATAAAACTGGAAGTTGCATAAGATTAACAATGGAAGTTAATTCAACAAACCACTATACCGTAACGATCTATTTGGAAATTAAATTTAAAAATAAAATAAAAATGGGAGTCCATTGTTAATTTTATACAACTTCCTTTTTTATTTTTATTCAACTTCCGATTTTATGCAATTTCCTTTTCTTTTCAACTTCCTTTTTTATTTAATTTCCAAATAGATCGTTAAAATATAGTGGTTTTTTTAATGAACTTCCATTTTTTTTCAATTTCATTTTCTATTCAATTTTCTTTTTGTTTTTACTCAATTTCCTTTTTTATTCAATTTCCTTTTCTATTCAACTTTTTTTTTTTTAATTTAATTTTCAAATAGATCGTCAAGTTATAGTGGTTTCTTGAATGAACTGCCATTTTTGAATATATGCAACATCCATGGCAGTTCATTGAAGAAATCACTATACCATAACGATCTATTTGCAAATTAAATAAAAAAGAAAGTTGAATAGAAAACAAAATTGAATAAAAATGCAAAATGGAAGTTGAATAAAAATATAAATGGAAGTTGCATAAAATTAAAAATGGAAGTTCATTTAAGAAACCACTATACCCTAACGATTTATTTGGAACTTTCATTTTTAATTTTGTGCAACTTCCATTTTTATTTTTATTCAACTTCTATTTTTATTCAACTTTCCTTTTTATTTAATACCCAAATAGATCATTAAGGTATGGTGATTTCTTGAATGAACTTTCATTTTTAATTTTATGCAACTTTCATTTTTATTTTTATTCAGCTTTCATTTTTCTTCAATTTCCTTTTCTATTCAACTTCCATTTTTATTCAATTTCCTTTTCTATTCAACTTCATTTTTTATTTAATTTCCAAATAGATCGTTAGGGTATGGTGGTTTCTTGAATGAACTTTCATTTTTAATTTACTTTTCTATTCAACTTCTTTTTTTATCTAATTTCCAAATAGATCGTCAAGGTATAGTGTGATCTTGAATGAACTTCCATTGTTAATCTTATGCAACTTCCATTTTTGTTTTTATTCAATTTCCTTTTCTATTCAACATCTTTTTTTATTTAATTTCAAATAGATCGTTAGGGTATAGTAGTTTCTCGAATGAACTTCCATTGTTAATTTTATGCAACTTCCATTTTTATTTTTACTCAACTTCCATTTTTAATTCTATTTCCTTTTCTATTCAACTTCTTTTTTTTTATTTAATTTCCAAATAGATTGTTAAGGTATAGTGGTTTCTGAAATAAACTTCCATTTTATTTTTATTCAACTTCCATTTGTATTCATTTTCTTTTCCATTCAACTGCCTTTTTTATTTAATTTCCAAATAGATCGTTAAGGTATAGTAGTTTCTTCAATGAACTTCAATTGTTAATTTTAGGCAACTTCCATTTTAGTTTTATTCAACTTCCATTTCTATTCCACGTCCTTTTTTATTTAATTTCGAAATAGATCGTTAGGGTATAGTAGTTTATTGAATGAACTTCCATTGTTAATTTTATGCAACTTCCATTTTTATTTGATTTCCTTTTCTATTCGACTTTCTTTTTTATTTAATTTCCAAATAGATCGTTAAGGTATAGTGGTTTCTTAAATGAACTTCCATTTGTAATTTTATGCAACTTCTATTTCCATTTTTATTCAACTTCCATTTTTATTTCTATTCAACTTCCATTTTTATTTTTATTCATTTTCCGATTTTATTCAATTTCCTATTCTATTCAACTTCCATTTTTTATTTAATTTCCAAATAGATCTTTAAGGTATAGTGGTTTCTTGAATTAACTTCCATTGTTAACTTTATGCAACTTCCACTTTTATTTTATTCAACTTTCATTTTTATTTAACTTCCTTTTTTATTTAATTTCCAAATAGATCGTTAAGTTATAGTGGTTTATTAAATGAACTTCCATTGTTAATTTTATGCAACTTCCATTTTTATTTTTATTCATCTTCCGATTTTATGTTTATTCAATTTCCTTTTCTATTCAACTTCCTTTTTTATTTAGTTTCCAACTAGATCGTTAAGGTATAGTGGTTTCTTGAATGAACTTTCATTGTTAATTTTATGCAACTTCCATTTTTATTTTTATTCAAGTTGCATTTGTATTCAATTATTTTCTCTCTTCAACTTCCTTTTTTATTCAATTTCATGTTCTATTCAACTTCCATTTTTATTCAATTCTATTTTCTTTTCTATTCAACTTCCTCTTTTTATTTAATTTCCAAATAGATCGTTAAGGTATTATGGTTTCTTGAATGAACTTCCAGTTTTATTTTTATTCAACTTTTTTTTATTCAATTTCCTTTTCTATTCAACTTCCTTTTTTTATTTAATTTCCAAATAGATTGTTAAGGTATAGTGGTTTTTTGAATTAACTTCCATTGTTAATTTTAGGCAACTTCCATTTTTATTTTTATTCATCTTCCGATTTTTATGCAATTTCCATTTCTATTCAATTTCCTTTTCTATTTAATTTCCATATACATCGTTAAGGTATAGTGGTTTCTTGAATGAACTTCGATTTTTAATTTTATTCTACTTCCATTTTTATTCAATTTCCTTTTCTATTCAACTTCCTGTTTTATTTAATTTTCAAATAAATTGTTCAGGTATAGTGGTTTCTTGAATAAACTTACATTGTTAATTTTATGCAACTTTCTTTTTTAATTTTATGCAACTTCCATTTTTATTTAATTTTCAAATAGATCGTTATGGTATAGTGGTTTCTTGAATTAACTTCCATTGTTAATTTTATGCAACTTCCATTTTCAATTTTATGCAACTTCCATTTTTATTTTTATTCAACTTTCGTTTTTATTCAGCTTTCATTTTTGTTCAACTTCCTTTTTTTATTTAATTTCCGAATAGATCGTTATGGTATACTAGTTTCTTGAATGAACTTCCATTTTTGTTTTTATTCAATTTCCATGTTTATTCAATTTTCTTTTCGATTCAATTTCCTTTTCTATTTAATTTCCACATAGATCGTTAAGATATAGTAGTTTCTTGAATCAACTTCCATTGTTAATTTTATGCAACTACCATTTTTAATTTTATTCAATTTCCTATTCTATTCAACTTCATTTTTTTATTTACTTTCCAAATAGATCGCTAAGGCATAATGGTTTCTTGAATTAACTTCCATTTTTATTCAACTTTGTTTTTTATTTTATTTCCAAATAGATCGTTAAGGTATAATGATTTCTTGAATGAACTTCCATTTTTAATGTTATACAACTTCCCTTTTTATTTTTAATTTCCAAATAGATCGTCAAGGTATAGTGGTTTCTTGAATGAACTTCCATTTTTAATTTTATGCAATTTCCATTTTTTGTTTAATTTCCAAATAGATCGTTAAGGTATAGTGGTTGAATCAACTTCCATTGTTAATTGTATGCAACTTCCATTTTTATTCAACATCCATTTTTATTCAATTTCCTATTCTATTAAACTTCATTTTTTTATTTACTTTCCAAATAGATTGCTAAGGTATAGTGGTTTCTTGAATGAACTTCCACTTTTAATTTTATGAAACATCCATTTTTAATTTTTTGCAACTTCCATTGTTAATCTTACGTCACTTCCATTTTTATTTTTATTCAACTTTTAGTTTTATCCAATTTCCTTTTGTATTCAACTTCCTTTTTTTATTTAATTTGCAAATTGATCGTTAAGGTATAGTGGTTTCTTGAATGAACTTCCATTTTTAATTTTATTCAACTTCCATTTTTATTCAATATCGTTTTCTATTCAACTTCCTTTTTTATTTAATTTCCAAATACATCGTCAAGGTGTAGTAGTTTCTTGAATGAACTTTCATTTTTAATTATAAAAGTTCATTCAAGAAACTACTATACCTTGACGATCTATTTGGAAATTAAATAAAAAAGGAAGTTGAATAGAAAACGATATTGAAACCACGATACCTTAACGATCTATTTGAATAAAAATGGAAGTTGCCTAAAATTAACAATTGAAGTTCATTCAAGAAACCACTATACCTTATCGATTTATTTGGAAATTAAATAAAAAATGAAGTTGAATAGAAAAGGTAATTGAATAAAAATGGAAGTTGAATAAAATTAAAAATGAAAGTTGCGTAAAATTAACAATGGTATTTAATTTTGTTCTCTATTCAACTTCCTTTTTTATGTAACTTCCAAATAGATCGTTAGGGTATAGTAGTTTATTGGATGAACTTCCATTTTTAATTTGATGCAATTTTCATTTTTATTTTTATTCAACTTCCATTTTCATTCAATTTCTTTTTCTATCCAACTTCATTTTTTATTTGATTTCCAAATAGATTGTTAAGGTATAGTGGTTTCTTCAATGAACTTCCATTTTTAATTTTATGCAACTTCCATTTATATTTTTATTCAACTTCCATTTTTATTCAACTTCAATTTTTATTCAATTTCCTTCTCTATTCAACTTCCATTTTTATTCAGTTTCGTTTTCTATTCGAGTTCATTTTTTATTTACTTTCCAAATAGATCGTTATTCAATTTCCAAATATATCGTTAAGGTATAATGGTTTCTTGAATTAACTTCCATTGTTAATTTTATGCAACTTCCATTTTTATTCGATTTCTTTTTCAACTTCATTTTTTATTTAATTTCCAAATAATCGTTATGGTATACTAGTTTCTCGAATGAACTTCCATTTTTAATTTTATTCAACTTCCATTTTTATTTCTATTCAACTTCCTTTTTTATTTAATTTCCAAATAGATCGTTAAGGTATTATGGTTTCTTCAACGAACTTCCATTATAATTTTTATTCAGCTTTCATTTTTATTCAATTTCTTTTTTTCTATTCAACTTCATTTTTTATTTAATTTCCTAATAGATCGTTAAGGTATAGTGGTTTCTTGAATGAATTGTCATTTTCAATGAACTTCCATTGTTAATTATATGCAACTTCCATTTATATTTTTAGTCAACTTCAATTTTTATTCAATTTCCCTTTCTATTCAACTTCTTTTTTATTTAATTTCCAAATAAATCGTTAAGGTATAGTGGTTTCTAGAATGAACTTCAATTTTTAATTTTTATTCAACTTCCATTTTTATTTTATGCAAGTTCCATTGTTAATTTTATGCAACTTCCATTTTTATTCAATTCTATTTTCTATTCAACTTCATTTTATATTTAATTTCCAAATAGATCGTCAAGGTATAGTGGTTTCTTGAATTAACATCCATTGTTAATTTTAGGCAACTTCCATTTTTATTTTTATTCAATTTCTAGTTTTATTCAACTTTCTTTTTTATTTAATTTCCAAATAGATTGTTAAGGTATAGTGGCTTCTTGAATGAACTTCCAATTTTAATTTTATGCAACTTCCATTTTTATTTGTATTCAACTTCCATTTTCATTCAATTTCCTTTTCTATTCAACTTTCTTTTTTATTCAATTCTATTTTCTTTTCTATTCAACTTCCATTTTTTTTTTTATGCAACTTCCATTTTTATTTTTATTCAACTTCCATTTTTATTTTTATTTAACTTCCACTTGTATTCAATTATTTTCTCTCTTCGACTTCCATTTTTATTTAATTTCCATTTTTATTCAACTTCCATTTTTATTCAATTTACTTTTCTATTCAACTTCCTTTTTTTATTTTATACAACTTTCATTTTTATTTTTATTCAACTTCCATTTTTATTTTTATTCAACTTCTAGTTTTATTCAATTTTTAATTTTATTCAACTTCCTTTTGTATTCAATTTCCTTCTCTATTCAATTTCCTTTTGTATTCAATTTCCTTCTCTATTCAATGTCATTTTTTATTTAATTTCCAAATAGATCGTTATGGTATAGTGGTTTCTTGAATGAACTTCCTTTTTTAGTTTTATGCAACTTCTATTTTTATTTATTCATCTTCCATTTTTACCAATTTCCTTTTCTATTCAACATCATTTTTTATTTAATTTCCAAATAGATCGTTAAGGTATAATGGTTTCTTGAATTAACTTCCATTGTTAATTTTAGGCAACTTTCATTTTCATTCAATTTCCATTTCTATTCAACTTTTTTTTTATTTAATTTTCAAATAGATCGTTAAGGAATAACGGTTTCTTGAATTAACTTTCATTGTTAATTTTAGGCAACTTCAATTTTTATTCAATTTCCTTTTCCATTTAACTTCCTTATTTATTTAATTTCCAAATAGATTGTTAAGATATAGTGCTTTCTTGAATGAACTTCCATTTTTAATTTTATTGAATTTTCATTTTTATTTTTATTCAACTTCCATTTTTATTCAATTTCCTTTGCATAAAAGAAACCACTATACCTTAACGATCTATTTGGAAATTAAATAAAAAAGAAAGTTGAATAGAAAAGTAAATTGAATAAAAATGGAAGTTGAGTAAAAATTGAATAAAAATGGAAGTTGAAAAAAAATAAAAATGGAAGTTACATAAAATAATAATGGAAGTTCATTCAAGAAACTACTATACCTTACCGATTTATTTGGAAATTAAATAAAAAAGAAAGTTGAACAACAATGGAAGTTGCCTTAAATTAACAATGTAAGTTCATTTAAGAAACCACTAAGGTATAGCGATCTATTTGGAAATAAAATAAAAAAAGAAGTTGAATAGAAAACAAAATTGAATAAAAATGCAAGTTGAATAAAAATAAAAATGGAAGTTGAATAAAAATAAAAATGGAAGTTGCCTAAAATTAACAATGGAATTTAATTCAAAAAACCACTATACCTTAACGATCTATTTGGAAATTAAAAAACAAAGGAAGTTGAATAAAAATGGAAGTTGCATAAAATTAACAATGGAAGTCCCTAACGATCTATTTGGAAATTAAATAAAAAAGGAAGTTGAATAGAAATGGAAATTGAATAAAACAAAAATGGAAGTTGCATAAGATTAACAATGGAAGTTCATTGAAGAAACCACTATACCGTAACAATCTATTTGGAAATTAAAGAAAAAAGGAAGTTGAATAGAAAAGTAAGTTGAATAAAATTAAAAATTGAAGTTGCATAAAATTAAAAATGGAAGTTCATTCGAGAAACCACTATACCTTAACGATCTATTTGGAAATTACATGAAAAAAGAATTTGAATAAAAATAAAAACGGAAGTTGTATAAAATTAAAAACGGAAGTTCTTTCAAGAAACCATTATACCTTAATGATCTATTTGAAAGTAAATAAAAAAATGAAGTTGAATAGAATAGGAAATTGAATAAAAATGAAAGTTGCATAAAACTAAAAATGGAAGTTCATTCAAGAAACCACTGTACCTTAATGATCTGTTTGGCAATTAAATAAAAAAGGATGTTGAATAGAAAAGGAAATCGGATAAAAATAGAAGTTGAACAAAAATAAAAATGGAAGTTGCATAAAATTAAAAATTGAAGTTCATCCAATAAACTACTATACCCTAACGATCTATTTGGAAATTAAATAAAAAAGGAAATTAAAAATGGAAGTTGAATAAAAAAGGAAATTTAATAAAAATGGAAGTTGAATAAAAATAAAAATGGAAGTTGAATAAAATAACAATGTAAGTTCATTCAAGAAACCACTATACGTTAACGATCTATTTGAAAATTAAATAAAAAAGAAAGTTGAATAAAAATAAAAATGAAAATTGCATAAAATTAACAATGTAAGTTCATTCAAGAAACCACTATACGTTAACGATCTATTTGGAAATTAAATAAAAAAGGAAGTTGAATAAAAAAGAAAATTGAATAAAAAAAGGAAGTTAAAAGAGGAAGTTGAATAAAAATAAAAATCAAAGTTTATTCAAGAAACCACTCTACCTTAACGAATTATTTGGAAATGAAATAAAAAAAGAAGTTGAATAGAAAAGGAAATCAAATAAAAATGGAAGTTGAATAAAATAAAAAATGGAAGTTGCATAAAACTTACAATGGAAGTTCTTTCAAGAAACCACTATACCTTAACGGTTTATTTGGAAATTAAATAAAAAATGAATAAAAATAAAAATCGAAGTTCATTCAAGAAACCACTCTACCTTAACGATCTATTTGGAAATTAAATAAAAAAAAAAACCACTCTACCTTAATGATCTATTTGGAAATCAAATAAAAAAGAAAATTGAATAAAAATGGAAGTTAAGGTGTAGTGGTTTTTTGAATCAATCTCCATTTTTTACTCAATTTACTTTTCTATTCAATGTCCCTTTTTATTCAATTTCATTTTTTATTTGATTTCCAAATTGATCGTTAAGTTATAGTGGTTTTTTTTTTATTTAATTACCAAATAGATCGTTATGGTATAGTGGTTTCTTGAATGAACTTCAATTGTTAATTTTATTCAGCTTCCATTTTTTATTTTATGCAACTTCCATTTTTATTCAACTTCTTTTTTTATTTAATTTCCAAATTGATCGTTAAGGTATAGTGCTTTCTTGAATTAACTTCCACTTTTAATTTTATGCAACTTCCATTTTTATTTTTATTCATCCTGCATTTTTATTCAATTTCCATTTCTATTCAACTTCATTTTTTATTTGATTTCCAAATAGATTGTTAAGGAATAGTGGTTTCTTCAATGAACTTCCATTTTTAATTTTATGCAACTTCCATTTTTCTTTTTATTCAACTTCAATTTTTATTCAATTTCGTTTTCTATTCGAGTTCATTCTTTATTTAATTTCCAAATAGATCGTTATTTAATTTCCAAATATATCGTTAAGGTATAGTGGTTTCTTGAATTAACTTCCACTGTTAATTTTAGGCAACTTCCATTTTTATTTGATTTCTTTTTCAACTTCATTTTTTATTTAATTTCCAAATAATCGTTATGGTATACTAGTTTCTCGAATGAACTTCCATTTTTATCCAATTTCATTTTCTATTCAACTTCCTTTTTAATTTAATTTCCAAATAGATCTTAAAGGTGTTATGGTTTCTTCAACGAACTTCCATTTTTAATTATATGCAACTTCCATTTTTATTTTTATTCAACTTCCATTTCGATTCAATATCCAAATAGATCGTTTTGGTATATTCGTTTCTTGAATGAACTTCCATTGTTAATTTTATGCAACTTTCTTTTTCTATTCGACTTCCTCTTTTTTTTAATTTACAAATAGATTGTTAAGGTATAGTGGTTTTTCCAAATAGATCGTTAAGGTATAGTGGTTTCTTGAATTAAGTTCCATTGTTAATTTTATGCAACTTCCATTATAATTTTTATTCAAATTCCTTTTTTATTTAATTTCCAAATAGATCGCTAAGGCATAGTGGTTTCTAGAATGAACTTCTATTGTTAATTTTATGCAACTTTCATTTTTATTTTATTCGACTTCCGTTTTTAATCAATTTTCATTTCTGTTCAACTTCCTTTTTTATTTAATTTTTAAATAGACCGTTAAGGTATAGTGGTTTCTTGAATGAACTTCGATTTTT
This sequence comes from Camellia lanceoleosa, assembly GCA_025200525.1. NCBI lineage: Eukaryota > Viridiplantae > Streptophyta > Magnoliopsida > Ericales > Theaceae > Camellia > Camellia lanceoleosa. The sequence continues at coordinate 1,175,797 of JANUSC010000017.1, forward strand.
ATTTTTAGTCAACTTCCATTTTTATTTTTATTCAACTTCCATTTTTATTCAACTTCCTTTTCTATTCAACTCCTATTTTTTATTTGATTTCCAAATAGATCTTGAAGGTATAGTGGTTTCTTGAATGAACTTCCATTGTTAATTTTATGCAACTTCCATTGTTAATTTTATGCAACTTCCATCTTTATTTTTATTCAACTTTCATTTTTAATTTTATGCAACTTCCATTTATATTTTTATTCAACTTCAAGAAACCACTATACCTTAACGATCTATTTGGAAATAAAATAAGAAAAGATGTTGAATAGAAAAGGAAATTGGATAAAAATGAAAGTTGCATAAAATTAAAAATTGAAGTTCATCCAATAAACTACTATACCGTAACGATCTATTTGGAAATTAAATAAAAATTGAAGTTGAATAGACAAGAAAATTGAATAAAAATGGAAGTTGAGTAAAATTAACAATGTAAGTTCATTCAAGAAACCACTCTACCTTAACGATCTATTTGGAAATTAAATAAAAAAAGAAATTGAATAAAAATGGAGGTTGAATAAAAATAAAAATGGAAGTTGAATAAAATTAAAAAGTGAAGTCCATCCAACAAACTACTATACGTTAATTTCCAATGAATTGCCATTTTTAATTTTAGGCAACTTCCATTTTTATTTTATTCAGCTTCCATTTTTATTTTTATTCAACATTCATTTTTTCATTTTTTTTATTTTATTTCCAAATAGATCGTCAAGGTATAGTGGTTTCTTGAATGAACTTCCATTGTTAATTTTATGCAACTTCCATTTTTATTTTTATTCATCTTCCGATTTTATCCAATTTCCTTTCCTATTCAACTTTCTTTTTTATTTAATTTTCCAATAGATCGTTAAGGTATAGTGGTTTCTTGAATAAACTTCCGTTGTTAATCTTATGCAACTTCCATTTTTGTTTTTATTCTTCTTGCATTTTTATCCAATTTCCTTTTCTGTTCAACTTCTTTTTGGAAATTAAATAAAAAAGGAAGTTGAATAAAAATGGATGTTGCATATAATTAAAAATGGAAGTTCATTCGAGAAACCACTATACCTTAACGATTTATTTGGAAATTAAGTAAAAAATGAAGTCGAATATAAAAAGAAATCGAATAAAAATGGAAGTTGAATAAAATTAACAATGGAAGTTAATTCAAAAAGCCACTATACCTTAACGATCTATTTGGAAATTAAAAAACAAAATGAAGTTGAATAGAAAAAGAAATTGAATAAAAATGGAAGTTGAATAAAAATGGATGTTGAATAAAAATAAAAATGAAAATGGATGTTGCATAAAATTAAAAATGGAACTTGCATAAAATTAACAATGGAAGTTGAATAAAAATAAAAATGGAAGTTGCCTAAAATTAACAATGGAAGTTCATTCAAGAAACCACTAGGCCTTAACGATGTATTTGGAAATTAAAAAAAAAAAGAAGATAGATAGAAAAACAAATTGAATAAAAATTAAAGTTGCATAAGATTAACAATGGAAGTTCATTGAGGAAACCATTATACCTTAACGATCTATTTGGAAATAAAATAAAAAAGAAAGTTGAATAGAAAAGTAACTTGAATAAAAATAGAAGTTGAATAAAAATAAAAATGAAAGTTGCATAAAATTAACAATGGAAGTTGATTCAAGAAACCACTATACTTTAACGATCTATTTGGAAATTAAATAAAAAAGGAAGTTGAATAAAAATAAAAATGGAAGTTGAATAAAAATGGAAGTTGCATAAAATTAACAATGGAAGTTCATTTAAGAAACCACTATAACATAAAGATCTATTGGGAAATTAAATCAAAAAAGAAGTTGAATAGAGAAGGAAATTGAATAAAAATGGAAGTTTATTCAAGAAACCACTATACCCTAATGATTAATTTGGAAATTAAGTAAAAAATGAAGTCGAATAGAAAAGTAATTTTATTCAACTTCCATTTTTATTTTTTATTTAATTTTCAAATAGATCGTTAAGGTATAGTGGTTTTCTTGAATGAACTTCGATTTTTATTTTTAGTCAACTTCCATTTTTATTCAATTTTGTTTTCTATTCAATTTTTATTTTTATTCAATTTCCTTTTTCTATTCAATATCCATTTTTTATTCAATTTTGTTTTCTATTAAATTTCCATTTTTATTTTTAGTCATCTTCCGATTTTTATTCAACTTCCATTTCTATTCGATTTCCTTTTCTATCCGATTACCTTTTCTATTCAACTTCCTTTTTATTTAATTTTCAAATAGACCATTAAGGTATAGTGGTTTCTTGAATGAAATTCTATTTTCAATTATATGCAACTTCCATTTTTAATTTTTATTCAACTTCCAATTTTATTTGTATTCGACTTCCATTTTTATTCAATTTCCTATTCTATTTAACTTCATTTTTTATTTAATTTCCAAATAGATCATTAAAGTATAGAGGTTTCTTGAATGAACTTCCATTTTTATTTTTATTCAACTTCCATTTTTATTCAATTTTCTTTTTTATGCAACTTCATTTTTTATTTAATTTCCAAATAGATCGTTAGGGTATAGTAGTTTATTGGATGAACTTCAATTTTTAATTTTATGCAACTTCTATTTTTATTTTTATTCAACTTCATTTTTTTATTTAATTTTCAAATAGATCGTTAAGTTATAGTGGTTTCTTGAATGAACTTCCATTTTTAATTTCCTTTTCTATTCAACTTCCATTTATATTTAATTTCCAAATAGATCGTTAAGGTAGAGTGGTTTTTTGAATGAACATCCACTGTTAATTTTATGCAACTTCCATTTTTATTCAATTTACTTTTGTAATCAACTTCCATTTTTTACTTAATTTCCAAATAAATCGTTAAGGTATAGTGGTTTCTTGAATGAACTTCCAGTTTTATTTTTATTGAACTTCCATTTTAAAGTATATTCAACATCCATTTTTATTCAATTTTCTTTTCTATTCAACTTCCTTTTTTATTTAATTTCCAAATAGATCGTTAAGATATAATGGTTTCTTAAATGAACTTCCATTGTTAATTTTATGCAACTTCCAATTTTATTTAACTTCCATTTTTATTAAATTTCCTTTTTTAATTAATTTCCAAATAGATTGTTAAGGTATAGTGGTTTCTTCAATGAACTGCCATGTTTAATTTTATGCAACTTCCATTTTTAATTTTATTCAACTTCCATTTTTATTCAATTTCCTTTTTTATTCAACTTCCTTTTTTCTTTAATTTCCAAATAGATCGTTAAGGTATATTGGTTTCTTCAATAAACTTCCATTTTTAATTTTATGCAACTTCCATTTCTAACTTTATGCAACTTCCTTTTTTATTTTTATTCGACTTCCATTTTTATCCAATTTACTTTTCTATTCGACTTCATTGTTTACTTAATTTTCAAATAGATCGTTAAGTTATAGTGGTTTCTTGAATGAACTTCTATTTTTATTTTGATGCAACTTCCATTTTTATTCAATTTCCTTCTCTATTCAACTTGTTTTTTTATTTTATTTCCAAATAGATCTTTATATTATAGTGGTTTCTTGATTGAACTTTCATTTTTATTTTTATTCAACTTCCATTTTTATCCAATTTTCTTTTCTTTTCAACTTCCTTTTTTATTCAATTTGTTTTTCTATTCAACTTCCTTTTTTATTTAATTTCCAAATAGATCGTTAAGGTATAGGGGTTTCTTGAATGAACTTCCATTGTTAATTCTATTTAACTTCCATTTTTATTTAATTTCCAAATAGATCGTTAATGTAACGTCCTAAAAAAAATACATAAAACCCATCATTCTTCACATGCAACAATATAAGAGAAATAAACATCTTTCTATTTATCAGAGTAGTTCTTACAAAAGTATTACATGTTAACAACAAAAGTAAAGGCCCTATCGGCTTACAACTTTCCAAGCCAATACTTGGTTACAAGAAATGAGTACTAACTCATATACATTGTAAGCCCTTGGCTTGAATTTACATGTAATACATCAAAGGAAAACAAAACGACCAAAAAGTCTGTCTGCCTCTAGCCTTCCAAACTATGTCCTTGGAGGTGGCATGCTACCTGTATCTGAAAATGATGTCCCATATAGGGTGAGCCACAGCCCAGTAGAAATATACTAAACCAACTATAAACAATGACTTAAATAACAGTATTCGATAGATGGTCCACACTAATATTCCCACTTATAACACATTATCGTTTCATGACATTCAAATCCATGTTACATTTCATTTCCCACTTCTTTTTCAACTTTGAGTTTGAAAACAAGGTTCAGAACCTAGCCAAATAACTTAATGAGATTATGACTCATCTTTAAAACACTTTTGAAATTTATAATGGATACACATTTTGGTGCTGTATCGATAACACATAAACCACTTCCATACTTCATGAAGGATACACATTTTGGTGTTGTATCAATATAACATAAAAATATTTCTATACTTCACAATTGATAACGATATACATTTTAGTGCTATATCAAATCAATTCAAACACTTCCATAATCCACACTTGATACACATTGTAGTGCTGTATCAGTGTCAAACAAAATCCGGTTTAGAGATCCATCCCCTATCTTCCTCTAAACCGTGGAGTACATCCCCTATCTCCTCCCACACACACAATGTATATAAACGTAGATCATATACATAATCAATCAATACATAAAGTTAATGTATTATTCCAACCACTATATTTGTTAGCATACTCAATCGATTAGTTTTAGCTTGCCATATCATCATGCATTGTCTACAACAATCAAGACTATCCTCCACCGATAGCCCAAACCAGTTATTTCTAAACAGAAAATAAATGCACCAAATGGATAAAATATCAACATTTCAACTAGGTGAGTGATAAATGATCCAACTACACCCTTTAATCCCATACATTCCCAATTTCAACATTCTCAATTCAATTTCTCATTTCTCAAAATTAATTTTTACAAATTAATTTATCAATGTAATTAGGGCATTTCCCAAAATTAACAAAACAACCCTAAGGTTCCATTTCTATCAATAGCCCAACATTAAACTCATTTCTCCATGCTAAACATGCATATAGGTTTATATAAGTAAAACCCCTTCTTTTGTAAAATTACATAAAGGCCCAAACTTTCTCAAAATTACCCAACAACCCCCAACATATCAAAATGCTAAAATTTAAAGACAAAGCTCATAAGGAGGAGTAGGATATCCCTACCACAAAAGGTGAAACCCAACGAAGGAGATAAAGAAAACGAAGATGCTCCAAATCCCAAAATTCTCGAATCAAAATGTAGCCCTCGACGATCAACACACTTTTTACAAAGGCCAAAGGGTGAGAGATTACTCTAACTAGATCAAACCCTAGAGAGAAGTGGGGGTTTTAGTGAGAGAAGCTCTGCAATGGCTGTTTTGAAAAGTAAGAGAGAAATGGAGTTGAAAAAGTGATCCAAAAAGTTAAATCTCGGAGTGATATACACGTCTCCCCGCTCGAGCGTGGAACTCCCCGCTCGAGTGTCAGACACAGACTCACGCTTGAGCGTCCAAACCCCCGCTCGAGCGCCAGATACACGCTTCCAGAACTTTTGCAAAACCAGGTCCCCATTCGAACGTAAAACTCCCCGCTCGAGCGTCACACACAAACTCACGCTCGAGCGTCGAAACGCCCGCTCGAGCGTTGAACATAGCAGAGGAAAGTACTGGGAGATGGAAAATCACGCTCGAGCATCAAAATTGCCGCTCGAGCGGAGAAGCAACAACAAAGGGCCCGCTCGAGCGTAAAGGCCAAAATCTGGGCATTAATTCTAGGTTTCAAAACATAACCAACCTGTTTCAAACCTGCCCAACACATCCTATAACTTAAATACAAAGTACGAAAGGATGTAAACAAGATATAAACAACTGCTAACATCCACAGAACCAAGTCCGGATCACTGCACAACAAGGGGTAAAACCCAGGATCGCTATAACCTCCCCCCCTTAAAGAATTTCGTCCCCGAAATTAAGTACAAGTTTTCAAAAGAACAAGTTTTTCTCCATTTTAAACAATGTTACATTCGACATTCAATAACTCGACCCATCCCGGTCATTCCATCTCTTGTCAAGAGGCATTTCACAACATATACATTTCAACATGCATTTCCTTTCCATTTCAACAGTTTGCAATATACATGATTCCCATTGCCATATCATATTCATTTTTCATGATATAATTCCATTTCTACAATATAATCAACATATGCAATGTTACATTAAACTTCCATTTCGAGGCAAGTTTCAAAATACTTCCATTAAACCAAAACATATACCATGTTTTACAACCTTAGATGTATTCAATACTCTTAAGGTCCACTAATACAGCAAAATACACAACATATACTCAAACATCCACAAACAGATCCGGATATTTCTCTCGGACCTCCAACTCACGTTCCCAAGTGGCTTCCTCCACTCCATGATGTTTCCACAAGACTTTTACTAAGGGAATGGTCTTGTCTCGCAAGACTTGATCCCGCCTATTCAAGACCCAAACCGGTCTCTCCTCATACGAGGTATCCTCATCAACCTCTAAGTCGGTCCAAACCAATACATGCGATGGATCTGACTCATACTTCCGCAGCATACTAACATGAAACACGTCATGCACTCCGGACAACTGCAGCAGTAAAGCTAAATGGTAAGCAACCTCGCCAATCCTCTCAAGGATCTCGAAAGGGCCAATAAACCGAGGGGATAACTTCTCACTCTTCCCAAACCTCATCAAACCTCGCCTAGGTGATATTTTCAAGAAAACATAATCACTCGTCTCAAATGCCAAAGGCCTCCTCCTACGGTCGGCATAACTCTTTTGGCGACTACGGGTCAGAATAAGCCTCCTACGGATAAGCTCAACCTTCTCGTGCTTCCTCACCAACTCCGGGCCCAACAAGGTGCATCACCCACCTCGGTAGTCACGACCCCAACCCGCCCCTAGAAGGTTTGCGTAAGAGATGGCCAAGAATCCGAGATTACTAAAGGCCTCTTACAAGAATTCACATAAATCGAGTAATATATGGGGCTTACAAATGCGGAAGAAATAAATTAACATACGACAAATCCATAAGAGCAGTGCTTAAGTCGAATGAATGACATACATCTTTGATAATTGCAATATAACAAAATGGAGTACATAAATTACATCTTGACAAAAAGGCTTCTCGGCCTTCAAATACAAAAATACAATGAAAGATCTAAGAAGCATGATCTTCAAGATGTTTACAAAATGCGAATCAAAAACACGCCGCAAAACACCTCGGCAAACACATCTAGGCGTCGCCGCCCTGCTCATCACCTACATATATATAGAGAGGGTGAGCTTGGATACTCAGTGAATGGCATAAACAATAAAGGGTTTACATGAATGATATCCGAGGTCTTTTAACAAAACAATACAAGGAGTACAATAAGTCCATTTATCGAATCTTGCAAGTTTCAAGGGATGCTTACTAGCACCAATGTAATACAAGAGATAACAATTCGGACGAACAACCCACGCGGTAAAACTGTCAGTGGCAAGACAAGAGATCCGTAAACAAGAGTGTCGTTGCATTATAGTCCTCGACACTAAGGACTTGTGCTACAAATGCTTATAGTCCCCTAGCACGTACGGACTTCCAAACTTGTGCTACAAATGCTTATAGTCCCCTAGCACGTACGGACTTCCAAACTTGTGCTACAAATGCTTATAGTCCCCTAGCACGTACGGACTTCCAAACTTTGTCATCGAACAAAATAATACTTAGCATACAAAATAGGGTTAATCATTCATGCTTACAAATACTTTTCAAAACAAGGCAAAACAAGACTTTTATCAAAACATTGCAACATAGCTTTATTAAGAATGCCACTCACATAGTTCTTCGGACGTCGGGGTCAAGGCAAGTCCAAGTCCTACAAACACATAACAGGTCTATTGAATGTACTTTCAACAAGCTTCATATGCATGTAAATGACCTCGGCATTCGCTCAAGTTAAGTCAAATCATGTCAAACACTGCTTCTTACTTTGGGAAAACATGCTGGGCACCAACCAGGTCTTGGCCGAGGTTCCACACTCTCTCGCCGAGGTGTGGTCCCAAGGGCCACATTCAAGGGTAAATGAAGTCGGGAAAACACAGGTTCCTCTCGCTCAAGAACATGAAGAACATAAACATGAAGATTATGAAGGAATGAATGCAAGGATCATAACTTACGTTTATAAAATCTGAGGTTTCGTGCCATGAGTTTAAAAACATGGACCTAGGTACCCATACTAGAAGATCTTGGCAAGACAAACACAAAGCAGGGATTTCAATGCAAGCTTTCGAATCAAATCAAGGCTTTTCCTCAAGAACACTTGAATGCCTCATTTTCTTTCTAAAACCAACTTTAAATCTTTGCATGGCATACAAGACAAACTCAATCATGCAATGTGACTGGACAAACAATAAAAGTAATCAAAGGAGAGCAAGAATCTGACCTCAGAACTCAAATCCAACGGTTCGATCTTCAAAGACCAAGCTCGAATTCCACTTCTCTCTCTAAGACTCTCTTCTCCCTTTCCCTCTAGAGCTCCTCTCTCTAAAACAAGATTTGAGACAAGAATGATGTGTTTCTAAGTCTGTCGGCCGCTTTAACCTTCAGCTCGGACACGTGGCAACAGGTGGTTGGCTCTATTCAAAAAGGTGACTGATTGAAAGGACAAGACTCTGACAAAGCGTATCTAACAAGCTTCCCAGTGAAACACTCCGGCGGGTAATGACATCAGCTAACAACAAGACCTCGGTACGAATAACATCGGCCAAAGACAGGACTTCGGCAACAGGGTAACAAGGACATCGGCTAGGGAAGACGACAATTGACTAAGTTGTGCCACACCTTGGCCAGGGTGTGCCACATCTCGGCCTATGTCATAGCATCCCGGGAACAAAGGTCACTAGTATGAAATACCTCGGCTAGGTGGTGACATCTCGGCTAGAATGCCGGGGTGAAGGTGAAGGTCAACAAAGTGGTCCTAACATGATTCTCAACACTAAGGTCCAAAGGTGAACTAGTCTCAAGGTGACCTCGGCTAAACATACACACACCAAGAAATACAGTATCAATCAACACCTATGCCAGACAAGTCAAGAATGCAAGGCAAGTCAAGATTGAACATGCAAGCTTAACAAAGCAAAATCATATAAATGCATGAGTATGGCTAAGACAGTGTGAGGGTTATTACATCCTACCCCCCTTAAAGAAGTTTGGTCCCCAAACTTGAGTTACCTTGGTTCAAAACAGTTCTGGATGTCGAATTTTCATTTCTTCTTCTGTTTCCCATGTGGCATCCTTGCCGTAATGTTCCTTCCATTCTACCTTTACCATCTGTATTGTCTTATTTCTCAATTGTCTCACTTGTCTATCAATGATACGTACTGGTCTCTCTTCATAGCTCAATTCTTCATCAACCACAATCCCAAAATGATCAATCACATGCAAGGGATCCCGAATATACTTCCTCAACATCGAAATATGAAACACATTGTGCACCTGACTTAATTCTGGTGGTAAAGCAAGTCTGTAAGCGGTCGTGTTAATCTTCTCAAGAATTTCAAATGGCCCGATGTAACGAGGTGCTAACTTACCCTTCTTCCCAAATCTAAAAACTCCTTTAGTTGGTGAAATCTTCAGGAACACATGGTCCCCAACTTCAAATTCCAATTCTCTTCTCCTCTGGTCGGCATAGCTCTTCTGCCGACTTTGGGCAGTTCTGATCCTTTGTCGAATAAGCTTAATCTTCTCGGTTGTCACTTGAATCAGTTCGGGGCCGATCAAAACTTTATCTCCTACTTCTGTCCAACATGTCGGCGATCTACACTTCTTTCCATACAAAGCTTCGTATGGTGCCATGCCAATGCTAGCTTGATGACTGTTGTTGTAAGCGAACTCTACTAATGGTAAGTGTGCTTCCCAACTTCCCTTAAAATCTAGTACACAAAGCCTGAGCATATCTTCGAGTGTTTGAATTGTCCTTTCTGTTTGCCCATCCGTTTGGGGGTGAAAAGCTGTGCTAAACCTCAACTCGGTTCCCAAGGCTTTCTGCAAACTCTGCCAAAATCTACAAACAAACTTCGGATCTCGGTCTGAAACAATAGACATCGGCACCCCATGAAGTCTCACAATCTCATTCATATACAGTACAGCTAGTCGATCAGCATTGAATGTAGTCTGAACAGGCAAGAAGTGTGCTGACTTGGTTAATCTGTCAATTATGACCCAAATCGAATCCATCCCTTTCTGCGTCCTCGGCAAACCAATCACAAAATCCATGGAGATATGTTCCCATTTCCATTCAGGGATTGACAAAGGTTGAAGGAGTCCGGCTGGTCTCTGATGTTCTGCCTTCACTTGTTGACATTGCAAGCATCGGGATACAAACTCGGCTATTTCCCTCTTCATGTTCGGCCACCAAAAGGTCTGCTTGACGTCGTGATACATCTTAGTATTTCCTGGATGAATAGCAATTCTGGAACCATGAGATTCTTGCAAAATCTTCCTTTTCAGCTCTGGGATGTCGGCCACGCACAATCTTCCTTCAAACTTAAGCGCTCCATTTTCAAAAGTGTAGCCCGACTTCGGCTTGGTGATAATTTCCTCGGCTACCTTCTTCAGGGATTCATCCTCCATTTGTCTAGCTTTTACCTCCCCAATGATAGTCGGTTCTCACGAGGTTATGGTTAAACACGCCAAACTTCCCATTGACTTCCTGCTTAATGCATCGGCTACTGAGTTGGCCTTGCCTGGGTAGTATTGAATCTGCATGTCGTAGTCCTTCAACAATTCCAGCCACCTTCTCTGCCTCAAATTTAGATCCTTCTGAGTAAATAGGTACTTCAAACTCTTGTGATCCGTGAAAACCTGGCAAGGAGCTCCATACAAGTAATGACGCCAGATCTTCAAAGCAAACACCACGGCTGCTAGTTCTAGGTCATGGGTGGGATAATTCTTTTCATGAGATTTCAACTGACGAGATGCATATGCTATGACCTTACCCCCTTGCATTAACACACAACCCAAACCTTTATGTGAAGCATCACAGAATCAAATTCTTCATTACACGATGGAAGTACAAGTCTTTGTCAGAACCAACCTCGTCTTCAACTCCTGGAATGCTGACTCTCTATCTTCGGTCCATTCGTATGTCACTCCCTTCTGGGTTAACTGTGTCAATGGTACTGCAATCCTTGAGAAGTCCTTTACAAACTTTCTGTAATAACCTGCCAAACCCAGAAAACTACGAACCTCGGACACGTTGGCCGGCGTCGGCCAATTTACCACGGCTTCAATCTTACTGGGGTCAACAGAGATACCCTCTTCACTGATCACATGCCCCAAAAATGAAATGCTGGAAAGCCAAAACTCACATTTACTCAATTTAGCATACAACTTCCTGTCCCTCAAAATCTGTAAGGCAAGTCTCAAATGGCTTTCATGTTCAGTTTTACTCTTGGAATAGATTAGTATATCGTCAATGAAGACAACTACAAACTCATCTAAATATGGCTTGAAGACTCTGTTCATTAAGTCCATAAATGCAGCAGGGGCATTGGTTACTCCAAAAGGCATTACTAGAAACTCGTAGTGGCCATATCTTGTTCGAAAGGCAGTCTTCTCAAAGTCCTCGGCTTTAACTTTTAACTGGTGGTAGCCCGACCTAAGGTCAATCTTGGAAAAGACTCGTGCTCCTTGGAGTTGATCTAGCAAATCATCAATCCTAGGCAACGGGTACTTATTCTTAATGGTTACCTTGTTAAGTTCCCTATAGTCGATGCAAAGACGGAGTGTACCATCCTTTTTCTTAACAAATAAGACTGGGGCTCCCCATGGTGAAGTGCTCGGCCTCACAAAACCTTTATCTAATAATTCTCAGAATCGCACCTTCGGTTCCTTAAGTTAATTTGGGGCCATTCTATAAGGTGCTTTGGAGATCGGTGGGTTCCCGACATGATGTCCACAGTAAACTCTATTTCTCTATCGACTAGGTGGCCAGGCAATTCACTTGGAAAGACATCGGGAAATTCATTAACAACTGGGATATCATCTAGGTCAACATTTTCATTCTGATTACCCAATATACTACACAAGTAGCCACGGCACCCTTTCTGAATTAGTTTATAGGCTTTAATGGATGAAATCAAGTAAGGCAGGGACACTACACCTCTACCCTGGAAAATAACCTCGGCTTGGCTTGGGGTTTTCAAAGTAACACTCTTAGAAACACAATCAATAGATGCATGATTCATCACTAACCAATCCATCCCTAATATAACGTCAAAGTAAGTCATGTTTAATGGCAACAGGTCAACTAATAATTCTACACCCCTAATCGCAACAACACACTCCCTATAGATAGATGCAACAGCCATAGTTCTCCCAGATGGAGCAGATACATATAACACATAATCAAGGGGTTCTTGTAGTCTATTCAACTTCTCGGCAAACCTAGCAGATACAAATGAATGCGTAGAGCCCGAATCAATCAATATGTATGCATCCTGAGAGCAAATTGGAAGTATACCTGACACTACTGCCTCAGTATTCTGAGTGTCTCCTGGCACTAGTGCAAAAACTCTGCCCTGCCTCATCTGTGTCCTCCCGACGTTGCTTCCCTGTGCAGAGCCCGAGGTGCTCCCACTTTTCTTACCATCACCCATCCTTGACTTCGGACAGTCTTTCACACGATGACCCAATTCCCCACATTCAAAACAGGCACCTGACGCCCAACGGCAAACCCCGGAATGCGGCTTCCTACAATCTGCACACATCGGCTTCGTATTACTTTCTTGGTTCGAGTTACTGGAGCTGTCGACATTCGCTTTCCTCTTAGCATTAAACGAAGCTCGGCGGTTATCATAACTCTGCCTCTTTCTCTGATTCTCTCCTGCACTGTGATATCGGTTCAAATTGGCTTCTGCAAGAATAGCCTTGTCTAAGACTCCAGCATAAGTCGGCATGTTCAACATGTTGACTCTATCTTGTATCGGTGCACGCAACCCACTTTCAAACTTCCTTGCTTTCCTGTACTCATCACTGACCATGTGAGGCGCGTACCTCGCCAACTCGGTAAAAGCACGGTCGTACTCTGCTACTGTCTTGTTTCCTTGCGTCAAAGTCTGAAACTCCGTGATTTTGCGATCTCGAACACTAATGGGGAAATGCTTGTCATAAAATAGTTCCAAAAATTTAGCCCAAGTTAAGTCAGGGTTCCCTTCTCGTGTCATCATCCACCATCTTCGAGCATCATCATCTAACGTAAATGCGGCCAATGCCACCTTCTGAGCATCCGTGCTAGGAAAGATCTCAAACAACTTCTCCATTCCTATCACCCACGCTTTCATTGGTCCTACGCCCCCTTGGAATCTCGGCGGGTTCATCTTCTTGAACTCCTTAATCAAAGTCATAGTCCCATCCCCATACAAGGCTGGCTGTGAAGGTACTTGGGGTACTAGAGGAGGTGGAGGCGGAGCTGCATGTCGGCCATTAGTCTGTTCGGCCTGAGTAGATGTGGCACTAACATTCTGTTGCCTTATCTCTCAATTCGAGTTAAACCTTCAACTAGTCTTTCTAGTCGACCCAATCTGTCTTTCCGCCGATCTCGGCCCAGTGGTCTTCCTCTCCTCATAATGCTATGAGTATGCAAAGTATGACTTTAAAACAAAATGCGCAATAAATCATACATGCAAGCAACAAACTGTTATGCCGAGATGATGCACACATTGTCAAGTTGCAGGCAACATGATGCAACCCTATCATCTTTCTAAGGGAAATCCTATGCTCTTGAGGACTCAAAGTGTGTGAATAACGTACTATAAGGAACTTGTGCTCTGATACCAATCTGTCACGACCCCAACCCGCCCCTAGAAGGTCGGCGCCGAGATGGCCAGTAATCCGAGATTACTAAAGGCCTCTTACAAGAATTCACACGCAAATCAGAGTAATATATGGGGCTTACAAATGCGGAAGAAATAAATTAACATACAGACAGTCCATAAGAGCAGTGCTTAAGTCGAATGAATGACATACATCTTTGATAATTGCAATATAACAAAATGGAGTACATAAATTACATCTTGACAAAAAGGCTTCTCGGCCTTCAAATACAAAAATACAATGAAAGATCTAAGAAGCATGATCTTCAAGATGTTTACAAAATGCGAATCAAAAACACGTCGGCAAAACACCTCGGCAAACACATCTAGGCGTCGCCGCCCTGCTCATCACCTACATATATATAGAGAGGGTGAGCTTGGATACTCAGTGAATGGCATAAACAATAAAGGGTTTACATGAATGATATCCGAGGTCTTTTAACAAAACAATACAAGGAGTACAATAAGTCCATTTATCGAATCTTGCAAGTTTCAAGGGATGCTTACTAGCACCAATGTAATACAAGAGATAACAATTCGGACGAACAGCCCACGCGGTAAAACCGTCAGTGGCAAGACAAGAGATCCGTAAACAAGAGTGTCGTTGCATTATAGTCCTCGACACTAAGGACTTGTGCTACAAATGCTTATAGTCCCCTAGCACGTACGGACTTCCAAACTTGTGCTACAAATGCTTATAGTCCCCTAGCACGTACGGACTTCCAAACTTTGTCATCGAACAAAATAATACTTAGCATACAAAATAGGGTTAATCATTCATGCTTACAAATACTTTTCAAAACAAGGCAAAACAAGACTTTTATCAAAACATTGCAACATAGCTTTATTAAGAATGCCACTCACATAGTTCTTCGGACGTCGGGGTCAAGGCAAGTCCAAGTCCTACAAACACATAACAGGTCTATTGAATGTACTTTCAACAAGCTTCATATGCATGTAAATAACCTCGGCATTCGCTCAAGTTAAGTCAAATCATGTCAAACACTGCTTCTTACTTTGGGAAAACATGCTGGGCACCAACCAGGTCTTGGCCGAGGTTCCACACTCTCTCGCCGAGGTGTGGTCCCAAGGGCCACATTCAAGGGTAAATGAAGTCGGGGAAAACCTGGGTTCCCCTCTGCTCAAGAACATGAAGAACATAAACATGAAGATTATGAAGGAATGAATGCAAGGATCATAACTTACGTTTATAAAATCTGAGGTTTCGTGCCATGAGTTTAAAAACATGGACCTAGGTACCCATACTAGAAGATCTTGGCAAGACAAACACAAAGCAGGGATTTCAATGCAAGCTTTCGAATCAAATCAAGGCTTTTCCTCAAGAACACTTGAATGCCTCATTTTCTTTCTAAAACCAACTTTAAATCTTTGCATGGCATACAAGACAAACTCAATCATGCAATGTGACTGGACAAACAATAAAAGTAATCAAAGGAGAGCAAGAATCTGACCTCAGAACTCAAATCCAACGGTTCGATCTTCAAAGACCAAGCTCGAATTCCACTTCTCTCTCTAAGACTCTCTTCTCCCTTTCCCTCTAGAGCTCCTCTCTCTAAAACAAGATTTGAGACAAGAATGATGTGTTTCTAAGTCTGTCGGCCGCTTTAACCTTCAGCTCGGACACGTGGCAACAGGTGGTTGGCTCTATTCAAAAAGGTGACTGATTGAAAGGACAAGACTCTGACAAAGCGTATCTAACAAGCTTCCCAGTGAAACACTCCGACGGGTAATGACATCAGCTAACAACAAGACCTCGGTACGAATAACATCGGCCAAAGACAGGACTTCGGCAACAGGGTAACAAGGACATCGGCTAGGGAAGACGACAATTGACTAAGTTGTGCCACACCTTGGCCAGGGTGTGCCACATCTCGGCCTATGTCATAGCATCCCGGGAACAAAGGTCACTAGTATGAAATACCTCGGCTAGGTGGTGACATCTCGGCTAGAATGCCGGGGTGAAGGTGAAGGTCAACAAAGTGGTCCTAACATGATTCTCAACACTAAGGTCCAAAGGTGAACTAGTCTCAAGGTGACCTCGGCTAAACATTCACACACCAAGAAATACAGCATCAAACAACACCTATGCCAAACAAGTCAAGAATGCAAGGCAAGTCAATATTGAACATGCAAGCTAAACAAAGCAAAATCATATAAATGCATGAGTATGGCTAAGACAGTGTGAGGGTTATTACATCCTACCCCCCTTAAAGAAGTTTGGTCCCCAAACTTGAGTTACCTTGGTTCAAAACAATTCTGGATGTCGAATTTTCATTTCTTCTTCTGTTTCCCATGTGGCATCCTTGCCGTAATGTTCCTTCCATTCTACCTTTACCATCTGTATTGTCTTATTTCTCAATTGTGTCACTTGTCTATCAATGATACGTACTGGTCTCTCTTCATAGCTCAATTCTTCATCAACCACAATCCCAAAATGATCAATCACATGCAAGGGATCCCGAATATACTTCCTCAACATCGAAATATGAAACACATTGTGCACCTGACTTAATTCTGGTGGTAAAGCAAGTCTGTAAGCGGTCGTGTTAATCTTCTCAAGAATTTCAAATGGCCCGATGTAACGAGGTGCTAACTTACCCTTCTTCCCAAATCTAAAAACTCCTTTAGTTGGTGAAATCTTCAGGAACACATGGTTCCCAACTTCAAATTCCAATTCTCTTCTCCTCTGGTCGGCATAGCTCTTCTGCCGACTTTGGGCAGTTCTGAACCTTTGTCGAATAAGCTTAATCTTCTCGGTTGTCACTTGAATCAGTTCGGGGCCGATCAAAACTTTATCTCCTACTTCTGTCCAACATGTCGGCGATCTACACTTCTTTCCATACAAAGCTTCGTATGGTGCCATGCCAATGCTAGCTTGATGACTGTTGTGTTGTAACTCTACTAATGGTAAGTGTGCTTCCCAACTTCCCTTAAAATCTAGTACACAAAGCCTGAGCATATCTTCGAGTGTTTGAATTGTCCTTTCTGTTTGCCCATCCGTTTGGGGGTGAAAAGCTGTGCTAAACCTCAACTCGGTTCCCAAGGCTTTCTGCAAACTCTGCCAAAATCTACAAACAAACTTCGGATCTCGGTCTGAAACAATGGACATCGGCACTCCATGAAGTCTCACAATCTCATTCATATATAATACAGCTAGTCGATCAGCATTAAATGTAGTCTGAACAGGCAAGAAGTGTGCTGACTTGGTTAATCTGTCAATTATGACCCAAATCGAATCCATTCCCTTCTGCGTCCTCGGCAAACCAATTACAAAATCCATGGAGATATGTTCCCATTTCCATTCTGGAATTGACAAAGGTTGAAGGAGTCCTGGTCTCGATGTTCTCGCCTTCACTTGTTGACATTGCAAGCATCGGGATACAAACTCGCTATTTCCTCTTCATGTTCGGCCACCAAAAGGTCTGCTTGACGTCGTGATACATCTTAGTATTTCCTGGATGAATAGCAATTCTGGAACCATGAGATTCTTGCAAAATCTTCCTTTTCAGCTCTGGGATGTCGGCCACGCACAATCTTCCTTCAAACTTAAGCGCTCCATTTTCAAAAGTGTAGCCCGACTTCGGCTTGGTGATAATTTCCTCGGCTACCTTCTTCAGGGATTCATCCTCCATTTGTCTAGCTTTTACCTCCCCAATGATAGTCGGTTCTGCTGAGGTTATGGTTAAACACGCCAAACTTCCCATTGACTTCCTGCTTAATGCATCGGCTACTGAGTTGGCCTTGCCTGGGTAGTATTGAATCTGCATGTCGTAGTCCTTCAACAATTCCAGCCACCTTCTCTGCCTCAAATTTAGATCCTTCTGAGTAAATAGGTACTTCAAACTCTTGTGATCCGTGAAAACCTGGCAAGGAGCTCCATACAAGTAATGACGCCAGATCTTCAAAGCAAACACCACGGCTGCTAGTTCTAGGTCATGGGTGGGATAATTCTTTTCATGAGATTTCAACTGACGAGATGCATATGCTATGACCTTACCCCCTTGCATTAACACACAACCCAAACCTTTATGTGAAGCATCGCTGTAAATCTGAAATTCTTCATTACCTGATGGAAGTACAAGTACTGGTGCTGTAACCAACCTCGTCTTCAACTCCTGGAATGCTGACTCTCTATCTTCGGTCCATTCGTATGTCACTCCCTTCTGGGTTAACTGTGTCAATGGTACTGCAATCCTTGAGAAGTCCTTTACAAACTTTTACGTAATAACCGCCAAACCCGAAAACTACGAACCTCGGACACGTTGGCGGCGTCGGCCAATTTACCACCGGCTTCAATCTTCTTTGGGGTCAACAGAGATACCCTCTTCATCGATCACATGCCCCAAAATGAAATCTTTGGAAAGCCAAAACTCACATTTACTCAATTTAGCATACAACTTCCTGTCCCTCAAAATCTGTAAGGCAAGTCTCAAATGGCTTTCATGTTCAGTTTTACTCTTGGAATAGATTAGTATATCGTCAATGAAGACAACTACAAACTCATCTAAATATGGCTTGAAGACTCGTTCATTAAGTCCATAAATGCAGCAGGGGCATTGGTTACTCCAAAAGGCATTACTAAAAACTCGTAGTGGCCATATCTAGTTCGAAAGGCCGTCTTCTCAACATCCTCGGCTTTAACTTTAAGCTGATGGTAACCCGACCTAAGGTCAATCTTGGAAAAGACTCGTGCTCCTTGAAGTTGATCTAGCAAATCATCAATCCTAGGCAACGGGTACTTATTCTTAATGGTTACCTTGTTAAGTTCTCTATAGTCGATGCAAAGACGAAGTGTACCATCCTTTTTCTTAACAAATAGGACTGGGGCTCCCCATGGTGAAGTGCTTGGCCTAACAAAACCCTTATCCAATAATTCCTGTAACTGCACCTTCAGTTCCTTAAGTTCGGCTGGGGCCATTCTATAAGGTGCTTTGGAGATCGGCTGGGTTCCCGACATGATGTCCACAGTAAACTCTATTTCTCTATCGACTAGGTGGCCAGGCAATTCATTTGGAAAGACATCGGGAAATTCATTAACAACTGGGATATCATCTAGGTCAACATTTCCATTCTGATTACCCAATATACTACACAAGTAGCCACGGCACCCTTTCTGAATTAGTTTATAGTCTTTAATGGATGAAATCAAGTAAGGCAGGGACACTACACCTCTACCCTGGAAAATAACCTCGGCTTGGCTTGGGGTTTTCAAAGTAACACTCTTAGAAACACAATCAATAGATGCATGATTCATCACTAACCAATCCATCCCTAATATAACGTCAAAGTAAGTCATGTTTAATGGCAACAGGTCAACTAATAATTCTACACCCCTAATCGCAACAACACACTCCCTATAGATAGATGCAACAGCCATAGTTCTCCCAGATGGAGCAGATACATATAACACATAATCAAGGGGTTCTTGTAGTCTATTCAACTTCTCGGCAAACCTAGCAGATACAAATGAATGCGTAGAGCCCGAATCAATCAATATGTATGCATCCTGAGAGCAAATTGGAAGTATACCTGACACTACTGCCTCAGTATTCTGAGTGTCTCCTGGCACTAGTGCAAAAACTCTGCCCTGCCTCATCTGTGTCCTCCCGACGTTGCTTCCCTGTGCAGAGCCCGAGGTGCTCCCACTTTTCTTACCATCACCCATCCTTGACTTCGGACAGTCTTTCACACGATGACCCAATTCCCCACATTCAAAACAGGCACCTGACGCCCAACGGCAAACCCCGGAATGCGGCTTCCTACAATCTGCACACATCGGCCAGATACTTTCTTGGTTCGAGTTCTTTGGGCTGTCGACATTCTTTCCTCTTAGCATTAAACGGCTCGGCGGTTATCATAACTCGCCTCTTTCTCGATTCTCTCTGCCTTTGTGATATCGGTTCAAATTGGCTTCGCAAGAATAGCCTTGTCTAAGACTCCAAAGATAAGTCGGCATGTTCAACATGTTGACTCTATCTTGTATCGGTGCCGCAACCCACTTTCAAACTTCCTTGCTTTCCTGTACTCATCACGACCATGTGGTAGCGCCACCTCGCCAACTCGGTAAAAGCAGTCGTACTGCCATCTTGTCTTGTTTCCTTCGTCAAAGTCCTAAACTCCGTGATTTTGCGATCTCGAACACTAATGGGGAAATGCTTGTCATAAAATAGTTCCAAAAATTTAGCCCAAGTTAAGTCAGGGTTCCCTTCTCGTGTCATCATCCACCATCTTCGAGCATCATCATCTAACGTAAATGCGGCCAATGCCACCTTCTGAGCATCCGTGCTAGGAAAGATCTCAAACAACTTCTCCATTCCTAACACCCACGCTTCGGCTTTCATTGGTTCTACGCCCCCTTGGAATCTCGGCGGGTTCATCTTCTTGAACTCCTTAATCAAAGTCATAGTCCCATCCCCATACAAGGCTGGCTGTGAAGGTACTTGGGGTACTAGAGGAGGTGGAGGCGGAGCTGCATGTCGGCCATTAGTCTGTTCGGCCTGAGTAGATGTGGCACTAACATTCTGTTGCCTTATCTGTCTCAATTCCCGAGTTAAACCTTCAACTAGTCTTTCTAGTCGACCCAATCTGTCTTCTGGCTGATCTCGGCCAACTGGTGGTCTTCCTCTCCTCATAATGCTATGAGTATGCAAAGTATGACTTTAAAACAAAATGCGCAATAAATCATACATGCAAGCAACAAACTGTTATGCCGAGATGATGCACACATTGTCAAGTTGCAGGCAACATGATGCAACCCTATCATCTTTCTAAGGGAAATCCTATGCTCTTGAGGACTCAAAGTGTGTGAATAACGTACTATAAGGAACTTGTGCTCTGATACCAATCTGTCACGACCCCAACCCGCCCCTAGAAGGTCGGCGCCGAGATGGCCAGTAATCCGAGATTACTAAAGGCCTCTTACAAGAATTCACACGCAAATCAGAGTAATATATGGGGCTTACAAATGCGGAAGAAATAAATTAACATACAGACAGTCCATAAGAGCAATGCTTAAGTCGAATGAATGACATACATCTTTGATAATTGCAATATAACAAAATGGAGTACATAAATTACATCTTGACAAAAGGCTTCTACTTCAAATACAAAAATACAATGAAAGATCTAAGAAGCATGATCTTCAAGATGTTTACAAAATGCGAATCAAAAACACGTCGGCAAAACACCTCGGCAAACACATCTAGGCGTCGCCGCCCTGCTCATCACCTACATATATATAGAGAGGGTGAGCTTGGATACTCAGTGAATGGCATAAACAATAAAGGGTTTACATGAATGATATCCGAGGTCTTTTAACAAAACAATACAAGGAGTACAATAAGTCCATTTATCGAATCTTGCAAGTTTCAAGGATGCTTACTAGCACCAATGTAATACAAGAGATAACAATTGGACGAAATGCACGCGTAAAACCGTCGATGGCAAGACAAGAGATCCGTAAACAAGAGTGTCGTTGCATTATAGTCCTCGACACTAAGGACTTGTGCTACAAATGCTTATAGTCCCCTAACGCGTCGGACTTCCAAACTTGTGCTACAAATGCTTATAGTCCCCTAGCACGACGGACTTCCAAACTTTGTCATCGAACAAAATAATACTTAGCATACAAAATAGGGTTAATCATTCATGCTTACAAATACTTTTTCAAAACAAGGCAAAACAAGACTTTTATCAAAACATTGCAACATAGCTTTATTAAGAATGCCACTCACATAGTTCTTCTGGACGTCGGGTCAAGGCAAGTCCAAGTCCTACAAACACATAACAGTCTATTGAATGTACTTTCAACAAGCTTCATATGCATGTAAATAACCTCGGCATTCGCTCAAGTTAAGTCAAATCATGTCAAACACTTCTTACTTTGGGGAAAACATGTCAAGGCACCAACGGGTCTTGGCCGAGGTTCCACACTCTCGCCGAGGTGTGGTCCCAAGGGCCACATTCAAGGGTAAATGAAGTCGGGGAAAACTGGGTTCCCCTCGCTCAAGAACATGAAGAACATAAACATGAAGATTATGAAGGAATGAATGCAAGGATCATAACTTACGTTTATAAAATCTGAGGTTTCGTGCCATGAGTTTAAAAACATGGACCTAGGTACCCATACTAGAAGATCTTGGCAAGACAAACACAAAGCAGGGATTTCAATGCAAGCTTTCGAATCAAATCAAGGCTTTTCCTCAAGAACACTTGAATGCCTCATTTTCTTTCTAAAACCAACTTTAAATCTTTGCATGGCATACAAGACAAACTCAATCATGCAATGTGACTGGACAAACAATAAAAGTAATCAAAGGAGAGCAAGAATCTGACCTCAGAACTCAAATCCAACGGTTCGATCTTCAAAGACCAAGCTCGAATTCCACTTCTCTCTCTAAGACTCTCTTCTCCCTTTCCCTCTAGAGCTCCTCTCTCTAAAACAAGATTTGAGACAAGAATGATGTGTTTCTAAGTCTGTCGGCCGCTTTAACCTTCAGCTCGGACACGTGGCAACAGGTGGTTGGCTCTATTCAAAAAGGTGACTGATTGAAAGGACAAGACTCTGACAAAGCGTATCTAACAAGCTTCCCAGTGAAACACTCCGACGGGTAATGACATCAGCTAACAACAAGACCTCGGTACGAATAACATCGGCCAAAGACAGGACTTCGGCAACAGGGTAACAAGGACATCGGCTAGGGAAGACGACAATTGACTAAGTTGTGCCACACCTTGGCCAGGGTGTGCCACATCTCGGCCTATGTCATAGCATCCCGGGAACAAAGGTCACTAGTATGAAATACCTCGGCTAGGTGGTGACATCTCGGCTAGAATGCCGGGGTGAAGGTGAAGGTCAACAAAGTGGTCCTAACATGATTCTCAACACTAAGGTCCAAAGGTGAACTAGTCTCAAGGTGACCTCGGCTAAACATACACACACCAAGAAATACAGTATCAATCAACACCTATGCCAGACAAGTCAAGAATGCAAGGCAAGTCAAGATTGAACATGCAAGCTTAACAAAGCAAAATCATATAAATGCATGAGTATGGCTAAGACAGTGTGAGGGTTATTACATCCTACCCCCCTTAAAGAAGTTTGGTCCCCAAACTTGAGTTACCTTGGTTCAAAACAGTTCTGGATGTCGAATTTTCATTTCTTCTTCTGTTTCCCATGTGGCATCCTTGCCGTAATGTTCCTTCCATTCTACCTTTACCATCTGTATTGTCTTATTTCTCAATTGTCTCACTTGTCTATCAATGATACGTACTGGTCTCTCTTCATAGCTCAATTCTTCATCAACCACAATCCCAAAATGATCAATCACATGCAAGGGATCCCGAATATACTTCCTCAACATCGAAATATGAAACACATTGTGCACCTGACTTAATTTTGGTGGTAAAGCAAGTCTGTAGGCAGTCGTGTTAATCTTCTCAAGAATTTCAAACGGCCCGATGTAACGAGGTGCTAACTTACCCTTCTTCCCAAATCTAAAAACTCCTTTAGTTGGTGAAATCTTCAGGAACACATGGTCCCCAACTTCAAAATCCCAATTCTCTTCTCCTCTGGTCGGCATAGCTCTTCTGCCGACTTTGGGCAGTTCTGATCCTTTGTCGAATAAGCTTAATCTTCTCGGTTGTCACTTGAATCGGTTCGGGGCCGATCAAAACTTTATCTCCTACTTCTGTCCAACATGTCGGCGATCTACACTTCTTTCCATACAAAGCTTCGTATGGTGCCATGCCAATGCTAGCTTGATGACTGTTGTTGTAAGCGAACTCTACTAATGGTAAGTGTGCTTCCCAACTTCCCTTAAAATCTAGTACACAAAGCCTGTGCATATCTTGAGTGTTTGAATTGTCCTTTCTTTGCCCATCCGTTTGGGGGTGAAAAGCTGTGCTAAACCTCAACTCGGTTCCCAAGGCTTTCTGCAAACTCTGCCAAAATCTACAAACAAACTTCGGATCTCGGTCTGAAACAATAGACATCGGCACCCCATGAAGTCTCACAATCTCATTCATATACAGTACAGCTAGTCGATCAGCATTGAATGTAGTCTGAACAGGCAAGAAGTGTGCTGACTTGGTTAATCTGTCAATTATGACCCAAATCGAATCCATCCCTTTCTGCGTCCTCGGCAAACCAATCACAAAATCCATGGAGATATGTTCCCATTTCCATTCAGGGATTGACAAAGGTTGAAGGAGTCCGGCTGGTCTCTGATGTTCTGCCTTCACT